>OY804526.1:1710896-2910896 GCA_963680855.1 Lepeophtheirus nordmannii | reverse complement strand
ACAACGCGTATCCAAGACAATTCACATTAGTTTCAGGTAAGAGTAATTCATTTGGAATTTTACTGATCACAGCTCTTGAGTTAGAGGCAATTTTTCCAAATTTGAATCCAGCAGCATTCAATACTTCAATCACACTCTTCATTTTCATGATGACTTCTTCACTTGTTAAGAGTGTAGTGGCGGAGTCATCAGAATAATTTATTTCCTCGGCTTCTTCTCTTGAGATTGATTTTCTTATCAACAGCGTGATCTATGGAACAGATCTCTTCAAACTGGTCATTCGGAATCGGTTCCTCTGAGGGCCATTGTGCCCTTCTACTACAATTTGAAGATGTGGATAACAAAGGATTGAATTAGTTTTTACGATTTGGTTTTGACCAAGTCCACTATGGATGACATTCGCATAAGTAACAAATAATATCAAATTGTAAATATTATGTTAAACAAATCCAACTACTTTTGACATTAGAGGTATGAACCATTGGATGAATATGAAACTATGTTAGTGGTTTTACAATATTGAATGAATAATTTGGTCGAAGGAACTTATTTGAATTATTTACTACTTGCTAACACTTACAGTACTTATAAACTTATACTATGACTTATACCATTAATCTACTTTTCTAATGTATTTTAAAACCCAATTTCATTTTCTCTATTTCATGTTCTTCTATGTTCTATTTTTTAACATAAGTGTATACTTCATTAGAATATAAAAAAATATATGTGCTAAAACTAAAAAAAAAAAAAAACCAGCTCGATCTATGCCACAGTACAAGGTTCGATTGCAAATAATTGACTCTCCACACCTCCAAAGATACACTTTGTATGATGATATTTAACAATGTGTGAATGAAAATCTTCAGGATCTTCAAAATAAAGTATTCTATAAAAATATGAATTATCTTTTGTCATTTTAACAGAATGATAAAAGGCACCAATAACTGGAATTGGATATGGACGGAGTCGTAGCATCACACCTTAAATATTGTTTAACACGTCAGGCCCTGATAAAATATCCGTCGAAAGACTTTTTCTATCTACTCTTGAAGCAGTATCAAGGATGAACTTCAATTTTTGATGATCGTTGATGACGGCATGATTTAGAATATAAGACACTTTGCCTTCTGGCTTCACAAGTTCATTCTCGGGAATACGTTCAAGATCTCATTTTTCATCGTTTTCAGATACTTCTGGTAGAATTCATAATTCTTATCGAACTTTACAATGGGGGCCTTTGTTTCTCTTAATACTAAATGCCTGTTTGTCATTCTTGGATAATCAGACATCCACGGGATCCCCACTTCAAAGCTTCCGTCTTCGAGTTCAAGTGTACTCGTATTAGCCTTTTGTATAGCTTCTTCGCCCTCAATCGAAAGACTTTTCTCTAGACCAAATTCCTCGGATCTATTTTCTCCAAATACCATTTTTTTTTTTTAAATTCAACTATCGAGATTTTTATTTATCTATATATATACAGGCACAAAAAAACATGATATAGATAAACAGAAAGGAAATTTGCGTTTAACTAAAAATAAATAGACATTTTAAACTAAAATTAATTTCCTATACGCTGACTTCAGAAATAAGATGTAAATTAATCAATTAGTTATATCAATAAAATATATATACACATAAAACGTATCTTATGACAACAATACTGAGTTTAAAAAAAAAGTAAAACAAAGACACAAAATCATAAATATAATAATAATAGGTCAACAAATTTGAAATGTCCAAATAATCAGATTTCAGCTGATTTCGTAGTCCTGCGCGCTACTCCTTTAGTAGCTCTAACATGAGTTTTTGATTTCTAGCGAATGTTTGCTCGAACTTGAATGAAAATTTATATGGACGATTTCTTCTTAGTTAAGGATTCTTATCGAGTGCTTGACATCTCGTTTGAAAGCTGTCGGTCTCAGCTCTTTAATGCATTCTTTATGAATCAATTTCTTGTAATATTCAAAAGTTTTGGCCGACCTTAGGACCTACTCCCGCCGCCTGTGCCCCCAGGGGTCCCTTTAGGTCAAAAAAAAAAGATTGGAAATTGATTTTGCATTAAATACACTAGTGAATCATTATTTTTTAATGCACAAAATGAGTATCCTAATAGGCTTAAATTGAAGCTGAAGTTGGAAAATGGGCCAAATTAGTTCAAAAAGTAGGGCCCAATTTCTCAAAAACTGTCAGACTCTCGAAATTTTTTTTTATAGATTTGAAATTAATGTGCAAAATTTATTAACTTTTATTATATTTCTACCCCTTAGGATTTTTGACTTTTGACCAGTGTAATGAACAACGTCAATAAACCTGCTAAAACAAAAACAGACAGTGATAGATAGAAGAGTAATTAAATTTGAAATATTCTTATATTGAATAATTATAAAATTTCGGGTTTTAAAATGTCTAAAAGTGACTTCATTACTGATACTAATATTTATTGCTTTCATTTTGCTCGCACTATGGTTATGAGTTATCGGAATACCAAACATTATTACCGGTTTCAGATTATTTAAAATCAGACAACATTTTTTTTCCTCTTGGCTATGGGGAGATCCATTATATGATAAATAAATTTACATATAAACGACACAAGATAGTTTGAAAACCATCCAATAACCCATACTATTATAAAACAAATGAAAAAAGGGAGGATATTAAATAATTTTTAGATAATTTAATGAAGGACTATGGAAATTAAATTATCTAAGAATTATTTAATATCTTCCCTAATTTCTTGTATATTTCTTAATTAATGCAAAGTTTTATACTTTTAATACTGGGATATACCTATATAGAGAATTGAAGAGGTAGTATTGATTACATACACGTCCAGGTTAATTTAGTTATATCCAATAATGATTTAGCAATTTATAGGAATATAAGTAGGAATGTAAATAATATGCAAAACGCCGCGTGCAAGATTTTGTGGAGTTGACTCTTCGAACAGCACTTTTTATTTTCCAAAGCTGTTATCATTTTTCCCTTATTACATCTACCTGATAGTCAGTGATGGATAAAAAGGGTCCAGCTGACACGCACGCCCGAGATGATGTCATAAATAAACATGGTACCCTTGAAGTAAGGCAGAATTTCAGCCGATCACATTGGAAGGGGCCGAATGCATATTATTATTTTGATGTTTTAGAAAGAAAGAAAAAGAAGTTTGAAAAGACAAATGTTGCCAATAACCGTCCTTTTTTTGCATGTCAGCTGGACCCTTTTTATCCATCACTGCTGATAGTAAAGATCTCACATGAAGGAATACATCCATTAAGGTTAATAAAGCAAATAAAATGTAAACAAAAAGGGCTCAAGTCCTCGTATAATTACACTGGTCAACAGCCAAAAATCGTCTAGGGTATAAGTATAATAAAAGTTATTCCATTTTGCTCACTAATTTCAAATCTGTAATTCTTTTTTTTTTTTTTTTTTTTTTGAGAGAGAGAGAGTCCGACGGTTTTCGAGAAATCGGTCTCTACTTTTTTAGCTTTTTTGGCCCATTTTCCAACTTCAACATCAATTGAAGCCTAGAATAATGTACATTTTGGGCATTAAAAAATGATGATTGGCTAGTGTTTTTTATGGAAATTTCATTTCTAGTCTTTGTTTTGACCTAAAAGGACTCCCAGGGGCGTAGGATGCCGGAGTAGGCCCAAAAGTCGGTGAAATCCTTTGTACTTAAATAACTCCTTGAATATTGCATAAAATGGATTAATAAGGATCTCTTATTTAATTACAAGGCAACTCCGAGGAAAGAGTGGGATCCCATTAAGTGCATTAATTACAGTTAATTTTCTGCCTCTCATCTATGGTAAACATAATGTTTTTATTTATTATTGATGTCTTCATTTGTATATATAAAGGAGAGTAGCAGCTTGTAGCTCAGTAAAACGTCATGACAGCTCGGGCTGCTTCCCACTCAACATTCATCAAATTTTCAGAGTTACCAGGTTGATTTTCTCTTTCTTTTTATTTTACACACCCCATTTGCATATTTTTTACATTCCTAAATATAGGATCCTTATGTTGTATAATAAATTCATGAAAATTAAAATCTAACGTTTAACTATTCCCACAATCACATATTGAAATTTGGGCTAATGGTCTTAAGCACTAAGTTAAATAAAACACGTTTCAAAATCAACAAAAACTTTCATCTTTTCAACCACATTTTTAGATAAATTAATAATAAAATAAAATGGCTTTTATCGAAAAATGAAAAATTAATATGCTAAAAAAATCTACGATCTTAAAATTTGCTGTTCTGTTCCTTCGTCTAATTAAAACGAGTCAAACTGTTTATCTTACATCATTAAATTTTAATTTCAACTATTACAAATTTCAAATATTCAGTAGAAGGATAACTAGCTAGGTTTCTTACTATGATTCCTCCTTATGATATCTATCGCGCTATTTGAGTCAAAATTTGGAATTCCGCTCTATCTGATTATTTGAGTTGCAGGCTTTTTTGACATATTATGGTATGTTACTCGAAATTAAAGCATAATCAATTCCAGAGGAGTGACGGCCTTGAGACCATGAAATCAAATGTCATCTGGATTTAATATTCCAATTATATCCTCCAGATTCAAGAATAAGAATAAATAATAAGATATGATAAGAATGACAGCATTTGGATCAACCATAGACTTTCTATCAATATCAACATTTAGGTCCCCAACTACAATAAGGGGAAGCGAGTTAAATTTGCAATTATTAATGATTGATTGGAAAAATGTGGATTTTACATTGGGGCCATAAACATTGACAATATTTAAAAAAAGTAATGAAAGTTAAGGGAAAGTCAAAGAGAACAGGAACCAAACATGTTAAAGATATTTTCGAGTGAATATCTTGTAGACAAATTATGTTTGGATTCTTTTTTAGGATTCTTTTCATCAAGGCATGTCTCGATTATTTCTATCTTCCATCTCTTGTATTTAGAGAGATGATCCTTTTTATGGCAAGAGTGATCCTCCTTTTATCATTAGCAGATCTTAATATTATATCGTTCATATCATTTTGTACTTTTTTATCAATATAGTCAAAAAGGTTTGTAGCTTTCATATTATTATTATCCCTTCTTTCTTCGTCGACATTGGTTTGAAGATAGTTATGCGTCATCATTTTTGGTTTTCTTTTTATACTTTTCTTCTCCGAAAGATGTTTTTTCGATGAAACTTGTGATTCTAATCTGTTTCTCTTGCTCAGAGATTGAGAACGAGTACGAATTAAGTCTATGGCCTTTGTCATAGGATCTAGTTTTGTAGGCTTCATTGGTTGTTTACTTCCATTTTTATACATATTTGGTACTCCCTTAGAATTATCCTTTCCAGGAGTTCCATTAGACTTCCTTCGATAATTTTGTTCTATATTCATAGGGGAAACAGGTCCACCCTCCACATAGGTTAAATTAGAATGAATTTCGGCATCTTTATATACAATTATTACTGCTTTGGTATTTTTCTGTGATATTTCTGGTTCCTTCGGAGAGTGAAAATCAGGATCATAAATATATTCTTTAGTAAAACGAATTGTGTTTTCATCTATTTTTCGTTTCAGTCTAGAAATCATCCAGGATTTATAAAAATGAATTAACTTAGTTTTCTCTTTGTATGCCCATCTGTAATGTCCAAACATAAAGCAACTGCCACATAATCGAATCTAACTGGGAAATTCAATTATTTCAATCTCATTATCTAAGGGTATGATACACATAACCATATTATTATTATTTCTCCATACCCATATTTTGAAGTTAAATCAAAGTCATGATCTCCATCTCTTGTCAATATAAGCTTTCTGCAATCAATGGAAATTTTAAAGGGTTTGCTTCCTTAATTTTTTAGATCCATTTCCATAGATAGAATTATTTCATTCAAAGCCATCTCCATTGATATTTTATCAAGATTAATAACTAAGAGTCGGTGAGGTCTACCCAATTAATACTGTTCACTTTTGGATTAAATTTTAATACTTTTGTTGCAATTAAGGCTAAATTTACGGGATGCATTTGTGTTTTACTCAATGGCCCTCTTTAATCAATTTGTGGTTCAATCAAGCAGAAATTTTTCCACCCCTTTGAGTCATTGACAATTCCATTTGATAAATGATTAAACCTGAATTTGGTTGTTTTATTGAGGTTTGAGTTTACAGCTCCACTGTAAATAATATTTTTTGCTTTAGTTCGGAGAATAATAACTGCATTTTCCATGCTATTTTTAGTAACACAATGAAAATCGTCACCTAGGAAAACTGTGTCTTAGGTGGTTACATTTGAAGATAATTCCTCCATAATTATCAGTTCAGTGATTATTAATATATGTAAAAAGGAATATTTTCAGGGATCAAAAACTCTTCAAAGGTCAAAGGTTCTCTCCTGGTCTATCTTGCCGAGCATTTATCCTACCAGCCGAGACCCTTGATGTCTTAGCTTTCCGATGGTATAAGAATATTTTCACTCCGTTGTCTAAAATCAACAAAACATAAATTTATACACTAGATGAAAGGAGGATACACTCACAACTCTATGAATACATTAAAATTCTCCTCATTTGAATATTTTTATCAACTTGCGCGACCAAATTCACAGAAGGAATTTTTTGTTTACCATGATTATTTGGCACAATACCTCTAATATCTTTCCTCCATATAGTGATCGACTTAATAATTAAGGCGCAGTATAACTATAGAAATAAGAAGTAACACTTCTGGTAAACCTACATTCAAAACATTCATTAAGTTTTCTACAAGTAGTTCAGGGAACTCCTCAATCGTAGGAGCGATGATTAATCTTCTTGTCTTCAATAGCATTAAGACGTACGAAATAACGATGATTGTTTTCATGGCTACTAATCCAGAGCTTTGTTTCACCCTTACCGACTTCTTCACGGCCATTGGCTGTTTGAACAATTTTTTTTTTTTTTTTTAGACCCTTGTCTTTCAATTCAAGTTTCTTAGCTAATGACTTCCTTATAAATCAGGTATCAGCTCTATGATTGAGAATAGCAAAAGAAGATATACTAGAGTTCATTTTCCTTGATGAGTGTACGCGTATAGATAAAATTGATAATTTCCACTGCTGTTTGATGCAAATGCCACATTATTTGTTAACTCATTTGAATTACTAACACCTTTCGTGACATCCTCTTTGTTTGAATAAGATCTGATAGAATTAACTTGACTTACCGGTGCCTTACAATTTTTATCTTCGTCGCATCTTGCTGGGTGAGACATACCACAGTTGTAAAAAATATTGTGGGTCATCATTAATCACAATCTTTCCCTTGGTGTAAGGTTTTTGAAAGATTGACACACAAATCGGGACTGTTTGCTCGCCACACACTCTTGATCTGACTCATAACTGATTCCATCGACGTGATATTCCTTGTAAAGTTCCTCATTGACTGGTAGAATAAGGAATTTACACTTAATTACATTAATACTTTTGTATTAACTTCATTGCTAGGGTAGTTAATTTGTTTCGATACTAGGGAGGACTTTTTCAATTTTTCCATCACCATGGGACAACTAGAGGAAAAAAGCTGCCATAAGTGCAATTTTTGTACATCACAATTCTACTCAATAAATCGTATTTACGACTTAAATTCTAATGAATTTTTTTTTTTGTATTTCTTTTTCAGATCATACAGTAGCCGGCAGATTAATTTCTTTATTGTTTCTGTTTCATTGAGCAACTTCGTAAGGTCTGAGTTAGCAGAAAACGATTGTAGTTAGCCATATACAGCTTCTAAGTCACTATGAAATTGACGCAATGTCTTAAAATGACTACTTTTTTTATGCTTCTTCAATTAACTTTCGAGTCAAATGAACATCACTGCTGTAACCTCGTTTAATCTTCTTCTAGAATTCTCGCAATAAGACTTCAGCATCTACTCGAGTGACATAAAGCATATATCTTCGCTGAATTTCACAGCTGTGTCTCGGTGTCGGTTTTGCGTAATGGCTCTATCGATATTTGCTGTAAAAGTTGGAAATGCAGTAATTTATCCTCCAAATAATTTAACCTCCTCATTAGAAGACTTCCCCAGTAGTAACTCCGCAAGTATAACCGTAGAATCTGATGGGCTAATAAAGTCAAACTTTGGAGCTTCGTCAACATAGAGCGGAGCTCTTTTCTTTGGTCTATATTCCTCGGCATTTGGATTTAAGGTCCCCTTCTCTCCTTCCCTTGCTATGAACGCAAATCCAGAATTGATGTATGTGTTAACATGACTAAGTGAGGGAGATATCCAGCTGCAGGGTAGAATATGATCCACTTTTTCGAATTCTTTATCGTGATCTTCATTTCTTGTTACTCACCGTAAAGAATGAACTTGGAAAATTGATTCAGCATGATGGTAACACCTCTTCTTCAGTACTCGTTTTTTTATCATGAAATTACTTGCAACGGTGTTGTCTGCAATGAAAATGCTATAAAACATTTTTACTGCGATGTTTTTACATGTAACCTCCTGCATATCCATCAGGAAAGTATTTTATATAGCTAATAAATGGCATGGTTTTCTTCACATTCTGGATATTTTTTTTATATATAAGGTAGACTCTCACAATATCATATGTGTCACACTCTGATATAACTAAATAGTTATTTTATTTTATAGTATTATTTTGCTTTTAATATCCAACAAATGGATAAAGTGTAACCATGGAATTGTCCCAATGAAAACTTTGTACCTCGTCGTGAACAATTAATGCAAAATTATCTACAGTCACAAACCACAACCATTTCACCCTCACCTAAGTTTTATTTTTGTACTTTTAGAACTAGAAGATCGCATTCTAGTAATGAAAGCATGAGATTTTTTATTGTTATTGTGTTATTGATATTGTTAAAGAGCGGTTATGAAATCTTCAACATAATGTAACGTGTTTTACCTTTTCTCGACTTCTATACGTTAAAAAAAAGTTTTAAAAATATAAATTTTTTTTAAATGAGTATAACTCTAGATTCCATGCAAGTGCAACTGAGATTTTTCTCCGTATAAATGATCCACAGAAGGTTTGAATTCTTTTATGCCGAATAGGTCTGGCAATTTTGTTTCCTGTGACTCCCTGTACCGTGTCTGATATTTTTCCGTTAATAATCAAATGTTTTCAATGCAATTTTGAATGTATCGATTTTTAATGATTTTATGTTCTAATTTTCAACGAGATTAGTCCATTAGTTCAAAAACTATAGCTTTCTTACAAAATTCGTTACGGGGGCTATACAATGAAAAAGTGTAAATTAGACCAATCTTCATACCCTCATAACTTTTGAAGGACTCGAAATTTATCGCTTAAATTTTGCAATTCTGTTTATTTTATATATAAACATTTCATTCAAATTTGGTCAAAATCTGGGGTGGTGGGTGTTAAAACTTAATTTTTTGTCTCTCTTTTATATGGAATCACCTTACAACTATAGTTGTTCAATGTTAGAGCGTATTTTTATTTATGTTGATTAGATTTGGTAATCCTACAGTGTGGTAAATTATTATTGTCTTAATTACATGATCATCATTCCTAGCTCTCTATATTCAAAATCAAAATATTACGATAAAAATCACGAATTGCAATATTGGCGTCACATTGGTTTAAGGCCATGTCATACAGTCCTTGCTTTTTTATTCAAAAATTTGATGTATCTACTTTTAAATTTACATCCATAGTAACTACCGTATATTTCGGCGTAAAAGACGACCCTTTAATTCAAAAAACCACCCTTAAAAATTATGGGTCGTCTTATACAACCGATATAAAAGTGAGACCTTATATGATACACCGTATATATCGGCGTATAAGACGACTCTTAAAGTAAAAAAATCACCCGATAAATTCATACAAATTTGCTCTATTTTTGTACATATATCGTCTTATCTGACGGTCGCCTTATACGCCGAAATATACGGTAAGTGGAATCGAATGCACCTCCGAATTTTTTCAAATATATTTATTTGAAACAAAATTTGAACATAAGTATCATTTTTGAGATTTCGAGGTCAAAATATTGACCTCGCAACTTCATCAGTAAAAATTCTTGATATGAGACTAGACTAAAAATAATAAAATATACACATTATAATTATTTATCCAATGTCGTTTAAAGTAAGTAAATATCTTAATAAACATCAGAGATATGGCGATTTAAATAGATGGAGGCTAACTGTGAATTCAAAAATTTTGAAATCTCTAAATTCTGAACTGGAGGTCAAAGACGGCTAAAATTTTGAATTTTAAAGTTTCTAACATATATATAATTATTTGCAAAAATTTCAAAAAAAAATTGTAGATAATGTGATCAGGTGTGTGAGTGATTTTTCTTTTAATACATCTTAGTTATCTTAAGTTTTGATGTAATTTGTTGTAACGGTGAAGGGGAGGTATTGCAAGAGCTTGATGGCAGTTTTTATCATTCAAAATAACAAACATATTTATTAAGAGGAAAGATTAATAAGTTGAATCTATGACAATAGTTTAGAATATGACACGAAACCTCAACGTATTGACAAATACATAAGAAATTTTTTTCTTAAATACTTTACCTAATGCTTGAGCTATAAATCCTTCGCTCTGTTGGTATTATAAATAAAAATGTATATTTACCTAGTAACCCTAACAATTTGATGAATGTTTGGGAGGAGATATGCGAAATAAACACAAATTCATATCTATAATAAGATTATATTAAATTAAGGATTGTAAGAATACTCGATTAGGCACTTTATTGATTAATTATTATTTGTAGACGGCAAGTATTACTCCCATTAAATGCGGTTAATACTACATATTCTCCCCTCAAGAATCAAGGAATAATGGCTATATATTTGGAAAACAAGTCTTAGTACAAATTACCAACTATTCGAAACATTGCACGCGAAAAAATGTTAAGGATTTATAGCTCAAACTCCCAATAATAATAATTTGCAATTATTTATCACAAAAATGGCTGATACCATACAAACACCATTGTGTGCTCTTTCTATGGACCCCGTGGCATTTGAAGAAAAAAGGGGATATTTTTATGCTTAAACCCATTTTTTTGATACATAGTAAAAAAGTATTATTTTAAATCCTAATTAGTTTATCTATTGTTGTTAATTTTTTTTTTTTTTTTTTGCAATATTATGTTATAATATGGCTCTGAATCATTCCCATAGCCTAAAAAGCCCTTTTTGAAAAGGGCTCTTAAGGCTTAGTTTTAATTTTCATATTACACTCTGCAACATGAAATATAGGAATTGATAATGAAGCCAAGGTGTTATTAATTCTTAATAACAACCTTTGGAAAAAATAATTTTATAACTTTAATGTTCCTTTCCCTAAGGATTGATCCTACATTAATTGTAGACCTGTATTTCTAATTAAATGAATTATTTTTTTTATTATTTCTATCTTAAAATTTGTCTATTAGTTACAACAAGAAAGGAAATATTGAAAAAAATGAAATTAAAAATTATCAGGAGACTAACTTGATACAAAGAACTTAATTTAAATTTGTATTTAGCGTGTCAGTAACTAAAATAATCTAGTATTTGAATATTTTAAATTTACAAAAAGGTAACATTTTATTAACACTTGTCGATTTATACTATATTTCTAATTTTTTGTTATGATCGAATCACTCAAGGGTGATTAAATTTGAAATAATTCTTGGGTTCAGGTTCTTCATTAATTTTATTATGTACAAAAAGTTTAATTCTCGTTTTTTGTTACTTTCAGTCTTCAGTTTGATCCTGCACCGCGTCGAGGAGAGCCTCATGTGACTCGTCGGACACCTGATTATTTCTTGTAACAGATAAAAATACGACATTTATAATTGTAATAACAATCTTTGTAATTAGTAAGTTGAAAATATATCTTATTCCTCACACGCAAACTCATTTTGTAAAATTAATCAAAAGTATAAAGCTTTCAGCATTTTTTAAATTATTTTATATCTAAGATTACTTTCTCTTTCTTTCTTATTATTCCTTTGATAACATAGGGGTCTTTAACACTTTGTATTATTATCATAAGTTTTCCTAGATAAATTATAAATTAACAGAAAGGAAAATGATCATAAAAAATTGTCTTCTTTTTTTACGTTTTATACTAGGGATGGCGATATACAACTTAAATTCTAACTATCAATAATGTTATGCTAGGTGTCAAATGACTTAGTAGGTCCAAAAAGTTACATTGAAGCTAAATTATTGTTGTGGATTTTATATTGCAGCGTTTTTATTCACCAATATCTTCGAAGTCGATATGTATGTATGTATTATGACTGTAATATGTGAGAAAGAAATACATGTAAACGAAAAAGACTAACACAATTTTTATATTTTGTTTTTTGGAAGTCCAACTATATACAGTTGTTTCTACAGGAATACATCTTATGCAGTGCTGTCACGTAAAAAAAGAAGAGAAAATCAACATAATAATTCTTGACAATTTGATGAATGTTAGAGATGAGAGCAGTTTTAGCTGTTTCGACGTTTTGCTATATTAGCTTCAAGCTGCTATTCTCCTTTATAATTACAAATGAAGATATCGACTATAGATGAGGGAATAAGTAGATGGAAGAAAATGAACTCAAAGTAATGTTAAAAAGTTATATAATAATAGCTAATAATAAGTCGTAAACTAATAACACAGGTCAACAAATTTGAACTTTCATAAATCCTTAGGTGTATAAGTATAAGAAAAGTTATTCAGGTTTCCACACTGATTTCAAATCTGTAATTATTTTTTTTTTTTTTTTTTTGAGAGAGAGAGAGGCCGACGATTCTCGAGAAATCGGTCCCTTCTTGTTTAGCTTTTTTGGCTCATTTTCCAACTTTAGCTTCAATTTAAGCCTAGAACGATACACATTTTGAGCATTACAAAATACTGATTGGCTAGTATTATTTATGCAAATTCAATATCTAGTCTTTATTTTGACCTAAAAGGACTGTTTTAAATTCATTTAAAGTCTTAAAGGAAAGACAGGTTTCTTTATCACGTCGAATTATATATGCCGGGTGATGAGAAACACTTAATACAGACCCTATTCCTTTCGGACTCTCGAAAAAAAGAATTACAGATGGAAATCAGTGAGCAAAATTGAATAACTTTTATTATACTTATACCCCAAAAGATTTTTGGCTGTTGACCAGTGTTATTAGTTAAAAATATATAATTTTTTTGACATTAATTACAGTTAATTTTCTGCCTCTCATCTATGGTAAACATAATGTTGTTATTTATTATTGATGTCTTCTTTTGTATATACAAAGGAGAGTAGCAGCTTGTAGCTCAGTAAAACGTCATGACAGTTCAAGCTGCTTCCCTCTCAATATTCATCAAATTGTCAGTTACCAGGTTGATTTTCTCTTTCTTTTTATTTTACACACCCCATTTGCATATTATTTACATTCCAAGTAATAACCAATTATGTATAAAAAGGGTCCAGCTGCAAGGTACGCCCGAAATGATCTCATGAATAAATATGGTACCCTTGAAGTAAGGCAGAATTTCAGCCGATTACATTTGAAGGGGCGGAATGTAGCTGTCATTGTTATACTGTTTTACTTAGGAACAGCTTATTTGTAATAATTTAATGGTAATATAAATTTAATATGAATAAAACCATAAATCTGTGGCTACTAATACCAAAGTATGAGACCAGTCATTTTTACATGGACTCGGACTTGACTCGAATAATGTTCTACCTATTGGTGAACAAAATTACTTGATACCAAATAAATATAGAGTATAAATCTTAATACGTCTGTGTTGGGATTGCAACACAAAATTATTATGCTTATGGTTTCCAAATGAAATTACTGTTGTAGGTTTGAATGTTGCTACACCCAGTTCTAGATATTAATTAGAAAGATAATATTTTTAAGTAAAATATATAATTCATCTTATATATTAATTAAATACATATATTACATAATTTCATTTAACCATCATCTGATCTATTGTTTAATTTTTTTTTTAATTCTATATATACAACAATTAAATTAGTTTAAAATTATCATAACAACTTCAAAATCAAAGTAACACATTTTGTAAACGCTTAAATTTTCCTATGAAACCAATTGAAACAGGATAATTATCTCAATTACATATATATATATATATGTGTATATTAGTTAAAACATAGAAGTTGCATATTAATTAAGAAAGAAAATATAATTTTAAATTAAGTTTCCATAAGCAAAACAAAAAATATAAATTAAATTGATCATAATATTAATGTATAGCACAATGCAAATGTACGTTGAAGTGGTTGGTAAGACAATTTTAAATGTGTCAGATATAATTTGAATAAAAAGGAATGTTTAACAGAAAACTTACAAGATTGAAATCGACAGTGACTACAACAGCGAGTCGTTAAACTGATAACATGAATTTAAATAAAAAAAGTAGGACAGATGAGGGTTAAACGGGAAAAAACAAATTACAAAATATTATATAAAAATGGATTAACATTGTTCATGAAGATCAATTTATACATGATGTGCTAAATTATAATTTTAAAAGACAACGCCATCGCATATCCATTTATTCAAGTTGATTCAATTTTGATAATTTCTTAGTTCCATTTTATTAAGAGGTGGCTCTTAAAATGTTTTTTACTCATTCTTGTCCACTTAGATGAAGATACATCTCCCATCATAGAAAAAACATTATCAGAATCACAAATGACGATTGGAGCATTTTTGTAAAAAGAAAAATTCTTACAGCAACAATATTCCTCAGCTTGATGCATCTGGTATTCTTCTTTATTATCTCCAGCAACCTATTTTAGAATGACTCAAGCGTAATATCTTCGACTCCAACGACTGGGTTATGGTAAAACGAGAAGGTACAGATTTTCCGGTATATTTTCCATGAATTTGATGAAATTTGGGTGTTCCACTACAGAAAGTGGGATGCTACATGAAACAAGTAATTTAGTTACGTCGGACGTGAAATCGAATGTACCTTTATCGATACTGATACTATGCTTCTTGAATAGATTCAGATTTTTCTTGTGACATCGACGACTTGTATGTAAATTAAGCAGGTACATCTTCTTTTTGGAAGTCGTGAAACAGCATGCCTGGCATGTAATCACATTGCTGTCTATGTCTAAATTCCAAACACTTTCACCTCCATTCCTGGCGATCCAGGGTCTTGGATTAAATACGTTAGACATTTTCAAATTTATTTCGAAATGGCGCTTATTCTTTTTGAAATAATAACTGACTAGTACGAGAAGGAAAACAAAGGAGGATAAGAGGAAAAGGAAAAATAACAGCTTCAATTATTTTAATATACAAATTGCCAACAATCGTCCTTTGCAGGCTTTTCAGCTTGACCCTTTTTATACATCAATGGTAATAACATGACATGATGTCCTTTCGCTAAACTTATTTCTTAATCTTGGACAACACTTCTTTACATTCAAATGCCGTAGTATGAAGGATCGGATATTTCAGTATAGAACATGAAATGGACTAAAACCATGTTGAGTTGGACATTCAAGGAAACAAGCGTCTTGGTCTTGTTAGTGATGGAATTAAAAATATCAGAATTGTCTTCAATTACGTTCCTTGAATAAATATGTATATTTATGTCGTGATTATGACATTAAACGTTTTAAATAATATTAATTTTTCTCAAGGCTTCTGTCCCAAATTCATTTAGATGTCATTTCACTAACCTAGGATCTTCGTTATATGTTTAAAAAATTTTCATCTCCATTATCAACGATCAAGGATTTAATGCTAACTCAATTAGACAATTTATTTACTCTTACTTTATGGATGAATTTATTTAATTGTTCATCGTTTATTAATTTTGTAATTGCCATTAAATGTTTTCAATATATATTTATATGATTTTTCCTTCACTATTTAAATTATCACGTACATAGCTTGTCATTCGTCACAATATTTACATTTGAGGCTTAATCTTACTTTGAGTTATCTTAATCACATTCTATTATATTGCTTCAATCTAGTACTGAATAAAAAATATATATTGATTTAATGCTCTTATGCATACTGGGGTAACTTTAGAGTCAAATTTAGCTATTTCGCCGGAGGAAGAGGGCTCAAGGAGTTATTTGGATTGCACTTCTTAATGTACTACCCATTCTTAAGGTCACCAGTCGAAGAGAACACAAGTACTTAGGTTAATAAAGTAAATACAATGTTAACAAAAAGGACCCAAGTCCTCGTCATAATTATTAGTTTACGGCCTATTAGCTAAAAATATATAATTTTCTGACTTTAATTTGAGTTATTTTTTTTCGTCTCATCTATGGTATACATAATGTTGTTATTTATTATTGGTGTCTTCATTTGAATATATAGAGGAGAATAGCAGCTTATAGCTCAGTAAAACGTCATGACAGCTGAAGCTTTCTCTCTTGGAATTCAGTTTTCTTAGAGTTTTACGCCTATGGTAAATTCCCAAGAAATCCTGCATTTTATTATTTCTTAATGCAGGCTTCATTAAATTACATATATATATATGTTATAATTAATTAAATTTAGAGTTAAATACATTGAATAGTCACAGGGTTTAAAGTTTTTACGATTTATGCTTTGTAATTGATGTAGGGTATCTGTAATGTCAATATGAAATGAGTGTGGAAAGAATTTCGTCAAAAATGATTAAATTGCATGGCACTACTCTTCGATCATTGCTCTACAATATATATCATTAAAAATTTTCCATTAACCCTCTGTAAAATATCCACATTGAGTTTAGTATACTAAAAATATCCAGCTAAAATATATTAAAGCTATAGTAGTTGGTATTTCTACATCTAATGGGAGACGCTTTCTTAAATATGAAGAGTAATAATAAAACTCCTTTTTGACTCGAGTATAGTGATACTTTTGAAAATTTCCAAATCCACCGAATCAACTAAGCCTTAAGAGCCCTTTTCAAAAAGGGCTTTTTAGGCTATGGGAATGATTCAGAGCCATATTATAACATAATATTGCAAAAAAAAAAAAAAAAAAATTAACAACAATAGATAAACTAATTAGGATTTAAAATAATACTTTTTTACTATGTATCAAAAAAATGGGTTTAAGCATAAAAATATCCCCTTTTTTCTTCAAATGCCACGGGGTCCATAGAAAGAGCACACAATGGTGTTTGTATGGTATCAGCCATTTTTGTGATAAATAATTGCAAATTATTATTATTGGGAGTTTGAGCTATAAATCCTTAACATTTTTTCGCGTGCAATGTTTCGAATAGTTGGTAATTTGTACTAAGACTTGTTTTCCAAATATATAGCCATTATTCCTTGATTCTTGAGGGGAGAATATGTAGTATTAACCGCATTTAATGGGAGTAATACTTGCCGTCTACAAATAATAATTAATCAATAAAGTGCCTAATCGAGTATTCTTACAATCCTTAATTTAATATAATCTTATTATAGATATGAATTTGTGTTTATTTCGCATATCTCCTCCCAAACATTCATCAAATTGTTAGGGTTACTAGGTAAATATACATTTTTATTTATAATACCAACAGAGCGAAGGATTTATAGCTCAAGCATTAGGTAAAGTATATAAGAAAAAAATTTCTTATGTATTTGTCAATACGTTGAGGTTTCGTGTCATATTCTAAACTATTGTCATAGATTCAACTTATTAATCTTTCCTCTTAATAAATATGTTTGTTATTTTGAATGATAAAAACTGCCATCAAGCTCTTGCAATACCTCCCCTTCACCGTTACAACAAATTACATCAAAACTTAAGATAACTAAGATGTATTAAAAGAAAAATCACTCACACACCTGATCACATTATCTACAATTTTTTTTTGAAATTTTTGCAAATAATTATATATATGTTAGAAACTTTAAAATTCAAAATTTTAGCCGTCTTTGACCTCCAGTTCAGAATTTAGAGATTTCAAAATTTTTGAATTCACAGTTAGCCTCCATCTATTTAAATCGCCATATCTCTGATGTTTATTAAGATATTTACTTACTTTAAACGACATTGGATAAATAATTATAATGTGTATATTTTATTATTTTTAGTCTAGTCTCATATCAAGAATTTTTACTGATGAAGTTGCGAGGTCAATATTTTGACCTCGAAATCTCAAAAATGATACTTATGTTCAAATTTTGTTTCAAATAAATATATTTGAAAAAATTCGGAGGTGCATTCGATTCCACTTACCGTATATTTCGGCGTATAAGGCGACCGTCAGATAAGACGATATATGTACAAAAATAGAGCAAATTTGTATGAATTTATCGGGTGATTTTTTTACTTTAAGAGTCGTCTTATACGCCGATATATACGGTGTATCATATAAGGTCTCACTTTTATATCGGTTGTATAAGACGACCCATAATTTTTAAGGGTGGTTTTTTGAATTAAAGGGTCGTCTTTTACGCCGAAATATACGGTAGTTACTATGGATGTAAATTTAAAAGTAGATACATCAAATTTTTGAATAAAAAAGCAAGGACTGTATGACATGGCCTTAAACCAATGTGACGCCAATATTGCAATTCGTGATTTTTATCGTAATATTTTGATTTTGAATATAGAGAGCTAGGAATGATGATCATGTAATTAAGACAATAATAATTTACCACACTGTAGGATTACCAAATCTAATCAACATAAATAAAAATACGCTCTAACATTGAACAACTATAGTTGTAAGGTGATTCCATATAAAAGAGAGACAAAAAATTAAGTTTTAACACCCACCACCCCAGATTTTGACCAAATTTGAATGAAATGTTTATATATAAAATAAACAGAATTGCAAAATTTAAGCGATAAATTTCGAGTCCTTCAAAAGTTATGAGGGTATGAAGATTGGTCTAATTTACACTTTTTCATTGTATAGCCCCCGTAACGAATTTTGTAAGAAAGCTATAGTTTTTGAACTAATGGACTAATCTCGTTGAAAATTAGAACATAAAATCATTAAAAATCGATACATTCAAAATTGCATTGAAAACATTTGATTATTAACGGAAAAATATCAGACACGGTACAGGGAGTCACAGGAAACAAAATTGCCAGACCTATTCGGCATAAAAGAATTCAAACCTTCTGTGGATCATTTATACGGAGAAAAATCTCAGTTGCACTTGCATGGAATCTAGAGTTATACTCATTTAAAAAAAATTTATATTTTTAAAACTTTTTTTTAACGTATAGAAGTCGAGAAAAGGTAAAACACGTTACATTATGTTGAAGATTTCATAACCGCTCTTTAACAATATCAATAACACAATAACAATAAAAAATCTCATGCTTTCATTACTAGAATGCGATCTTCTAGTTCTAAAAGTACAAAAATAAAACTTAGGTGAGGGTGAAATGGTTGTGGTTTGTGACTGTAGATAATTTTGCATTAATTGTTCACGACGAGGTACAAAGTTTTCATTGGGACAATTCCATGGTTACACTTTATCCATTTGTTGGATATTAAAAGCAAAATAATACTATAAAATAAAATAACTATTTAGTTATATCAGAGTGTGACACATATGATATTGTGAGAGTCTACCTTATATATAAAAAAAATATCCAGAATGTGAAGAAAACCATGCCATTTATTAGCTATATAAAATACTTTCCTGATGGATATGCAGGAGGTTACATGTAAAAACATCGCAGTAAAAATGTTTTATAGCATTTTCATTGCAGACAACACCGTTGCAAGTAATTTCATGATAAAAAAACGAGTACTGAAGAAGAGGTGTTACCATCATGCTGAATCAATTTTCCAAGTTCATTCTTTACGGTGAGTAACAAGAAATGAAGATCACGATAAAGAATTCGAAAAAGTGGATCATATTCTACCCTGCAGCTGGATATCTCCCTCACTTAGTCATGTTAACACATACATCAATTCTGGATTTGCGTTCATAGCAAGGGAAGGAGAGAAGGGGACCTTAAATCCAAATGCCGAGGAATATAGACCAAAGAAAAGAGCTCCGCTCTATGTTGACGAAGCTCCAAAGTTTGACTTTATTAGCCCATCAGATTCTACGGTTATACTTGCGGAGTTACTACTGGGGAAGTCTTCTAATGAGGAGGTTAAATTATTTGGAGGATAAATTACTGCATTTCCAACTTTTACAGCAAATATCGATAGAGCCATTACGCAAAACCGACACCGAGACACAGCTGTGAAATTCAGCGAAGATATATGCTTTATGTCACTCGAGTAGATGCTGAAGTCTTATTGCGAGAATTCTAGAAGAAGATTAAACGAGGTTACAGCAGTGATGTTCATTTGACTCGAAAGTTAATTGAAGAAGCATAAAAAAAGTAGTCATTTTAAGACATTGCGTCAATTTCATAGTGACTTAGAAGCTGTATATGGCTAACTACAATCGTTTTCTGCTAACTCAGACCTTACGAAGTTGCTCAATGAAACAGAAACAATAAAGAAATTAATCTGCCGGCTACTGTATGATCTGAAAAAGAAATACAAAAAAAAAAATTCATTAGAATTTAAGTCGTAAATACGATTTATTGAGTAGAATTGTGATGTACAAAAATTGCACTTATGGCAGCTTTTTTCCTCTAGTTGTCCCATGGTGATGGAAAAATTGAAAAAGTCCTCCCTAGTATCGAAACAAATTAACTACCCTAGCAATGAAGTTAATACAAAAGTATTAATGTAATTAAGTGTAAATTCCTTATTCTACCAGTCAATGAGGAACTTTACAAGGAATATCACGTCGATGGAATCAGTTATGAGTCAGATCAAGAGTGTGTGGCGAGCAAACAGTCCCGATTTGTGTGTCAATCTTTCAAAAACCTTACACCAAGGGAAAGATTGTGATTAATGATGACCCACAATATTTTTTACAACTGTGGTATGTCTCACCCAGCAAGATGCGACGAAGATAAAAATTGTAAGGCACCGGTAAGTCAAGTTAATTCTATCAGATCTTATTCAAACAAAGAGGATGTCACGAAAGGTGTTAGTAATTCAAATGAGTTAACAAATAATGTGGCATTTGCATCAAACAGCAGTGGAAATTATCAATTTTATCTATACGCGTACACTCATCAAGGAAAATGAACTCTAGTATATCTTCTTTTGCTATTCTCAATCATAGAGCTGATACCTGATTTATAAGGAAGTCATTAGCTAAGAAACTTGAATTGAAAGACAAGGGTCTAAAAAAAAAAAAAAAAATTGTTCAAACAGCCAATGGCCGTGAAGAAGTCGGTAAGGGTGAAACAAAGCTCTGGATTAGTAGCCATGAAAACAATCATCGTTATTTCGTACGTCTTAATGCTATTGAAGACAAGAAGATTAATCATCGCTCCTACGATTGAGGAGTTCCCTGAACTACTTGTAGAAAACTTAATGAATGTTTTGAATGTAGGTTTACCAGAAGTGTTACTTCTTATTTCTATAGTTATACTGCGCCTTAATTATTAAGTCGATCACTATATGGAGGAAAGATATTAGAGGTATTGTGCCAAATAATCATGGTAAACAAAAAATTCCTTCTGTGAATTTGGTCGCGCAAGTTGATAAAAATATTCAAATGAGGAGAATTTTAATGTATTCATAGAGTTGTGAGTGTATCCTCCTTTCATCTAGTGTATAAATTTATGTTTTGTTGATTTTAGACAACGGAGTGAAAATATTCTTATACCATCGGAAAGCTAAGACATCAAGGGTCTCGGCTGGTAGGATAAATGCTCGGCAAGATAGACCAGGAGAGAACCTTTGACCTTTGAAGAGTTTTTGATCCCTGAAAATATTCCTTTTTACATATATTAATAATCACTGAACTGATAATTATGGAGGAATTATCTTCAAATGTAACCACCTAAGACACAGTTTTCCTAGGTGACGATTTTCATTGTGTTACTAAAAATAGCATGGAAAATGCAGTTATTATTCTCCGAACTAAAGCAAAAAATATTATTTACAGTGGAGCTGTAAACTCAAACCTCAATAAAACAACCAAATTCAGGTTTAATCATTTATCAAATGGAATTGTCAATGACTCAAAGGGGTGGAAAAATTTCTGCTTGATTGAACCACAAATTGATTAAAGAGGGCCATTGAGTAAAACACAAATGCATCCCGTAAATTTAGCCTTAATTGCAACAAAAGTATTAAAATTTAATCCAAAAGTGAACAGTATTAATTGGGTAGACCTCACCGACTCTTAGTTATTAATCTTGATAAAATATCAATGGAGATGGCTTTGAATGAAATAATTCTATCTATGGAAATGGATCTAAAAAATTAAGGAAGCAAACCCTTTAAAATTTCCATTGATTGCAGAAAGCTTATATTGACAAGAGATGGAGATCATGACTTTGATTTAACTTCAAAATATGGGTATGGAGAAATAATAATAATATGGTTATGTGTATCATACCCTTAGATAATGAGATTGAAATAATTGAATTTCCCAGTTAGATTCGATTATGTGGCAGTTGCTTTATGTTTGGACATTACAGATGGGCATACAAAGAGAAAACTAAGTTAATTCATTTTTATAAATCCTGGATGATTTCTAGACTGAAACGAAAAATAGATGAAAACACAATTCGTTTTACTAAAGAATATATTTATGATCCTGATTTTCACTCTCCGAAGGAACCAGAAATATCACAGAAAAATACCAAAGCAGTAATAATTGTATATAAAGATGCCGAAATTCATTCTAATTTAACCTATGTGGAGGGTGGACCTGTTTCCCCTATGAATATAGAACAAAATTATCGAAGGAAGTCTAATGGAACTCCTGGAAAGGATAATTCTAAGGGAGTACCAAATATGTATAAAAATGGAAGTAAACAACCAATGAAGCCTACAAAACTAGATCCTATGACAAAGGCCATAGACTTAATTCGTACTCGTTCTCAATCTCTGAGCAAGAGAAACAGATTAGAATCACAAGTTTCATCGAAAAAACATCTTTCGGAGAAGAAAAGTATAAAAAGAAAACCAAAAATGATGACGCATAACTATCTTCAAACCAATGTCGACGAAGAAAGAAGGGATAATAATAATATGAAAGCTACAAACCTTTTTGACTATATTGATAAAAAAGTACAAAATGATATGAACGATATAATATTAAGATCTGCTAATGATAAAAGGAGGATCACTCTTGCCATAAAAAGGATCATCTCTCTAAATACAAGAGATGGAAGATAGAAATAATCGAGACATGCCTTGATGAAAAGAATCCTAAAAAAGAATCCAAACATAATTTGTCTACAAGATATTCACTCGAAAATATCTTTAACATGTTTGGTTCCTGTTCTCTTTGACTTTCCCTTAACTTTCATTACTTTTTTTAAATATTGTCAATGTTTATGGCCCCAATGTAAAATCCACATTTTTCCAATCAATCATTAATAATTGCAAATTTAACTCGCTTCCCCTTATTGTAGTTGGGGACCTAAATGTTGATATTGATAGAAAGTCTATGGTTGATCCAAATGCTGTCATTCTTATCATATCTTATTATTTATTCTTATTCTTGAATCTGGAGGATATAATTGGAATATTAAATCCAGATGACATTTGATTTCATGGTCTCAAGGCCGTCACTCCTCTGGAATTGATTATGCTTTAATTTCGAGTAACATACCATAATATGTCAAAAAAGCCTGCAACTCAAATAATCAGATAGAGCGGAATTCCAAATTTTGACTCAAATAGCGCGATAGATATCATAAGGAGGAATCATAGTAAGAAACCTAGCTAGTTATCCTTCTACTGAATATTTGAAATTTGTAATAGTTGAAATTAAAATTTAATGATGTAAGATAAACAGTTTGACTCGTTTTAATTAGACGAAGGAACAGAACAGCAAATTTTAAGATCGTAGATTTTTTTAGCATATTAATTTTTCATTTTTCGATAAAAGCCATTTTATTTTATTATTAATTTATCTAAAAATGTGGTTGAAAAGATGAAAGTTTTTGTTGATTTTGAAACGTGTTTTATTTAACTTAGTGCTTAAGACCATTAGCCCAAATTTCAATATGTGATTGTGGGAATAGTTAAACGTTAGATTTTAATTTTCATGAATTTATTATACAACATAAGGATCCTATATTTAGGAATGTAAAAAATATGCAAATGGGGTGTGTAAAATAAAAAGAAAGAGAAAATCAACCTGGTAACTCTGAAAATTTGATGAATGTTGAGTGGGAAGCAGCCCGAGCTGTCATGACGTTTTACTGAGCTACAAGCTGCTACTCTCCTTTATATATACAAATGAAGACATCAATAATAAATAAAAACATTATGTTTACCATAGATGAGAGGCAGAAAATTAACTGTAATTAATGCACTTAATGGGATCCCACTCTTTCCTCGGAGTTGCCTTGTAATTAAATAAGAGATCCTTATTAATCCATTTTATGCAATATTCAAGGAGTTATTTAAGTACAAAGGATTTCACCGACTTTTGGGCCTACTCCGGCATCCTACGCCCCTGGGAGTCCTTTTAGGTCAAAACAAAGACTAGAAATGAAATTTCCATAAAAAACACTAGCCAATCATCATTTTTTAATGCCCAAAATGTACATTATTCTAGGCTTCAATTGATGTTGAAGTTGGAAAATGGGCCAAAAAAGCTAAAAAAGTAGAGACCGATTTCTCGAAAACAGTCGGACTCTCTCTCTCTCAAAAAAAAAAAAAAAAAAAAAAGAATTACAGATTTGAAATTAGTGAGCAAAATGGAATAACTTTTATTATACTTATACCCTAGACGATTTTTGGCTGTTGACCAGTGTAATTATACGAGGACTTGAGCCCTTTTTGTTTACATTTTATTTGCTTTATTAACCTTAATGGATGTATTCCTTCATGTGAGATCTTTACTATCAGCAGTGATGGATAAAAAGGGTCCAGCTGACATGCAAAAAAAGGACGGTTATTGGCAACATTTGTCTTTTCAAACTTCTTTTTCTTTCTTTCTAAAACATCAAAATAATAATATGCATTCGGCCCCTTCCAATGTGATCGGCTGAAATTCTGCCTTACTTCAAGGGTACCATGTTTATTTATGACATCATCTCGGGCGTGCGTGTCAGCTGGACCCTTTTTATCCATCACTGACTATCAGGTAGATGTAATAAGGGAAAAATGATAACAGCTTTGGAAAATAAAAAGTGCTGTTCGAAGAGTCAACTCCACAAAATCTTGCACGCGGCGTTTTGCATATTATTTACATTCCTACTTATATTCCTATAAATTGCTAAATCATTATTGGATATAACTAAATTAACCTGGACGTGTATGTAATCAATACTACCTCTTCAATTCTCTATATAGGTATATCCCAGTATTAAAAGTATAAAACTTTGCATTAATTAAGAAATATACAAGAAATTAGGGAAGATATTAAATAATTCTTAGATAATTTAATTTCCATAGTCCTTCATTAAATTATCTAAAAATTATTTAATATCCTCCCTTTTTTCATTTGTTTTATAATAGTATGGGTTATTGGATGGTTTTCAAACTATCTTGTGTCGTTTATATGTAAATTTATTTATCATATAATGGATCTCCCCATAGCCAAGAGGAAAAAAAATGTTGTCTGATTTTAAATAATCTGAAACCGGTAATAATGTTTGGTATTCCGATAACTCATAACCATAGTGCGAGCAAAATGAAAGCAATAAATATTAGTATCAGTAATGAAGTCACTTTTAGACATTTTAAAACCCGAAATTTTATAATTATTCAATATAAGAATATTTCAAATTTAATTACTCTTCTATCTATCACTGTCTGTTTTTGTTTTAGCAGGTTTATTGACGTTGTTCATTACACTGGTCAAAAGTCAAAAATCCTAAGGGGTAGAAATATAATAAAAGTTAATAAATTTTGCACATTAATTTCAAATCTATAAAAAAAAATTTCGAGAGTCTGACAGTTTTTGAGAAATTGGGCCCTACTTTTTGAACTAATTTGGCCCATTTTCCAACTTCAGCTTCAATTTAAGCCTATTAGGATACTCATTTTGTGCATTAAAAAATAATGATTCACTAGTGTATTTAATGCAAAATCAATTTCCAATCTTTTTTTTTTGACCTAAAGGGACCCCTGGGGGCACAGGCGGCGGGAGTAGGTCCTAAGGTCGGCCAAAACTTTTGAATATTACAAGAAATTGATTCATAAAGAATGCATTAAAGAGCTGAGACCGACAGCTTTCAAACGAGATGTCAAGCACTCGATAAGAATCCTTAACTAAGAAGAAATCGTCCATATAAATTTTCATTCAAGTTCGAGCAAACATTCGCTAGAAATCAAAAACTCATGTTAGAGCTACTAAAGGAGTAGCGCGCAGGACTACGAAATCAGCTGAAATCTGATTATTTGGACATTTCAAATTTGTTGACCTATTATTATTATATTTATGATTTTGTGTCTTTGTTTTACTTTTTTTTTAAACTCAGTATTGTTGTCATAAGATACGTTTTATGTGTATATATATTTTATTGATATAACTAATTGATTAATTTACATCTTATTTCTGAAGTCAGCGTATAGGAAATTAATTTTAGTTTAAAATGTCTATTTATTTTTAGTTAAACGCAAATTTCCTTTCTGTTTATCTATATCATGTTTTTTTGTGCCTGTATATATATAGATAAATAAAAATCTCGATAGTTGAATTTAAAAAAAAAAAATGGTATTTGGAGAAAATAGATCCGAGGAATTTGGTCTAGAGAAAAGTCTTTCGATTGAGGGCGAAGAAGCTATACAAAAGGCTAATACGAGTACACTTGAACTCGAAGACGGAAGCTTTGAAGTGGGGATCCCGTGGATGTCTGATTATCCAAGAATGACAAACAGGCATTTAGTATTAAGAGAAACAAAGGCCCCCATTGTAAAGTTCGATAAGAATTATGAATTCTACCAGAAGTATCTGAAAACGATGAAAAATGAGATCTTGAACGTATTCCCGAGAATGAACTTGTGAAGCCAGAAGGCAAAGTGTCTTATATTCTAAATCATGCCGTCATCAACGATCATCAAAAATTGAAGTTCATCCTTGATACTGCTTCAAGAGTAGATAGAAAAAGTCTTTCGACGGATATTTTATCAGGGCCTGACGTGTTAAACAATATTTAAGGTGTGATGCTACGACTCCGTCCATATCCAATTCCAGTTATTGGTGCCTTTTATCATTCTGTTAAAATGACAAAAGATAATTCATATTTTTATAGAATACTTTATTTTGAAGATCCTGAAGATTTTCATTCACACATTGTTAAATATCATCATACAAAGTGTATCTTTGGAGGTGTGGAGAGTCAATTATTTGCAATCGAACCTTGTACTGTGGCATAGATCGAGCTGGTTTTTTTTTTTTTTTTAGTTTTAGCACATATATTTTTTTATATTCTAATGAAGTATACACTTATGTTAAAAAATAGAACATAGAAGAACATGAAATAGAGAAAATGAAATTGGGTTTTAAAATACATTAGAAAAGTAGATTAATGGTATAAGTCATAGTATAAGTTTATAAGTACTGTAAGTGTTAGCAAGTAGTAAATAATTCAAATAAGTTCCTTCGACCAAATTATTCATTCAATATTGTAAAACCACTAACATAGTTTCATATTCATCCAATGGTTCATACCTCTAATGTCAAAAGTAGTTGGATTTGTTTAACATAATATTTACAATTTGATATTATTTGTTACTTATGCGAATGTCATCCATAGTGGACTTGGTCAAAACCAAATCGTAAAAACTAATTCAATCCTTTGTTATCCACATCTTCAAATTGTAGTAGAAGGGCACAATGGCCCTCAGAGGAACCGATTCCGAATGACCAGTTTGAAGAGATCTGTTCCATAGATCACGCTGTTGATAAGAAAATCAATCTCAAGAGAAGAAGCCGAGGAAATAAATTATTCTGATGACTCCGCCACTACACTCTTAACAAGTGAAGAAGTCATCATGAAAATGAAGAGTGTGATTGAAGTATTGAATGCTGCTGGATTCAAATTTGGAAAAATTGCCTCTAACTCAAGAGCTGTGATCAGTAAAATTCCAAATGAATTACTCTTACCTGAAACTAATGTGAATTGTCTTGGATACGCGTTGTTTTTGGTCACAAATGAGACAAGAATGAAGATAAAATAGTTTTGATATTAGTAAACTAACGTATCAAATAAGACAACGAAACGATTGTTATCGGTATTGAGCAGTCTCTACGATACAAACAAGTTAATTAGATATAAGATATTAAGAGGAAAAGTAATTTTTCAATATATATTCACGGAAAATCACGATCCAGGGCTCATCGGAGTTTGGGATGAAGAACTAAGTGCCGATTTCTGTATTAGTATCGAAACATGGCAAGCCTGCATTCAATCTGCGAGTAACATTCGAATTAATGGAGGACTTATGGATGAAAGACCATCAAAAATCAAATTGCATTTGTTTGAGGACGCAAAAAATCGATGTAGTGCGGTGGTTGCAATTTTGCAAACATTTGATGCGAATGATAGAGGTCATTGTTCATTATTGGCTACAAAAAATCGTCTTGCACCTATTTGCAGACCATCTATTGTGAGACTTGAATTAATGGCAGCTGTTTTAGCTGTTGACCTTAGACAAATGAATACGAAATAGTTTGGTGCGTCAATTAAAGAGAAAATTTACAAGTAAAATTGTACTGGAGTTCTTGGAATGTTAACAAATAGGAACACTAGCTATCGAACTTTTGTGTTACATAGAATTGGAAAAATCCTAACCTTATCAATCATCAACTCTTAGAGGTACGTTCCCTCTTAAATGAATGCGGCTGATTTTTTATCAAGAGGAATAATGCCACAATTCAGCAACAACGATGAAGAAAAACATTATTCCTCAGAGTTTTTTGTACAGAAAGCTCGAGAAATGTCCTGCTGCTCCAGTTGTGAGTCAGCTCGAGTCAGTCAAGTTACTAAAGCCATGGTACAGATTAGTTCATGGTTCCGGATTCAGAAGATTTTTGGCTTTGTATTCAAAAATGTGTTCGCAGTTATAGCTCTTCCACTGTTGCAGCCACAGAAGAAAGTATTTTTATCATTTCATTCAAAAGTGAATTACAACGCCTTTACCTAAGAGTGGTTCACTTCATCGTCTATCGGCATTCATTGATATGATGGAAATCTTGAGGGTCGGAGGTCGGTTCAGGATACAGCGTTCGGAAGAAAATGATCCTGACCACTGGTCATTTTATCCAGAAATCGAGCTCAACTGGAATTTTGACATATTGCAGAATATAATCATCTATCTCTGGACTCTACATGGGCAAAACTTCGATCAAGGTATCATAACTCTGAAATGCATGTCTTAACATAAACTGTTGTTTTTCGATGTAAAACTTGTAAGCATTATAAAAATCAATCCCAGCAACATTGGATGAGTGACCTACCTGAAAAAAGGTTTACCGTGGCGGACAAGCCCTTTTTTGTTATTGTTACGGATATAGACGGGCCTTTTTATGTCGCATTCGATACAGTGATACATCGTTATTTTCACTTGTACTTCAAGCCGAGCCATACACTGGGAAATTACCCATTCATTAGCGGCTGAGTCGTTTATGATAGAGTTCCGAAAATTTAGAGATCGTCGAGCTCGTATAACAGTCTTAAGAAGCGACAATACTACAAACAATCACAAGGCCAATAAAAATTTCAACGAAGTCATCGAAAAGAGGAATAATTCTCACCTTGAAATACATTTAACACAGGAGGGAGTTAAGTTATTTTCAATACTCTTTACAATTCAAATTTTATTGGGAGTTGTAAAATATGTTAAAGAACGTATAAATTTTCATATGGAGCAGGTCCCCGAAACTACAAGGTGACTGTTAACTTCCAGGGATTGAAACATAAAACGGAAGAGGTGATTTCCTCTACTTTGGAGTTTTTTGATGATGCCGATTAAAAAGTTTTTAGAAAGAGATATATGTAACAGAGAAATAAAAAGAAAAGTGTTGCTTATGTATGTATATGGTAAAGACGTGTCCATGTGGTCTTAGATTGTGGTGTCGTTTTGAGTGGGTACTAGTGTGTTTTGACCTTTTCTTTCATTAGAAAAGTCCTCTTAAGTGCCTTGGGATCCCTTCTCTGTACTTTTTCCTGGCTTTCAACCTTCGGAGCACTTGCTTTCGTGGATCAGAGGCCAAGGAGCCACCAGGAATAAGCTAGGTCACATTGTTTTTGTTCTGTTCTATTCTTCGGAACATTTTAAAAGAGAATGTCTAGCAAACCTCCACCCGAGCCCCCAGATGACAGTTCTTTAAAGTCATCATCTGTCAAGGACATGAGCTATTCTAATGTTAAAAGTAAAAGCACTCGAAGGGATGCAGCGGTTCTTTTGAACTTGGAAAGGAACTTCAATTGGGAGACGTTTGTTCTCACTTGAAGTAATGTGGAGGGTTCCATCTTTAGAGGAGATAACCTGAAGCATATTTATATATATGACGTTGCAATGAGATATGGGTTTAAAGAACATGAAATTGCAGGGGCGAACCCTTGACTTGGCAGTGGGCAAGCATGTTTTTACCCAAAATTCCCTAATGACGTCAGGAACCGTCTAAATGATCTGAAAGGGCTTCAGGTTCTGAAGATCAAAAATTTAGACGATTCAGTTGAAGAAGTGACGTTTAAATTAAAAGGGATAGACAAGGTCATGATCGACAAAAAGAAAAAAATAACGTTGACCCTCATCAAGACCTTCAAACGTGTTAATGAGACAAGAATGGTAGAGTGGCTCAAACAGTTCAGAGAAATTTTAGATCATTTTCCTAAACGTAATCCTTCTGATGTGAGGGCTGAAGCAAAGTACAGGAGCTATAAGGAAGTCTGGAGGGATAGCGACTATATTGTTAATATTGTCGTGGATCCCGCGTCCATTCCTCAAATAATGTCATTTGAAGGAAACCTCATTAATGTAAAGTTTACGGGGGTGAGGCTTCAATGTCAAAAATGTTTTGGGTTTGGTCACCTAAAGCTGCATTGCCTGGAAAAACGGTTAAGAATTTCTGAGTATGAACGTTCTCTGATCAAAGCCATTCAAGATAAAAAGATAAGCTGCCTTTCTATTAGTGAAGCGGAGTCTATTCCTGATATTAGGCAGGAGGAACCCGCGACTATACTAACGTAGTAGCGAAGGATGCTCAGGCTGAGGACAATTCAACTGAGGTCATTGATGAGGCTCCGATTGAGGAGGAAGTTAATGTGACTCTATTGGTAGACACTTCTTCAAATCAAAGGGAGGATCCTCCTTCAGGGATTGAGGGTTAGGAGGTAGGAGAAAAAATCCTGGAAATTTTAAATGAAAATCCTTCCCAGGAAGGAGACGGGGAACCATCAGTCCCAACTCCTGCTGGAATATCGGCAGAGGGGTCTGCATGAACAAAAGAAGGAAAAAAATAATCATTTAAATTCCAATATAATCTTAGATCATCGAACTCGGTCACATTCTGTGGGAAAACGAACCAAACCTGACTCTTCAAACTCACCGGACAAGGACGGTAATCCGTCTAAACAGTCTAAGTATTAATTTTAAACTCCCTATTTGATGCAAACAAAGATATCAGATTATTTTTCTCGAAAGATATCCGATGTAATGTCCGCCAACTTGAGAGTTAAAAAAATTATCTCCCTAAATACATGAGGGGGAAAGGATAGGAAATCTGGTCATGCTCTGATGAAGTACTTACTGTCTGTGAGCGCTGACATAGTCTACCTCCAGGATATTAAGTCAGTGGTGTCGTCTTCATGTAACTTAAACTGTCCTTTTTGTCTCCCAAAAAACTTTCATCATTTTTTTACTGGTTCATCATCAAATGGGGGGGGGGGGGTCATGTCTTTTATTACTAAGAGAATTGCTGTACTCTCCTATGTCGGGGAATATAGTTGCAAAACTGACTGGCATAAAATCCGTATAACTTCGAACGGTGTATTATTTTATTTAATAAACGCATATGGTCAAAACGAAAAGTCCTCCCCTTTTTTTCAAATGTTTTAAATGTGGATTTGGATAAATCAGCACAATCATATAAGAACAGTTCTATGTTGAAGAAAACTATTGCCTGCTTGGATTTGATGGACCTCGCCAGAAAATGGTGTCCTGAGAGTTTTTCATGGTCTAGAGGAAGCCAAAAATCTAGATTGGACCTTACCTTGGCGTCCTCATTTATTGCGTCGATGGTCAGGAAAGTGCGGTATCGTCCTGAACCTTCGTCTGACCATAAAATTATTGATTTGGAACTTACGTGCAGGAATCCAAAACCTGACTTTAAGTTTCCTAAATGGGTGTTAGAGGAAGAAAAATTTAAAAATAAGCTTGAGACGAACCTCGTAAAAGACTTTCATAGTAACTTATCTTCTAATCAAGCCTATAGTGCACTCTCGAGAAGCATTCTGGCAACAGTTGCTAGATTCAAATATGAACAAAAAGTCGAAAAAGGAAAACAACAAAAATTAATTGAAACTATGCTCAACAGGGACTCTGATTATTAGAACTTTCTTGTCCGATACCGTTAATTCCTTCCGAGTAGCGGAGGTTGCTGAAGCTGAAATGGAGTCTAAGTTAGTTCGTGAGCGCGATTCTAACAAAAAAACTCGAGACTTTTCCTAGAAAAACGGCACTGCTTCCACAATCAGCAGGATAGTGGTCTGGGGAGGGGTTCTTAAAACTAAGATAGATATTCTAGACTATTTTCACTCTCGCTTTCAGTCTCTATTTGGCGAGAACAGAGAGCAGTTTCCAAAATCTAAAAGAAATACGCTCTTCAAGGATGAAGGCGATAAAATGCGCTCTTCTTAACTCCGAAGCGTTCATCGCCGAAAGAATAACAAATTACACTCCTGTTCGACTCGTGGAATTAAGGACAATCCTGATCTCAGCGGCTGCAAGATATACAGCGTTGGACCTTAAAATCCCGTCTCTCCAAGACGACAATTGGACATAGGCTACCAAAAAAGTAAAATATCTTCCTACATGTTCCATATCGTATTTAACTATTGTCAAACGAATTTTAAAGTTTTTTAAGTATTGTGAGTAGTTTTATATAATTATTCAGATTTTAAGTTAGAGAATATGATTTAAATATGTTATTTGTCGTTCCTAAATTAAATTGTTATATGTTTGTTCTATTTTGTTGCTAAAACAATAAGTTATAATGCTTATTTATGTAATTATTTTTTATGCATTAGCATCAATTATTTATGTATATTAATTTATATATAATAAAGAACTGTGAATAAATAATAAAAAAATATATATATCAAGTATATATCAAAAAAAAAAAAAAAAAGCACCAGGTCTAGACGGATTTCCATATGAATTTTATAAAAATACTATAACGAATTAGAGTCTTTGCTGGAAAAAGTGTTTAAATAATGTTCTGAACGTCTCTAAGTGTGGTTTGATGAGAGCATGGATTTTATAATTGTATCTCAGGCTCGAATTCTACTAATGTCTCATAAAAATGTGACTTCAGGTTTGAAGTGAAAATATTTACTTGGCATTTTTATTTCTCTTAATTGGTTTTGATTAAAAACATTGTTAGGGCAAATGATGATTACATATAAATATGAGTCGAACATGGCAAAACATGATAAATGATTGGGGTCTATACAAATCTTAAGAAGCCATGCGCTTAACAGATGATAAATTATAATCCCAGTCACTCGGAGAGGACCTGATGAGTAATTAACTATCCATAATGTTATATATGTCCGACGTGTATAATTAGGATCTTCTGGCCTTGATTTGCAATGTAATTTTAATGCACAAAAATCTTATATACGTCTCAATTACATATATTCAGACACTCAAAAAATAGTTTGAGATCATATTTTTTCAAATAAAATCACATATTTTCTACTAATCCCTAATAATAATTTAAAATAATCATTTAAATGCTCAGATAATAATAAAGCCAAGTTTAGCTACATCACCCAAGAATAGGGGGGGGGTGTAAAGCAGATACTTGTATTGCATGTACTACACTTTCTTAAGGCATGCAGTCCAGAGGAATCAAAGTATTTTGGTTAATCATGCAAATTCAATGTCAATAAAATAGGACTCAAGTCCTATTATCAACAATCTTGAAAATGATTCAAACCTCAAATCCAGAAACAACTTGTTTTATAAGTAATAAATTGCGAATGTTAGACATTTATTGAATTTAATTAAGGAGATTACAAATATTTGCTCATAGAAAATTTGTAGCGGTTAGTGAGGTTTTGGTGCTGTGATGAGCTGGTGGTATGAGGTCTCAAATGGTTATTTTACTCGTTTGAGTATAAGTACCTTTGAGTTCCAATTTTGTTCCTATTCAACCCGTCAAAAATGTCTAAATTTAAATTTACACTTATAGCTGTTAAAGTAAAGCGCCAATCCAACATTCATCAAATGGACAAGTTTACCAGGTCAATTTTAGAAGCGAGAAAGGCATATTACTAACAACTTCTTCATCTCAGCTCAAACTCTTGTAAAAAATTTTAGTTAATATTTGGAACAATGTCCAATGCAATGATGGATCTATGTTTCAAGAAAAGTTAGAAATTATAGAATTGTGTTACACGTGTAATACTCCACTAAAAAACATAATTATTTAAATTAAATGTCTGTTGGAGGGAACTGTCGATAATGAATTTGAAAATGTTGTTCTGGATCTTGACTTCCTGACTTGAAGGACAGTGCTCTTTGATTTGTATGGACTCGATTATGACTCCAGAAATTTACATTTCTAATTATGTAGGGTTTCAACTGACATGCATTTGAGAACTACTCGCACGCTTTAAAATGCGCCGTTTTTTACATCTCTACTCATGGTTATATTTCATATCAAAAATATATATGTATAACGCTGAGTTGAGTAAACTAACAAGAAGACGTGTTTCCATAACGCTCTGTTGAGAAAATTGATTTTCTAATATCCTAGTGTGTTTTGATTACGTTTTTTTTTCGTTTTGTGTTCTATAGTGTTTGTGCTATTCAGTTTTCTAGTTAATTACTTCTAATTGAGAGTAATAAGAGCTATAATTAGTAAATAACACCTGCATAAGGGATAATTACGTCATGCTCCCCATCCTACACACATTTGCAAGGGATTTGTGACGCCATTTCCAAAAGAGATATCATTGGCTACTTTTTTTTCTTCCTTAATGAAAGAAAATGCTGAGTCATGACTGGGAATGTAAATAATATGCAAATGGGGTGTGTAAAATAAAAAAAGAGAGAAAATCAACCTGGTAACTCTGACAATTTGATGAATGTTGAGAGGGAAGCAGCTTGAGCTGCCATGACATTTTACTGAGCTACAAGCTGCTATTCTACTTTATATATACAAATGAAGACATCAACAATAAATAATAACATTATGTATACCATAGATGAGAGGCAGAAAATTAACTGAAATTAATGTCAGAAAATTATATATATTTAACTAATAACACAGGTTTACAAATTTGAACTTTCAAAAATCTTTTGGGGTATAAGTATAATAAAAGTTATTCAGTTTTGCTCACTGATTTCAAATCTGTAATTCTTTTTTTCGAGAGCCCGATGGTTTTCGAGAAATCGGTCCCTACTTTTTTAGCTTTTTTGGCCCATTTTCCAACTTTAGCTTCAATTTAAGCCTAGAAGCATACACATTTTGAGCACTAAAAAATGATGATTAGCTAGTATTTTTTATGGAAATTTCATTTCTAGACTTTTTTTTTTGACCTAAAAGGACTCCTAGGGGCGTAGGGTGCCAGAGTAGGTCCAAAAATCGATGAAATCCTTTGTACTTAAATAACTCCTTGAATATTGCATGAAATGGATTAATAAGGAGTGCATTAAAGAGATTAGACCCACAGCTTTTAAACAAGATGTCAAGCGCCCCATAAGAGCCTTTAACTTTGAAGAAATCGTCCATCTAAGTGTGTATATTTTCATCCAATTTTGAGCAAAAATACGCTAGAAATCTAAGACTCACGGTAGATCTAATAAAAAACAAGTGCTATAGACTGTAGTAGTAGAGCGCAGAAGAATACTCTGATATCAGCTGAAGATAACCAAATTCAAAAACATGGATCTCTTATTCAATTACAAGGCAACTTCGAGGAAAGAGTGGGATTGCAGGGCCATGGATATCCAATGAAAGGAATAGTGTTCCTTGATGAGTCATGTCTCAGTACCCTTCATCTTCGTCATCATGGATATGAACGGAACTGCTTTGAGGAATGCTGGATCAGTCGCCTTAATTTGAAGAAGACGGGATCGGAGTTTCGACGTGCTATAAAATTAGAGATTCATCTTCATGAGAAAGTATTTATCATTTGGATCATCTTTGAGTACACTAAGAACAATTCCCTCTTCAGATTAACAATAAACATCGCTGTTAAGTCAAGAATGGGGGAAAGAAATGAAGACTCCATTGAGGAGTCAATGTTTGTATACACAGGTATATACAGGTTTCAGATACACAATTTATTCATTTTTCCCCCACTAAACAAACGATAGTTATACCTTGCAGAAATAGATCGTCTTTTAGTAGCACATATATTGGTAATCAGATAATTAATTTAGATGAAAACTGTACATTTCATCCAGATGGAATGCTCCCTGCAGGTTATGAAGGTATAAGTTCTACATTTGAAAGTGTAACCGAAGATCCAAAAATAGACATTTAATTCATTCATCAAATCTTAAAGAATAAATCTAGAAAAATATCTGAAACCATCGGAGTTTCGAATAAAATTGCTTGGAATATATTTCAAATCGCCCAAAAAATAAAAATACTGTCAAAGTTCGACACAGATAATACTATAAACCTTTCAGCAAATATAACTAATGCTCCATTCAAGATATTTTCGTGGATTAAACCCGCCTTAATATGTATATCAACTGTCATGATCGTCCTTCTAATTACATATTTCGTATTTTTAAGTTATAAAGTTTATATGAAAAAAAAGAGATCACATCTGAGCATTCAAAATCAAAATCATATTATGTTATCAGCATTAAAATTACCATCTGAATCAAATAACTCTTTGTCAAACATTGATGATTAAATTATACTTGTAAAGAATTTTATAAATTATATTATGTTTTTGATATATTTTGTATTTGAGATCATTTATTGGAAATGGTATAAAAAATAAATGAGCTTGTGCATAATACGATTAACGTTATCAAAGACACTTCATGATTATTCCTTCTTCTCCACTTTAACCATAAAGAAGGGGACCCTGTACTGAAGGACATAAACGGTAAACTAAGGGACTTTTAGTAACGTGATCGGTACATGAGTGTAAAAAAGTTGTCCATTCGAATGAAGATGTGTGTTAGTAGACTAGAAACGGTGACGATGCGCGAGTCCAGTGTATACAAGAGCCGTCGTAGCGATATAAGCGATATCATCGGTTTAAATTTTGAGATGAATGTGGAAATTAGTTTTTTCTATACAAACATTGACTCCTCAATGGAGTCTTAATTTCTTTCCCCATTCTTGACTTAACAGCGATATTTATTGTTAATCTGAAGAGGGAATTGTTCTTAGTGTACTCAAAGATGATCCAAATGACAAATACTTTCTCATGAAGATGAATTTCTAATTTTATAAAACGTCGAAACTCCGATCCCGTCTTCTTCAAATTACGGCGATTGATCCAGTATTTCTCAAAGCAGTTTCGTTAATATCCATGATAATGAAGATGAAGGGTACCGAGATGAAAATTTACACACTTAGATGGACGATTTCTTCAAAGTTAAAGGCTCTTATGGGGCGCTTGACATCTTGTTTGAAAGCTGTGGGTCTAATCTCTTTAATGCACTCCTATTAATTCATTTCATGCAATATTCAAGGAGTTATTTAGGTACAAAGGATTTCATCGACTTTTGGACATACTCCGGCACCCTACGCCCCTAGGAGTCCTTTTAGGTCAAACCAAAGACTAGAAATGAAATCTCCATAAAAAATACTAGCCAATCATTATTTTTTAGTGCTCAAAATGTGTATCCGTCTAGGCTTAAATTGAAGTTGAAGTTGGAAAATGGGTCAAAAAAGCTAAAAAAGTAGGGACCCATTTCTCGAAAACCATCGGAATCTTGAAAAAAAGAATTACAGATTTGAAGTCAGTGAGCCAAACTGAATAACTTTTATTATACTTATACCCCAAAAGATTTTTGGCTGTTGACCAGTGTAATTAATTATACGAGGACTTGAGGCCTTTTTGTTTACATTTTATTTGTTTTATTAAAGTTAATGCATGTATTCCTTCATGCGAGATCTTTACTATCAGGTAGATGTTCTGCCCTCAGTTATAAAGGAATAATGATAACAGCTTTGGAAAACAAAAAGTACTGTTCGAAGAACCAACTCCACAAAATCTCGCACGCGGTATTTTGCATATTATTTACATTCCTAGTAATGTCAAGAAGAACTGAGCATGAATCAAAAAACACGAATAGGAGAAAAATCAATTTTTCTTTTTCTAGCTATTTTCAGTTCATTAGATAAAACAAGGCTATTCTTCTAACACAAAATTTTGGTACTTTTCGTCAAAATTTCAAAACATAAATAACATGGCATTATAGCCTAGAGTCTATAATTTCATTTCATTGTGTTTCTTAGGAATAGGATGCTTCAGAAAATACGCAAATGCCACTCAAATAATTTAAGGACTAAACTTTAACTATATTAAGGAGTAAAATATTAGGTTGGTAGAATTAGATTATTAACTTGCTGATCCCAAATGACGTTCTTCACTCTATTCTTTTTTATTCTACGACGCTATCATCCTTCTGTTGAGAATCTCACTATGTTTTCCTCTAAAAGATCCTCATTTGTGAAAAATATACCTGATATCCAAGCTACTGAGCATCCAGATATAACATTTCGTAGTGTGAACGAGGAAGAAAGACAAAGAGTTGATATTTGTTTCAAATGTGATTGTTCTTGTTCTCTGGGATACCAGAAAAGATATGGAGAACAAACGTCTTGTTTTAAATGGTTTAGCAGTGAAGAAGTTTTTTATCGACGAGACTAATGCTTAGAAGTGTCTTCTATTTCTCAGTCGAGTCATTCTCCACATTCAATACTGAAGATAAGAGGTTGAATTTGTTATTTGCGGTTGACAGGCATGTCAAACAACATTTTCTTTCTTGCCTATGGAGAGATCCATAGTTTGATTTTATGCTAATCATATGGAAAAGGGATTTACAAATAAACCACATATGTTTTATCTGCTTTACCGTTTGAAACTCGATTTTGAGCGCTTGCTATCCTGAGGGAAACTTTGGAAGAACCAGCTGCTAGATAGTTCGATTTGTCGTTCGCTTCCAAATTGAAAAAACCATCCAATAATTGTATTCGTCTCTTAACGTCGATATACTTGCTTTTTACCACCTACTGTTCTGCATCCTCTATAAGCTCCTTACAAAATTGTGATAAAATTTTTATCACCATGGACTAATTTGAGAGGATATCTTCATTGAGGGCTTAATGAATGGAACTAGCTTCAACACTTTTTATTATTGCTTTACTCATTAAAATATAACATATAAATATACAATCTATTATACATATACATATAACATATTTAAAATACCTATATCAGCAAAAAATTCTGATTAATAATGATGTTGAGGGATAGAACTGTAAATCCTAAGCGTTTCATCGTGTACGATATTTTTAGTGATTAGCAATTTGTCAAAAGTTTTATTTTCCAAATCTGTTATCATTATTCCTTAATTTTTGAGTGGAAAACATGTCCATGAAATGTGTGACCACATTTAATGGAGTAATACACCACGTTTACAAATAATAATTGATCAATAAAATGCCTAATCGAGTGAATATATAATATAATCTTCTGATACGGATGAATTTTTATTTGTTTCCTTTCATAATAAAATGACACAATGACTAAAAGTTTATGTAAAAAATGTTTTTATTGTTTCCGGATCTTGTTCTGAACTGAAAATATTTTCTTTTTAAGTCTGAAAAATGAGGAAAAATGATACTATAATATAGACCATAATAATTTATACATCATTCAGAGCAAAGAGAATTTCACAGTTTGTAGCGTAGAAAAATTTCCCGCTTTTTATTTAAAGACGATTTATTCAAAAATATGCATCCTAGGTTTTTGTTCGATTTTGTAGTATTTTTGGAGTTGCTTTTACTACCACGATCCAACAAAAAATGAACATAATTTCAAAAAAGAAAAACAGCATCACCTCTTTTACTTTCCTACTCATAAAAATCAAAGTATTATCTACAGAAGTTCCATTCCTCATTATATACCAGTTGATGATCAAAACCAATATTGAGTGAACTTTCCTTGGAACACCTTGGAGCCGTCTGAGGAGAACAGAACTAATCCAGTTATCTAATGGAACCAGAGACATAAACGATTGTAGAATCTATCACAAATAGTAGTTTAAAAAACGTATGTGCCATCAGATATACAGTCGGGTAAATATTAATAGTAATAGTGTATATAGTATTTTCAACTTTTATTCCGAAAAGAAAGTGAATAAAAAGGGGCGAGAATGGCATTTAGAGGGGTGTCACAAATATATATCTTAAAAGGTGCATCGATTTATAACCCTGTAAACCATGTCAGTGTACTCCTTATTGATAGAGCAATAAACATTGAAAATTCATTAGACTTATAAATAATATGCATTTATTCGTGAGTAAAATTTTAAGCAGTTGGAAATTTGAACGGTATTTTTTATTTTCTAAAGCTGTTATCATGATTCTGTAATTATTGAGGGGAGAACATCTATCTGATTAAAAGGATCTCTTATTTGTATAACACGTGTAATATTCTATTAAAAACCATATAGTTAATAATTCCTAAAACCTAATCGAGTGAATTTAAATTCTGATTCTTAATTTACTTTGCAAAAGGAGGGGGGGGGGGCTTTCACCAAGTAAATTAACAGAAAAAGAATACGAGGAAAATTACAGTATTCTTCATAAGATTTTGTTGCTCAAAGTACAAAGATGCAGTGTCCATTTTTCCATAAATTTTTCCTTTTTAACATAAGATTTTAAAATTATGGTCAAAATGTTAAATTTATATTGATGTTGAAATGAACAAATTATTCAGATATATGTGTACGCTTATTATTTGGAAAACTCCCTGTTTATTTAAAGTAATATCTACAATTTTAATTTTCATAATATTTTTCTAAGACATCAATTTAATTTTATTAATTACTATTAGTCTAAAAGTAGCTGCCATGATCCTTCAGCAGGGCTATTACAGGTACATTCATAGTGTTGTATCGAAAGCAAATAAGTTGGCTTCCATAATTATCATATCATTTTTCATGTTATCAAGGAGAAGGGCATATTTTTACACACCGGATGCACCGTTTTTCACATCACTGAACATGAGCTATTTAAATGTAATTCTTCAATGGTTAATATTTTATTTATTAAACATTTTTGTTAAATATATTTTTCCTCCTTTTTCTTCTATTTATTTTGTTAAAGAATAAATAACCATTATTATCAAACAAAAGACTTGATGATAATTATATATCCTGAACAGAGTTTAGTATATACTTTTAAGAATTATTATATAACAAAAATTACAATAAATCCAAAACTAATTTACTGATTTTGAAATTTGGAAAATTTTCTGTTTATTGAAAGTGATATCTACAACAATGACTTCAATACTATCTTCTAAAAGATAGATTAATTTTGTAAATTACAATAAGTCTAAGAAGAACTGTCATAGCTAAATTTGTATTATTTTATCCACAGCAAATAAGCTGACTTCCACAGTTACTTTTTCGTGTCATTAAGGGAAATAACTTATTTTTACGTGCCAAATGCTCTTACTTTTACACATTATATGCTTTAGTGAGCACATCGAGAATTATAATAAGCTTCCAAGTAAGATAAATTCGGGCAGAATTGCTCTAACTTATTATTAAAATATTAAAAGAAAATAAAAAATAAAGGGTCGATCATGGAAAATGACCTGATTAACTTTTCAAAACTAACATTCTTCTTTAGTTAAATTAAAAGTCATCTACCGATGAAGTTTGAACCTTAAAAATAGGAGAAAATAGTGGTTTTAAAAAAAAAAAAAAAAAAAAAAAACACACAAAAGTACTCCAGATTACAAATTGTAAATATTATGAAGTTCTCCGATAGAAAAATCTTATATTTGACAACTCTTTATATGAGTACTATATTCACATTCTGTTCAAAGTTCATTCTCATTTATGGCTTCATACTCATAAATATATATTTAGATCTCGTAAACTATACCAAAACAATAAACAAATACAAAACAACGTTTGGAGTCTATTGAGCAACTAAATTAAACTTATTTTACGAATTTATATGTTTTTAAAAAATAGTGGACCTTATTTTTTTATGTTAAGCATTTCTAGGTCTTATATTTATTTGAAATCAGTAGATTTGCTTAAATGTTCAAAATGATTATAATTTTTTTTCATCTCGATATCTTATAAACAATACTACTTAAAGACATTTCTTTTACAACGTTTTAAAGAGAAGAAAATTTATGTCAGTAATTTTTCGATTAATATTATAAATTATAGTTGACCTCCTCAACCTTATTTTTTTTAAAGTTAATATTTATGTTCTTAAAAAATGTATGGGTTATTGTATGACAAATTAACAAATGGATGTCACCCGCCCATCTCCGAATTAAATATCAGACACTAGATTGACTAAAAAAATTTCATATTATTATTTTATAACTTTTATCAGTTGAATAAATATCCTTTCAAAATCATTTATATTGATTTTCTCTAAAATGTAATTTTAGACCAAAATAAATGAAGAAAAATAAGAAAAAATAAGTGTTTAGCGTAGAACGCGCATGTTTCATTTCTTGACATTTGTTGTATGATTTTAGCCATATATATTCCAAATTGTACTCTCTAAAAAGAAAAAAATTGATATTTTTTCATATTAAAGATTTTTTATAAAGATTTTTGATAATGAAATAATGTTATATCGACAGGAAATAACTTAGCTTCTACGGTTACCTAATCCTTTTTGATGTCATGAACTAATACAAATTTCATTCTTATTTTATTTATTAATTATTTTTGTCCAATACATTTTTGATCATTTTTGTTATATTCGTTTTGTTAAAGAATGAAAAACTATTATTATTAGACTAAAGACTAGTTGATAATTATATATTCAAAACAGAGTTTAGTATTTATTTACTTTTATTAATATAAGTCTCAGAAGAGCTGTCATGAGCCAGCACAACCACATTAATAATGTTATATCGACAGGAAATAACTTGGCTTCTACGGTTATATAATCCTTTTTGATGTCATTGATTGTATGTTAAAGTAGAAACGACCATTATACCGAGGGATCCGTTTCAAGTGTAAATAAATCCTGCCTGCTTAAGCTTAAAAAATGAGCAAATGACATCACCGATAGAAAAATACTGAAAATGGAAAGATGACGCCATAAAACATCTAAATTGTATGAAAAAGGCCTGATTTTCTAAGCAATGACTTAGTTTTATCAAGTTGTATATACATATTCATACTCAGGAGAGCAATATTTATCGATTAAGGCCAACTTATCTGACCGTGCTGGGTTTCTTAAAAAAAAGCAAATTTTCATCAACCAGATTACAAACCACGCAGTCAGGTATTTACTTGCCATATTTCAGTCTGATCAGTTTGCCTGTTTTTCTGTCTATCCCGGAAAACGAAACGATTATACATACATTGTTTTTATTAATATAGAGATAAGAATTTTCTCAATTCATCGAATATAATCAACAATAATTATTTAAGTTTTACAATATTTTTTTTCCAGGTGTATGAATATTTAATTATCATAAAAGTTAATGTCAACAAGTTCAATACCATCCATACATGCTTGTAAATGTGTGTCCAGTAAGTTGAACATTTCTATTCGGTGAAGAAAACCAGTCTTCTGCATTACCAGTGTAATAATGTCGTTCTTGATCAAGTGTCGAGGAAGAATTAAAAATTAATGGAAATGAAGACGAGCAAGACGTATCTTCTAAAGATGGAGTACATGGTTTCGAAAAGTTTAATTGATTGTTGCTCAAAGAAATACTTTCATCTACTTCATTATTGAAATATTGAATCTGAAGTTGTGTTAGTGTCAAACTTTTTTCTAAATATTATAAGAATTACCTGTGATGTCAATGATGTTGGTGATGAATATGTTTCATGGTTTTGAAATGAAGACGATTCTAAATTTGATTGTGATAACAGCGTGGGATCTTGGCTAGAACTGATATGATCATACAAATATATTATATATATAGTATTTTTAAATAAAGATATACATTAATACATTATCTAATTGTATAAATAAAAATATACCATGGTATAAATATTGATACAAAATATCGAAGATTCAACTGTGTATGACACTCCATTTGTAGATTTGAAAGTGGAAATAAAATAATAATACTTTTTTTAAAAGTAATTCTTAAAAAAATTAGCAATAAAAATAATAACAGTGGCAAGCGAGACCAAATTCTATAAAAAGAATAAAGGTGAAATACATTTCATTATTAACTCTTTAACTCATTATGTAACTTATACTAAAAATCCCTACATAACGCATTTCATTGGTGAAAAGTGGTATAAATTAAAACTTTCTTAATTAAGGCGTTTTTACATTTGGAAATCCAAAAGAACAGTTTTTCATCAAAAAATAAAATTATTAAAAATCTACATGCAACCACAAAAACATAAAAGTATTTTATAGTATTTACAAATACAAGTAATTTTTTGATAGTACTCAAAAAACAATAATCAAGGAATTATGTTGTCAGACCCTACTTGTATTATGCTAAAAAATGCTCTAATTTCAGGAATACTTGCAAGTAATATCCAATACTTGTGTAATGTCTAGGAATGTAAACAAACGATAGTTATACCTTGCAGAAATAGATCGTCTTTTAGTAGCACATATATTGGTAATCAGATAATTAATTTAGATGAAAACTGTACATTTCATCCAGATGGAATGCTCCCTGCAGGTTATGAAGGTATAAGTTCTACATTTGAAAGTGTAACCGAAGATCCAAAAATAGACATTTAATTCATTCATCAAATCTTAAAGAATAAATCTAGAAAAATATCTGAAACCATCGGAGTTTCGAATAAAATTGCTTGGAATATATTTCAAATCGCCCAAAAAATAAAAATACTGTCAAAGTTCGACACAGATAATACTATAAACCTTTCAGCAAATATAACTAATGCTCCATTCAAGATATTTTCGTGGATTAAACCCGCCTTAATATGTATATCAACTGTCATGATCGTCCTTCTAATTACATATTTCGTATTTTTAAGTTATAAAGTTTATATGAAAAAAAAGAGATCACATCTGAGCATTCAAAATCAAAATCATATTATGTTATCAGCATTAAAATTACCATCTGAATCAAATAACTCTTTGTCAAACATTGATGATTAAATTATACTTGTAAAGAATTTTATAAATTATATTATGTTTTTGATATATTTTGTATTTGAGATCATTTATTGGAAATGGTATAAAAAATAAATGAGCTTGTGCATAATACGATTAACGTTATCAAAGACACTTCATGATTATTCCTTCTTCTCCACTTTAACCATAAAGAAGGGGACCCTGTACTGAAGGACATAAACGGTAAACTAAGGGACTTTTAGTAACGTGATCGGTACATGAGTGTAAAAAAGTTGTCCATTCGAATGAAGATGTGTGTTAGTAGACTAGAAACGGTGACGATGCGCGAGTCCAGTGTATACAAGAGCCGTCGTAGCGATATAAGCGATATCATCGGTTTAAATTTTGAGATGAATGTGGAAATTAGTTTTTTCTATACAAACATTGACTCCTCAATGGAGTCTTAATTTCTTTCCCCATTCTTGACTTAACAGCGATATTTATTGTTAATCTGAAGAGGGAATTGTTCTTAGTGTACTCAAAGATGATCCAAATGACAAATACTTTCTCATGAAGATGAATTTCTAATTTTATAAAACGTCGAAACTCCGATCCCGTCTTCTTCAAATTACGGCGATTGATCCAGTATTTCTCAAAGCAGTTTCGTTAATATCCATGATAATGAAGATGAAGGGTACCGAGATGAAAATTTACACACTTAGATGGACGATTTCTTCAAAGTTAAAGGCTCTTATGGGGCGCTTGACATCTTGTTTGAAAGCTGTGGGTCTAATCTCTTTAATGCACTCCTATTAATTCATTTCATGCAATATTCAAGGAGTTATTTAGGTACAAAGGATTTCATCGACTTTTGGACATACTCCGGCACCCTACGCCCCTAGGAGTCCTTTTAGGTCAAACCAAAGACTAGAAATGAAATCTCCATAAAAAATACTAGCCAATCATTATTTTTTAGTGCTCAAAATGTGTATCCGTCTAGGCTTAAATTGAAGTTGAAGTTGGAAAATGGGTCAAAAAAGCTAAAAAAGTAGGGACCCATTTCTCGAAAACCATCGGAATCTTGAAAAAAAGAATTACAGATTTGAAGTCAGTGAGCCAAACTGAATAACTTTTATTATACTTATACCCCAAAAGATTTTTGGCTGTTGACCAGTGTAATTAATTATACGAGGACTTGAGGCCTTTTTGTTTACATTTTATTTGTTTTATTAAAGTTAATGCATGTATTCCTTCATGCGAGATCTTTACTATCAGGTAGATGTTCTGCCCTCAGTTATAAAGGAATAATGATAACAGCTTTGGAAAACAAAAAGTACTGTTCGAAGAACCAACTCCACAAAATCTCGCACGCGGTATTTTGCATATTATTTACATTCCTAGTAATGTCAAGAAGAACTGAGCATGAATCAAAAAACACGAATAGGAGAAAAATCAATTTTTCTTTTTCTAGCTATTTTCAGTTCATTAGATAAAACAAGGCTATTCTTCTAACACAAAATTTTGGTACTTTTCGTCAAAATTTCAAAACATAAATAACATGGCATTATAGCCTAGAGTCTATAATTTCATTTCATTGTGTTTCTTAGGAATAGGATGCTTCAGAAAATACGCAAATGCCACTCAAATAATTTAAGGACTAAACTTTAACTATATTAAGGAGTAAAATATTAGGTTGGTAGAATTAGATTATTAACTTGCTGATCCCAAATGACGTTCTTCACTCTATTCTTTTTTATTCTACGACGCTATCATCCTTCTGTTGAGAATCTCACTATGTTTTCCTCTAAAAGATCCTCATTTGTGAAAAATATACCTGATATCCAAGCTACTGAGCATCCAGATATAACATTTCGTAGTGTGAACGAGGAAGAAAGACAAAGAGTTGATATTTGTTTCAAATGTGATTGTTCTTGTTCTCTGGGATACCAGAAAAGATATGGAGAACAAACGTCTTGTTTTAAATGGTTTAGCAGTGAAGAAGTTTTTTATCGACGAGACTAATGCTTAGAAGTGTCTTCTATTTCTCAGTCGAGTCATTCTCCACATTCAATACTGAAGATAAGAGGTTGAATTTGTTATTTGCGGTTGACAGGCATGTCAAACAACATTTTCTTTCTTGCCTATGGAGAGATCCATAGTTTGATTTTATGCTAATCATATGGAAAAGGGATTTACAAATAAACCACATATGTTTTATCTGCTTTACCGTTTGAAACTCGATTTTGAGCGCTTGCTATCCTGAGGGAAACTTTGGAAGAACCAGCTGCTAGATAGTTCGATTTGTCGTTCGCTTCCAAATTGAAAAAACCATCCAATAATTGTATTCGTCTCTTAACGTCGATATACTTGCTTTTTACCACCTACTGTTCTGCATCCTCTATAAGCTCCTTACAAAATTGTGATAAAATTTTTATCACCATGGACTAATTTGAGAGGATATCTTCATTGAGGGCTTAATGAATGGAACTAGCTTCAACACTTTTTATTATTGCTTTACTCATTAAAATATAACATATAAATATACAATCTATTATACATATACATATAACATATTTAAAATACCTATATCAGCAAAAAATTCTGATTAATAATGATGTTGAGGGATAGAACTGTAAATCCTAAGCGTTTCATCGTGTACGATATTTTTAGTGATTAGCAATTTGTCAAAAGTTTTATTTTCCAAATCTGTTATCATTATTCCTTAATTTTTGAGTGGAAAACATGTCCATGAAATGTGTGACCACATTTAATGGAGTAATACACCACGTTTACAAATAATAATTGATCAATAAAATGCCTAATCGAGTGAATATATAATATAATCTTCTGATACGGATGAATTTTTATTTGTTTCCTTTCATAATAAAATGACACAATGACTAAAAGTTTATGTAAAAAATGTTTTTATTGTTTCCGGATCTTGTTCTGAACTGAAAATATTTTCTTTTTAAGTCTGAAAAATGAGGAAAAATGATACTATAATATAGACCATAATAATTTATACATCATTCAGAGCAAAGAGAATTTCACAGTTTGTAGCGTAGAAAAATTTCCCGCTTTTTATTTAAAGACGATTTATTCAAAAATATGCATCCTAGGTTTTTGTTCGATTTTGTAGTATTTTTGGAGTTGCTTTTACTACCACGATCCAACAAAAAATGAACATAATTTCAAAAAAGAAAAACAGCATCACCTCTTTTACTTTCCTACTCATAAAAATCAAAGTATTATCTACAGAAGTTCCATTCCTCATTATATACCAGTTGATGATCAAAACCAATATTGAGTGAACTTTCCTTGGAACACCTTGGAGCCGTCTGAGGAGAACAGAACTAATCCAGTTATCTAATGGAACCAGAGACATAAACGATTGTAGAATCTATCACAAATAGTAGTTTAAAAAACGTATGTGCCATCAGATATACAGTCGGGTAAATATTAATAGTAATAGTGTATATAGTATTTTCAACTTTTATTCCGAAAAGAAAGTGAATAAAAAGGGGCGAGAATGGCATTTAGAGGGGTGTCACAAATATATATCTTAAAAGGTGCATCGATTTATAACCCTGTAAACCATGTCAGTGTACTCCTTATTGATAGAGCAATAAACATTGAAAATTCATTAGACTTATAAATAATATGCATTTATTCGTGAGTAAAATTTTAAGCAGTTGGAAATTTGAACGGTATTTTTTATTTTCTAAAGCTGTTATCATGATTCTGTAATTATTGAGGGGAGAACATCTATCTGATTAAAAGGATCTCTTATTTGTATAACACGTGTAATATTCTATTAAAAACCATATAGTTAATAATTCCTAAAACCTAATCGAGTGAATTTAAATTCTGATTCTTAATTTACTTTGCAAAAGGAGGGGGGGGGGGGGCTTTCACCAAGTAAATTAACAGAAAAAGAATACGAGGAAAATTACAGTATTCTTCATAAGATTTTGTTGCTCAAAGTACAAAGATGCAGTGTCCATTTTTCCATAAATTTTTCCTTTTTAACATAAGATTTTAAAATTATGGTCAAAATGTTAAATTTATATTGATGTTGAAATGAACAAATTATTCAGATATATGTGTACGCTTATTATTTGGAAAACTCCCTGTTTATTTAAAGTAATATCTACAATTTTAATTTTCATAATATTTTTCTAAGACATCAATTTAATTTTATTAATTACTATTAGTCTAAAAGTAGCTGCCATGATCCTTCAGCAGGGCTATTACAGGTACATTCATAGTGTTGTATCGAAAGCAAATAAGTTGGCTTCCATAATTATCATATCATTTTTCATGTTATCAAGGAGAAGGGCATATTTTTACACACCGGATGCACCGTTTTTCACATCACTGAACATGAGCTATTTAAATGTAATTCTTCAATGGTTAATATTTTATTTATTAAACATTTTTGTTAAATATATTTTTCCTCCTTTTTCTTCTATTTATTTTGTTAAAGAATAAATAACCATTATTATCAAACAAAAGACTTGATGATAATTATATATCCTGAACAGAGTTTAGTATATACTTTTAAGAATTATTATATAACAAAAATTACAATAAATCCAAAACTAATTTACTGATTTTGAAATTTGGAAAATTTTCTGTTTATTGAAAGTGATATCTACAACAATGACTTCAATACTATCTTCTAAAAGATAGATTAATTTTGTTAATTACAATAAGTCTAAGAAGAACTGTCATAGCTAAATTTGTATTATTTTATCCACAGCAAATAAGCTGACTTCCACAGTTACTTTTTCGTGTCATTAAGGGAAATAACTTATTTTTACGTGCCAAATGCTCTTACTTTTACACATTATATGCTTTAGTGAGCACATCGAGAATTATAATAAGCTTCCAAGTAAGATAAATTCGGGCAGAATTGCTCTAACTTATTATTAAAATATTAAAAGAAAATAACAAATAAAGGGTCGATCATGGAAAATGACCTGATTAACTTTTCAAAACTAACATTCTTCTTTAGTTAAATTAAAAGTCATCTACCGATGAAGTTTGAACCTTAAAAATAGGAGAAAATAGTGGTTTTAAAAAAAAAAAAAAAAAAAAAAAAACACACAAAAGTACTCCAGATTACAAATTGTAAATATTATGAAGTTCTCCGATAGAAAAATCTTATATTTGACAACTCTTTATATGAGTACTATATTCACATTCTGTTCAAAGTTCATTCTCATTTATGGCTTCATACTCATAAATATATATTTAGATCTCGTAAACTATACCAAAACAATAAACAAATACAAAACAACGTTTGGAGTCTATTGAGCAACTAAATTAAACTTATTTTACGAATTTATATGTTTTTAAAAAATAGTGGACCTTATTTTTTTATGTTAAGCATTTCTAGGTCTTATATTTATTTGAAATCAGTAGATTTGCTTAAATGTTCAAAATGATTATAATTTTTTTTCATCTCGATATCTTATAAACAATACTACTTAAAGACATTTCTTTTACAACGTTTTAAAGAGAAGAAAATTTATGTCAGTAATTTTTCGATTAATATTATAAATTATAGTTGACCTCCTCAACCTTATTTTTTTTAAAGTTAATATTTATGTTCTTAAAAAATGTATGGGTTATTGTATGACAAATTAACAAATGGATGTCACCCGCCCATCTCCGAATTAAATATCAGACACTAGATTGACTAAAAAAATTTCATATTATTATTTTATAACTTTTATCAGTTGAATAAATATCCTTTCAAAATCATTTATATTGATTTTCTCTAAAATGTAATTTTAGACCAAAATAAATGAAGAAAAATAAGAAAAAATAAGTGTTTACCGTAGAACGCGCATTTTTTTCTTTTTATTTATTCTAAATGTCTTTTTTAGTTTTTAAAATGAAAAAAAAAACAAAAAAACCGGGGATCTTCTTTAGAAACTTATACAAAACTAGGAATGAAAATTATAGAGAAAAATTGCAATTTTATAAATATAAAAAAAAATGGTTAACATAATTGTTATTTTTTGGAATTATTTCATTCTTTACTAAACCTATGTGTTGAAAATATAGTTAAAGAAATTCTGATCTGATATAAATGTCTGATGAAATCTTAATGTACATAACTAGAATTATAATATTTTCCCTACACATATACTATTTTGAATGAAGTACTAGAAGTTAATCATCCTCAAAAATTGTAAAATAGGCAGCTGATATTAATAATGGGTCCATCACCTAAAACATCGAATAGTCACATGAGCATTTCCTCGCCTTTCCTCTTGCTCAACAAAAGTCGTATCCCTACATATGACTAAGTCATCATTAGATATATATGGATAAAGCCCTGTCAGTATGTAAAATGAAAAGAACCTGGCCCCTCTGACACTTTGCACGGCGAGCTTTTTGGGATAAACAAAAAAACACTATATTCTCCCTTCAGCTGATTTTCATCATTTGACTCTTTTGATTTAAAGCAGCTGACTCTACGTGTTATGAACTCGTAAAGGGTATTATTATTATTTCTGAATTTGATGCATAAAAAATACATTAAATCAAGGATTGCGCGCCCTTTTTTCGAATACTTGAATAAATTACAAGTAGTAACGATTGGTTTGTGATTGGTAGAATTTATAAATATCTAGTATATCTAAATAATAAATTCTGCCAAATATTAATAAGTTGGCAACAAGGAAAATACAGAAGGGTAGCTACCGTATGTTTTTCCAAATTTTTCCTTTCCCTTTTGTCAGTTGAGGTTGCGAGTGAACAAAAAAGCTCGACGTATTGATGAATGTTTGAGAGGAGAGATGCATCAGCTGGCATGACGTTATACTATATCAGCTATTCTCTTATCCTTTTAAAAAAGAAGAAATTGATGTTCTTTGAGAGGGAGAGGAAAGAAATTAACACAAGTTCATACCTATCAGAAGATTATATTATATCAAGGGCTATAGGTTTACTTAATTACTCGTATTACTTCGGTATATGCGAAATATGGAGTTGTCCAACAATAGGCATTTAATTAATGACAATTCAAGTTAATTGGATTTCACTTCTACTTTCGTTTAAATATTTGTTTCTTGTAGTATCACACTCAGCACTGTATAATTAAAAAATAATGACTACATATTTGGAAAATAAAAAATCCTGTACAGATTGTCAACCACTAAAAAAAGCACTTGATAAAATACTTAGTATTTAAATTTACTATGTATAAATACCTGTATTTTAAATTGTGCGAGTATTACTTAAAATGTATGTCAGTTGACACCCTGTATAACATATTTTAATTAAGCTGTTGTCTTTTTGCTAGATGTCTTTATTTCTTCCTTTGTAATCCTTTGAGTCTTCTTATTACATTCAAATACATGGATAATTCGCACCGTTTTGGCTTATTAAAACTTATATGAGAATGTTTAGTGAGAGTAGGATTACAATCCATAGAGGTGAGTCTACGACAACAAAACCAAAGTGTTGACCTACCGTCTACGTCAATATAAAAAAAGTGTGTATCGTATGTATTCAATCTTTAGGCAAACGAAACACCAATACCATGTTCGAAATATGGAGTTGCTCTACAAGAGACATTTAATTAATGATAATTCTTGTGAATTGGATTTCACTTCTGATTTCGTTAAAATGTTTGTTTCTTGTAATATTACATTCAGAACTGTATAGAATTCAAATTTTGTCATGTTCGAGGAGAAAAACACTGGTAAATACGTTCTTTCTTGGTTTTCAATGACCCAGTCACTTGAGCTGGAAAGTCATATAGTCTGCTCTAAGGTAGAAAATGAAATAAATGGAAAAGACCAGAGACCATAGAATTACATCGAAAGCAAATAAGCTGGATTCTATAGTTACCATATCATTTTTGATGCCATCAAGGGGAAAGGCTTACTTTTACACGCCGAATGCATACATTTGTACATCTCAAGTCATCATTCATAGCAATGAGGTATATCATATTCTATATTAAACATATAAAAATAACCCATCTTAAAAAAAATCAGTATTATATATCAGTGTTTTTCAAAAAATTTCACTTGTGAGTACATATATATTTCTAAAAAAAGGGGAAAATTTCAACACACAGCTTAAGAAACCCTCTAATATACTATTAGGACGAGCTTTTTGGGGTAAACAAAAATACTATGTATTTCTCCTTCAGCTTTTTTCATTTAAAGCAGCTGCCTTTACAAATTATGGACTCAAAAAGCGTATTATAGTTATTTATGATTCTGATATAAACATTACATAAATATTTCATAAATACAGACCTATAAAACCTACATAAAATTTTGAAAAAATGCACATTTATTAATATTATGGTTTGTTTAATATATTATCAGTATATGTAAATTATGAGTTATGTGTAAAAAATAAATTATAATAAATTATTTGTGGTAGTCCGAAAGATATTGGGGACTTTTAATATTTACTAATATTATGGTTTGTTTAATTCATTATCAGTATATGTAAACTATGAGTTATGTGTAAAAAAATTATAACAATTGGCTTCTACATCACTGTAAAGCTGAAGAAATTATAAAATCTAGACAAAAAAAAGTCTAAATTGTTAGTACCTAAATCATAGAGGAGTCGAGTATTTATTTATCGATAGTAACATTGAGGTGTAACTTCTTCCTATCTGGAGTCAAATTGAACATAAGGCTTTTAAACTAATAAACCCATTTCTCAGCAGTAAAAATAATTTTGTGACTTGGTAGACTATTCATCTGAAGCTAAAGTATATTTCAATATTTGAGTCAGTCCCGTGATTCTTCATCTCTTCTTTTTATATTATCACCACCTCCTTTTTTCTTAATTTAATAAAGTCCATATCGCAAATATATATTTTTAATCCAAAATTTGACTCTTCGTGTTTTTTATACATACCTAAGACTAAAATATCATAAGTAGATATTTCAACTAACAATATTCATTATTTTATTATTTTTTAGGCTTTATTCATTTAACATTCAAAGTTTAGACACAAAACCGTTCATATCTTAGTTATTTGTGATTGTAAAACCAAAGTTGCATGCATCTTATATTACTCATTTTTAATTTTTGTTTCAAAAACCCAAGAAAAATCCCAAAATCTGATTTTGAGATTATTTTTTTGAAAACTTTTCTACTTCTGCAGTTCAACAAAACACAAAAATTTTAAGCACATTTTGATTGATTCATTTTTTCGTGAGATTGACCATATCGTCAAAAATTGACCTACAAAAACGAAAAATTGGGTTACATCATTTTAATTTCGTGTATCTAAGGGTTCCAAAAATGAATTATACTTGTAAATTTAGTAAAAAAGGTTTGGAGGAGATGCATATGGAAATTTTTAATCTGCTGTGTTATGTATATTAAGATATTAATTTGTAAAATGATAATGCAAAGGGCTCATAAAAAGCTTTTCATAATGATATTAAAAGGAAAAATGGAATATCATTAAATATCATATTCGTGCTTACTACTCTGTCTCGAAAAGGAATAAAATGTAACAAGTGCCATAACATGGACTCTGCCAATATCTTATTTATGACGATTATTTTCTCGCTCTAAATTCTAACCCTAGCCGAGGGATCCTTTGAAGTCTCTCCGAGGTGCCACAACTCATCATATCAGGGAATCATCAACTATATAAGAATGTACTATAATTCTCTGGTAATGTTTTCTCATATCGTTAACTCCAGACTCGTGATTTTCAAATATTTATTCCTCATTTCTTATGCTACTTCATACAAACTAATTTAGAAATAAATATATATGATATTTGGGACTTTTCCACTTCAAAACTTATATTATAGTGATAATATGATCCACGAATTATGGAGTCTTGGATAAAAAGAATTGCCTACAACTATAATTCCTTAGCCGACTTCACTAGTAGACTATGCAACCAGTGATATCATTTTTATTCTGATAGATGACATTCAAGTCTATTATATACACAACTAACTTTAATAAAATCTGCAAATATTTTTCCTGGATACTATTTTTTCACCTTTATTATTAACACTGGTCAACAGTCAAAAATCCTAAGGGGTATTGCTAGTTTTGCACACTGATTTCAAATCTGTACCTTTTTTTGAGAGAGAGAATTCGACGGTTTTTGAGAAATCGAAGCCTACTTTATAAGCTTTTTTGGCCCATTTTCCAAGTTCAACTTCAATTTAAGCATATAAGAATACTCATTTTATGCATTACAAATGATGATCCACTAGTATTTTTAATGTAAATTCTATTCTAGTCTTTATTTTGACCTAAGGGGGGTCCTATTGGCTTAGGAGGCAGGAATAGGCCCAAAAGTCGACCAAAACATTTGCACTTAAATAACTCTTTGAATATTGTATTAAATGGAAATAAGGAACGTATTCAAAAGTTGAGACACATAGCTTTCAAACGAGATGTCAAGCGTCCGATAAAAATCCTTAACTAAGGAGAAATCATCCATCTAAATGTGTAAATTTTCATCCAATTTCGACCAAAAATCCACTAGAAATCTACCGACTCACGGTAGAGCTACTAAAAAACAAGTGCAATAGACTGAAGTATTAGCGTTCACAAGGATTTAGCGGATTTTGTAATCCTTCTTCGCACTACTACTTTAGCCAAGTCTGCTCAAAAAATTCAATAATCAATTAAATCGAAAGTTATGTGTACAAATGTCAATTCCATTTCGGATTTAAAAAAATGCAAAGCAGTTTGAAGTTACTGTTTTGCATTCAAACCTAACATCTGTGATACTAGACTTACTAAGGATAGCTCAAGAAGTTTACTTCCAATTAATATAAAATATCTTAATTTTGTGAATTGTTAAGAAAGGAAATAACCCTTCCAGAGGAATTATTTTGGCTGTTAAGAAATCATTATTTTCAATAGATATTGGGGGAGACGTCGAGGGAAATTTAGACTTTGTAGTAATACTTTGAGATATAAAAAAGATAATGATTGTCTCAATTTATGAGCCAAACAAAGATAACCTTAAGTTCTTTGAGTCAATGGATACAAGAATTGTCTCTCGATAAATCCGGTCCTTTTTGACAGAAAGCATTATGCAAATGACGCATAACGCTCAAATAATATTCTTTGTCGAAAGTTTTGCTGGTTGGAAGAAATTAATGATGCACAACATCACAATAATCGAATAAAACTATTAACATCATCTTGATTTTTGAGCGACTTTGTTACAATTGTCTCAGTTTTGGCTCACCTTTTGCACAATATTCAATCCATTGGTCATCTGTTTTTGAGTCATAAGCGTAGATACAAATCTCATCTTCATTTATGATGCATTTTATATTGTGATAGTCACACAGTATTATTTCACACACTTCAATGAGACTCTGTTTTTCCATGAAAATTGAGCATTTTTAGCATCAATCGAGATTTTATTTTTCTAAGGCTCAAATGGTCCCTCAAAATGGTTTTCATTGGCCCTTCCGATATTCCAACAAGATAATTAAGGTTTCTGACGAATTATCGAATATTTTGAAGCACTAATTCTTTTATTTTATTCAAAATATGGTACCCTTGAATAAAGACAGAGTCTCAAACGATTACATTTGAAGGGGGAAAATGTTACTGTCATTATTTTGCTGTTTTACTTAAGAACAGCTTATTAATAATAATTTAGTGGCATTAAAAATTTTTAAATAACAGAAACATAATTCCGCGGCTACTAATGCCAGAGCATGAGACCTGGGTCATTTTTACATGGACTTGGACTTGACCCGAAAGAAGTTCAATTGGAATACTGTTCCGTCTATACTATACTTTTATGATTTTCTATTCAGATTAGCTTCAGATTTTACCAAACCCAGTTCTATGGATTAGTTTTTATGAAATTTTCAACATCCGAGAAATTAAACGAATAAATTATATAGTAAAGTAAAATCTATAACTCATATTACACATTAAAGAAACAAATATATGAAATATTTTATTTATTTAGATCTAGTATCTACTTTTTCTATTCAACAATTTAATCATCGTTTAAAATTATTCTTAGAGTAATCATTTTATGTCAAAAAAAAATAGGATAATATTTCATAATGATTCTCTCAATTATACGGATAGTGACATCAGAAAAACTAAACATTGGAAAGGAAACGTAATTCCAAATTAAGTTTTTATAAACAAACCCCAAAAAACAAATAAAGTTGATAATATCATGAAAATGTACGATATGGATATTACAATTTTAAATATTTCAGATATGATTTAAAAGACAAAAATTAATATTTGTCAGGGAATGAATAACAATGAAATCGATATAACTACAATAACTAGTCACTGAACCGATTACATAGTAATATATTCTAAAAAATAGAAACATTAAAAACAAATAAATGAAAAAATATTACATAAAAATGGAATAATAAAGTTCATGAAGATCAATATACACAAGATGAGCTAATTATGACAATAGATGAAACTACATCCCCACATGTAGCAAACACGCTGTATTGGTTCTTTTTTCACATCATAAGTGATGGAACTACGTCGTTGAATAGTTTCAGACAGTTTAAGAAACTAAAAATTTGATTTTAGCTGCTTACAAAAGGATACATATAATTTGACAGAGATATAAATCACAGTAGTGCCAACTTAAAAACAAAAACGTTTATCCCTATTGGAATCCCAAAAAAAATAATTAAAATTTCCCGGTATTTTTTGCCCATATCTGTATTTAGAAAATGTAAACGGGATTTTTTTTTTAACTGAGTCACTTCAAATAAAAGAGTCGATGAAAAAGTTTTTTTATGTAACAGAGAGATGGAAAATTATATTAAGTATAATACCAAAAAAATAAAAAAAATAAAGCACAAGATCTAGACGGATTTCCATATGAGTTTTATATTAATACTGCAACAAATTGACACTCTTCCTGGAAAAAGTTTTCATTTTTGGAAGATTTGAAAAACACATAAAAATTGGGAAACATACATTGATTTCTAAGAATGGAAGATATTCCAGATTTATAGAAAACTTAAGACCACTTGGGATAGTGGAATACTATCCCAAAGACTTCAAAAAAAAATTACATATAGTAATCAACAACTCTCAGAAAGATTTTGTACACGGAAGATTTATGAAAGATATCAGAGGGATAATAAACTGGATCTCTGGGGGATAAGAAAAAGATAAACATCTAGCTGTTATGGCAATCGACTTTAGAAAAATATTAGATATTATATCATATGACCATATAATTAGTTGCTTAGAACGACATGGCATAGGTTAATCCTTATTAAGAACGGTTGGCGTAAGACTCTACAATTTGTACACCAAATACAACTCAGGAAAAGTTGACTTTAAATACATAGGGGCTGTCGACAAGGGGATATTTTAGCTTCTAGTCTTGTTATTTTAGCTGTCAACCCATTGATAGAAGAAATTAGTACATCTGAAAGCATATGGGCATAAAAATTGGAGACTCAATATTAAAATTGAAGCTTTTGAAGATTACATAAAAAATTGTTTTGGAGAAACAGGAAATCAAGTTAACAAGTCAATCAAAATTTGCCTCACTTTGTTTCAGAACTTTATCAAAATTGAATTAGAATTCAATGTACAGAAGACAAAGATCATGTCAAACTTCAAGTTCAAATACGATGATCAAGAAATTGAAAATGTAAACAAGATTAAAATACTGGCTCTACGGATGACAAATAAGTATTTGGCACAGAATGAAGAAGAAATTGCGAATAAGTGGACAATTATCAGGACTATCGATTAGTCGATAATCTATGAGTAAGAATAAATATGTATGGAACCCTCTAGTTCTGCCCAAGATTACATACCTGTTATGAATAACACAATATAATATGGAAATTGCCACTCAAACCGATAACTTGTACTAAAATTCATATTTCCAAGGTATAAGACCAAAATAATCACGTGGAAGAGAATAATTTGGCCAAAATAGTATGGTGGGCTTGGACTTATTCCATCAGACATTTTTTTGGAAAACAATTACCTTCTCTTGGCTTAACAAGGTACTTCAACATAGATGAAGAGGCTTCAACAAATAGTTGAGAATGAAAAAGAAGATCAATATACGAAATTCCATCAGGGGTACTAGAAATATTAAAATCGATTAATAGATTTTATAAGAAATCTCACTCATTTCTTGAAGAACTCTGTCAAAAGCTTAGGAACTAATGAATTGGCAAGAGCTGCTCATTCACAATCCTCCACTCAAGTTTGTTAATGATATGATTAAAAGAAGAAAAACTGCTTACGTTGATGAAATGTTCAATAAAAATATGCAATTAACCTTCTGAGGGAAAATTGAAAATGAAAGAATTATCCTAGAAATAAAGTTCCAAAACAGAGAAATAGGGCCAGGAGATATCATCATTAATTTTATGAGATTATTGAAGATAGATGGATAAAAAATATACTGGATGCAGTAGGTCAAAGTATACCTGTGGGAGAAGTCATCAGATACATCTACTATAGAAAAATAGGATATTCTGAATATTGGTTTATTTATATATCGGGTAGTGTCAAATACTTTGACGCTTGGGTATATTTTTGGTATAGATAAGTTGGAGAAATTGTAGTTTTTTTTGGCAAGAAGGAAAGGGAGGCTTCAAATAATTGTATATCAGAATGTCGTGTAACAGAAAAAATAAGGTTTAACAAAGTGCAGATACTTAGACTATAAAGTTGTGCTAAAAACATCAAATTTTGCATCAATATATTTGACCCCAATCATGAAGAAGTAAACTGTCTTTTAATTGGTATGTATAAGCTTAGAAGCTCAATAACTCAACTTCTTGACAATACAATTGAAATTGTTTATAATTTTTTAAATTATTTGTTTTAATCATAATGTTATCAAAATGTTAAGAGTGTTTTTCTTTTTCTGGCTGTATTATATATACTTGTCTACCTAACTTTTATTTCCTTTATATTTTGTTGTTCTGTTTTAGTTTTTTTTTTTTTTTTAATTTTAGAAAATCAATTTTATTTTGACGATTTATATGAAAGATGAAAAGACATAGATTTAAATGAAGTTGTGGTACCTTGGTAAAAAAAATAATAATGAAAAGCAATACATATATAATTTCCCTTGTAGTTATATTCCAATCTGTGACATTGGGTGCTCCGAATTTTTGTGGAATTATCAATATACATATAATAATTAACAAACTGACTTTATTTTTGATTAATTGACACCCGCTAAGAAGAAATATTTTTCAAATTTCTATATATAAACTTTCTTCCACTTCAAACTGAATTTGACTTTCGTACTCATGTCTAGAGAGATTTACAGCGAGTACTAAAAATATGGTCAGTTGGTAATCTGCATAATATTTCTGTATTTAGAAAAAAAAAGATAAACACACTTTTCTTTGCTATTTTGATTTATCAATTTTTTTGACATATATTTTGTCTATCATAGTTATCTTCTTCCTTTTGTAACATTTTAGAGAATTTCATTACCTCAGGTTTGGTTTTTTGTATGCCGGGAATCATTCTTTTTTCGACAATATGTGACCAAGACATTAAATGAAAGTTTGGAACTGAGGAAGTGATTACAGCAAGAATATAAGAAAATACAATTTTTTAATGATATTACACCCTCACTCACAATACATACCAGTAATAAAACCATATTTTTAAACTTTTATGCCATAACAATTGGATATGTCTTTCATCTCTCTATGGTTGAGGTTTTTAGGAACTGTTACTTAAAATTTAAGACGCTTTCATAAATTGATGCATAATTTAGCTATTAATTCTTATTAAATTGCAATTACAATATTTAGAATGTGTCTACCAGTGAGGTAGAATGTTGAAATCTTTACAGGAGCAAATTGCATTGTTGAAACAGCATGTGTAGCATAACATTTAATTGTTGATCTGAAAAAAGAGCGTGTTAGTATTATCGGAGAGGCAAATATCCCTTATGTCCTCATCGTAATAACGACGTCCCTGATTTTTACCTCATAACTTTTATCCATTCAAAGTTAATATCGATTAACACGTTGAACTTTTTTGTTGATTCACGACCTCTACTCTCAAAAGAGAGTGGAAATTTTTGAAAAAACATATGCTAGGTTAGCTTCTGTATTTTTCTTCTTACCAACTGTTAATTTTAGGTGGACTTATTATTTAGATATACAATACATTGATAAATTTTACCAATATAAAAATCAATCATTACTACTAAAATAATTTTTACAAATTTCAAAAAAAATGACGCACAATATAAATCAAAATCATTTATTATAGCCTGTTTTGTCCAAAAGCAGTAGAGTGTCTTAAATCGGAAAGGAGTCAAATAATAGAAACATTTGAAATTAGAATTTTTGTTTATTCCAAAAAGCTAGTCGTGACATGTAAATCAAAAATCATGTGTTTATTATTATATTTCTTCTATACATAATATGTATAACAGTTCTTGATTTTTTTTGATATATCACATGGCAAAATAAGACCATGTAAATCAATTGATTTTTCAAAGAATCCCATTCAGAGCCCAAGATAATGTTTATAACAGTAAAAATTTAGTAGAAATAGCCACAAATATAGAATAAGGGGGAGATTATGGGTCCTTTGCAATTTCTTGAAACCCTGATTTATACCACGATAAAAAATTAAACCTTTCCTTTTTTGCAAAGCATATTTTTTTTATGAACTTACAAATTATTATCAATACTATATTTATTTTTATTTATTTATCCAAGAAATTAAATAACCGAAGGAAGAAGTTGAGATCATTTGAGGGATATTTTCTGGTTCATATTATTACATCTCCTTGAATTTTTTAGTATATGTGCATTCAAAATAATAAAAATTATTCAAATGGAATTATTTTACAGTTAAATTAATCATTTTTTGAGGCAATGTCAAGGGATTGAGACAATAGGAAGAATGAAGTAATATCAATTATTGTACTCTAATTGACTCGTTTTTATCTGTTGTTCAATATATTGTAACAAACTGTTTATGTTGTGTTTAAAGATTTGATAAAAAAACTCTAATAACCGGTCGATTTTCTCAATAAAAGTACGCCATAACATTTTTAATTTGCTGGAAAGGTGATGTAATAGTTAGGAATGTAAATAATATGCAAAATGCCGAGTGCGAGACTTTGTGAAGTTGGCTCTTCGAACAGGTATTTTTGTTTTCCAAAGCTGTTATCATTTTTCCTTTATTACTGAGGGGAGAACATCTACCTGATAGTACAGATCTCGCATGAAGGAATACATGCATTAAGTTTAATAAAGCAAATAAAATGTAAACAAAAAGGCCTCAAGTCCTCGTATAATTAATTATTAGTTAAATATATATAATTTCCTGACATTAATTTCAGTTAATTTTCTGCCTCTCATCTATGGTATTCTTAAAATAGCAGCTTGTAGCTCAGTAAAACGTCATGACAGCTCAAATTGCTTCCCTCTCAACATTCATAAAAATGTCAGAGTTACCAGGTTGATTTTCTCTTTCTTTGATTCTTACAAGGCCGATTTGCAAATTATTTACATTCCTAGTAATAGTTTGTAAATCTCCAAATATAGAAGACTTACAAAATCTTAGCGTTAGGTTGAAATCCTTCCTTAATAATAAAAATATTCATAATAAATACTATTCGTTGTCTAAAATTTCGTGTAAGTTTGAGAGACACATAGTAAAAAATAGACAATTCTATTTAGCTACTTTATAATCAATAATTCAATAGATTATACCTTTTTATAGATTAACAGATCCGTTGGTCGTTGTATAACAATGATTTATAGACTCTGTAAATTTGGAACATTCCTCCTTCTTACATAAAAAATTGTTTTCCCTAAATATCTACTCAATATCTACTCCCGTCGATCGTAAATTTCTCAAAAATCTACCAACAATATATTTGTGTTTATAAAAGATATTATTCCCTACTTTGAAGATTCGTATGATATCAGCAGATATTATATCTTCCCTTTATGACAATATAACAGGTCTTTTACACTCGCCAGAATTCAATCAATTTTCACATTTCTACTCGTACGTACTTAAGTAAAAAAATGATTTTTATAAGGAAAAATCCCCCTTGCCCCCATTGAATTACAAAACATAAAACTTACATCTACAAATGTATTTAATGCAAAAGTGTATGAAAATCGTTCAAAACATCAGGAAAATTAAGTAATTAACTTATTTCAATAAGTTTGTAGATGTAGATTACTCATTTAAAAAAGTAATAGCATTTTCTCTATATGAATACCCTAAATAATTATTTTTCTGTTCAAGCAAAAAAATATTTGTATCGATTACGATGTTAAAAATTACTATACAATATGCATTTTATTATGACTGGAATTTAATTAATAGCGCAATTTGACAAGGAATTAAAACTTTTTCATTAATTATTTCTTTTAAAACATAAAATTTTCTTCAATAAAAAATATTAAAGTTTCAAAATAATCATGAATATATATGTTGTTGGTTAATGAAAATTATTTGATTTTAATCACAACATATATATTGGCAACCAAAATAAAATGTTAAAATATTGTGTAATTAAAAAAAAACTGAGGTTTATATAATTTTTTACTTTAACCTTTAGACAATTTAACAATTTAAATAATCTAAACTATAATGTACCTCTGATTACTATTTAAAATGAATTATATCATGTATCAAAAATTTTAGAATGATCATTATTGCTAAAATTAATGAAAATAAATTATAAAGTACAATACAGCCATACCTATGCAAATTTGTTGTATAACTAACATTCATAGGATTGTAAGAAGTGGTTGTTGTAGAAGATTGAGCTTGTTTCCGCAGTCTTGCCCGTCTATTTGAGAACCAAACCTGAATTCTAGCTTCACTTAATTTTGTTCTTTGTGCTAATTCTTCTCTCGTATATATATCTGGGTACTGTGTTCTTTCAAAGGCTTTTTCTAATTCATCTAATTGATATGCAGTGAATGTGGTCCTTGATCTTCGTTGTTTCCTTTTTAAAGGAATTCCTGGTTCATCTTCGAGATCAGAGTCTTCTTCGTCTTTTACTTTAATTAAATGAGGTTACATACATAATGGCGGTTTAGGGAAAATATCAATAACAAAAGAAATTATGTATCTCAGCATGATATCATTTCCTGTCAAAAATTGTTTTACACTTCTTAATGATATTATCCTCTTTGAAGCCGCAGGTAAAAAAAAGAATTTTGAATAAATGAATCAGATTTTTCAAAATTAATTGGAACTAGATATTAATATTCTCGAATTTGATTTGAACCTAATGTTTTATAAATTCAAAAAATACTTATTTGATACTTTTTTGTCTTAATTTAAAATATAGCTGATTTAGATATTTGATATTAAATAATATAACAGAAATTAAAATTTTATAAAAAAATATTTGGTAGATTACATTTCTCGGTTTAATTAGCAATTAAATTAAATGATATATGAAAAAGAATAATGTAGAATAATACTACAGAATAGATATAAATTTGACTTGCCATTTTTTTTCTCGCAATCCTCTTTGCCTCTCAGTAATCTTGAAATTGCAGATACACTAGGTACTGTATTTTTATCACAAAAACCTTCTTTAATTAATCTATCACGCACCTCCCAGCTAAAAACACCTGGGTTTTCATTTTTATACATATCCACTTTTTTTTCAATCTCTGGCGTTGCTAATTTTGGCTTCGTTCCTCCAATAACACCTGGTCTAATAGATCCTGTTTCTTGATAGCGATTAAGAATTTTGGATACACATCCATGACTTACACGAAGTTGACGAGAGATTATGCATGGACGAACACCAGCAGCAGCCATTTCAATAATCTTAAGACGGATATGATTAGGTAATGGTCGACCATTGATGAATACACCACCTAATTGATTTACTCGACCTTGTCCTTATAAATTATATGGAAGTGTTAATATTTACATAATCACTATAAGTATCTCAATTTTAAAATAATCAGTTGGAAAAAACAATACATATTTATAAAAAATATTCTCCTAATACCTTGAAAAGGATATCCAGAAAATGGCATAGATCTTATCATTCCACTCAATCCAGTAACTGTCATTACTTATAAAACAATTGTGAAGGTGCTTTTATTGTTACATTGACTAAATGTGAGGAATGGGCTTTATTATTTTGGTAAAACGTAAGAGAGCGATTATTTTTATTTCTTTGTTCCTTTACATTGGTCGCTTATTACTCCGCCCATAAATTCCTTTTCCGCTTTTTTCCGCTTTTTTCCGCAACAATACGTAAAAGATCTAGATATTTTTGAATTTTTGATTTAACTATACAAATAATATTTAATATGTTGATTATAATAGTTAATATCTAAATTTTAAAGGAAAATAATAATAATATATAATTATCTATAATTTAAGGAACACCATTTTATGTATAAAAAATTGAAAAATGAATTAATTTGAAAAGTTGGATTAAAGGTACATATATATTTATATAGTTTTCGTACAAGTTGGGATTATGTAAGTTATAACATGTACAAACAAATTGTACGTGTTTCAATACAAAAAAAAGTTGAAGAATTTAAAGTATCATGTAATATATGTAATGCAATCAGTTAAATTAGAATTAAGTATAGTTTTCACTGTTCTGATGAAAATTATTAGTATTCTATCAGAGTTATTTCACTCGTGAATAAGTTATAAATGAGTTATATGAACCAATGATAGTATCAATGGATTGTTGGTAATTATAATGGTTGGAGTTATAAATAATTAAAACGGTACAAATTGTAATTTACAAAACTACTTGTATAAGTTACAACTTTTTCGAAATCCAATGCTGTACAATTATATTAAATTTTTTGATTTATTAATTTTTATTTTTCAATAGTACTCAAATTTTAATAATTTAATTCTACTTTGTAATATACTTAATACTAAACTATAATATCAGTTTTTATTAAACAATAATATATCAATGAATAAAGTTTTATATTTTCGACTAAATCTACTCAATGTTTTATGTTACTTAAAAAATAACGCTACGATAAATTTTTTATTCATATTTACTGATTAATGAATATATCAACATTATATTATACCACTAATTTATATTTGGCCATTAATGATAGTACATATTTATGTAAAACTCTACTTTGATGAACTTTTAATTTTCATTCATAATTGCACTAGAATGTTTTCTTTCATTTGCTATGCAAGATTATTGACCCGTAAAGTCGTAATATAACTTATTTAAAAACATAAATTTTTATATGTTCTTTACTTTTCGTCATTATGAACATATTAACTTTTGAAATAATACTGCATCTCGATTAGTATTTAAAAATAATGACAGAACAATTAACATTAATTTATCTAAAAAGGTTAACTCGATTATAAAAAATACTGAAAAAGTCAATTTTCATTAATAAAACTTAGGTACAGTATTTCTTTTCATAAAATCTAAATTCTCATCGGAGTTTCAATAGGAAATATTTAGCTCAATCTTCTGATTTGTTTAAAAAAATACTCAAACGACAAAATGCATTTTAAAAAAAAGTTTATGACAACAAGGTAATATAATATATATTTATTATTGTTTGACTCTTCTCAGTAATCAAGTAATATAATGGTTATCAGGAAAATACATTTTGAACAGCATTATTCCTTTATATTCACTCATTAATAGCTATATTTTTTAAATATAACTGTATACAAAACTTAATATTTTCATACATAAATACTATCCTATACTTTCAATAAGAATTATATCATTTAGTTAGTTATAATATAATTCTTATACATTAAATAACAAATTTGATATTAAAATAAGTTAAATTAATTTTTAACACTTAGTTACTCTCTATCAATTCTTGTCATACTATAATTAATAACTGATTTGATTAAGAGTTAAAGCACATTGCTAAATTAATAAGATAATTTAATGTATAAAAAAATACACATTTTTTTATTGTTTAACTATAAAAATAATACAACTAAGCCAAGAGTGAGTTAAATCTTCCTCTTTTCTAATAAAAGTATCAAACGTATAATTTAACAAATATTAATGACATAGAAATATTTTATTCTCAATTTTTATATTAAAAAAAAAATAATTAACCTAGAATCAAACTATTTACAATAATGGATCATTCTAATTCTCATTGTTTTTGATAATTTGATTTGTTTTTGTTGACTTTTTTGTCAACAAACTTTTTGATCAGTTTTTGTAGTACTATTAATTTGTATACTTAACTAAGAATGACATCTCAAAGATATACTACATATAGTAAAATTTATCCTTTTATTTAAAATCTATGAATGAATGACAAAAAGAAAGTAAACGATAGAAAGCAATTTTTTAACTGTAAAATAAATATCAGTTCTATCATATACACTAAATTTAAAAACTTAGTTTTACAAGAATGGATCTTTTAACTGAACTTCAGCAAGCTGAATTTAAGGAAGCCTTTGATGAATTTGATAAAGTGAGTCAAAAGCAGAATAATTTATTTAACAATAACATTCTATCTTATTTATTCCATAAATATACTTACAAGATAAGTATAGCTTATGTAAAAGCCTAGTGTTTAAAATCTAATAATACTAATTATTGTGAGCTTTATGTTTAAAAAAAATATGAATATATACATATATTTATCATCAACATTGTATTACAAATAATATGGCTGTTGATTTAAGATGATATCAGCAATATTTTCCGAAAAAATATTAATTTTATTAATTCATAGAAACTTCTTTCTATTTAATTAATTCTTCGTAACTATTTTTAAAATAAACACTTGAAAGAAAAATTCAAAATATTTTCTAATATAATACTCCAATGATCGAAGTGTAACGATCATAACCTGAATTTTTTTTTAAACAGGGATACACAGGAAATTATTGTAGTTTTCTTTAAAAAACGTTCTTCCTAATCAATCATTTCAGAAATGTTATATTCTCTAAAGATAAGTCTTGATTTTTGTAAAAGAAACTTCTGTTCAATTAGATCAGTAGTTTTCTGCAGAAAAGGACAGAGCAGATTGTAGTTTGTAGGAATGTAAATTTCAAGCAAATGGGGCTTGTAAGAATCAAAGAAAGAGAAAATCAACCTGGTAACTCTGACATTTTTTGAATGTTGAGAGGGAAGCAGCTTGAGCTGTCATTACGTTTTACTGAGCTATAAGCTGCTATTCTCCTTTATATATGTATACATATGAAGGCATCAATAATAAATAATAACATTATGTATGTATACCATAGATGAGAGGTAGAAAATTAAATCAAATTAATGTCAGAGAACTATATATTTCTAGTCAATAAGCCGTAAACGAATATAATTATTAGGTGGAATTGGACTTGTATTTATTTTATTAACCCAAGAGTTTGTATTCCTTTCGACTTCAAGCCTTAAAAATGGATAAAGTATTCAAGAATTGCAATCCAATCAACTCCTAGTGCCTTTTTTCTTCGGCAAAGTAGCTAAATTTGACTCTAAAATTACCCAAGTATGCATAAGCGCATTAAATCAATACATATTTTTTATTCAGTTCTAGATTGAAATAATGTAATACAATGTTATAAAGACTTTTAGTGAATTCGATACTAAATATGTGCTTAAATTATACATAAAGATATAATATATATAGAAACTCAAATTAGAACAAAATAATTTCAACTCAATGTAAGATTATTAGTAAAGGAAAAATCATATGCATATATTGAAAACGTTTAGTGGCTATTACAAAATTAATAGACGATTAGGAATTTAATAAATTCATCCATAAAGTGAGAGTAAATAAAATATCTATTAGAGCTAGCATAAAATCCTTGATTGTTGATAATGAAGAATATAACGAAGATCCTAGATTAGTGAAATGACATCTAAATGAATTTGGGACAGAAGCCTTGAGAAAACTAAACATTGTACATGACGTTTAAAGTTGTAATCACAAAATAAATATAGAGATTTATTCAAAGAACGTAATAGAAGACCATTCTGATATTTTTAATTTCATCACTAACAATATCCAACTCAACATCGCTTTAGTCATTTTCATGTTCTATACTAAAAATCCGATCCTTCTTACCACGGCATTTGAACATAAAGAAGTGTTGTCCAGGATTAAGAAGTTAGTTTAGCGAAAGGATATCTCCACCATCATGTTATGTCATTACACTTGTGTCACTCAAAAGTAAATGTCTGCATGTGATTGAGAGAAACAAGGGATACATATAACTGAAGAAAATGTCAACAGAATCCATAGTTCACGATAACAAGTTCTTTAAATAAAAATGATGGGGGTAAGGGATTCGATGATCATCAGATGGAAATCGGACTCCAACAAAGTTGGAGATTTACAATGACCATATTAAAATTATTTCAGTAGTGAAGGAATCCAGGGAAACATCCCAAAAATCTTAAATCCTACGGTTAATATAATTAATATTTATAATGAAATTATAGGTTTAATTTCTAACGTTCAATACTTATTACGGTTAAAAGTTGGCCATTAGAGCATTTGCTAATTCTTCGTAGGACGATAGATTTGTGGAAGTCCTTAGAGCCAATAACAACTCTGATGGACAGAGGTTTCGTCTTTAGAGCGATTGCCTACTCATAGTCAGAAACAAGGAATTGGGAGTGGTCCATAAAGGCAATGTCGAACACATTGATGTACGGATTATTACAAATTTATGTCGGTCCCTTCTTTTTTAAACCCACCTCTTTTAAACAATATGCCAAGCGCTCCATAAAAGTCCTTAACTTTGAAAAAAAATCCTCTATCTAAATGTGTAAATTTTCATCCAATTTTGAGCAAAAATTCGCTAGAAATCTAAAACTCACGGTAGAGCTAAAAAAACAAGAGAAATAGACTGTAGTAGTAGTGCTCAGAAGAAGAAGGACTCTGAAGTCAACTGGAGATAACCAAATTCAAAAACACGGATTTCTTTAATTGCAAGGGAACTACCAGGAAAGAGTGGGATCCCAGGGCCATGGATATCCAATGAAAGGAATAGTGTTCCTTGATGAGCCGTCATTATGAAGAGTGTCTCTATACCCTTCTACTTCATCATCATGGTTTGAACGGAACTACTTTGAGGAATGTTGGATCGATTAGTCCCGACTTACATTCTCCAATTTTGCCTGAGGATGATGAAAATGCTATAGGTTTGCATGCTGAATGTCCTAACACAACAGATATTGACTGTCAACCTGAAGAAGGGTTGCCACAGCAATTAACTCAGGAAGAATTGTATGATCTTTGTAGAGATTTGTCACTTTCCAAACAGGATTCGGAACTTCTTGCTCCTAAAGTGAAAGAAAAGTTTCTATGCAATAGAGACGTTAAAGTGAGCTATTTCAAAAATAGAAGTGATGGGTTATCCTCATTTTTCAGTGTTGATGGGACACTTTGCCATAGCAACTATGTTAAAGGACTGTTTGATGACCTATTGCAAGAATATGATCCATATGATTGGAGGCTTTTTATAGATGCATCAATGACAAGTTTAAAAGCTGTCCTTCTTCATAGTGGTAATAAGAAGCCTTCTATTCCTATTGCTCATTCTGTTCAGCTATGAGTGACTAATTCCAAAATGAATATTATACTCAAAGCAAGACCATAAGTGTTACCTATGAGGAGATTTTAAGGTTATCGGTATGCCCATGGGTATGCAAGGAGGGTTTACAAAGTATTGCTGCTTTCTTTGTCTTTAGGATAGTAGAACAACTGGGAAGGATTATGAAAAGCGTGAATGGACAACATGGACGTCTTATGTGCCAGAAGAAAATAATATTAAATTTAAGACTTTAGTAAATCCTCAAAAAATTATTTTACCTCTTCTTCATTTAAAACATGGCTAAATGAATAATTTTGTTAAAAAAATGACAAAAGACGATTCCGAAGGTTTTTAATATCTGTGTAAGAAATTTTCTTATATAAGCAACTTCTTTCATATGAAAGAAGTTATATTTGTGGGCCCAGAGGTAAGAAAAGTTCTTCAATTTCGGAAACACTCTTATAACACCAGAAGAAAATGTATGGAAGTCCTTGCATGATAAGAGATTGTTGCCTGAAAAGAAGTTCAAGCGTAAATCTAGTACCAAGCATCTATGATCTCTTTGAAATTATATTTTAAATCTTAAAATAATTATGTAAGATATGTTATGTTTTTTGATATGTTGATAAACTAAAATACTAAATCTCTTCAATATAACTAATTCATGGAAAAAATAAAATTCCTCATTAGAAATGATGTAAAAAATAAATGAATTTGTCCAGGATACGATTGACGTTAAGAGAGACAGTTCCTTGTTCTCCACTTTAGACATAAAGAAGGGGACTGACTCAGTACTGAGAGACAGACGAAGAGGGGGTGAAGTGTAAACGGTAAACTAAGGGACTTTTAGAAATGTGAGAAGTACATGAATGTAAAGAAGTATCCATTGGAATGAGGATGTGCGCTAGTTGGCTAAAAACGGCCTCAAGGCGTTATTGACCACGATATATTTAATATATTTATTATGCATCAAAATCATAAATAATAAAAATACTTTTTTTGAGTTTATACACGTGGAGCTTCTTGGCCCACTCGCAACCTCGACTGACAAAAGGGAAAGGAAAAATTTGGAAAAACATATGGTAGCTACCCTTCTGTATTTTCTTTGTTGCCAACTTGTTAATATTTGGTAGAATTTATTATTTAGATATTATATATATATATATATATATATATATATATATACATTCTACCAATCACAAACAAATCGTTAATGCTTGTATAATGTTCGAAAATTCAAAAAAAGGCGCGTAATCCTTGATTTATAATATTTTTTAATTATCAAAATCATCAATAATAATAATACCCTTTTTGAGTTTCTAACACGTAGAGTCAGCTGCTTTAAATTAAAAGAGTCAAATGATGAATATCAGCTGAAGGGAGAATACAGTGTGTTTTTGTTTATCCCAAAAAGCTCGTCGTGTATAACACGTAGAGTCAGCTGCTTTAAATCAAAATAGTCAAATGATGAATATCAGCTGAAGGGAGAATACAGTGTGTTTTTGTTTATCCCAAAAAGCTCGTCGTGTATAACACGTAGAGTCAGCTGCTTTAAATCAAAAATTATCAAACTAAAAACTTGAAGATAATTATATATTGAGAGCAGAGATTACTATTTATGTACTTATTTTTCTTAAAAATTAATACAAATAATGAAATTTTTAGCAAAAATAGCAATAAATCCAAAACTAATGTACCGATTTTGAAATTTGGAAAATTTCCTGTTTATTTAAAGTAATATCTACAACTTTAATATGATTAATATCTTTCTAAAACATCAATTTAATTAAATTAATTACTTTAAGTCCAATAAGAGCTGTCTTGAGCCTAGAGCAAGGCTGTCACAGCTACAGTCATAGTATTATATTGACAGCAAATGAGCTGGGCTTCATTGTTACCATACCATTTTTGACGTCATCAAGAGGAGGGGCTACTCGCACGCATAAAAACCGCCTTTTTTTACATCACTGGTGATGGGACACTCTTGATAAAGACCCAATGACGGCTCATCTAGGAACACTATTCCTTTCATTGTATATCCATGGCCCTGCGATCCCACTCTTTCCTCGTAGTTCCCTTGCAATTAAATAAGAGATCCCTGTTTTTGAATTTCGTTATCTTCAGCTGATGTCAGAGTCTTCTTATGCGCGCTACTACTACAGTCTATAGCACTTGTTTTTTATTAGATCCACCGTGAGTCTTAGATTTCTAGCGGATTTTTGCTCAAAATTGGATGAAAATTTACACATTTAGATGGAGGATTTTTTCAAAGTTAAGGACTTTTATGGAGCGCTTGGCATATTGTTTGAAGGTTGTGGGTTTAAGCTCGTCAGTGCATTCCTTATTAATCAATTTCATATTATATTCAAGGAGTTATTTAAGTACAAAGGTTTTCATCGACTTTTGGACCTACTCCGGCACCCTACGCCCCTATGAGTCCTTTTAGGTCAAAACAAAGACTAGAAATGGTACCTGCATAAAAAACACTAGTCAATCATTATTTTTTAATGCTCGAAATGTGTATCCTTCTAGGCTTAAATTGAAGTTGAAGTTGAAAAATGGGCCAAAAAAGTTAAAAAAGAAGGGACCGATTTCTCGAAAACCGTCGGACTCTCGAAAAAAGTAATTACAGATTTGAAATCAATGTGCCAAACTAAATAACTTTTATTACACTTATATCACTTAGGATTTTTGAAGGTTCAAATTTGTTGACCAGTGTTATTGATTTTTATATTGGTAAAATTTATCAATGTTTAGCAAATTTAAATGATAACTCTGCCCAAAATTAAAAAGTTGGCAACAAGGAAAATACAGAAGGCTATATGTTTTTCCAAATTTTTCCTTCCCTTTTTGAGAGTCAAGTTTGCATGTGGACAAAAATTTTGTCGCCATAGTTACACAATTATCAAATAATTATCCAATAGGAAAGTTAATTTAGAATAAAAATTACAATATTTTTTTAGTTTTTTCATGAATACTCTTAAACTATATAAATAAACTTTACAATGACATCATGTATTCTTTTTATGTTATGGTATTACTTTTTATTACGAAAATAAAGTAATTTTTTAAATTTTTTTTTGTAGGATGGCTCTGGTACCATATCGACAAAAGAATTATTATTAGTTATGCGATCTATTGGTCAAAACCCTACTGAAGATGAAATTCTTGAAATGGTCATGGAATCAGATTTAAATGGTGATGGAACAATAGATTTTCAAGAGTTTGTTGAAATGATGAAGAAAAAGAGCTCAGAAACTGATCAGACAGAAGTAGGTTGAACTATACATGAGTTTTAAAAGAGATTACTCCTTAAGTTATAGAAATTTACATAGGATATAACAAAAACAGTCATAATTTTTGATAAAAACAAATCTGGCTTTGGAGCAAAATAGATAATATTTGTCACTATGGAAGTGGGACAAGTGTTGACCCAGGTAACTAGAAACATTTTTGAAAGAATATGATGATAGTAAATTAGACTACAATGATCGTTGATCTTAAGAAAATTAGTTATTTCAAGCATGTATAACTTGAAAATATAACTAAAACTTTAATCCGTTTATATTTTAAATTTTTTACTTCTACGATACAAATTTTTACTAATTAAATCAATAATTATAATGGATTATTTAATGAAGAAAGTATAAATGTACTTCCCTTATAAAAAGTAATTGTATAGACGTATAGAGTTAGTACACCCTAGCTTATTTGACTTTAAAAATTAATTTATCAAATTATTTTGTTTATTCCAATCTAACTGATTAATACAATTACAATAATAATTAAAAATAATTGGGAAAAACTTATAAACATTAGATGAACAAATTTTGTCCAATCATCTGATGGAGTTGATTTTAGGACAATAATCAATATAAGCTTTAAATCATAGTACATATCCAAAGTTTGTAAATTAATTTCTAAAGATAAACAAAATAATCACGAGGATACAGAGGTCTGAAAATTTCAAGATTAATGATATTTCAATTAATAACATCTTTAATAACACAGGTCTACAAATTTGAACTTTCAAAAATCTTCTGGGGTATAAGCATAATAAAAGTTATTCAGTTTTGCTCACTGATTTCAAATCTGGAATTCTTTTTTTCGAGAGTCCGACGGTTTTCGAGAAATCGGTCCCTACTTTTTTAGCTTTTTTGGCTCATTTTCCAACTTCAACTTCAATTTAAGCCTAGAAGGATACACATTTCGAGCATTAAAAAATAATGATTGACTAGTGTTTTTTATGCAGGTACCATTTCTAGTCTTTGTTTTGACCTAAAAGGACTCATAGGGGCGTAGGGTGCCGGAGTAGGTCCAAAAGTCGATGAAAACCTTTGTACTTAAATAACTCCTTGAATATAATATGAAATTGATTAATAAGGAATGCACTGACGAGCTTAAACCCACAACCTTCAAACAATATGCCAAGCGCTCCATAAAAGTCCTTAACTTTGAAAAAATCCTCCATCTAAATGTGTAAATTTTCATCCAATTTTGAGCAAAAATCCGCTAGAAATCTAAGACTCACGGTGGATCTAATAAAAAACAAGTGCTATAGACTGTAGTAGTAGCGCGCATAAGAAGACTCTGACATCAGCTGAAGATAACGAAATTCAAAAACAGGGATCTCTTATTTAATTGCAAGGGAACTACGAGGAAAGAGTGGGATGTGATAGGTACATGAGTGTAAAAAAGTTGTCCATTCGAATGAAGATGTGTGTTAGTAGACTAGAAACGGCTACCATGCGCGAGTCCAGTGTATACAAGAGCCGTCGTAGCGATATAAGCGATATCATCGGTTTAAATTTTGAGATGAATGTGGAAATTAGTTTTTTCTATACAAACATTGACTCCTCAATGGAGTCTTAATTTCTTTCCCCATTCTTGACTTAACAGCGATATTTATTGTTAATCTGAAAAGGGAATTGTTCTTAGTGTACTCAAAGATGATCCAAATGACAAATACTTTCTCATGAAGATGAATTTCTAACTTTATAAAACGTCGAAACTCCGATCCCGTCTTCTTCAAATTACGGCGATTGATCCAGTATTTCTCAAAGCAGTTTCGTTAATATCCATGATAATGAAGATGAAGGGTACCGAGACATGACTCATCAAGGAACACTATTCCTTTCATAGGATATTCATGTACCTATCACATCCCACTCTTTCCTCGGAGTTGCCTTGTAATTAAATAAGAGATCCCTGTTTTTGAATTTCGTTATCTCCAGCTGATGTCAGAGTCTTCTTATGCGCGCTACTACTACAGTCTATAGCACTTGTTTTTTTATTAGATCCACCGTGAGTCTTAGATTTCTAGCGGATTTTTGCTCAAAATTGGATGAAAATTTACACATTTAGATGGAGAATTTTTTCAAAGTTAAGGACTTTTATGGAGCGCTTGGCATATTGTTTGAAGGTTGTGGGTTTAAGCTCGTCAGTGCATTCCTTATTAATCAATTTCATATTATATTCAAGGAGTTATTTAAGTACAAAGGTTTTCATCGACTTTTGGGCCTACTCCGGCACCCTACGCCCCTATGAGTCCTTTTAGGTCAAAACAAAGACTAGAAATGGTACCTGCATAAAAAACACTAGTCAATCATTATTTTTTAATGCTCGAAATGTGTATCCTTCTAGGCTTGAATTGAAGTTGAAGTTGGAAAATGAGCCAAAAAAGCTAAAAAAGTAGGGACCGATTTCTCGAAAACCGTCGGACTCTCGAAAAAAAGAATTCCAGATTTGAAATCAGTGAGCAAAACTGAGTAACTTTTATTATGCTTATACCCCAGAAGATTTTTGGCTGTTGACCAGTGTAATTATCGTAATATTATAATAGCTATTAACATAAGAAGCCAGGGGAAAAAATACAGAAAATAGAAAAAAGTTTTTTTATATAAGACCTTTTTTTATGGTATTTTTAAAATACTAAGTTCAGTTTATGAACTTTTATCAATTTTTTCAAGGTAAGCTAACTGATTCTCTGTGTAGTTATATCCATGCATCAAGATTATCTATATCCACTCCCATTTCACATTGGTCTGTATTTTAATGTAAATGAAAAAAAAATAAAAAAATAATGAATATTGATTTTTATAACTAACGCTATTATTTGTATTGTCACATTATGCTCACATAGAGTACATAATAAATATTAACTACATCCTACATTTCTCTGTGATTTGTTACATATATGTTTAATATATTTTAATAATATAAAATTCGAAATGTTACTTTGGTAATCAATTAGAAATTAGTTTCAATCTATTATTAAATTTTACTTTAGTTATAAAAATACAACATATGGGATAAACTTAATTCTATATAAATGTTTCAAAGAACATAGAAATATATCTATTATTTTTCCTATGAAAACTTAGTACACTTATATTTGTATTATTAATACTTTTTAGGAATTACGACAAGCATTTAGGATATTTGACAAAAATAAAGATGGTTTTATAGATGCAAAGGAAATAAAGTTAGTAACCACGACACTTGGTGAAAAATTAACGTGTGAAGAACTAGAAACTTTTATGATAGAAGCAGATATGGATGGGGATGGAAAACTAAATTATAATGAATTTGTAAATATGATGCTAAGCTACTAATCAGAACCTTTACGATTTTATAATATTAATATAAATAAGAAATAATGGCAGTAAAACAATCAAAACAATTCAAAATTCATATGACATGAAATATAATAATTATTTTACAAATTGTTGCTTAACTCCAACTATATTAGGATTTTATCTATACATAAATACATTATTTTTGAGATACGAATAATTTGTGATTTAAGCTGATATCACTGTTATTTTTTAAAATTTAAATTATGATCAAATATATTTTTCTCACACAGTGGTGGCTCGTGACTATAATTTATTACCAACATAATATATAAATACCTAAATAAATTTAATTAAATATACATATATTCGAATAAACTCAAATTTACTATCAAGTTCTAGTGCATGGATGGGTAACCTTTGTTTACTTGTGGGCCAAATTATGTTTTCGAAGACTGACTGGTGGCCATGAGCCCTAATTATATATTTGCAAAATATGTATGGATACATAGTTATACTTGTTTTATAATAATTTTTAAAAAAGTTATATGATAATTATACATTTCAATGGTCTCCGCGGGCCGTAGGTCGCCCATGCATGCTCTAATGCATTAATCTCATGGATTTGAATTGTATTCGCTTCAGATGTCAATGTTGATATGATAATTCTAGAGATGTGAAAAAGAATTCATTCAAAAAACATGTTTGAGACAACATAAAAATATGTTACCCTAGAATAACAATGGTATATCAGCTGATTACATTTGAAGGAAGTTAATATAACACGACTAGCTTTTTGGGATAAACAAAAATACTATGTATTCTCCCTTTAGCTGTTTTTCATCTCTTGACTCTTCTTATTTAAAGCAACTGACTCTACGTGTTATGAATAGGAATGTAAATAATACGCAAAATGCCGAGTGCGAGATTTTGTCGAGTTGGCTCTTCAAACAGTACTTTTTGTTTTCCAATGGCAATTAGTCATGGATTTTTGACTTATCATGATATAATTCGCCTAAGACCATTTGATTATGGGAGATTTAACTACCCCTTTTCAAGATCTTCAAATTACCACAGTGTCCCAAAGCCGAGGCATCTTAAAATGACAAAGTTGGGTCACAGTGAAGAGGTGGATGACATCACCAATAAGTATATGGAAATACTTGATCTCCCTGAGAAGTGGAGAAAGAGAATTTTAGGCTCACTCTCAAGAATATATGATGGCTAGGAATGTAAAAAATATGCAAATGGGGTGTGTAAAATAAAAAGAAAGAGAAAATCAACCTGGTAATTTGATAAATGTTGAGATGGAAGCAGCTTGAGCTGTCATTACGTTTTACTGAGCTACAAGCTGCTATTCTCCATTATATATACAAATGAACACATTAATAATAAATAACATTATGTATACCATAGATGAGAGGCAGAAAATTAACTCAAATTAATGTGAGATAATTATATATCTGTAGCTTACAAGTCGTAAACTAACAATTATTACGAGAACATGAGCCCTTTTCTAACATTGTATTTGCTATTGTAGATGTTCTCCCCTCAGTAATAAAGGAAAAATGGTAACAGCTTTGGAAAACAAAATAAAAAACTTATAAAAGTGCCAACTGTACAAAATCTCGCACGCAGCATTATGCATATTTTTTACATTTAATGATGGCAGAAAATTTACAGTCTAGTTACAAATTTCTGCTGATTGTATAAGGCTTTGGAAACCCTGAAAGGCTTTATAATTCTACCGTTAATGCCTTTGTAGAATTTCAGGCAGTCAAGCTTCCAAAAAAAGTTGTATTCTAGTCAAATTACCAAACGTTACCACCTCCATTGATGGTGATCCAGTAGCTTATTCCTTAAGACGTTTTTAAAATTAATTAAAAATGGCTCTTCATCTTTTTTAATTGATAAAAAAAGAAGAAGAAGGAAGGGGAAAAAATGTTATACAGATTTTGAATTAAAAACAAAAATTGCAGTTGTTTAACTTATTAATTACACTGGTCAACAGTTAAAAATTCTAAAGGGTATAAATATGGATGTGAAAAAAAGCCCATTCTCAAACCACGCCCGAAATAATGTCATAAAAAATATGGTACCCTTGAAGTAAGGAAGAGTTTCTGCCGATTTCATTTGAAGATGCGAGATGTAACTATCATTATTTTGCTGCTTTACATAATAACAGATTATTATTAATTATTTAGTGGCATTAAAAATTTGTAAAGGATAGAACCCTAAATTTGTAGCAACTAATGCCATAGCATGAGACCTGAGTTATTTTTGAATGGACTCAGAATGGACTCGAAAATTAATTATTATTTTCTCAATACTAATAGAGTGTAAACCTCAATATGTCTTAGATGGAATTGCACTTCAAAATTACTACACTTTTACACTTAAGTGAATCCTATAATTCATATTTACATATAATTAAATGAAATGATTTTATTTAACCATCTAGTGGCTACTTTTTTTTATTCAACAATTATCCTTTAAAACTATTATAAAAACTTTAAACAGTCAAAAGTAACACATTCTATAATTACATAAACTTTTTCATAAAAAAATAAAATAAGATGAAATTTAATATTGATTATCTCAAAAATATAATTTTATATAAAAATAGAAATAAAAAGGAAAATTGAGTGTATAAAACATTATAGTTTTAAATTAATTTCCTTTAAAAGACCTCTAATTTACAGACATATTCATCTATTATTAAAACAAAATAAGAACAGTTAAAATTTCTAAAAAAACAGACGACTAATATAGCGAAAAAAGATAATAATTATTATTTAATACATCCAAACTTTTCGTATTGTTTTATTATTAATTCCAACGATTTCGTATGTTGGGGTGAATTTGACGGGAGATATTTTGTTACATCGCCGGCCTAATTCCATGACGAGCTTTGCAATTCGGGAATCTTGAGGGAAAATGCAGCGTAACGGGCGGCTGCAGCTATGAAGATTGCTCTTGGGTCATTCTCTTGAATAAGCTTCCCTTCAGTTATATGCTTTGCTAAGTAAGCCTTACAACTGCTTAACGAAGTATTTATAGATATCTCCTCCTCCCTAACAGTTTTTTCTTTAATAGGTACACCAAAAATAATTGTAGCTCTGGTGAAACACTCCTCAAAGTTGGAGATAAATACAGCGTTAAGTTTGATGACCTGTGTTAAAATCTTTAACGCAGGACAATCACAAAAAGCGTGTATAATGTCGTTATAGAGTCTTCCACAGTCCGTACAATGTTGCGAGAAAGTGATTAAATTAGCAGATATTTGTAACTGTGCAGTAAACTTCCTCTCGTCATTTATGCCCATCAATGAATGCATTATCCTCTTCTCCCATGCTTGAGTTAGACTCACTTTTTATATGGATTTTAACCACACCTATTGCATTCTTTGACTTGGGGTCTTTGGTATAAAATTTCAAATGCCAGGGAGCCAATGGAATATGTTGCTTGGCTCCTCTCCAAAGCGGGTAATAAAATCTTCCTATATTGAAAATGGAAGTGTTTCCCAAGTCTCCAAATGTTAGCGTGTTTTCTTCGAGAGCTATTTTTTCCAGTTCCCCTGGCTGATATTCCATTGTGTTAAAAAAAAGCTCTTCTTTCCACATTCTGTCGAATAAAATCTATGGTGCTATTTGAGTCAAAAAAGGGAAGATTTCTCCAAATTACTCTCTGTAGAGCCGCCCATTCCTTAGAGAGTTCCGCTAATCTATAATTAGACAATTCAGCGCCAAACATGAGAATTTTTCTCATGATAGACCCATTTATAGACCCAATAATACCACATTGTTCGAAATTAGGGGTCATAAATAGGAATGTAAATAATATGCAAATGGGGTGTGTAAAATAAAAAGAAAGAGAAAATCAACCTGGTAACTCTGACAATCCGATGAATGTTGAGAGGGAAGCAGCTTGGGCTGTCATGACGTTTGACTGAGCTACAAGCTGTTATTCTCCTTTATATATACAAATGAAGACATCAATAATAAATAATAACATTATGTATACCATAGATGAGAGGCAGAAAATTAACTGAAATTAATGTCAGGAAATTATATATTTTTATCTAATAATTATACGAGGACTTGAGCCCTTTTTGTTTACATTTTATTTGCTTTATTAACCTTAGAGCATGTATTCTTTCATGCGAAATCTTTACTATCAGGTAGATGTTCTCCCCTCAGTAATCAAGGAAAAATGGTAACAGCTTTGGAAAACAAAAAGACCTGTTTGAAGAGCCATCTCCACAAAATCTCGCACTCGGCATTTTGCGTATTATTTACATTCCTATTCATAACACGTGGAGTCAGTTGCTTTAAATAAGAAGAGTCAAGAGATGAAAAACAGCTAAAGGGAGAATACATAGTATTTTTGTTTATCCCAAAAAGCTAGTCGTGTTTTATTAACTTCCTTCAAATGTAATCAACCATTGTTATTCTAGGGTAACATATTTTTATGTTGTCTCAAACATGTTTTTTGAATGAATTCTTTTTCACATCTCTAGAATTATCATATCAACATTGACATCTGAAGCGAATACAATTCAAATCTATGAGATGAGGCATAAGTTTCGTGAAAAAACCTAATATTACATTATGCAAAAGACTCGAATAGCAGAATTCATTGATTAAATGGACCTTCACATTCAAAGGAGTCTCTATCAAATAAAAATGCCAAAATGTGTTATAACACAATTTGAAAAATTAAAAATTGTCTTTATAAAAGATCCATTAGAAGTTAAAAATTTACAGAATGTGTAAGTTCATATGAGTAAGAGTCCAAGTTTAATAATATTAAAAATTTTATTCATTATTTGTTAGATATTCTTTAAAAAGTAAAAGTTAAACATATTCATATATTACAATACATATACTTGAAATTTGAATGAATCAACCTGGAGGAGCGCGATATTTCGTTCAGATTCCATGTATCTAATATTTGATGGTGTGAGGAAGCGTACGCGCATTAGAAATCTACCTCAGTAAGAAAAGGAGAGCAGAGGAGAAGAATAAGTATAAGAGCTTCGATCGAGTGGGGAGCTCATCTTGGCCTGGATTGTATCGGTTTGAATTGGTAGGGAGGGAGGGGAGAAGATGTCTGTGGATCAGGAAGAAGATCCACGAGTAAAACTAATGTATAGAAACCTCTTGCGAGACTATGAGTGCTTGAAGGAGAAATATGGGGTGATTCGTGAGCGCTATGAAGAAGTTTGTGAAAAGGAGAGGGCTTCTTTTAATGAGTTGAAAGAATATCGGGTAAGATAGTGTTGGAAAAAAGTGTACTCGGGAAGTTTTTCTTATTTTACACAGTCCGATCTATATTTCTGTAAATCCAACAGATATGTAATGTAGTTCATAACCATTGATTTTATGAAATTATTAAGTTGACAACGAATTTCTAATTTTCCATGTGGGCAAAATTCTGTCTCGTGATCCATAGTAAAGTTAGAGTTGTGCTATTTTTAGTGCTGTCGTAAATATTGGATTTATATTGATAGCTTCTACGACTTAAATCTATCATGGATATACCTCTTATTAAATTGTTTCAAAAAGGATTAAAGATTTTGTTCTTTTACTGGTACTAAGTGCATCATGACATATTGTTTTTCAAAAGTAAGTTAACCTTTTTTATCAATATTAATTACTTTTTATTGAAAAAGGCTTCCATTATTTGAAAAAATGCATTGGTTTTTGGAATTTCTGTTTGTTGTACAGTATAATACTTCTTAATATCATCTCAAACCAGCAATGCATTTTTGAGCAGTGTGTTTTAAATTATACTAACTCTTTTTGACTTGTTACAATCACTATCGTTAGAAGGAGGAATGTTATAGGTTGAAGATAAAAATTCTCAGATTTATAACTACGACTATGTGGGAATAAATAGAAACGAGTTCGTATGGTACATTTTTGGCTCCTGCTAATTCTTGACCACTAAAAAAGAATTACAATATTACATTTTTTTCTCTTTTCATACATTTTTTGGATTCCTCGATTTAAGTACATACTGGAACGTATTAAAACGTGGAAAAATCAGTCATGTTATCCAATTTTTACAAATACGTAAGAGGAGTTAAATTAAGAGATCAAATAAATAGCGTGGTAGTTCCCAAACGATGGGAGGGTAATTTTCTCAATATTGACCTTTAATTTTTTCATAAATAAATGCTAAATTTCAAATTCATTCAATATATCAATTATGCTCATTAATGAAACAGTACCCCTTACTTAATTAATATAAAACCTAAAATAAGTTCAATTCCTTGACAGTATTTAAACTATTACACGTTAACTCGATTAGTTTACATATTATCAAGGAATTGAACTTATTAACTTGATTAGTTTTAATTTTTTCCTCGATTGATTACATTATAACCAGGATGTACTTTATTGAACGATAAACTTCGAATAAATTTCGCTTGAAATCACCTGAATCAATGGTTTTTTAAAATTATTTTTGTATAGTTAGATGTGTTTCTAATAAGAATTTCTGAGCGTAGCATATAATGGCATTTAAGAAATAAGGACTGATTGACATATCATCTCTCAAAAGTAAATTTGGAAATGACAACTCTACCATAATGAAAATTTATACGAGTAATTCAATGCTTCAAAATATCAATTTTTTTCATTTTTGTCTTTTTTTTTTCATTACAAATATTTTCCCGACAATTGACGTATTGTTTTCTTGAATTTATCTGGAATTGGAGTTTCCAGGCGATACTGTACTGAATTCAAGGGCCTGTATGGTAATAAAGCTTAATATTATTTCATACTTTTTCATATGCAACTTCAAATCACATAATTTTGGGGAAAGTTAAATAAATATGCGTATCTGTGTGTCCTTCGGGTGTCAGAAAAATATTGGTTTGTAGGGAAAGGTATTAACATCAATTTTGATCTACACTTGCCCATTAAAATGGTGAAAATATCTGTTTTCAGTGCCTTTTGCCGTCCCATCTTGTGAAAAACTTAATGCTCAATTCCTACAAACCTTTGGAGCTAGTGACCTTATATTTCAAATATAAGGAATAATTATTGTTCAAAGATATTTAACTAATGCTAGAAAGTGTTGATATACTAGCATTTCTAATAAATAACTTTATTATCTCCATATGTAATGAAGTTTAATATTTCTGACTGTAAGGGATTAGTTGATAGTTGATCAAGTGATGGGTGTTCAAACATTTTGAGTCTAAAGCTCTGTTCAATGATAGAGAGCAGAAAATGACTTCTTGTTCTTTTTGTGTGAACCAACAAAAGTTGGTTCACATTTTATGACAGTATGTGAGTATATGGCAATAAATTTCATGTATTTCTGGAAAATGAATAATGCAGATGAGTTTGATAAAACGTTCTTTTAACATTTACTAAAGAAGCATAAATAAAATATAACATATTTTGAGATATACATGTAATTCTTCATTTTTATTTCTTTTTATTTTGTAGTCCTATCACACAGATTTGTTTCATTTTTACAAAACTGAGTTAAACTTTTAAGACTAGAGTCTATGCAAAGTTTCAAGCTAATATCTTCGGTAACAAAAGAAATATGAGTGTTTAGAGATTGTAAAATTCGAGTATGGGATCAAAATTAAAATCCCCTCCTAAAAACTCTCTTTCACTTCAAATCCCTATAAAATTCTTATTTCTCAAGATACAATCTTCAAATTTGAAATAATTGAATATTACTAATTAAGAAATTTGTAAATGGTAAATATATCGTATCATTGAATCTTGTTAAAGTTTTGATTATTATTCTCGGTGTTTACATGCTTGAAAAATGCGTGACATCACTTTTTAAATGCAAAATTTAGCAATGTTTTCTTGTATTTAATTAAACATAAACATAATTGTGAAAAAAACATTTTTTGTTATCAGAAAAAATATGAGTTCAAACTCTTGTATATGAAGGAGATTGGTAATATCGTTTATTAAAAAACAAAACAATACTGTATTAAATAAAATAAACCTTGAATGGTCAGAATGAAAAGAAATTAAACACAAATTTAATCTTGAGCCAATTTCGATTAAATATATATTAGTAAAATAGAAAATATGGTACATAACAACCAAGAAAACCATCAATAATGTATCATGCAGAAGTGTAAAGCTACTTTAAAATTATACTTTATTAGCGTTGATTACGCTCGAGTTAAATCAAATTATACTTATGTTTGAGAGTATGATACCTCAAAAATTCTATGAAACCAAATATTAAATAGATGATAGATATATAAACGTAATACAACGCTAATGAGCGTTTTTTATTCAGCTCATGACTTTAAATTACTTAAGACGAACGTGAAATTCCATGACCATCTTAGTCTTGATAATAATGACAGTTAGATAACACTGGTCAACAAATTTGAACTTTCGAAAATCCTAAGGAGTATAAGTATAATAAAAGTTATTCAGTTTTGCACGTTGATTTCAAATTTCAAATTTTTTTTTTCCGAGAGTCCGACGGTTTTCGAGAAATCAGACCCTATTTTTTGAGTTAATTTGGCCCATTCTCCAACTTCAACTTCAATTTAAGCCTATTTTGGACATTAAAAAATTAAACAAAGACTGGAAATGAAATCTGCTGTAAATACACTAGTGAATCACCATTTTTTAATGCACAAAATTTGTATACTTCTAGGCTTAAATTAAAGTTGAAAAATGGGCCAAAAAAGCCAAAAAAGTAGGGTCTGATTTCTCAAAAACTTTAGGACTCTCGAAAAAAAAAAATTACAGATATGAAATCAACATACAAAATTGAATAACATTTATCATACTATTACCCCTTAGGATTTTTGACTGTTGACCAGTGTAATTATTATTAATTTTTCTATTTGATATCATTTTTTTAAGTTCTTCATAAATCAAGGCAAAAGTGAAGGAAAGAAAATAATTGTTATCATTAGATCAGAATTTTTTTTTGTTAAATTTCGGTTAATCCTTGGAATGGAAACATTTTGATCAGCAAAAAATGCTCATTCTCGAAGAGTGAAAAAGCTTCTCTATTGACGAAAATGACAAATATTTTAATTGATATTAAGTTAATTTATTTTGCCATTTAAATAAGTAATTGAACAGTAATGTGTGGGGCAATCAAAATGTCAGATTATAGATATTTAATATCATAGATCAGTGATGTCCGACATAGGAATTGTGATTTCCAAGGTGGTTGCAACGATGTTTAAAGAAGGGGCATGCTATAGGGATCCTCATATTAACCATGTTTCATCGTCTCGTGTAGGGTGATAACTCAGAAGTCGTAAGAATTATACAACGAATTTTTATCTTTGTACAAGCAAACACTTGAGCAACAAGTCCAAATGGAGTGGTGCTCCAAATTATGATAAGAGTTAAAGAACAAGAAGAATATTCTTATGAATCAAATATAAAGTTTGGAGTCTCATATTTCAATGGAAAATGGAAGAAATTGAGGAAAGGATGGATTGTTAACTTCTTTTTTTACGAATGAATTATTGATAAACAGAGGTAATTATTAACAGTGATTTAGTCGAATCAGTTGCAGTGTCAATTTATCAATTCAACTTAACTAAATTTTATTGTAGATAACATCTACATATAATCCAATTCATACTTCTTTCTCTACAAGGAATCTTATCTTCTAGTATGCCCTAACTACTGAAGTGTCATCTTAACCGAGTTGTGTATCATTGGAATCAAAATCAATTCCAAAATAAAACAAATTTAATGAAGAAAGTGATAACGAAAATGTGGTACTGCTTTCACTTTATAAAAAAATAAGACTTAGGATGAGCATTTGAAAGTGATTATAAACAAATACTTGTAAGGAAAGGACAATGATGCAACTGAACAAAGAGTAGAAGGGAATAGTTCAAAAAACTCAAAAACAAAAGCGAATAGTGGAAGTCATAACTTAAACTTGAGAATATGGACAAATTAATACGTAAATAATTTATAGGAAAACCTGATTTGGAACAACAATAAAAATGAAAATATTGAGTTTATTCAAGCTATTATTCGAATCTGAATCTTAGTTTCTGCTGCGTGTGAATGACATCCTAACAAATTGATTAATACATTAAAAGAGTGCATCAGTTAACTGATTTCATAGAAGGGTTTTGCTTGATTTGAATCTTCATTTACCATCCCGAAACCTTAGAATAATGAAAGGAAACGGCATGTATTACGACGTTTATACTTCAAAAAGCACTAAATTTGCTAGGGCTGCAATTAAGTTATTTAAAAGATCGCCCTCTATTTTGAACTACGTTGAAGTAACTTATGATTCATAAAACAATTAAAGATAAGGTTTTCGACATGACATGAATTATCAAATCAAACTACCTGATAATGACTTCGTTTTGGCACCTCAGCATGATAGATACCTTCATTATTAGGAAATATGAAGATTGTCAAAAGTAAAGGTTTGATGAATGATTTTGTTACTTATACTGGCATCAGGAGCGCCATAAATTCATGTTCTACATTGACTCATCAGAAAAAATGATGTAGGTGCATTCTTTATTTGAATTCACTTCTAATTTTCAAAACTAATTTAATTAAAGAGAAAAAGGTAATGGTGGTAATTGCTAATAGAGGCCAGAGGAAAATTCGAGCTATGAAAAAACTATCAACTGTTCCACTGATTATTTTATTAGATGCAGTGTTCCAGGCAGAAGCATTTTTTTGTCCTCAGTCATCGTACTTGAAAGGTTGTTCGATATATTTCACCTTTACCAATTGTTCACACGAAAAAAATATAAAGTCGTTAAATTAAAACACTACTCTGTATCAAAATATTTCATTGTAGTCAACCTACGAAGAAATATTTTTATTGAGTTACTTGCATATGTCACAGCAAAAATACTTCACAAGTTCAGATAAGTTTTAAAAAGAGATAACAAAGTTGGAGGCTTATGATCATAACGCACTGTAGCCTGCTCGGAAAAGGATAATTTGTGTGAATGTCAAGAAATGGAATTGATCTCAACAGATAACGTTTCCGATAATTTATAATTTAAGTATATAGAACAAAATACTCAAAACAAGATTGGAATGCCTAAAGTCAATAATGAAGTTACTCCAATTTAGAATATAACTGAGGACGAGTATCATCCTCAAAAATTTGTGTGTGTAGTCAATAAATTGTTATAAAAGTTGGTTAAAATTACTTGAGTTTTTTGTTTATTTTTTGTAATGCAGTATAACAATATTAATATTAACAATTTAACTGTTCGATTGATAGGAAATATAATATTAAGGATTTGTAGTCAATTTTTTTATAAGTTTCCATAAATTACATTGAATTAAGATTTAATTGATATGAATGAAGAACAATAATTATAAGTTCATAATTATTATTACATATTCTAGTTAGATATGCTAGAATGTTAAGCCATTGCAAAATGTAAGAGGGAGTATCAAATAAAAACTGCTATGTCACAATGAGAGTAAGACGATACGACTTGAGCTGAGGAAAATTCTTGTTGGGATAAGAAAAACGGTTGGCACTATTTTTCTTATTTATAATTTTTATTCCATTTTTACTAGATCGTGGAAGTGTCTCCCTCTGTTACAAAATGAGTCGAAATGTATTATACTTCATTACGTACAACATAATATTGATCATCGAAAAAATTAATAAACGGATAAAAATCGATTAATAATTTTCTAGCTGTAAAAATTTTTTGACTTAGAATTTTATAAACAAAGTTATGAAAACCATTTTCACAATGGTTTTTAAAATTTGCTAAATTTTACTCAAAAGTCATAACTTTGGTTTAATGGAAATTATGGCAAAGAAATTATTAGTAATAGAATGCGTGCACTCTCGATGTCTATTTTGTTTCCCTCATTAAAAATAAATAAATTTGTATAATATTAGTTTAGCTATGAAAATCAAATTCGCAAACTTAATCCATTTTCTATAAAAATATTACATTATATATCATGTTAGACTAGTCATTTTCTTTCACTTCTCTATTTAAAAAAGTATAATCCCTTATATATACCTTTTCAAGTTCAATATGGGAATAAGCAAGTGTAATATGGAAATATATAATAAAAAACAATATTTAGAAAATTTAACATAATAATAAATTTTATAATTAATGAAAATAAAAAAAATTGGATTGAGCATAGGACTGTAAGGCCCAAGTCTTAAAATTTTGTGAATAGAAAACTCTTCTTCATTCAAAACATCTTCAATCCTGGAGCATTATCAATTACAAGTACTGCTAGCCCTCCGTATACATCCTTCGCTTCTCTTAAGCATTAATGCACCCAGTCCACTGCTGTATCCTTTTTGAAACTTACTCGTTTCACCTCATGATGAACAAGCCTCAAGGGACCAATACATCCAATAAAATGAACATTGAACCCTTTAGAGGCTGCTGCAAATGCAGAGCATCTGCTTTTACATGGTGAACGACAATTGTTCTTGAAATATGAAGTTTAAAGTTCCAAGATTGGTAAATTTCAAGACTGATAGGAAAGTAAGCTTTCAAAGAAATCTTTACGTTTATTCCCATATTGAACTTGAAAAGTTATAGTCTCTCATATTCAGGGGAGGATACCTTTTGAGTTCTGACATTGGATTGAGGCTTCTAAAATGTCCACTCGAGCAGAAGCCTCTATTTGGTTTGTTAATTATGTGTATTACAGAGGAGACAGGAATGGAGGAGGAGGATCCTATAATTTCTGACTTAAGTAGACCGGTACTTACACTATTGAAGAACTTGGCTCCACTTGATCTTGTATTCTTGGCAAAACACAGTATACCTGTTGTCACTATAGATAGGGATGTAAATTTCATCCACTTTTCGCGTGCAAATTTTTTTTGGGTTGGCACTTTCAACAGTATTTTTTGTTTTCCAATGCTGTTATGATTTTTCCGTTTTTTTAAAAGAGGATAACATCATCTTACATCTAGTACAGGTTGAGTAAAGAAGAAGGAAAAGGAATTAAGTTATAAATATGAGCATGCGATGGAATTGGAGATCCTAGATCGAGGATAATGGAGGTAAATATGTTCGAAATATCTACAAGGAATCCGGAATAATGAATTGTCGCCTTTGTGATTTTGAGACGAGGTCCTTGAGGAAGTTCGTTATAGTCCAACACATTGAAAGCTAAAGACAATATAACTATGTAGAGAAAGTACATTTGTTAAACACAGAGTAGAGGTAGTTTTGATATGTTGATACCTTGCATCATCTTTCATAAAAAACGTAAGGCATTAATTTAAGTGCCATCTTTTCAGATAGAAGTTCGTATTTTATACGTAGGCTACTATATATATTTCTGGCCTAATGAAAATGCGAATATTTATCATCAAAAATAGTTTTATTATTTTCAAAGTACACTTTTGCATGTGCTCAAACCAATTGTCGTAGCTCTTTCTCCACTCCGATTGAGACACCTCCTAAACATGGTTTTTAAATGCTTCAAAAGCTTCTTTTTCTTGATGTGCAGTAATAAAAAAAAATCATTGGGTCTCAAGTCAGGGCTGTACTGCAGATGACCCATCAGTTCCACGTTTTGGCCGGTCAAAAAGGCACTGGTTTGAGCCGATGTGTGAGAGCTCGCATTGTCATGGTGAACAGTTGCCACATGACCAGTTTTACCGAAGAAACAACTTTCGTTGGATCTGGCTCGTCTTCGAGGACCCACGCGGTCGATTGTTGTTTTGTTTTTGAATTTGGTTATCTTCAGCTGATCTCAGAGTCTTCATCTACGCGTTACTACTACAGCCTATAGCACTTGTTTTTTATTATCTCTACCGTGAGTCATAGATTTCTAGCGAATTTTTGCTCAAAATTGGATGAAAATTTATACACATTGATGGACGAGATCTTCAAAGTTAAAGGTTCTTATCGAGCGCTTGACATCTCGTTTGAAAGCTGTGGTTCTAATCTCTTCAATGCATTCCTTATTAATCAATTTCATGCAATATTCAAGGAGTTATTTAAGTACAAAGGTTTTCATCGACTTTTGGGCCTACTCCGGCACCCTACGCCCCTAAAAGTCCTTTTAGGTCAAAACAAAGACTAGAAATGAAATTTCCATAAAAATCCTAGCCAATCAGTGTTTTGTAATGCCCAAAATGTGTATCCTTCTAGGCTTAAATTGAAGTTGGAAAATGGGCCAAAAGAGCTAATAAAGTAGGGCTGATTTCTCGAAAACCGTCGGATTCTCAAAAAAAAAAAAAAAAGAAAACAATTACAGATTTGAAATCAGTGTGCAAAACTGAATAACTTTTATTATACTTATACCCCTTAAGATCTAGCTATTTTTTCTTGCATGGACGTACAGTACTAAAATTGAAAAAAAAGTAACGGTACAATGACAACGTGATCAGTTTTGTACAAATTCACCTATCCAAGAGTTGACTTTTGGGTCTGCCAAAAGTGCTATGATCTACAATTAATAACGCAACCTCCAGGTACTTCCCAAGTAAATTCAAATTGTGATGGAAAAATATTTTTATTTATTAGTTGAAAAGAGTTGCATAAATATAGTAGTTTTACAGTGGTGTGGAGGGGGAATTATATCTTCGAAGACATTTATTCGAGAACATGAAGACGGAAACACAGCTGTGAGCATAGAGAGAAAGATATCGTTGGGGAAACTTTGATTTTTAGAGAATATGTGCATGATACTTTTCTCATTCGTAATGGACTTAATACTTTTATACTAATGCCTTACTCAAGAAAAACTCAAAATAATCATGAATTTTTATTGGATCAGTAACTATTTACTATAGTAATAAAATTATCTTAATCTTCATTTTTGGGACAAAAATTCGACGGCCCAAAATAACTGTTTCAAAATTAAAATTAACAGTTACTCCATTATTACCTTAATATGAACGTTGTAGACAAAAAAGATTTCTCGTAGGCATGGAAATCTCACCAACCCAACAGATGTGTTTTGGTATTTGGTTTTATTGCTTTAGAGTATAAATCAAATGGAGAACGAGTAAAAACATTCCAGCTTTTGTCATTTTCTTCAATAAGAATAACTCTGACAGATACTCAAAATTAAATTCCGGTTGGGGCATATTTATTCACCTCTACTAATATCTCATCTTTCATTCATAAGGCTTTCTTTCTAAATAAATCGTTATTTATTACAAAAGTTCGAAAAAAGAGCAAATTGTAAAAACGATTGATGAAAAAAAAATGAGATGATGTCCTAATAACAACAGCATATCAGGCGATCACATTTGGAGGAAGATTATGTGGCTGTCATAATTTTGCTCTTTCACTAAGAAACAGCTTAATATTAATAATTACTAGGTAATAAAAATTCGGAAAGGGAATCAATGATTACCTTTTCTGATGTAACTATACATATATGTAATTGAGATTATTCCTTTTATTCTATTACTATTTTTTTCATGGAAATTTTAAGTGATCATAAAATTTAATTATTGTTTAGGGGTAATAAAATTTCATTAAGAACAGGAATCATTAATCTACTCCACATGCCAGAGCTGTAGTACCTGAGACATTTTTTAATGGATTTGTACTCAAGAACTATGAGGCCACAAATTGGGCTCGAAAAAGTTGAATTGGAAAAGTGCTCTGTCTAATGCTAAACAAAATATTTAAACTTAATACCTAATCAATACAAACAAGAGTAAAAAACTTAATATACTTAATATGTCTTTGTTGGCATTGCACTTTAAAATTACTATATTTTTTATTATTTTCTATTTAAACGACTATTGTAGCTTCAAATATTGTCAAACCCAGTTCTATGGATTAATTTATACAGAATTTTCAAGATATTAGACATTAATATTTTTATGTGAAATCTTAAAATACATTAAAGAAATACAAATAAATATATGAAATAATTTTATTTTAACATCATATATATAATGTCTACTCCTTTTTTAATTCTAAACAGAATTTAAAAAATGTATCCTCATTCAAAATTATCATAACTTCAAATACTCAAAAGGAGCACATTTTGTAATTACTTTAATGTTTCTATGAAAAAAAAAATATATAATGAATTTTCTGAATAACTTATGTGAGTTGATATATAGAAACGATGATAGGATTTTTTTGGCTATATGAAATTCCTTGCAGATGACTATTCTTTATTAATTGCTCTACAATTTCTACTACTATTATTATTTTTCAATTATTCCTATAGAAGGTGCGATTTCGAGCAAATAATGATGCTCAAAAAGTCACACTAATTATAAATTTAGCAGCAACACTTGGTACTTATGATGTCATAGATAGGAATGAGTAATGACTAGAGATATAAAAATGTGTACATATTAAAGCATGCTTGAAGTCATCGATATATACGTTAGTTTAAACCCTACATTATATTCTTTCATCATTCATAAATCATCAAGCTGTTTTCCTTTTGACATAATAATTCTTATTACATGTATATCATATTATTATAAAAGTTGGGATAATACCACATGTTAATATCTATCGAAAAAGTGACTTTGTGGAAAAAAAAATATTTTAAAGTGTTTCATTTGTTGGCATTTTTAATATGTTTTCAGCCATTTTCTTGAGTTATCTAAAAGGTAGAATAATTATAAATATCATTATTTTTATATCTAAAAACCTAAGACTAATGTTAAATATGAAATTAGCTTTACAAAGTGCATTACAATCTGTATAAAAAGAAGCTCATGTAACACAAAGTTCGAAAAAAATTGTTGGCCAATATAATTAATTCGTGCCGCATTGACTAATTGAAAGACATTTTATAGTAATAATAATTTAATATCCTGGGTTGCTGTACATGGAGGTTAATAAAAAGACAAAAATTGGCATGCTCTTATGCTAAAGATATTTATGATATGAAATGAAATCATGTGCTAATTAAAATTTAATTCTTCTCAGTTTATTATTTATTGACTTATTTTTGTTAAAATTTAATACAAACTATGAAATTTTCACAAAAGTAACAATCAATCCAAGACTAATGAATCAATGTTGAAATTTGGAAAATTTCCTGTTTATTTAAAGTAATATTTACAACTTCAATTTCAATAATATAATTTTAAAACATCAGTTTAATTCGCAGTGTTATATCAACAGCAAATACGGTGGCTTATTTTTACACGCCGGATGCGTACATTTTTACATCTCTAGTAAGGACTAATAAATGATGATTAGAGATGTATAAAAAGATGTAATTTTTTTTGGTGTTTTACTTAAGAACAGATTATTATTTAGTGGCATTAAAAATTTGTAAAGGATAGAACCCTAAATTTGTAGCAACTAATGCCATAGCATGAGACCTGAGTTATTTTTGAATGGACTCAGAATGGACTCGAAAATTAATTATTATTTTCTCAATACTAATAGAGTGTAAACCTCAATATGTCTTAGATGGAATTGCACTTCAAAATTACTACACTTTTACACTTAAGTGAATCCTATAATTCATATTTACATATAATTAAATGAAATGATTTTATTTAACCATCTAGTGGCTACTTTTTTTTATTCAACAATTATCCTTTAAAACTATTATAAAAACTTCAAACAGTCAAAAGTAACACATTCTATAATTACATAAAGTTTTTCATAAAAAAATAAAATAAAATTATTTTTCTTTATTTTAAGAACTTGCTATTGTGGATTACGTATTCTGTTGACATTTTCTTCAGTTATATGTATCTCTTGTTTCTCTCAATCAGAAAACAGACATTTTTTTTGCGGTGATTCAAGTATAATATCATGACATCATAGTGAAAATTTCATTTCCCTTAATTTATGTCTTAATCTTAGGCAAAACTTCTTTACTTTATGACTCCAATGACATCGTAAAGACGTAGTAAGAAGGAACGGATTTTTCAGTATAGAGCATGAACTTGACGAAATGTGGATGAATGACGATATTGAGTGGGACATTAAAAAAAAGCAACAATGTGTTGTTAGTAGTGAAATTAAAAATATCAGGACTGTCTTCAATTAGGTTCCTTGAATAAATCTCTATCTCGTGATTACGACTTTGAACGTATTTTATTATGTTTAACTTTCTCGAAGCTTATGTCCCAAATTCATTTAGATGGCATTTCACTAACCTGGGATCCTTGTTATAGCATTAAAATCTCCATTATCAGTGGTCAAGAAATTTACACTAAGAGATTTGAAGTTATCTCTGAGGAAAGAATTAATATCACACATATTTTGGCATCCCTCACAACATATTCATTTGAGGCTTGATCTTATTTTGAGTTAAAATGTCCGGAATATGGGACTATATAAAGGAAATATTTTACAGAAAGTTTGATTAACACCTTCTGAATACGGACTTTGTTTATTTTTATACTGGTCCCCATCAGGACGTTATCAATATAGTTATATCGAGAGTTCAGTTAATTTTATATAAACTAAGGAGTACATGAACACCCCTCCCATAAGATTTTACCCAAATTATTGAAAAAATTATAAGTCATGAAATTAAATAATAATGTTTTAATGAAATGTTGTTTATACGGAATAAATTGGTTGTACTTGGGTACAAAAAAAAAAAAAAAAAAAAAAAAAAAAAAAAAAAAAAAACTATGAAATTTTCACAAAAGTAACAATCAATCCAAAACTAATGAATCAATGTTGAAATTTGGAAAATATAATTTTAAAACTTGATCTTATTTTGAGTTAAAATTATTTTGTGTTAATTTGAATATATTTATATATAATTTAAAGCATATATCTAGTTTCGAATTCATTAGAAGTCTTATAGGAAAGACATGTTTCTTAATCACATTCAATTATATTTATGGATGTGAAAAAAGAGTCCAAATGCAAAGCACACCCAAGATGATCGTCATAAAAAATATGGTACCCTTAAAGTAAGGCAGAGTTTCTGCCGATTTCATTTGAAGATGCGAGATGTAACTATCATTATTTTGCTGCTTTACATAACAACAGATTATTATTATTTAGTGGCATCAAAAATTTGTGAAGGATAGAACCCTAAATTTGTTGAATTAACGCCATAGTATGAGACTTGAGTCACTTTTGCATAGAATCGGACTTGATTCGAAAATTACTTAATATTTAATCAATACTAATGGAATATAAACCTTAATATGTCTTAATATGAATCTATTGAGTATGTTCTCAAAAAATAGAAAAATCAAAAAGAAATAAACGAAAAAATATTACATAAAAACAGAATAATCAAGTTCATGAAGATAAATATACACGAGATGAGATAAACTTTCATTATTATATTAGAGAAAGGTACATCCCCTCATCATGCAAAAGCCCTTCTCAGAATCAAAATTGACGATCGGAATATTTTAGTACAGGCAAAAATTTTTCAAGTCAGCATTGACATTATCATGGCAACAATATTTTTCAACTGGATGTGTAAGATATTCTTTATATTATCTACTTTTGAATGTTTCAAGTAGAATATTTTTTCGACTATTGTCACACTAATAAGTAGAGGCATTATTTCTTCTAAGGCTTATATTGATTATAACACAATAATTCAATGAATGGTCTAGCTATTTAAATTCTTCTTCTTCACCTTTGAAATAGTAGAACTACATTACATAAAGACTGTTTTTATCACAGTTTCCTAACATATAATAATATGTTCAGGTGTTATGAGAATGAATAAGGCAAAGCCGTCCAAGGAAATGTCCATCCAGAGGACCAATCAACACTCCAATCATAGATTCATCCTTGATGTTCTTATTCTCGTCCATTGTCATTAATCTATACTTTTCTACAATTTCCCGTTTTATTTTGAAAATAATTACTCGACTTATGTGCTCTAATGATTAGGTTACGGCGTATTTCTCCACAGATTGGAGGAAATTTTTGTGTCATCCGACTGAAATAAGGATATCACATGATACGTTAGGTCAGACGTGAAATCAGATGTACCTGAATCGTTATTAATACTATGTTTATTGAATGGATCCAGATTTCTTGTGTGACATCAGCGATTTGGAAGTACCATGATCGGAAATTTCTCCGTAATACAAGTCGAGAAATGGCATAGCCAGAATGTCATCACACTAGTATCCTTGACAAATTTTCAAACGTCCATTTTTGCCGACCCAAGTTCCTGCATCAAATCCTCAGGCATTTTTAAACTTAATTAAAAACGGCGCGTGTTGTTTTTGAATTGAAAACAAATGAGTATGAAAAGAAGAAGAAGGATGAAGAAGTTTGAAAAGAAAAACGTTTACAGATTGACAGCAGTCATCCGGATATGCTCTATTGGCTCTTTTCTCACATCCTTAATTACATTCAGTCATGTGAAAAACAGCACATTATAAAGCGTGCGAGTAGTACTCAAAATGTGTGTTAGTTGATACCCTGCATAATTAGTTAGTTAAGGTTTTATTTCCGATTACCAACAAAAAAAATTGTAAAGGCAATGAGTACGACCACACAAAACGGGGTATTTGTACTACTACGGAATTAGATAATAATATTTAACATGAAAAATAATTTTTTTCCATAATTTTTTTAATTTTGGCACATTTAAAAATATTTAATATCCGATCATAATCGGCTCCGTACTGCATGGCTTCGTATCTTTCTTGAGCCAGCGCGGGGCATCTATTGATGAGGTGGTCGGCTGTCTGTGGCTCTTCTTCACAAATGTCACATGTGGCACTGGTGTCCTTCCATTTGCTCAAGTGAGCCAGAAAAGGTCCCTGCCCAGTATAGGCTTGAACTAGCAGCCGCATGTTTTGTCTGCTGAGCATGACGACATTTTTGTTCGGTTTTTCCAGCAAAACGCGTGTATGAATCATGTTACGTCGATTCCTGTAACGTTTACACCATGTTTTGTAGAACACTTCATTTATGGATTTCTTTATGAAGCTCGAAGATACTCCAACACATTTGAAGTTTTGGCTCGTTTTGCCACTTTTTGTTAGGAAGTCAGCGAATTCATTTCCCGTCAGATCGTTGTGGCCTTTGCACCATGCAAGTTGAATTTTTTTCCTACTTTTTGCCTTCAGTAAAATTTCTTTGCATTCACTCACTCCAACACTGGTGGTAAGAGGATTCATAATTGCGGCAATTGCTGACTGAGAATCTGACAGAATTTTTACATCATCTGAGGGTTTTTCAAATTCCAGAAGATCTCCAACTGCTTGAGTGATTGCAAAAACTTCCGCTTGAAACACCGTTGCTTCGCTATTCAGAGATGCGAAGGACTGATGAAGTGACCTGTCGCCTCGAGTGATTGCCCATCCAGCACCAGTTTTACCATGATCATCTTTAGATCCGTCAGTGTATATGATTTACCCTGCATGATATTCTCTCATCATTCATAACTCATCAAGCTGTTGTCCTTTTTCTTTTGAAAGAATAATTCTTATTAGATGTATATTATAATATTTATTATAAAGGTAACGATAATATCGCACAACCTTTCCTTCAATTTTGGTTAAAAACATTATTAATGTTAATATCTCTCGAAAAAGTGGATTTATGGAAAAAAATTTACTCGAAGTAAAATATTTATTCTTCTATCCAAAAAATGTTGATTTTTTGATATTTTTAATATGTTTTCAGCCTTTTTCTTGAGTTATAGAAAAGGTAGAATAATTATAAGTATTATTATTAAATCTTCAATCATTGTTTTTAAAAAATGCAAATATCTTAAAACATAAAGCTTTACTTTGTTAATGAATGATTATCCATTAATATAAAACTAATTATATTCAGAGCAGAGATTAGTATTTATAATAAATAATAAAATTTTAACAAAAGTAGCAATAAATCCAAAACTAATGTACCAATTTTGAAATTTGGAAAATTTCTTGTTTATTTAATGTAATATCTACAACTTTGATTTTAATAATATCTAAAACATCAATTTAATATAATTAATTACAATAAGTCTAAGAAGAGCTATCTTGGGCCCGAAGCATGGCTGTCACAGTTACATTCACAATATTATATCGACAGCAAATAAGCTGGCTTCCATAGTTACCATATCATTTTTCATGTCATCAAGGGGAGGGTCTTATTTTTACACGCCGGATGCGCCGTTTTTCAAGTCTCTAAACATCTTTTTTCAATCTAGTAAAAAGAAATAAAAAATTTATTGATTTAATGCGCTCATGCATGCATAGGTAATACTAGAGCCAAATTTAGCAACTTCGCCTGAGAAAGAGACTTAAGCAGTTATTTTGATTATATTTAGTACCCATTCTTAAGGGTTGCTGTCAGAAGGAATACATGCTTCCATGTTAATAATTGAGGGATAATGCTCACAAAAAAGGGGTCAAGTTCTATTCTGCGTATTAACCTCTTGCCAGGGAATAACGTGTGTGGCACGTGACGATGTACAAGTGCCATTTCGGGCAGTAACGAGCTACACACGTTACAGATTGTGTGAGCTTGCGCGTACATAAGAACATTGTTATATTGCACAGAATTTATATTCATTTTATTGCGTATCAATTTGTTTTATAATGGATCAAAAATTTAAATGGTCTATTTCGACACTGTCCAAGCTAGATTAATTTCCTGGTTAAGGGGTTAATTACACAGGTCAACAAATTTGAAATGTCAAAAATCCTAAGGGGTATAATAATAATTCAAGTTATTCAGTTTTACACACTAATTTCAAATCTGTAACTATTTTTTTCGAGAGTCTGACGGTTTTTTAGAAGTCGAACCCTAATTTTTGAGCTTTTTTGGTCCATATTCCAGCTACAATTTCAATTTTAGCCTAGAAATTTTTGATGCAGAGGAGGCGGAAGTAGGCCTAAAAATCGGCCAAAACGTTTGTACTTGAATAACTCGTTGAATATTACATAAAATGGACTAATAAGAAATGTATTCAGAAGCTGTGGTTCTCAACTTTCAAATGTCAAGCGACCGATAAGAATCCTTAACTAAAAAGAAATTGTTCATCTAAATGTGTAAATTTTCATTTAATTTTGACCAAAAATCCACCATAAATTAAAGACTCACAGTAGAACTACTAAAAAACAAGTGCAATAGGCTGAATGAGAAGCGCATAGAAGGATTGCAAAGTCTGCTGAAAGTAACAAAATTAAAAAATATTAAGCTCCTATTTAATTACATGACAACTCTGAAGAAAGAGTGGAATCCCATGAAGATAGATATCCAATGAAAGGAATAACATTAAGAGTGTCTCAGCACCTGGCTTCCCTTCTACATCATCGTGGATATGAAGAGAACTGCATTTAAGAAGGAATGCTGGATCAGTCTCTTTAATTTGAAGAAGACGGGATCGGAGTTACGAATACAACGTGTTATAATCCCAGAGATACATGATGCACAGAACGAGTATCGTTCCTGGCTTAAATTGAAGTTGAAGTTTTGAAAATGGGCCAAAAAATGTAGGGTTCGATTTCTCTAAAACTATTGTACTCTAGAAAAAAAAAAATACAAATATGAAATCAGTATGGAAAACTGAATAACTTCTATTATACTTTTACCCCTTAGGATTTTTGACTGTTGACTAGTGTTTTTAGTTTAAGACTTATTGGTTAAAAAAAAAATTTCTAACGAATAAGTTTAAATTTATTCTTCCATTATGTTTTCATCTCTAAGTATAAAAAATAATAGCTGCTTGTAGGTTAGTAAAACGTTTCTCAATCATTCATCAAATTTTTTGACATACCAGGTTGGTTTGTTCTTTTTTTATCTATATATATACAGACACTGCATAAGATTTACAACTCTATTCATTATTTGTTAGACTGTTGAGGAAATATTTTTCTCTAAAAAAGAATTTTAAAAATTCTGCCTATATTTGTTGTTGATTTTGTATATGATACTAATATAATTATTATATTTTTCTATCATAGGTTAATGCTATTTTTATGTAGAAGGTTATCTTAGGTGGAACATTGGTACAAACAGCTGATTTCAACAAAGGGTTCTATATCAATAGTACTATACATATGTTTTCCTCACGCCTTTTCCTCATGCTCTTCCAAACTTAAATCCACAAGAGTTATGATGAGAGATGTATAAATGCATGCATTTTAAAGCATGCAAATAGTACCCAAAATGCATATTGGTTGTTACCCTGCACATTATTCTTTCATCAATCATCAAGCTGTTTTCCTTTTGCTTTAGATATAATAATTCTTATTATATATTATATATTATCTTATCAATAATAAAAGTTGAGATAATATCACAAAACCTTTCATTCAATTTTAGTTGAAATTTTTGTTAATGTTAATATCTCTCAAAAAAGTAACTTTATTGAAAAAAATTAGTTCTAAGGAACATATAATATTTATCTTTTTACATTAGAAAATGTTTTATTTGTTGACATTTTTTATGTCTTTTCAGCAATTTTCCTGAGTTATAGAAAGGTAGAATAATTATAAAAATCATTCATAAATCTTCAATCATTGTTTAAAAAAACTTATGCATTTACAGATTATTTTGTTGCTTCTAGGTGCAACTTACGATGGAATTAGATACCGCGAGTAAAGTTTCAAATTAAAAAAGTCTAAATATCTAAAAACTTATAGCTTGCAGAAAAAGACTAAGATTACATTTTAAATTAGCAATAAAAAGTGAATTGTAATCCTCATGCAACACGAAGTTTGAAGAAAATTGTTGGTCAGTATAAATAATTCACGCTGTTTTGACTTATTATGATGAAAATAAATTAATATCTTTGATTGTCGTACAGGGAGGTTAATTGTGATCCCGAAAGAGTCCTTTTTAAGAAACTCTCTTTATATATAAAAATTGACATGTTCTCATATTAAAGATATTCTTGATATAAAATGGAATCATTATCCATTACAAATTCTATTATTCAAAGATTAATATTTTATTTATTAAACATTTTTGTTCAATATTTTATTCCTCATTTTCTTGTTAAAGAATGAATAACCATTATTATGAAACTAAAGGCTTAAAAATAATTATACATTCAGGACTGAGTTTAGTATTTTTTACTTGTATTAATATAAGTCTCAGAAGAGCTGTCATGAACCTACTGTAATGTTATCACAGCCACATTCATAAGTTAAATGACTTTCATGGTTACCATATCATTTTCGATTCCATCAAAGGGAGGGGCTTATTTTTACACACCAGATGCAGATATTTATATATCTCTAGTTGTGACTCATAATTATTGTTGCGGTGATGAATTTCAAATGTTAATAAGTAGACCTAGACAAAATGTTGAGATATACGAAATCAAGCCGAAGAAGGTGTGCCTATTCTCCTAAATTTATAATGATACAAATTCGCTTCAGTCCTCTCAGTTTCTATCAGTTATTGAGTATTTTTTAATATTGTCAAATGGCAATCAGCGGATAAAATTAGAGGTATCACATAGTAATTGTACGAACGCTTACTCACCTCAACAAAATGTTAATCCCTAATTACAAATATCTTATTTTCTGCCCAACATTCACCCCAAAACCAGTTCTGACTTTACAAACAGATTGTCAATAATAGGGATGAGATTCACTGTTCGGCTCAGTACCTGATAAGCGCACATTATGTTAAAAAATTTAAATAATATATATATAGCAACTAGAGTATATTGGAGTTCATATAGATCAATTTATTTGATTATATCAAATAACTTCGGAGTAAAAGATTTGTAAAGTCGGAAATAGTTTTGAGGTGAATGTTAGGCAGAAAATCAGAACTTAGTCGCAATTGAAAAATTGTCTTACAACCTATCTCGGTTTTAGCTCATAAGGCACCCGATTGCCTTCCTTGTGAATAATACCCATAAATTTCAATCGTAGGGAAACGGCTTGTTGTGTAAATCCCAATGATTCTGCAAGTTTCTCTTGCGTTTGACTCGGATCTTCATTAATTAGTGCCTCCAATCCCTTGCCTTCCAATTTTTTTGGCTGTCCAGAGCAAGTCTTGTCTTCAACACTGAAATCAACATTCTTGAAACATCGAAACCATTCCTTACATGATTTATCAGTTGGAGCATTGTCATCATAAATTTCTACAAGTATTCGATGCACTTCAGCTCCACTTTTCTTCCAATTAAAATATAAACATAAAACTTGCCGCATATGCTGCTTAGTTACCACAAAATTTGACATATTCAACAATATAAAAACAGGGTTTTTCTTCTTATTTGAAACTCAAATCGTAATATATTATGTATCATTGACAAATGTCTAACCTCTCGAAAACAACATAAACCTGCGGATACTATGAAACATTCATAACAGCTGAGCCATCTTTAGAAAACGGCCCGAATTAAATTGTACTCCTTATGTATATCTAATTCTAATTTGATCCAAATCAGTGATATTTGGTACTAAATTATTCTTTTCTCGTTAATATTTTTATGGAATTAGCCACATAAAAATGTGTTTATAAGTATGAGGTAGATTATAAATTTTTAGGTGTGTAAACGTATTAATTATGTTGGAAACAAAGACGGGCAAAGACGACTACAGCTCAGCAAAATCATTTAGACCTATCAACCTCTTAAATTATATCCATTGTACAATGGAAAGTAGAAGAAGTTATCCCTAGACTTCACTCGTAACATGCTTACACAAAGAGTCTATCAACTGAAACGGCCTTGTCACAAGCAACAGATTTCATCAAAAAATCAATCTATCAGAAACAGTGCACACTTGCAGTCAGTTTTGATTGCACAGGTGCTTTTGATTACATACAATTTCACCCAGCAAACACAGTGATGACAAAGCTGGGAATGCCAGAATGCATCAAATCTTGGTATAGGGACCTTTTCAACACACAAACATTCACAGTTGAATTAAAAGGTGAAAAAATCGACATCAATACCTACCATCTTCGCGTGGTAGTCCTCAACGGGGAATGCTATCTCCAGTGGTGTGGAATATAGTTATGGACAACCTTTTAACCGAGTTTAAAGAAGGTGCAGTCCAAGTTGTAGGTTACGCAGATGATATCCTTTAAATGGTTAACATCCTAGTATCCATGTCAACAGGTTGCAGGTAGCAATAAATATAGTTTTGGAATGGGGTAAAACAAATGGTCTCACCTTCAATCCATCTAAATCAAGCACTATAGTCTTCTCAATGGTATACAAATTAAGATCTAAATACTTTCCACAATAAGTTATGAAATGTGCGACGCAAGTGAAGTACCTAGGTGTGGTTTTTGATCAAGGACTCACATGTACTGAACATCTGAAAGAAAAAGCTGCGAAATGTTCCAGTATAGGAAACATGGCAAAGACAGTTATAGGGCAAAAGTGGGGGTTAACCTCAGATAAAGTTATCTGGCTCTTCGAAACCATGATCAGACATATGGGTGTCTTGTATGGGGACACACCATTACTGCTAAGAAAGGTGGAATAAGGAAATTAAACACCATTCAGAGGAAAACATTCTTGGGCATGACTCACACCCTTCGATCAACACCAAGAACATGAATGGAGGCAGTTATGGGCATCAATCACCTCGACCTCTATATACAACCACAAGTAACGATGTCAAGATGGAGAACAAGGTATTTTCTCAGGGACACCTGGGATGGCGTGGGTAATCTTCAAAGACGTCGTGGCCATCGTCTCTTCACTGACAAAATACTTGATCAAACTGAGTTGAATAAAGTTAGTGACTACATACATCACAGGCAATCGTATCTGGGTTGAAGACTGTCAAGTTTAACACCCTGATACAATTATATATACAGACGGATCCAAAGATGAGAAGGCAACACAGGTGCGGGATGGGCTAGCACTCGAGGTGATATGTCAATTCGTCATTCATCGTCATCGTTGAATTACGAAGCATCGGTCTTACAACCAGAAGTCGTTGTCATCACAGAATCAGTGGAAGCTCTTCCTAACCAAGATAAACCATCAAAAAACGTAATAAGAATGTGAATTAAATATTATTCACTCTTGCTTCATTTCAAGCAAGAGTCGATTTGTGGAACTTTTGTATGCATCAATAACTAATATATTGGCTATGGATACGGTATTTGTAAAGAACTAATTATTTTTACTAATTTAACAAGTATGAATTTTATCACTATCAATTAATGATTATGACAGACAAGCTACTAATTCAATATTACTATTTCGGTAGTCAAATCGCTGATAATTGATATGTAAACTTTTGAAGTTACAATGAGGATCCCTGGTTAGTGACTGTCAGCGGAGTCCATCATCTAAAACAAGTTCTTTAAATACCTGAAAGCTCCTATCATCTTGATAGTTTTCAAAACAGTGAAGGGCATAAACGTCCCAAAAATGTCAAGTTTGACGAGGGATTGTTGATGATTAGATTGAACTTGGAGTCTATCGAAATTGGAGATTTACAATGACCATAGTGAAATGATCTCATAAGTGGAGGAATCCAAGGAAATATCACGAAAATCTTGAATCTTAGTTTTAATATGATTAATATCTATTTCGAAAATATTACTTTTAATTTTTAACATTTGATACTTTCAAATTTTTAAGTTGGGCATTAGAGAACTTGTCAACCCTTCGTAGGACGATATATTTTGACTTGTCCATAGAGCCAATGACAATGATGGACTAAAGTTTTGTTTTTAGAGCCATCGTCTACTCATAGTAGGAAACGAGGGATTTGGAGTAGTCCATAGAGGCAATATATAACTCTTTGATGAACGGAGAATTACGAGGAGTCCTTGCCGTAACTCCCAACATTTACACATTCATTTTCGACGATTATTTCAAATAAGCATTTTATTGAAATAATTTATTATGTTTTTCAGCAGAGTATTACACAGTATTACACGGATCATTTGTTACACAGATCATGCAAGATCCATATTATCAGGTAGATGATCTCATCTCAGGAATAAACGAAAAATGATAACATTTTTGGAGAAAAAAAAATACTTTTCACGAGTGCCAATTACAAAAATCTCGTCTGCGAGAAGTGCATATTATTTAGAACCCTAGTGATACCTTACTCTTTGTATTTATTCAGTTGAAATATGAGGTCTGCGAATGTATTGGATACTGATTTAATAAAGTTTGTTTTGTTTAGATAGTTATCATAAAATGACACATTTATACGTCCAATAGTAGGCTTTTATAATTCATAGTGTTAATTAAATAATAGGGATATCCTATTCAAAAAATAAGGATGGTATACTCTAGGTGTATTTAAGAATATATTTTTCCATAAATATTGTACTTATTTGGTTTACTGTTTATCTAGTAAAAAACGTGGTTTTTTTTATGAGTTAATATATATTTATTAATTTACTGTCATTATAGGAAGAATGTTTGAGATTTAAAGCACTATACCAAGAAATATTGGCAGAAAGAAATCAATTTAAACAGCAATGTTCTCAAGGTATCTATTCATTCTAATTATTGTAATGTATATATTTTCTCTAAATAAGTAAATTCATAAGATGCTGATTTTTTTCATGTTACATTCCTGTTTTATTTTACAAATAATTTAATTGTACACTAGTGTAATTTCAAAAGTTATTATCTCAGAAATTAAATTTCATACTCCCATCAAATAAATTCTGAATATTTATAGGTTGGAAACAAATATATCTATGTATGTGTTTATACTTTTTTGTATAATAACTTTGAAGACTAATAACTAGTAAAAGATGAAAGACCTATTAGAGAAAAGTACATCCCCTCATCATACAAAAGCCCCTCTCAGAATCACAATTGACGATCGGGGCATTTTAGTAAATGCAAAAATTCTTTACGTCAATGCTTATCACGGCAACCATATTTTTCAACTGGATGTATCAGGCATTATTTATACTATCCACTTTTGAATGTTTCAAGTAGAATATCTTTGCGACTATTGTCACACTAATAAGTAGAGGTATTATTTCTTCTAAGGCTTGAATTATTATTCTCCTTCACCTTTGAAATAGTAGCACTACATAACATAAACACTGTCTTTATCACGTATAAAATAGGTTCAGGTGTTAAGGGAATGAATAAGGCAAGAACGTCCATGAAAATACCCATCTAGAGGACCAATCATAGATTGATCCTTGAAGTCCTTAGTCTCGTCCATTGTTATAAATCTATACTTTTCGTAAATTTCCCGTTTTATTTTGAAAATTCTGACTCGACCTAAGAGCTCCAATGATTGGGTTACGGGAAAACAAGAAGAGACGGATTTCTCCATAAACTGAATGAAATTTTGATGTCCTTTCACTGAAAATGGAATAATACATGATACAAGGAATTAAATTAGGTCATGTGTGAAATCAGATGTACCTAAATCATTACTAATACCATTTTTATTGAATGGATCTGGATTTCTCTTGTGACATCAGCAATTTGAAAGCCTCATGATCGGAAATTTCTTTAAGAAGAACTCGAGAAGTTGCATGGCCGGAATGTCATCACAACAGTATCTTTGACAAATTTTCAAACTTTGCTACCTCCCTTGTCGGCGAATATCCTATTCTATTAAAACAAGAAGTGGATTACGTAAAAATGAAAATATAATTTCAAACCCCAAATGGGACAAAATATACATCGATTTGAAAAATGGAAACAAAAAAGTATTAAAGAATTCTACACGAATATCCGGCATTATAAAAAAATCTTCGAGACACTTGGCATTTGTGAAGATGAAATTAAAAGAATAAATGACAACAAATCTGGAAAAATTTGAAAATTAGAAAGTCTCATGATCGGAAATTTGCTCAAGAAGAACTCGAGAAATGGCATGGCCGGAATGTCATCACAACAGTATTTTTGACAAATTTACAAACTTTACTACCTCCATTGTCGGCCACCCAAGTTCCTGAATCGAATTCTCAGGCATTTTTTAACTTAATTTAAAAATGGCACTTGTTGTTTTTGAATGGAATAAAAATGAGTCTGAAAAGAAGAAGAAGTTTGAAAAGACAAATGTTACCAACAACCGACCATTGTGTTCATGTCAGCTGGGCCCTTTTTATATAACCTTAGTGATGGTACGGGAAATGTCATGCTTAGAGATGTGAAAAACGGCGATTTTTAAGCAGTTCTCTAAATGCATGTTAGTTGAAACCCTATATAATATTCTTTCATCATTCAAAAATCATCAAGCTGTTTTCCTTTTCAAGAATATCAAACAACCTTTCCTTCAATTCTTTGTTGAAAACTTACTTAATGTCGATATCTTTCGAAAAAGTGACTTTATGGAAAAAATTTGCTCGGAGTAAAATATTTATACTTGAATCCCATAAAATGTTTCATTTGTTGACATTTTTAATATGTTTTCAGTCATTTTCTTGTGTTAAAAAAAGGTAGAACAATTATAAATATCATTATTAAATCTTCAATAGTTGTTTCTAAAATATGCAAACATCTTAAAATATAAAACTTTACTTTGTTAATGAATGATTAACCATTAATATCAAACTAATTATATATTCAGAGCAGAGATTACTATTTATGTATTAATTTTTAAGAAAAATTAATACATATAATAAAATTTTAAGAAAAATTAATACATATAATAAAATTTTAACAAAAATAGCAATAAATACAAAACTAATGTACCAATTTTGAAATTTGGAAAATTTCTTGTATATTTAAAGTAATATATCTACAACTTTGATTTTAATAATATCTTTTTAAAACATCAATTTAATTTAATTAATTACTATAAGTCTAAGAAGAGCTGTCTTGGGCCTGGAGCAAGGCTGTCACAGCTACATTCACAATATTATATCGACAGTAAATAAGATGGCTTCCATAGTTACCATATCATTTTTCATGTCATCAAGGGGAGGGTCTTATTTTTACACGCCGGATGCGCCGTTTTTTACATTACTGGTCATTTTTGAACAGTTTACAAGAGGCACAGAGAGGAGGATTGGTGATAGGATTTTTTTAGTACAATTTTACACACTTCTAGCCCAAGGGTTTGTGCCCCCCCCCCCCTTTGCTACATATCCATCCCATTGATTTTTATATGTGGTAGGTGGCTGAAAGGGACAACAATAGGTCCCCACAGAAAACTTTTCATTTTCTAGCTCTTTATACTTCATAGGAGTAGACCAACAAAATTTCTAAAGATTCGTTGACATATCTTTTAAATAATGGTCTAAATTTTATGTATCATACCTTTTTAAAAAACATTATGCTTGTTTAGAATGCGTTTTCGCTTTCTAAAGTGTGATGAATATAATTTTTGCCAAGTGGACAGATAATAATTAATACTGGTGCGATTACCGTATTAACCGGTGGATAAGTAATGATGATCTTCATTTTTTATTTTCCTTCTCATCTGTGCCATTACTTTTTATATCATCACGCTCTCTAAAAGTATCATCATTTATTAGGCATTACTCATTCCTATCTATGACATCATAAGTACCAAGTGTTGCTGCTAAATTTATAATTAGTGTGACTTTTTGAGCATCATTATTTGCTCGAAATCGCACCTTCTATAGGAATAATTGAAAAATAATAATAGTAGTAGAAATTGTAGAGCAATTAATAAAGAATAGTCATCTGCAAGGAATTTCATATAGCCAAAAAAATCCTATCATCGTTTCTATATATCAACTCACATAAGTTATTCAGAAAATTCATTATATATTTTTTTTTTCATAGAAACATTAAAGTAATTACAAAATGTGCTCCTTTTGAGTATTTGAAGTTATGATAATTTTGAATGAGGATACATTTTTTAAATTCTGTTTAGAATTAAAAAAGGAGTAGACATTATATATATGATGTTAAAATAAAATTATTTCATATATTTATTTGTATTTCTTTAATGTATTTTAAGATTTCACATAAAAATATTAATGTCTAATATCTTGAAAATTCTGTATAAATTAATCCATAGAACTGGGTTTGACAATATTTGAAGCTACAATAGTCGTTTAAATAGAAAATAATAAAAAATATAGTAATTTTAAAGTGCAATGCCAACAAAGACATATTAAGTATATTAAGTTTTTTACTCTTGTTTGTATTGATTAGGTATTAAGTTTAAATATTTTGTTTAGCATTAGACAGAGCACTTTTCCAATTCAACTTTTTCGAGCCCAATTTGTGGCCTCATAGTTCTTGAGTACAAATCCATTAAAAAATGTCTCAGGTACTACAGCTCTGGCATGTGGAGTAGATTAATGATTCCTGTTCTTAATGAAATTTTATTACCCCTAAACAATAATTAAATTTTATGATCACTTAAAATTTCCATGAAAAAAATAGTAATAGAATAAAAGGAATAATCTCAATTACATATATGTATAGTTACATCAGAAAAGGTAATCATTGATTCCCTTTCCGAATTTTTATTACCTAGTAATTATTAATATTAAGCTGTTTCTTAGTGAAAGAGCAAAATTATGACAGCCACATAATCTTCCTCCAAATGTGATCGCCTGATATGCTGTTGTTATTAGGACATCATCTCATTTTTTTTTCATCAATCGTTTTTACAATTTGCTCTTTTTTCGAACTTTTGTAATAAATAACGATTTATTTAGAAAGAAAGCCTTATGAATGAAAGATGAGATATTAGTAGAGGTGAATAAATATGCCCCAACCGGAATTTAATTTTGAGTATCTGTCAGAGTTATTCTTATTGAAGAAAATGACAAAAGCTGGAATGTTTTTACTCGTTCTCCATTTGATTTATACTCTAAAGCAATAAAACCAAATACCAAAACACATCTGTTGGGTTGGTGAGATTTCCATGCCTACGAGAAATCTTTTTTGTCTACAACGTTCATATTAAGGTAATAATGGAGTAACTGTTAATTTTAATTTTGAAACAGTTATTTTGGGCCGTCGAATTTTTGTCCCAAAAATGAAGATTAAGATAATTTTATTACTATAGTAAATAGTTACTGATCCAATAAAAATTCATGATTATTTTGAGTTTTTCTTGAGTAAGGCATTAGTATAAAAGTATTAAGTCCATTACGAATGAGAAAAGTATCATGCACATATTCTCTAAAAATCAAAGTTTCCCCAACGATATCTTTCTCTCTATGCTCACAGCTGTGTTTCCGTCTTCATGTTCTCGAATAAATGTCTTCGAAGATATAATTCCCCCTCCACACCACTGTAAAACTACTATATTTATGCAACTCTTTTCAACTAATAAATAAAAATATTTTTCCATCACAATTTGAATTTACTTGGGAAGTACCTGGAGGTTGCGTTATTAATTGTAGATCATAGCACTTTTGGCAGACCCAAAAGTCAACTCTTGGATAGGTGAATTTGTACAAAACTGATCACGTTGTCATTGTACCGTTACTTTTTTTTCAATTTTAGTACTGTACGTCCATGCAAGAAAAAATAGCTAGATCTTAAGGGGTATAAGTATAATAAAAGTTATTCAGTTTTGCACACTGATTTCAAATCTGTAATTGTTTTCTTTTTTTTTTTTTTTGAGAATCCGACGGTTTTCGAGAAATCAGCCCTACTTTATTAGCTCTTTTGGCCCATTTTCCAACTTCAATTTAAGCCTAGAAGGATACACATTTTGGGCATTACAAAACACTGATTGGCTAGGATTTTTATGGAAATTTCATTTCTAGTCTTTGTTTTGACCTAAAAGGACTTTTAGGGGCGTAGGGTGCCGGAGTAGGCCCAAAAGTCGATGAAAACCTTTGTACTTAAATAACTCCTTGAATATTGCATGAAATTGATTAATAAGGAATGCATTGAAGAGATTAGAACCACAGCTTTCAAACGAGATGTCAAGCGCTCGATAAGAACCTTTAACTTTGAAGATCTCGTCCATCAATGTGTATAAATTTTCATCCAATTTTGAGCAAAAATTCGCTAGAAATCTATGACTCACGGTAGAGATAATAAAAAACAAGTGCTATAGGCTGTAGTAGTAACGCGTAGATGAAGACTCTGAGATCAGCTGAAGATAACCAAATTCAAAAACATGGATTTCTTATTTAATTACAAGGCGACTCCGAGGAACTGCATTTCGCCAAAAAAATCCCATCATTGTTTCAATGTATCATTTCACATATATGCTCAAATTATATATAAATATATTTATAAAAACTCTAATTAGCACAAAATAATTTCAGCTCAAAGTAAGATCAAGCCTCAAATGAATATGTTGTGAGGGATGTCAAAACATGTATGTGATAATTTAAAAAATAAAGAAAAAATCATATATGTGTATGTTGAAAACGTATAATGACAATTAATAAATGATTAACCATTTAGTAAATTCATACACAAAGTGAGAGTAAATAAATTATGTAATCAAGTTAGTGTAAAATCCTTTGTCACTGATAATAGATATGAAATTTTTTAAAGTTATAACCAGGATCCCAGGAAACCCAAATGCCATCTAAATGAATTTGGGTTTTCTATATTTTGAAAACATAATGAAAATTACAAAATTAATAAACGATTCAATAAATTAATACATACATATGGACAATAAATTATCTAATTTCTTATTGTAAAATACTTGAATGTAGATAGTGGAGATGAAATTTTTTAATGTTATAACGAGGTTACTAGGTTAGTGAAATACCATCTCAATGAATTTGGGACAGAAGGCTTGAGAAAGTTAAACATTATAAAGTACGTTCAAAGTCGTAATCACGTTATTCAAGGAACATGATTGAAGATAATTCAGACTTTTTTAATTTCATTAGTAATGAGATTAAGACACTTATTCCCTACAAAGTCCCTCTCAATATCCTTATTCATCCACATTTTGTCAAGTTCAAGCTCTATTCTGAAAAAATCGTTCCTTCTTACTACGGCATTGGAAAGTGAGGATGTGTTGTCCAAAATTAAGAAATAAGTTTAGGGAAAGGATATTTCCACCATCATGTCATGACATTACACTTGAATCACTCAAAAGTAAATGTCTGTTTGTGATTGAGAGGAACAACATTGCATACGTTAGCCAGTTCTTTAAATACAGAAAAACTCTTATCGTTAACTGTGACGCCTTGAGGGCTCTCAATGCGGTGAAGAGGATGAGGGATTTAATGATCATAAGATGGAACTTGGACTCCATCAAAATTCAAGATTTGAAATGCCCATAATGAAATGATCTCAGTAGTGGAGGAATCCAGGGAAACATCCCAAAAATCTAAAATCTTAGAGTTAATATAGTTAATACCTATTTCGAAATTATTACATAATTTATGACATTTGATACTTATTAGTTATTATTACTTAAGTAGGTCATTAGAGCATTTGTCAACTCTTCGTAGGACGATATATTTTAACTGGTCCATAAGTAATGTGAAATAATACTTTCACTACCAATGTCATATTAAATTTGAATCACTCAAAAGTAAATGTCTGTATGTGATTGGGAGGAACAAGGGACTAAGGGGACTGTCAGCGGAGTCCATCATCTAAAACAAGTTCTTTAAATACCTGAAAGCTCCTATCATCTTGATAGTTTTCAAAACAGTGAAGGGCATAAACGTCCCAAAAATGTCAAGTTTGACGAGGGATTGTTGATGATTAGATTGAACTTGGAGTCTATCGAAATTGGAGATTTACAATGACCATAGTGAAATGATCTCATAAGTGGAGGAATCCAAGGAAATATCACGAAAATCTTGAATCTTAGTTTTAATATGATTAATATCTATTTCGAAAATATTACTTTTAATTTTTAACATTTGATACTTTCAAATTTTTAAGTTGGGCATTAGAGAACTTGTCAACCCTTCGTAGGACGATATATTTTGACTTGTCCATAGAGCCAATGACAATGATGGACTAAAGTTTTGTTTTTAGAGCCATCGTCTACTCATAGTAGGAAACGAGGGATTTGGAGTAGTCCATAGAGGCAATATATAACTCTTTGATGAACGGAGAATTACGAGGAGTCCTTGCCGTAACTCCCAACATTTACACATTCATTTTCGACGATTATTTCAAATAAGCATTTTATTGAAATAATTTATTATGTTTTTCAGCAGAGTATTACACAGTATTACACGGATCATTTGTTACACAGATCATGCAAGATCCATATTATCAGGTAGATGATCTCATCTCAGGAATAAACGAAAAATGATAACATTTTTGGAGAAAAAAAAATACTTTTCACGAGTGCCAATTACAAAAATCTCGTCCGCGAGAAGTGCATATTATTTACAACTATTGTTAACTTTACACTGAAGAAAGAATAAGAAAATACTTCTTTTTTTCTTTTAAATTATATCTGTAATATTCAAATTGTTACACTAATCATGTAAACAATAAACATCAATGCTTGAAGGTAGACAGGCACCTTTTCATCAATATTCTCCATTGACTTCTTCATTTCTAGAATGTCCCTCGCCCCAGATTGAAAAATCATATCAGTAATATCCTTGGATTGTCGCATAAGGTAGATTTTGAATGACTCCTAGGGGCGTAGGGTCCTGGAGTAAGCCCAAAAGTCGTCGAAATTCTTTGTATTTAAATAACTCCTTGAATAATACATATAATGGATTAATAAAGTATGCATTAAAAAGCTGAGACCCGCAGCTTTCAAACGAGATGTCAAGAGCTCGATAAGACTCATTAATTAGGAAGAAATCGTCCATCTAAATGTGTAAATTTTCATTCAATTTCGGGCAAAATTCAGTAGAAATGAATAACTCACGGTAGAGCTACATAAGTAGTAGCGTGCAGAATGCTTTCAGCTGGTTTCTTATTCCTTTTGTTTTCTACTACTTAAGTAGCTCTTCTGCAAGTCAAAACAAAGACTGGAAATGGAATTTGTATAAAAAACGCTAGCCAATCATTTTTTTTTAATGCTCAAAATTTGTATCCTTCTAGGCTTAAATTGAAGTTAAAGTTAGAAAATGGGCCAAATTAGCTTAAAAAGTAGGGTCCAATTTCTCAAAAACCTTAGGACTCTCGAAAAAAAAAAAAGAATACGGATTTGAAATCAGCGTGGAAAACTGAATAACTTTTATTATACTTACACTCCTTAGGATTTTTGAAAGTTCAAATTTGTTGATCAGTGTTATTAGAATCCCCAGACCTGGAGCCAGGTCAATCATCAAGGCTTTCTTTCATCACAGAACAGATGGCATTGTCTACAAAATGAAAGTTTAGCACGTTTATAGTATTCTAGAATATTTCTAGTCTTCAATAATTTCATTATTCCATTTTTATTTAATAATTTTTAATTTTTTCTACTTCTTTTTTTCTTTTAAATTATATCTGTAATATTCAAATTGTTACACTAATCCTTTCAACAAACATTTTCATCGTGTTTATTTTTTATTTTTTTTATTTGCTTATAAAAAATTAATTTGTAATCACTAAGGATGCAAAAAAAGAGCCAATTCCAAAAATATGCCTGATGGGATGATATAAAAAATATGATACCCTTGAATAAAGGCATAATTTCAGAAGATAACATTTGAAAGGGAGGGGAATGCAGCTTTCATTAATTTGCTGTTTTACTTTTTTAATAATTCAGTGGTTATAAAAATTTGTAAAGAACAGAACCATAAATATGCGTCTACTAATGCTAGAGCATGAGACCTGACTCATTTGTTCATAGACTCGGACTTTACAAGAAAATGCCGAATTCGAATCCTGCTCAGCTTATTAGTGAACAAAATTATTTGATACCTAATCAATACAAATAGATTATAAACCTTAATATTCATTTGTTAGTATTGCACCTTAAAATTACTATACTTTTTGTTATATATATATATATATAAAAGCTACTATTTTAGCTTCAAATTTTGCCGAACACATTTCTACAGATTAATTTCTATGAATTGTTAACATCTGTGAAATTAAACATTCAAAAATAACACATTTAGTAGTCATTTAAATTTTTCCATGAAAAAAAAAAAGTTAAAAAAACTGGCACATATTGATTGTCAGTTGACTCACCTGGAGACACTTGTTGTGTCCAAGAATTGAATAAACATTGTTTCGTATAAGCTTTAACTGAAGATATTTATTTTATTTAAATCCATATTTTCTTACATTGTCATAAATACCAATATGTTTTACTTTATTTCCAATGAAAATCTTTTCATGAGAAGGACAATAATGTCTCATTTGAAATCACGGTTGAGATTGACATCAAAGTTCACACACTTGTAACGTTCCAGCGTTCCTTCCTCAATGCAGTTCTCTCCATATCCATGATGATGTATTAAAAGGGACGCTGGGTGCTGAGATACTCTTCACAAAGTCCCTATCATGACTCATCAAGGAACACTATTCCTTTCATTGGATATCCATGGCCATGGGATTCCACTCTTTCTTCATAGTTGCCTTGTAATTAAATAGGAGCTCAATGATTTTGACCTTTCAGCTGATGTCAGAATCCTTCTGCACGCTACTACTTCAGTCTATTGCTCTTGTTTTTTAATAGCTCTACCGTGAGTTTTTGATTTTTAGCGATTTTTTGCTCAAAATTTGATGAAAATTTACACATTTAGATGGACGATTTCTTCTTAGTTAACGAGTCTTATTGGGCGCTTGACATCTTGTTATAAATCTGTGGGTCTCAGCTTTTGAATACATGACTTATTAATCCATTTCATGTAATATTCAAGGAGTTATTTAAGTACAAAAGTTCCACGCATTGGTGTTCCTCTGGGATCAATTTGACCCCAAGCTGTTTTAGCTGTGTAAAACTTGTCTGTCTGTGTGTGTGACCTAACATCCCCACACCTGCAGGTGCAGAGTCGATACTTTTGAGTTGATACATAATGGGGGGAAACAATTTTCTGTAAATCATTTTCTGGAGTTAAATATACCTGGGGTCAAATTGACCCCAAGGGTAAAATGTGTTAGTAATATTTTCAAGATAAATTAATTCTAATTTAAAAGTTTTGCCTGATGGTGGCGCTAGAGGGCAGGTAAACTCACTGATAGGTTTCATTATCAAGGGGTTATTTATGTATTCAACAAATAAACAAAGTGGCTGACACAAAAACTTGGTCAACAATTTTCTGGAGGCAAATATACCTGGGGTCAAATTGACCCCAAGGGTAAAATGTGTTAGTAATATTTGAGGATAATACGAAGGTTAAATTGAAGTTGAAGTTGGAAAATGGGCCAAATTAGCTCAAAAAGTAAGACCCGACTTCTCAAAAACCATCTGACACTCGAAAAAAAAAATTACAGTTTTGAAATCAGAGTGTAAAACTAAATAACTTTTATCATAAGTGTACCCCTTAAGTTTTTTGACTGTTGACCAGTGTTATTTATTCATAAGTAGGAATGTAAATCATATGCAAATCGGGCATGTAATAAAAAAGTAGATTTGGCTCTTCAAACAGGTCGTTTTTTTTTCCGAAGCTGGTATCATTTTTTTTCCCTTAAGAAGGTAACATCAACTTTACCTCAACATAATGTTTTACAAGAAAAGAACAGTCTGCAAAGATTGTATCATGGAGAGGAACAAAGGAAAAATTAAAAAATGGATATCATTCATTGAGGAGAATGGAGTTAATGATATTTGTGAATATAATAATGAATCTGGAGTAACGTATTGTAATACTTGTGGTTTGATGTTTTCATATGTATACATATATAAAGGAAAATAGCAGCTTGTAGCTCAGTAAAACGTCATGACAGCTCAAGCTGCTTCCCCCTTCAACATTCATTAAATTGTCAGGGTTGCCAGGTTGATTTTCTCTTTCTTTTTTTATTACAAGCCCGATTTGCATATGATTTACATTTCTATTCATAAGTATTGTATGACTAGATACTTCGACTTTAGTCTAAAAAGTTACTGGCCAGGCATTGTTTTGCTTCTTTTTTTTTTGTGTTGGTATGTGTTATTATATTTTTTACTTTTTTCTTCCCTCCAAAGGGTTGATTTTATGAATAGACAGTTGATAAAGAAAAATAGATAATTGATTTTATTTTACGTGTGCTCATATATAGAGCAGTAAATCCTAAGCATTTTTTCGTGTGAGTTGTTTTAGTGGTTGGTAATTTGTACATAATTTTTTATTTTCTAAATATGTAGTAATAATTCCTTAATTATTGAAGGGAGAACATGTTGCACAAACAACGTTCAATGGAGTAATATTTAACGTCTACAGTTACTCAATAAAATGCCTAAACGAGTTAACTTATAATCTTTTGATAAATTTTAATCTAATGATAAATTTGAATTTGTGTTTATTTTCTTCTTCCCCCTTTCAAAGAACATCAATGTTTGTCCCTGTGAAAGGGTAACAGGATAAGAGGTGATATTGTAATACGTCATGACATTTAATCTCCTTCCAAACCATTCATCAAATTTTCAGGATTACCGGGTCAATTTTCGCTTTCTTTCGATTTCACATACCGGTAGAGCTTAGGATGTACAGAGCTGTATTCATATTGTTAAGAATGTAATAAATATGCAATTGTAAAATAAAAAGAAAGAGAAAATCAACTTGGTAACTCTGACAATTTGATGAATGGTTTGGAAGGAGACTAGATGTCATGACGTTTTACTGAGCTACAAGCTGCTATTCTCCTTTATATATACAAATGAAGACATCAATAATAAATAATAACATTATGTATACCATAGATGAGAGGCAGAAAATTAACTGAAATTAATGTCAGGAAATTATATATTTTTAACTAATAATTATACGAAGACTTGTGCCCTTTTTTGTTTACATTTTATATGCTTTATTAACCTTAATGCATGTTTTCCTTCATGAGAGATCTTTACTATCAGGTAGATGTTCTCCCCTCAGTAATAAATGAAAAATGATAACAGCTTTGGAAAACAAAAAGTACTGTTAAAAGTGCCAACTCCACAAAATCTCGCACGCGGCATTCCCTCTCAACATTCATCAAATTGTCAGAGTTACCAGGTTCATTTTCTCTTTCTTTTTATTTTACACACCCCATTTGGATATTATTTACATTCCTATTGATGACAAGACCTATATAACTAAACTTTCAACCGGCCCGTTCACATCATAGGTCATACGTAGGAATGAAAATCATATGCAATTCGGGCTTGTAATAAAAAAAGAAAGAGAAAATCAACTTGGTAACTCTGACAATTTGATGAATGTTGAGGGGGGAATTAGCTTGAGCTGTCATGACTTTTTACTGAGCTACAAGCTGCTATTCTCCATTATATATACAACAATAAATAATAACATAGATGAGAGGAAGAAAATTAACGGAAATTAATGTCAGGAATTTATATATTTTTAACTAATAATAATTATACGAGGACTTGAGCCCTTTTTGTTTACATTTTATTTGCTTTATTAAACTTAATGCATACCAATGTAAATCATATGCAATTCGGGCGTGTGATAAAAAAGTGGAGTTGGCTCTTCAAACAGGTCTTTTTGTTTTCCGAAGCTGGTATCATTTTTTTTTCCCTTAAGAAGGTAACATCAACTTTACCTCAACATAATGTTTTACAAGAAAAGAACAGTCTGCAAAGATTATATCATGGTGAGGAACAAAGGAAAAATTAAAAAATGGATATCATTCATTGAGGAGAATGGAGTTAATGATATTTGTGAATATAATAATGAATCTGGAGTGACGTATTGTAATGTTTGTGGTTTGATGTTTTCATTTGTATACATATATAAAGGAAAATAGCAGCTTATAGCTCAGTAAAACGTCATGACAGCTCAAGCTGCTTCCCCCCTCGACATTCATTGAATTGTCTGCCTGGTTGATTTTCTCTTTCTTTTTTTATAACACGCCCGAATTGCATATGATTTACATTTTTATTAATGCATGTATTCCATCATGCGACATCTTTACTATCAGGTAGATGTTCTCCCCTCAGTAATATTGGAAAAATGATAACAGCTTCGGAAAACAAAATGACTTGTTTGAAGAGCCAACTCCACTTTTTTATCACACGCCCGAATTGCATATGATTTACATTGCTAGTCATACGGATTTACTATAACAAATGTACAATTTAATATGATTACTGCACATACAACAGGCTTACGACAAAAATAAATACCAGACATAAGAATCAGGATAAGTACTTAAAAATAAATATATAATTAGTAAATCTAATGATACTATAATATATTCTTACCACACTGTTCAGAATGATATTGTATAAACTTGGGTAAATGTATTATCTTTTTTTTTTTTTTTTTTTTTCAAATATAATAAATTGACTTTGAGTCCTTAGAATATGTTTAATATTATTACACTTTTGAATTTTTGGAACAAGTATTTATATTATTCTATTAATTAAAATTATTGCTTTTAGCTATAAAACAATGGGATCAAGCTCTCAAAGAAAGAAATGAGTTCAAGGATGCGTTGGCTAAGGTAAGAGTTGAATCATTTTCAAATATTTAAGTATTATTTTTGTGACATATCTGTTAAGGTTTTTTTTAATACGAACACATAGGTGACACATGTAATGCATTATTTTTGTTTTTAATTGTAAGATAGACTGCATTATATATATATATATACATAAATATTAATTGAACTATTCCTTCTAATTTTGAAAGTTTAAATGCCGTAAGCAGATGTGCTGGCTTTCAGAGTTAACTTATATTTTATGACATCATGTCGTGTGTTTTTTACAAATTAGGAATTACTGTCATTCTTTATTAATTTGGCTTATGGATGAAAATGTGTAGAAAGTAGATGAAGTACATACATTTAACTCGAAGGAAAGCTATCTATAAAGGTGTAGAAATTTCTCAACGTTGAGGATAACTTCTTTACATAGACATAAATTAGTAGAATGACAATGCATGGGCTCCATGAACAACTCTCCACAAAAAAATGGTAAAAGGAGATAATGTGGTATGAATAAATGAAACAATGGATTGCAATAGGCTTGAATGTCGCTTATCTTAATTAAAAGGATAAATTTGATTGTTTAACTTGCTACCCTTTAGTAGGAATGTAAATAATATGCAAAATGCCGCGTGCGAGATTTTGTGGAGTTGGCACTTCGAACAGTCCCTTTTGTTTTCCATAGCTGTTATCATTTTTCCTTTATTACTGAGGGGAGAACTTCTACAATAGCAAATACAATGTTAGAAAAGGGCTTATGTTCTCGTAATAATTGTTAGTTAACGACTTGTAAGCTAAAGATATATAATTTGCTGACATTAATTTGAGTTAATTTTCTGCCTCTCATCTATGGTATACATAATGAGATTATTTATTATTGATGTCTTCATTTGTATGTATAAAGGAAAATAGCAGCTTGTAGCTCAGTAAACCGTCATGACAGCTCAAGCTGCTTCCCTCTCAACATTCATCAAATTGTCAGAGTTACCAGGTTGATTTTCTCTTTCTTTTTATTTTACATACTCCATTTGCATATTATTTACATTCCTACTTATTAGTGAAGTCAGTAAAGAATTTATATTTCTGATCTAATTACCCCATTATTATTACGATAATATAAATTTTGAAATAGAAAAGTCCCAAATAGCATTATTTTTAAATTAATTTTTTTGAGGATGTAACATTTGAAAATCTCGAGTCTCAGGAAAAAATCTTTGGAAAGTCGATGATTCCTGACATAAAGAGTTGAGCCCCTTGGACTCAGAAAGACTTTAGACGATTTCTTGGCTCGGGTTAGAGTCCGGAGAAAGGAATTTACTGTCTTGAATCCGATATTGTAAGAATCCATGGTATTGATGGCATTATCTTATGGCACCAGTAACATTGTATTCCCTCCCGAGACGGAGTCGGAAGTACAGAAGATTCCGGGGTTTATATTCCTTCTCTCATTGAGGGACATTTCTCTTTCTATATTATTTACTAAGTGGTCGTTGCTCCCTCTATAACATTTTTCATGCAAAATCATGGTACCCTTCTTCTAAAAGAGTACCAACAACTTGACAAAACACAAGTGTGCGTTGATTCATTAATTATATAAATACATATTCTAGGAACTTTAATATTTCCAGTTAAAACTTATACTAAACAATGTTTTATCTAATTCTGAAACACAGCCAGTGTCTCCTGGTGAGTCAACTGACAATCAATATGTGTGTGTCAATTGTAAAACTGTAAACGCATGAACTTAAATATATAAGGAGACCCATTCAAAAAACACGCCTGAGATAATGTCCAAAAAATAAGGTATGTTTAAGTAAAGTAGTATCGTGCAGGAGAATTGTATGTTTTTTAATATCTCTACCGTAATTCTTTGATTGATAGCGGATTTTTGATCGAAATGGAATTAAAATTTACACCTTTGGATGGACCATATCTTTCTTCGACATCCTGTTTGAAAGCTGTGGGTCTCAGCTTTTGAATGCATTCCTTGTTAATCCATTTTATGTAATATTCAACGAGTTACTTAAGTACAAAGATTTGGTTGACGTTAGGGCCTACTTTCTCCCCAAACGCCCTTAAGATCCCCCTTAGGTTAAAACAAAGACTAAAAATGACAGTAAAATACATTAAATACACTAGTGGATCATCATTTTTTAATGCACAAAATGAGTATCCTTCTAGGCATATATTGAAGTTAAAGATGGAAAATGGGCTAAATTAGCACAAAAAATAGGGTTCAATTTCTCGTAGACCATCGGACTCTCGAAAAAAATAATTACAAATTTGAAATCAGTGAGCAAAACTAAACAACTTTTATTATTCTTATACCCCTTAGGATTTTAGATTTTTCAAATTTGTTAACCTTTGTAATTATTCATAAAAAGTTCCGCTAAATATAAATCTAGACACAACACTTGGTACTTTATGATGTTATAGAACCTATGAATTCAGCTAAAAACGGTATTAATTCGAACATAAATGTAAAAAAATATCTTAGTAGAAAAAAAAAGAAGAATTTATCTCTAAAGTTCTTGAAACTTTAGATTTTACAAGTCATCATACCTATTCTTAGAATGAGAACAATCATTTAGCATTAACTTGTCAATACATATTTACTATAGTATTTATTTTCCTGCGTACCTAGGGGACACAAGGGGATTGGTAAATACGAATAATGACTAGGTTAGATAGCTAAATGCCTATGACCCTTGTAGTCCCTTTAGGTCAAAACAGAAACTGGAATTGAAATTTGCATTAAATTTACAGATAATGGGCCAAATTTGCTCAAAAAGTAGGTTTGGATTTCTCGAAAGCTGTCGGACTCTCCAAAAAAAAATTTACAGATTTGAAATCAGTATGCTAAACTGAAACTTTTATTATACTTATACTCCATATGATTTTTGACATTTCAAGTTTGTTGACCTGTGTAATTAGCTATGGATGCAAATAATGGATAAATGGCTGCAGCAACAAAATCTACATATTAAGAATTGGTATTAGATTGTACCCTACTGTTGTTGGAAATTACTTCATTTAGTAACATCACAATTATAAAAGTACCTTTAATTGACAAATTTAAACACTTTCATATGCTTAAACAAGTAATGAAAAAAACTATTTATCTAATTTAATCATATTGTGAATAAATTATGACATCTTAACTTATGAAACAAGCCGTTTTTCGTAAATTGCTGGCTATTTTTCCTTTCATCAGACTTTTGTTGAGATTGTTAATGCACTCAGGACGAATGATGGTACGAGTGCTAACAAATTTCTTGATCATTTTAAATGGTTCGTTTTGGGGTTTTTTCCCCAAAAACTATGTTGATGAGTCAATCCATCACATATGGTTCAACGTCAAAAAAGCTTCCATAAAATAGAATAAAATCCTTATCCATTGCTTTGCAAAGGTCCAAAATCTTTTCTTGATAAAAGTATTACACACCAAAGTTGGCAATTTGATGTGTAAAGATTATGACACATACGCAGCAACATAAATATATCCTTCTTCTTCACAATTTTTGATTTTGATTAGATGATGATTCTTGGGCTAATTCATTGTCTTCATTTGAATCATTTTTATGATCAATATTTTCTTCTTCAAAACATTTATCATGCTTTGGAAAATATCTTTTGACTCCATAGGCACGTGCAAGGTCCTTTTTGACATAGGTCGGGAGCAGTTCATAACATCAAAACATTTATTGACTAGGTCCACAAAATTGGCAACTTTTTCCATTGATTGATTTCCCAAAAATCGAAGGGTACTTGCAGTTGTATGATTTAATAATTTTTGCAACTGGTCGCACTCGTTGCCTGCCATTTCTAATTATCTCAAAATGATTTGAATTTAATTTGCGACAAACTCGGAGCTCTCCATCGTTCTCTTTTGATAATTTTTAATAAATTCAATTCCATCCTTTGTCTGAAAGCCTGATCAACTAGGTGGTTTCTCATTATTATTAAATATTATTAAATAAATCATTATTTTCTTGGAGGAATGGGAATCAAACATCCAGAATAGACCATATCCTCGCATCATGGTTAGTACTTTGTTGTACATAAAAAGTAGCCTATAGATTTAAACCATCCTCGGATCACAAAATGTTAGAGATTGATTTTATAAGTAACTCCACCAAGCCCTTTAGGATTCCAAATTGGCTTATTTGCACCGAAGGGTATCAAATGGAGTTAAAAAGCAAGCTAAAGAAAAACTTTAACCACGATTTTTCTTCTGGGAAGATCTTAACAGTACGAAATACAACACTCATCTTTTTAAATAAGAAACGAAAAACAGCAAAGAAATTACGGGACAAAATAGAAGGGATCATGAACCAAGGCTCATTGTTTTCACAGATGATAACATCAGAAACCCTCAACATGATTGGAGTAACTGAGGTCGTGGAGGAAGAAAGGAAGAGTAAGATTGAAACAGAACGAAATCCTTTCAGAAGACTTCAAAAATTGGGGATGAGAAAAGACACATTCTGTAAAAGAATAGAGAAAATACATTTTGATGGAATAGAAAATACAGATAAAAAAGATATTTTCAAAATTTTTCACAGTACTTATGAGACAATATTAGGATACTCTAGAAATGGGTTTCCTCGGCCCAAGAAATCGGTTGCAGGATCTGTTTTTTCGCATAATAATATTTTGCTTCATATTTAAATAAGTTTTATAGAGATAACAAAGCCCCAGGACCTGACAATATCAAAGGCAAAATTTTTACGTATTGCACTAAGGAAGTCACCCCATACTTACTCAGGCTTGGCCAAGAAATAGAAACTAAAGGTTCTCTTCCAGCATCATTGACTAGTGGCAGAATATCACTTATCCCTAAGAAAGGAAATGGGAACTTAGTCAATCACTGGAGACCTTTGACGATCATGAATGAATCTTACAGGATCCTGACAGGGGTTCTAGCCAGACAAATAGAACCTATCCTTAACCAAAGATTGGGGCAGAAGCAGAAGGGTTTCCTAAAAAAAAGAAAAATTGCAGATGTTTCAAGAAAAATCATGTCTGCCATGGACTCCACCCGCGAAAGAAAAAAATTTGGAGCTATAACTGCTATCGACTTCAGTAAGGCCTTTGATACAATTAAACGCAGCTTTATTTTTAAAGCTGTGAAGAAATATCTACCAAGGAAATATTTCAATCCAATACGTTCGCTCCTATATAATGGATCCTCTTCTATTGTCATCGATGGTCTACAGGGAGACCCCATAATTCTGGGAAAAAGTTGTAGGCAAGGATGTCCTGTCTCTCCCCTCCTCTTTGTTGCTTCAATGGAACTACTGACAGGGGCGTACTGGGGCGAAAATTTCCACCGGGCAAAGAGTAAATATCTTGTACGATAAAGGCGCATTATGCTAAATCGAAGGGGCGCCTAGTAAAGATTTCAGAGGGGCGCACCGGTCATTGACCGGTTGACCGCCGTGCCAGTACGCCCCTGACTACTGAACACCATTATAGTTCGCAAATATGGCGGTTTTGGTGTGCTGATGACAAATGAAAAACATTTAATCGATCTATACGCAGACGATGTAACATTAATGGTGGAAGGTAATTCAGAAGAACAACTCAAGAAGCGAATAGAGATTGTAATTGCTTTTTTTCAAAAATTCACAAGGACAACTGGACTTGAAATCAATTTAAATAAGACCTCTATTCTCCCTATGGGTGTTTGGCATCCTGATCATTCGTTGGCGGTTGGGAGATGTAATGTTGTAGACGTCGTCAGTATATTGGGAATAAAATAGGGATTAAATCAGCCTTCGCCTTTAAATTATGAAAACTTGAATAATCTGGCGTACAGATGGTGTAAAGCGTGGAGAGGTTGTTGTTTGCAGAAACGGATCGACCTTTACAATACTAAATTTGTTTCCCAGATGATTTATGTATCCACAGCTCCACCAACAGTCGGAGAAAAACTCATAAAAGAGGAAGACAAATGGTTAAACCTTTTGTTTGATCATAAATATATACCTACTTTAAAACGAAAAAAAAATCAACTTGGTGGGGGTTTGGTCTTACTTCAGAAGGTTGTACCAATGATATTTTAAAAAGTTTTAAATGAACTCTCTTTTAAACCTAATATAGAATGGCGGGACTACATAAATGGGTCTATCATGAGAAAAATTCTCATGTTTGGCGCTGAATTGTCTAATTATAGATTAGCGGAACTCTCTAAGGAATGGGCGGCTCTACAGAGAGTAATTTGGAGAAATCTTCCCTTTTTTGACTCAAATAGCACCATAGATTTTATTCGACAGAATGTGGAAAGAAGAGCTTTTTTTAACACAATGGAATATCAGCCAGGGGAACTGGAAAAAATAGCTCTCGAAGAAAACACGCTAACATTTGGAGACTTGGGAAACACTTCCATTTTCAATATAGGAAGATTTTATTACCCGCTTTGGAGAGGAGCCAAGCAACATATTCCATTGGCTCCCTGGCATTTGAAATTTTATACCAAAGACCCCAAGTCAAAGAATGCAATAGGTGTGGTTAAAATCCATATAAAAAGTGAGTCTAACTCAAGCATGGGAGAAGAGGATAATGCATTCATTGATGGGCATAAATGACGAGAGGAAGTTTACTGCACAGTTACAAATATCTGCTAATTTAATCACTTTCTCGCAACATTGTACGGACTGTGGAAGACTCTATAACGACATTATACACGCTTTTTGTGATTGTCCTGCGTTAAAGATTTTAACACAGGTCATCAAACTTAACGCTGTATTTATCTCCAACTTTGAGGAGTGTTTCACCAGAGCTACAATTATTTTTGGTGTACCTATTAAAGAAAAAACTGTTAGGGAGGAGGAGATATCTATAAATACTTCGTTAAGCAGTTGTAAGGCTTACTTAGCAAAGCATATAACTGAAGGGAAGCTTATTCAAGAGAATGACCCAAGAGCAATCTTCATAGCTGCAGCCGCCCGTTACGCTGCATTTTCCCTCAAGATTCCCGAATTGCAAAGCTCGTCATGGAATTAGGCCGGCGATGTAACAAAATATCTCCCGTCAAATTCACCCCAACATACGAAATCGTTGGAATTAATAATAAAACAATACGAAAAGTTTGGATGTATTAAATAATAATTATTATCTTTTTTCGCTATATTAGTCGTCTGTTTTTTTAGAAATTTTAACTGTTCTTATTTTGTTTTAATAATAGATGAATATGTCTGTAAATTAGAGGTCTTTTAAAGGAAATTAATTTAAAACTATAATGTTTTATACACACAATTTTCCTTTTTATTTCAATTTTATATAAAATTATATTTTTATGTATTTCATAATAGAATATAGACCTTGCTGATGAGAAAAAAAAGAAAAAAAAAAAAAAAATATTTTATAAGATGGAAAAATATGAACTTACTTTTTCGAGAGATATTTGCAATAAAAAAATTCAACCAAAATTGAAGGAAAGGTTGTGTGATATTATCGAAATTTTTATGATAGATAATAAATCATAATTATTATATTAAAAGCAGAAGGAAAACATCTTAATGATTGATGAAAGAATATTGTGGAGGGTGACAACTATTTGGAGTTAGTACGCTTAAAAATGTGCTCTTTGATACATTTCTAGTCATTACTAAGGATGTGAAAAAAGAACCATTTGTCAAAGCACGCCCAAGATGATCTCATAAAAAATAAAGACAGCATTTTTAGACGATTACATTTGAAAGGACGGAATGTAACTCATTATTTTGCTGTTTTACTTAGGAGGAGCTTATTATTAATAATTTGTTGAGAATAAAAAGTTGTAACGGATATAACCCTAAATTTGCAGCAACTAATCTATAGTCCATATATGAGATCTGAGTCATTCTTGCATGGACTCGACTTGACTTGAAAAAAAGCCGAATTCGAATGTTCTGCCTTTTGTTAGGCAAAATTAATTAATACTTAAACAATGCAAATTGAGCATAAACCTTATTATTGCCTTTGTTAGCATTGCACCTCAAAATTACTATACTCTTTATGATTATCTAGTGAAACGACTATTGTAGTTTCAGATGTTGCCAAACCAACTTCTACAGATTAATTTATAAGAAATTTTCAACATCTGAGAAATTGAATAGATAAGTTTATATTTTTAGGAGAAGTCTATGAATATGGTCTAGCTATTTAATTTTTTCTTCACCTTTGAAATAATAGAACTTATATGGTGAAATTGTCTACATAACATTAAGACTGCTTTTATCTACGTCCACTAATAACAAATTTTAACCTTTCGTCTTCAATATTGAAAGTGGTGAAATGATCAAATACCGGGTGGTAGCCTGAAATCTGAACACATCGGTTATATTTTATAAAAATAATCGTCATTTCAAAATTTATTGGCTGATCAACAAAATGTTAGATATATTCGAAACATTTGACATATATGTACAAGCTTTATTCAATATAACCGCCCTTTGCTTCTACGACAGCCTCCAGGCGAGGCCGGAAGCGCGGTAGATGTCTCTGATGAATTTGTTGGACATTGAGTTCTAGTGCCAGCTCACTGATCGTTTAAGTACTGCAATATTCTTATGCCGTCTTCTGCAGGCCTTCTGCTCGACATGGCCAAATCCTGGCTGTAGGGTGGCCATATCGTTTTCGGCCAAAACTTAACGTTTTTAACTAAGTAGTCCTGCGCAACCTTCGAGGTGTGTGCCGGCGCCCCGTCCTGTTGAAGAACGTAGTTGCCATCCGGTACGACTTCAGAGACCCAGGGCAGGAAGACTGACTTGATTTTGTTGTCGTAGTCCGAGCCGTTGAGTCTGTAGCCTTGCAATGGCATTGCGTGGCCATTGGAGGAGACGAAGCTCAAGAACATCACACTTGCCGGATGTTTGGTCGTCTTTAGGGTCCAGACAGACTTTTCAATGTTGTTGTCGACCGACAAGTACCCGTCTGAGAAAATGAAGACGCGGCCTGACGATGATTTCATATCATTGATTAGTCCTTGGCAACGTTGCAGATGGACCTCTCTGATTGCTAGTGTAAATAGCGGCCTCTCCAACCTCACCAAACACTTAACGTTCAACTTCTTCTTCACCTACGCTCATATCCTTCGCGTGTGACCAGATTGACTTGAGTGGATTCGCGGTGAAGGCCCTTCTGACGCAATTGTCGCTGACTTTTTTCTTTTTTCGGACCCAGCTTTTCTCTCAAAAGTCTTGTTGGTGGCAATCAAGTTTTTGACTCGTTACACGGTCGTCCTTGACAAATTCAGTTGTTAAGCGATAGCTGATACTGTCAACCCCGCGCAGAGGAGTGCCTACACATGATGCCTTACTGTCTCCTCGTTTGGCATTTTTGGTTTTAGAAAAGAACCTTTGAAAGAAAAAATTCTCGTCATGTAAATATAAACAAATTTTATATTACGGAACAAATGCAAAAAAATCACCTAAACTTACTTTTTTCTATTTTTGCGAGTGTTCAGATTTCAGGTTACCACACGGTACATAGGCTTCATGACTCGACTGAGAAATAGAAGACATTTCTAAGTAATAAGATAAGAAACTTCTTCTCGGCTAAACCATTTAAAACAACAAGTTTATTCTCAAAATTTATTCCAGGGTCCTAGAGAAGATTTTGAAAAAAAATATAGACTCTTTGCCTTTCTTTTTCATCCACACTACTAAATATTACCTAAATATACTCTAAAGGTTGAATATTAGGGATTTTATTCACAGATGAGAAGTTTAAGAGGTAAACATAGTGAAATTCTCAACAGAATAATAATGACGTCATATAATGAAACGAATAAAGTAAAGAGCGTCACATCGGATCAACGAGTTAATAACTTAATTCTACGAACTAATATTGTACTCCTTAAAGCGCAATGTCTACTTTGACATATTTGAAATGGATTTACGTATTTTCTGAAGCATGATGTTCCTAAAAAAATACTATGAAATGAAACTTTAGACTTTAGGCTGTAATGTCCTCCAGTTAGTTTTTGGGGATTTTTGACGAAAAGTACAAAAATTTCTTGTAAGAAGAACAGCCTTGTTTTTATTTATGAACTTAAAATAGTTTGAAGAGGAAAAATTGATTTTTCTACACTTCCTGTTTATTTATTCCTGCTCCTTTTTAATTGAAATTGTACCTATATTCTTCAATTAATGCTTAAGGTAAAAAAAGAGACTTATTTTTATTAGTCCATATTCGATGTCCGAAAGTTAGAAAATATTCTTTTAATTCTAATTTTGGTTATCTCAATGTTGATTTTTTTATTATCTTAATGCTTCAGTCTTACAAAATTATAGTAAATTAGGTTCGAAATATATAAAACCGAAATCAGATCATAAAATGATGTAAAAACTTATAGTTTTGTTTTAAATAGCATGTATTCATTTCCGCTAATTAATGTTTCACCAATATTATTGTTTATCATTTTGACAACATACAGGGTTTTTGCCTAAAAATTTAGAAAATCCGAACTGTTGAGCCTTCTGGTTGGTATAGTCTTTGTTCCACGTGTAGTTGCATGTGGGATAGTTGGCTTTCAGCCACGGAAGCACAGTGTACCTCAGAACCTCGGTGCAGATGCTCTTAATTTTCTCCGTCGGCTTGAAGACCCCCAGGACCATCACCTGCCCAGGATGCTTTGTCCTGTGGATGCCCTTGGCCTCATCTATTGTCTGGACTAGGAAGCGATCATTCTTGCAGTTGTAAGCCTGGTACACGGTGAAGACTTTCTTATCGTAGAAGATCTTTACTGTTCGAGCTTTTACGCAGGATGGTCTGGATTTTGTGACACCTTTTGAGCCTTCTTTCCTTTAATTTTGTCGTGAGGAGATGCATAGGAACTCGTGCGTACGACTTAAAGCCCAGATCTAGGTTTACAGCCTTGTACATGATTCTTAGGCTCACGTTCATTTCCTTGGAAAGTTGATTGTTCGAAATGGTGGTGTCTTTCTTCACCTTGTTCTTGAGGGCTACTAAAAAGTCTCTATTCCTCGTCTTGTTGTGGCCACAGGCACTGTTTGTACCTTTTCTCCAAGATTTGGCTCTGGCAACATTGTAAACCGTAGCCAGGGATTTCTCGACGATGGTAGCGATCTCCCTTTTTTTAACATTGACGTCGAGGAGGTCCGAGATACACTCACGGATTTTTTTCTCCTTACCCACGTCGATGTGTAAGAAAAAAGTATTATTAATAATTATTGTTAGGTAAGTTACAGTTCACAGGAACTTTTAATAACATAGTTCTCTAAACCTAACAATTGGGGAGAAAAGGCAATGTAAAGTATTTTCTAAATTTTGAAATTTTAATTAGTTGAAAAGTTATCATAACATGGATGTTCTTGATTGACTAAATTTTAAATATATAATTTATTTCAGACTCAAAGGAAACATGATGAAGCTATTAAGGAAGTTAATCAAAGTATTTCTGTCAAGTTAAAAGCCGGTAAAGAACTTCAAAGGTTAACAGATGAACGTAATGCTGCCATGCAGGTATATATTTAGCTTATTTATTTTTTCACTACAAATCCAAAATATAAAATTAGATACTATGTTTTAAAAACAATTATTAATTACTAATTAAATATTGCAATTACAAAAGTACACTTAAAATTTGTTGATTTTCATAAAGGGTTCATATTTCATAATATTATTTTTTTTCAATTTATTCAAAACTCTTTTAATATAAAAAAATATGTCCTCTTCTGATTAAAAAAAGAAGCATTCCGTAAATATATTGAGAAACAAGAGCATAAAATAAAAAATGAAAAAACATCGGATTTGAAGTGGAAATATCATCCACAAGATTCTTAATAGAACAGGACACAAGGAAGCATTGCAGACATTTTTATTTGAAATATCTCTTAAAGTGGTTCGAACAATTTATAATATTTGATAGTTGGATTCTTGATCTATTTTATTGCATATCACGTAATTTTGATAGTCGTAATAATTTCGAAAAATTGGTTAAAAGCTCCGTTGACAACAATACTGTCACATTGGTTTGTAAAGTTAGATATGACTTAGTTTATTTTACTGAGAAATATGATTCAACATTTGCCCCATATACTGCTATATGGGCTAGATTCTGCTTATTCCATTTAGGGTGTATGTTTGATATGGGACCGTCCAGTCTTTTGAAAAAGTATTGATTAGCCTAATATGTCCTTTTTTTAGTTTTTATTTAGAGGTTATTAAAGCGTTGGTTTTTATTCTGTTCACGTACAAATTGAAATAATTTGGAGCATAAATAGATCATCTGTACATAGAGATGTGGAAAAAGATAAATTCCCTGTGTGTATAAAAATCTAAGATTACTTCAGAAGTAGCATGATAACACTTAGATATCATTAGAGGTGTAAATCATATGTACTTCTTCTCGTGCAACATTTTTAATTGTTGGTAATTTGAACTGTATTTTTTCCAAAGCTGTTATCATTTTTCCTATATTTTTGATAATAAGGATCTTGCATGATCTGTGTAACACGTGTAATACTCCGCAGAAAAAAATAATCCATTATTTCAGTAAAATGCCTATTGCAATGAATCGCCGATAATGAATGTGAAAATGTTTGGAATTACGACAAGGATTCCAATTTTCTGTTCATCAAAGTGTTCTTTATTGCCTCTATGAGCTACTCCAAATCCTTCATTTCCTACGATGAGTAGGCAATAGCTGTGTGGACTTCTTGAAATCTATTGTCTTAAGAAGAGTTGGCAAATGCTCTAATGGCCAACTTAATTATAATAACTACTAGGTATCAAATGTTAGAAATGAATGTGATAATTTCAAAATAGGTATTGATTATATTAACTCAAGGATTTAAAACTTTTGGGATATTTCCCTGGATTCTTCTATTTATGAGATCATTTCACTGTGGTCATTGTAAATTTCTAATTTTGATGGACTCCGAGTTCAATCTGATGATCATGAGATCCTCCGTCAGACATTTTCAGTTAGACATCAAGGGGAGGGACTTATTTTTACACACTGGATGTCTGCATTTATAAATTTCTAATTAAAATGGTCAACATTCAAAAATTCTAATGGATATCAGTATAATAAAAGTTATTAAGTTTTGTACGCTGATTTCCACTCTATTATTATTTTTTTTCGAGAGTCCGATGGTTTTTGAGAATCTTTTTTAGCTTTTTTGGGCCATTTTCCAACTTCAACTTTAATTTAAGCCTAAAAAGATACTCATTTTGTGCATTAAAAAATGATGATGTGCTAGTGTTTTTAATACAGATTCCTTAATTTGAAGAAGACGGGATCGGGATTCATGTGCTACTTGAACAGCATGGATAAATTTAGTCTTGCTCAGTAAAGAGGCTACATGAGTGCCTTGAGTTACGTCTCCAACAACTCCTGTCACCAAAGTTGAGGATACAAAATCTGTCCAGGGCAGCAATGGTTGTATCGAAGGATTACAAAAAATATTTTTTCATCGTGCACCTATTTTAAAACGAAGATATTAGTTATATGACTGCTATCAGGAAATAGGTGAAACATTTACAGATAGGTACCTCCGACTTAATGTTGGGCGGACATGAAGCGGAATTAGAAAAATAGTCGTAGACTACCTTTATGTCATTCGCTTAGTCACAAGGATACGTGACAAGAGACTAAGAGAGGAGTTACTTCGACGTCAAGATCCAACATGCGAGGAGATGTTTAATATAGCAACTGCTTGGGGAGTCAGATGATGTTTAGGAGACAAAAGATGGAAAGAAAATTTCCATTAATGTCATGTCTACATACAAAAACTAATTCTAGTAAAAAGTTTTCTGTTCCTTGACCATTGCAAGACTTGCGTGTTAGATGCTTCAGTTGTGGAAAAAGCAATTATCGCCGATTCGATTGTAGGTTTAATAATCAAAAATGCAATCAATGCTTTAAGATTGAACATATTTATTTGGTCTGTGGTATTGTATGCAATGACTGTTTAAGATTCGAAGATCCCGTTCAGACACAATAAAGACATTGAAAAGTGAGTCTGTGAAGATGTTGTAAATTATTATCAACTGTGTATTTTCTATTGGGCATTGTCACTGTTTGATATTGGTAAAAACAAGCTCCAGGCATGTTTTTATGTCTTGATAATACAATTGGAATGTGATTTATTGACAAAGTTAGTAATTGTGAAAAGTGTTGGTAAGATGATTTTTAAAAAGTCGTATATAATTTTCTATTAAAATAAAATTAATATTTAAGAAATAGCTATTATACTATTTATATCTATCAAAAGGTTATTTACATTTTAGTCAAATAACTTGGTTATGATAAATGATCATTTTGTTAGTTAAAAAATTATATTTTTAAAGGAATATTCACTGATAATGTCTGAACGAGACTTAGTTCACAAGGAGATTGAAAAACTACAGGATGAAGTTGTCACACAAAAAGAAAGAGTCGTTTCAATTGAAAACCAAGCAAAGCTATACGAAGTTGATGTAAGAATATTTATTTATATTTATACAAACAAGTTAAAGTATAGAAATACTAAGATTGACACAGTTTATAAATGATAGTAAATCCCAAATATACTACTTAAATATGAATAATCCATGTGTTTCAGGTCGCTATATTATATATATTGAATAACTTTGTTTCATTTTTAGGTGTCAAGTTCTTCATAGAGCAATATATAAAAATTTCTTCTTTCTAGCTATCTTACTACATAAAGAAATTTCAAATAATATGTTTTTACTCCAAAATCACATACAAAAAAATATATATCACAAGGATGTGTAAATATTTAGGACCTTTTCTAAGCTAATGACAACTAGAGACAGGGACTGGAAACATGCTTGAGTCAGTAGTCGATCTCATGCTAAAACTCAATTTATTTGTTATTTATCGGTTCTATTATGTGATGATAGAGGGTTTTTAAAAAATATTTTATACATTCAATTACATAAGTCAACAAAAAATACATTACATGTTTTATATCTAATTTTAAAGGTATTTAACGCGCAAATTATGAATTTGAATCAAATCTGTTTTTGAAAATTTCTTATAGGTTTGATAAAGTTTTTGAAGTGTGAAAAAATGATTAATCTATATTAAAATAAAATTAATTACTGAAATTTTTTTTTAGTAAATTCTATATATTGGTATATATTTTATGTGGGATTGTCCAATCCTGAGAATATGGAATGAATAAGTATAAAAACTACCTTTTAAGGGTTTTATTTGAAGAGAAATTACCAGAGCTTGAGTCATTTTTTCATGCCCTTGAACTCTAAGAACATTTCATATCTTGAATATTCAGTATACAATATACTTAAGATCATTTTTAAGCATTCTTTAAGTGTGTTCGATAAGCACTTGAAAATATATTTGTGATTTTTTGAAAAAGCTCTTCCATTGACTATATATTTTTAATCGATAAAAAATAGTAAACCCCAATTGTTTAGAATTCTAACATTAAATTTAGGAAATCAATATACTGCTTTTCCAAAGTTTATATTTCACTCGATAATTTTGAACATCATCTTTGAACAGATATTTATTAAAGTTACAATGCACAATTTAATTTGTCTAAGTCAATAAAAGTATATTAAGAACAATTTATAAAAAAAAACTAAATTAGTCTGGTCTGAACCTAATTCGATTTCCCACGCCATAGGAAGTGTACTAGATTGTGTAATATATATTTAAAGTTAAATAATTTTTTTTATAAGATTCAACATTAAGTTAATTTCAAATTCCTTTAACTAAGTTTAGCTGTTTAGTTCTGGCAAAAATCAAAAATCTATGATACTCCATTTCCATTTTTCTATTAATTTATAATTTTTATGTACTCTCTTGTATCTAAAATAAATTTTTACTTTAATTAGATCCAGCAAAAATGATTTTTTATGGGTTTAATGACATTATAAGAATAATATAATAAGTTACCAAAATAGCTCTTGACCTATAATTTTAGTAATGTGTTATACAAATATTTCTTCTTCAGGCTCGTAAATAAATGTTATCACAAATAGGTAATATCACAAAAAAAAAGAAAAAAAGATTTTCGAAATTAGCGAAATTTGGACGTTGAAAAATATAATTATTAAAACTCAGAATTGAAAGCTTTTAACTGGTTGGCCCTAATTTTTATTTATTTTCTGGTGCTGCTTATGTAGACATTCTTGTTTTTGGTCTCCAAATCCCACCGTTATTATTACATTTCATAATTTAAATTATTTAAGCTAATTTTTTTATCAAATCTAACTACAAAAATATTTTTACTTTCTATTTTATCTATTCTGGGCGGCAAATAAGATTTTTAAACTGTGGGGGAAGGGGTATTACTTTTTTTTACAATTTTGGTTGGTATTTTTTGTAATATTAATAACTAGGAAAGTAAAAAAAAAAAAAAAATGAAAAAATCAACCTGGTAACTATGGCAATTTGATGAATGTTTGTGAGGGAAACAGCTTCACCTGTCATGATGTTTTACTAAACTACAAGCTGCTATTCTCCTTTATATTTACAAATGAAGACATATGATATGATATTATATATACTAGTGATGAGAAAGGTAGAAAATAAACGCAACTTAATATGTCAGAAAGTTATATATTTTTAGCTAGTAAACTAATAATTATTACGGAGAATTACACTTCAGCCCTAACTTGTTAACATTGTGCAGTGAACCCACTCATTCGGGGTTGCTATTCGTGGTTTTATTTTTTATATTATATTTATGTACTCAATATTCTTGTGTGATTCACGTATTCGTCGATCCCGTTAAAACTTGTGAACCTTAAAGTAATTTGTACTGTTTCCGGGATAAAGCTCATTGAAATTAACTTTGCTAATTTTGTTGATGTATAATTACAATCATAATGTTTTGTGTGGGGGCAAAGTAATGATAATTCTTCTCCTATTTATATATAAAATTTGTACGTACAATAAATTATTTTATGTTCTTGTTGAAACCGGTGTGGATGGGGAATTTTATAATTTTTTAAACGATCGTATTTTGTTAGTTATCACACGTGCATTTCTTAACCCATGCTTTGTGTTTTCATTATGTCAAAGTATTATAATCAAATTCATCCTACCAATAATGCAAACCGACAGAAGAAAGTAAATTTTCTTGATCTATTGAAATCTGGATAGTGTTTTGCTGAATTGGCTCATTTTTATAGCATCGGTACGATATATAAAAAAGAAAGAATCAGAAATAAGAAGTAGTTTTTAAACAGTAATACATTGATTTATTCAATTTCCGTGATAAAATTATTGTGGCTCAAATTTACTAGCTTTATTAACCTAAACCCTTGTTTTCCTTTGGAGTGCAAGCCTTAAGAATGTGTAGTATATGCAAGAAGTGCAATCCAAATGACCCCTTGAGCCCTTCTCCAGCGAAATCGCTAAATTTGAACCTAAATTGTCTTCATTTGTATATATAAAGGAGAATAGCAGCTTGTAGCTCAGTAAAGCGTCTTGACAGTTCAAGCTGCTTCCATCTCAAACATTCATCAAATTGTCATAGTTACTAGGTTGATTTTTTCTTTTTTTTTTACAGGCCGAAATTGAATATTTTTTACATTCCTAGTTATTAACATTAAAAAAATATCGACCAAAATTGGAGGAAAGGTGGTTTATTATTCTGCATTTTGAGATCTATTCGAACGCTTTCAGATGTTAGCATTTATACATTTCTATTAATTTTTTCTTTCCAATTTCCTTCATCTCGTTTCTTCTTTCCTTACTTATCTACTTGGAATATGTTTGGTGATATTGTTTGAAGAATTAAAATTTGCCTGATATTGGTAAGCAGAGAGAACATTGGCAATGGACACATGAAATAATAAAATATTTAAAATATGTAGTACACAAATTTTCACACTCATCTCAATTCATGTGTCACATGACAATCTATTACTTATAATAACAGACTATTATCTTCTTTGTATTTGATATAAATTATTTTGAAATTGTCAATAATATATATTTCTTTTAAGAACTAAGAATTGAAAACTTAATAACTATTATCTCTATTGCTATATTGAAAGTTGGACAATGATTTTGCGGATTGACTTTGCGCTAGAGTCAACTCTAGCAAATACAATCGTGGAAAGGCACTACTAAGTTAATTTATATCGTTTAAAAGGATTTTTATGAGAGATGATATTTAAAAGAGTATTCTTTTTAAAGATATAATTACGAGGGAGATCTCTCACGCAGGTATGTGTAAATGTGATTGGGGCTTACTTTGATTTAGTTGTCAAATGGTTTGGGAAATTAAATTCTCTTGGTGTATTCTACGTACATTTACGTAGAAGTTCCTTACAATTCTGTTAAGATTAAGATTTGTGTGGATAATGTGCCTGATTTTTAAACGGTTTGGATGGAGTGTTATTACTTCTAGATCTTTCTCATTATATGATGAAAGAAACTTGACGTCCAACCGGTCCCTTTACTTGATGAATCATACATATATATGGTGTATGATATACAATTTTTATACGATCCATGCACATGATATTTTATAACAAAATTAACAAAAAAATAAATATATAATACATATAATATCAAGCTCAAAGATCATAAAAATAATACATAAACTGTAATCTGATTATACTATAATACTTTGCTATATATTGTGAGAAGGTTTTTTTAAAAAAAAGTCGACACAAATATCTTAAATATGTGTCAAGTCAACAAAAAAATAAGTTTGTTTTCAAATATTGAAAAGGAGAAAATCCATTTTTAAGTTTTTTTACTTTATAAATATAACGGCCAAATATTTTGGAGTCATTTTAAGACCTATGGCGCACGGTTTTTGCTAAAATGATACTTTTAATCGAGAAACCAAAAGATTGCTGTCTATCCAATAGAGCAATCTGATAAATATTACGACTGCACATAGAGCCGATATGGTCCCTGAAAGAAGGTCCATCTTTGTCCTAGCCCCATAGATTTATTGAGCTGCAGTTGTCTAAAACCAGTTCATCTGTTAAAAAACTATTTGGAATCAACTTAATCTGCTATCATGCTCACAATGAATCATAGTAATAGTAACTATATAGTAAGAAATACCAGATGTTTTATATTCATGATTGTGGCAAGTATTTTTTTTCTATAATTAAGTCGCAATTTTTTTAATTATTATTTAAAAAAAGAGATGCTGACCCTTAAAACCTATAATTAGATGTGTTATATTTATAAAAAAAAATCCATGTTGACCTAAACGTACATATTCAGATACTACCGTACCTATCAGAGTGACTACAAAAATGAATCTCTTGTTTGATATGTTGTACGATCTTTTTCAAGAAAATATTATTTATTGCCCCTTTTCACCCTTTTGAGGAACTGTCCAAAGTTTTTATCTCCAGAAACATTCAGCATACCTGCAAAACTCGATACTGAAGATTATTATTACATTTTCAAGGAGGTTTTGATCTGAATGTACGGTTAATCAGAAGCAGAAAGAATGTATAAGCAAGGCGATTTATTTGATGCTAAAACTCGTGATCTTTCAGTGGTCAAAACAGTTTTACTAACTAGATTATTATTGGACGATAAAGTCATCAAAGATCCAATTGTTTCATTGATTCAAAAAGTCGTACAAAAAGTATATTCGTCCCAAAAAAAATTGGTCAAAGTAAGCAACGGCTAGTTAGTGACGGTCTGTGATAATGCATCAAACATTATATTAAAAAATCATGACTTGAAATTAATAGTATTATTTATTCTATTTATCAATTCAATATATTTCATAAGTATTGTTCTTCATTTGTAAATTTATTGCTTAAATTTTAATTGCAAATTTAGCGAAGAAAAATGTCTTGTCAAATCGAAATTCTTAAACGGGAAATCCAAAGCAGTTTAAATGAACGTGATAAATCAATAAGAGAATTACATGATTTAAGGTACGTGGTGTTTAATTATTAAGTTTATTTTTGTGTGTATATGTTATGTATTAGTTCTAACTTTTACAAGAAGATTATACCAATTGAAACCCAAAAATGAGTTGAAGTACTTCAAATGAAATATTTAAAGTACTCATGATGAGAAAAAAGCAAATGAGAAGAGTTATCTGATTTGTAAATTAACGAAATATACTTAATTAATCAGAATGCAACGTTAAATTAAAAATGGTTAATAAAATGAATAGTTTTAAGATTTTATGATGTTATGAAACATACAAAGTGTGACTTTTACAATTGTAATAAGTTTCAACTCGTACACAGCATACATATATATTGATTTAAGACTCATAATTCTCAAAATATTTCTTCCGTGTAATAATTCATTTACTTTCAAATCGACTTTATTCTATCAGAACAGTGTGTATCCTTAAATATAATAAAAATAAATGGCTTTGTATGTTATAATTTGCTAAGTATTTATTCTACTTTAATTTATACTCTTGGAGTTTCTGTAAAAATGCATTAAATACAAAATTTTGACTATATAACTAGTGGTGGGATTCAAATTTTTCAGCCAGTTCTATTACAAAAACTTTATTACTGTAATCATTAATGCTAGCCGGTTCGCTGATCTCATAAAATTCCTTAAGACAGCTCTATAGAACTGGTGCGAACCGGCAGAATCTCACTGCTGTATAAAATACTAGGCCATTGACCAAAATTTAAGTTTCTAGTTTGAATATAAGGTCTCTTGGATTTAAAAAGTAATTACTCAAAAACAATGGCCTTTGAGTGAAGACATGGACAAAACAATAAATATTGAAAATTTTAAAAACAAATATTTATTCTAATTGTTCTAAAGTTGGATAACCGTAAGTCCTTTGAGGCAGATTTAATTACTTTTTTTTGTAATTTATCTTTAGAAGATTTATATAAATACTCTTCATTTACCAATGTTTAAGGTTAGACAACGTTTTTAGATTTGAAATCTTTTCGAAGGAGAATGAAACTCTACCGGAATTGTCGATATTTGGGTTCTTCTACTTGGCTTTGAAGTAAAATGCTAAGAATATTACTTTGAAGTAAAATGCTAAGAATATTACTTTGAAGTAAAATGCTAAGAATATTACTTTGAAGTAAAATGCTAAGAATATTACTTTGAATTGTATGGCTTAGATCTATGAGTTTAAATTAAATCTTCAAATTAAATATAGAACAGTTTTATAGTTTTGAGATTCTAAGAGATCTTCAGGAAGCAACATATGTATTTCCATTCTGCACAATCCTCTATCAATTCCATACATTTACATAATTTAGTCAGCTTCACTAAATTTATGTTCGTGAACTGCTAATTTCGCTGTAATTAGCGGGTCGTTCATTAAAATACTTGCGATTATCCCACTTATTTATCCAAGATTTGCAATATACCTTGTAACATCCTTGTACAATCTTCCGGTGAAGAGTTTTGATAGATTTTCTCTTTGGTCGTTCATATTTATCTTTTTTTCTAGTTTAATTCCAAATAAATTAATCTCACAAAATATTTGTATTTTAATTTTATAGAGATCTTGTTTCCCAACAGCACCATGTGGTAACCTATATTATTTATTTATATTATTGTTTATATTTACATTTAGAGTGACGTAAGTTAATGTAAAGAAAATTTTATATCTTTACAAAAATCAAATCATTATAAATACTATAATATATACTACTATTGAGCATATTTATTATATTTTAATAATTCGCTTTCAAAATTAAATTCCACCATGCTAATTTCTAAAAAAGTAATATATCAATTTAAAATTACATAGGAAAGAAAAAAAAGTGAGGGGAAATAAGTTTTATTATTACAACTATTTTTTTTAAATTTTATTGTCTGTAATGCAAGTCCACTTAGTAGTTATATGTAGGAATGTAAAAAATATGCAAATGGAGTGTGTAAAATAAAAAAAAAGAGAAAATCATCAACCTGGTAACTCTGACAATTTAATTAATGTTGAGAGGGAAGCAGCTGGAGCTGTCATGACGTTTTACTGAGCTACAAGCTGCTATTCTCCATTATATATACATCAATAAATAATAACATAGATGTGAGGAAGAAAATTAACTGAAATTAATGTCAGGAAATTATATATTTTTAACTAATAATAATTATACGAGGACTTGAGCCCTTTTTGTTTACATTTTATTTGCTTTATTAAACTTAATGCATGTATTCCTTCATGCGACATCTTTACTATCAGGTAGATGTTCTCCCCTCAGTAATATTAGAAAAATGATAACAGCTTTGGAAAACAAAAAGACCTGTTTGAAGAGCCAACTCCACTATTTTATCACACGCCCGAATTGCATATGATTTACATTCCTAGTTATATGTATCTTCATGATTAAAATTTTTTTTTTAGTAACATAATTATAAAACCAAAAAAATAACATGTAGGAAAGAGTTAGAGTTCAAAACGCACGGTTAGATTCCACGGTTTCAAAAGAATTATTAAATTTTAATCCTTAGATTGCCTAAAATAATACTTTCCTCTTAGAAGATGAGACATTTTATTTCCATTTAAAAAAGTATAATGAAACATTTTATTTACATAAAATGAGCTTAAACATAAAGAGTCTTAAAAATTTATGAATATTTTTTTTTGGTGAATCTTCCAAATTGACAAAAACGTTCATCAAGTGACAAGTTTTCAATTGTCGTTCTATAGAAAATGAACTTTCGACTCTGCATGAAGTGGCTGAGTTGACAATAAGAAGTGGACCCAAGCATTGAATAAATATCTTTGAAGTAAAACGATTTTTAATCAATGAAGATCCTATTCCAGGCTTCAAATTCAAACTCTAGTATATGTGTTTATATCTTGTCACCATTATTTTAATGTTATAATACTTATTGAAACTATCATAAAAATATATTTACAAAATAAATGTAGAGTTTTGTTATAAAATCTGATTTTATAAACTTATCACAGAACTTCTTAAACAATTTTGCTTCGCCTTTTGAAATGTTTGTATTTTATACTTGTGGAACTTTAAGTCGTATTGAGAGAAAGGCCAATCTTTGAAAGATTTATGTATAAAAGTGGTCTGTTATCTTTCAACCTTCCATTGGACAGCGAATCCCGAAGTACCACCCGACACAAATTACATCATCTCTCCTCTTGTAATAATTCTTGGAGCGAATGATCTGTTTACCCTGAACTATGGGATTTCCTATACTTCTTAGTTAGGAGAAGAAAATGGCTTGTCTCATACTACCTTCAAAAAATACAACTTAGTCAGTGATAAGGGACCTCGCATGCTTTATTCGAGAGTGATAGTTCAAGGGAATGAAAATTCAAAGGAAAGGAATAACTTGATATATTTGGATTATAAAAAAGGTTCAAATGGAAACATTTGTGTTTCTAATACAGGATAAACATGGTTCTCCTATTAAACAAGACAACTTATTGCACATCGATGCTTATGATATCGCCATCAAATTTGGTTTGAAAGAACTTGAATTAGAGTCGATACTAGATTTGGCTTTAGTCAAAGTTGTTTTTACTCTTAAGTAAATATTGATATCAAGAGACGATTGAATGACTTATACACCCTTATTCTTTGAAAAGTGCCAGTGGCAGCACCATATATGTTAAGTTAAAGATATTAGGAATTGATAAGAAATATTTGAATTGTAAAAAGAAATTTACAATAACATTGATTTATACTTTTAAACGTATAAATAAAAGAAGGGATGTTGATTGGCTGGGCCAATTCAGAGATTCATTACCCCAAAAAGAATCCTTCGGACAAAGTGGTGGAGTATTAGGATGTATGGATGTCGAAATATTTATGTGATATTAATTATTTAATTAGTGATAACTTCAAGTTTAAAGGATGATGGAAAAATCTAATATATATTTTTTTAAAGCATATAATGAACATTACAAAATTAATAAAGTTAACAATTTAATAAATTCATTAAAGTCATTAAATTATCTAATTTTTTAGTGTAAAATCCTTGATCGCTGATAGTGGAGATGAAATTTTTTAAAGTTATAACGAGGATCCCAGGTTAGTGAAATGCAATCTCAATGAATTTGGGACAGAAGAAAGTTAAACATTATAAAATATGTTCAAAGTCGTAATCACGAAATAAATATAGATATTTATTCAAGGAACATAGTTGAAGACAATCCGGAATCCTTTATTACTAATAAAACCAATATGATTTCTTCCTCAAATTCCCCATTCAATATCGTTATTCATCCAAATATTGTCAAGTTTATACAGGTATATAATGGCGCATTCGTAATTACTACGCCATTACGAATTCATTAGAGTCATAAAGCAAAATTAAGAAATACAGCTTTGAAAAACAAAAAATACAGTTTAGATTGCCAACTACCAAAAATCTCGTACGCAAAAAAAGTATATAAGATTTACAACTCTATGCATGACACATACGTTCGTAAGTACATCAGTGATTTGTGAAAAAAGAGGCAATCTTAAAAACATGCTCGAGATGACTTCATAAAAATATGGTACCCTTGAATAACGGCTGTAATTAAGACGATTACATTTGAATGTAGCTGACATGATTTTATTATTTTACTTGGAGCAACTTGTTATTAAATTTTTTATTAAGAACAGGAACAGTAAATCCTTGGCTAGTAATGCCTGAGCTGCAGAACCTGAGTCATTTTTTCATGTACTCGAATCTGCCTCGAAAAAAGTTGCATTCAAATAATATTGATGAACAAAATGATTTACAAATTAAAGAGTATACACTTTTTTGTTGGCATTGTACCTCGCAATTACTATACTTTTATGTTTTTCTAAATAAAAGGCTATTTTAGTTTCAGATTCAATTCTACGGATTAATTTAAGCGAAGTTTTTAATATCCAAGAAACTAATTGGATATATTATATGTTTATGTGAAATCTGTGATTCGTATTACACATTAAAGAAATTCATAAATGAAATAATTTTATTTAACCATTTTTTTTTATAAAAAAAGAATCCTTCAGACAAAGTTGCAGAGAATTATAAGAATGTATGGAGGGACGGGCATTATATAGTGGAAATTTTGGTCAGACTCCCCAGATTGTACCTATAGATTGTTGCCTAATTAAATTACAGTTTAATGGATCTCAATTGCATTGGTAAAATTGTTTTAGATTTGGTTATAAGTAACTCAAATGTGGGAACGTTGGAGTTAAAGGTCAAGACTATGAGAGGTCATTAAAAGGCTGCGTTGGCTTCTATAGACAATCAGTTAATAGTTATATAAGCTAACTGCAATAATATGATGGATTAGTCTACTCCCCTCCCCAACGACAAACACGACGAAGAAAGTTCCTCTTATATATCCTGTCCATCGAGTATTCAGGATAAGTTTACTGTGAAGCTGTCTTTAATGGTTGAAGGAACATTGGTAACAGATAAAAAGTGAAGAGTACAACATCCAAACTAATGAGAGGGGGGGGTGTTTTGGATGAGAGTAGGGGACAGGATAGATTTGAAAACATTAGAGGCATTCTGATCAGAAAAATGGAGAACAAAGTCGAAGTCTATGCGGACGACATGACAACATTGTAATCTGTAAGTAATAATATTGAGGAAAGTTATTGCGAAATTCAGTTTGGTCTCAGGCTTGAAGGTTAATTTTCAAAAGTCCAAAATTATTGAGTTGAGGGAGAGAGTCAAATTTAAAAGTTTTCAGAGGGTGCCGCTCCTAAAAATATTGGCGTCATTTGATAAAAGTGATACTAATGAGAATCGAATAGAAATAGAACATAGAATTCGGAGCGGAGTAGATTGAAAAATGTGTATATATGTAGTTGTACGTTCGTTTAGTAGCCTAAACTGTATGAAACATAAAAAATTTACGCCCAAGCGAGGTAGAAGAGTCTATCATTACCTATGTATTTGCATAAAACTATAAATTTTGATCATCTTGTATAACTTAGGGTATTATTTTCTGCTCTACATAAAAGTCTAAATAGAAAAAGTGGAGAGTGCAAACCTTTGTTTTAAACAGAAACATCATGAGTTTAAATTGAATTTACAAACTCCCAAAAGTCCAAGGCTTCAATTTTTTATGATTCTTTTACCCTTTGAGACGTATGCATGTTTTGACTAGTGAAGCCGGTGGCTGTCAAGTGTTCTGATATTATAAACAAGTTTCATTTATTACTTTTTATCTCAGGTTTTTTTTCACGCAATTTGGAACGTTGCTAAACGTAAATATTAGTTTCGTATTTGGTAATGTGAAATCATCATCTCTTCCTGAGTTATCACACAATGTTTGTATAAGTATTTCAATGTTGAATCAAGGGTTATCTACTATTTCTAATTGATTGATTGGCTCTTTGGTGTTTAAATAAATGTATAATTCGAAATAAATAATTTATTGTGATAAAGTTTGAGAATGATAGAGAAGAAAAAATTACCGTTGGTAAACAGTATTGTAACATCCCGGTTAACTGAAAAATTTCAAGTAAAAAGACGCTTTTTGTCTCCCTATATATTGCTCTTAATTATATTTATTTGAGCAGTTAATACTGTAATAATAAGTCTAATAATCATACTCGAAAAATTTCAATCTGTATATATAATATACTTCTCATGTAGAAGATGAAGATAAATAGCTAAAAGAATTAATAAATCTGTTGATATCTTAAGTCTACCAATTTCAAAAATATCTTGATTATGAATATATTTTGCGGAAATCGAATCGCTCAATTGTTTTGAAAATAAACTTAACAAAAAGCACTTAATGTTAAATAACTGATATATCATGGAAATTGATAATTTATGAAGTGAAAATAAGAAACATTCCCGACACGCTCTTTAAAATTATCAAAATAGTGAAGGATTTATTTCTTTTAATACAAAAAAAAATATTTCATTTTTTTCAAACATTTTCATTATAGTAAAAATAGCCAGAAAAAAGGAAACTCGACTTTTTTGTACTGTTAACTCGCATATAAAAGCATAAATGAAAATAAATTACAAGGTTTGAAAGATAAAGACTTGACTTGAGCCTGTCTTTCGTGACTGGACATGTTCATAAACAAGCGACTTGACTCGAACTTATCTCTCAAGACTTGAGATTTTACTTGGTCTTGTATAGGAGAATTTTTCATTCATCTATTTTTATTTCGAAAATAGTCGGGCTGAACAAGTGAATTTATTTTTAGGGAAAAAATTGGAATTCCTAATGAAATAAATGAATTGAATCCAGAAGGCTCATATATATATCGTAGAAGCTGCAAAAAAAAATTAGACAGAATTGATATCTATAGAACAAAGAGGTAAAGATTTCTACGAATAAATTAATTTCAGTTTCATATTAATCATATTTTATTTAGAAACGTTTTTTCATTGTGTAGACAAAATTTAGCTTGTAAAAATAACACACATAAATGTGAGACATTGGATGAAGCAAACTCCGAAGTAAGTCGTTTGATGAAATTATTAGAAAAGTTTCAAAAGGATTTACATGGTAAATTTATTGAAACTGTTGTAAAACTAATACAAATAATAATTATTTTATAGATATCAGCATCGAAGCAGATATCGACAAAGGGAGGAGAGATTTAGCTTTTTCAGAAAGGGATAAAGTTATTATTGAAAAAGAAACCATTCGTGATCTTTATGATAAATTGAGACGTGAAAGAGATAGGTAAGTTTTATGTAATACAAATACTTAACGTTTATCTAAATATAGTACGTATTTCTCATTTTGTTATTTATGCTTTCATTTATAAAACCTTCTGATTTACATATAAACTTCAATTACACTGGTCAACAGTCAAAAATCCTATGGGGTATAAGTATAATAAAAGTTATTCAGTTTTGCATACTGATTTCAAATGTGAAATCTTTTATTTTGGAGAGTCCTAAAGTTTTTGAGAAATCAAACCCTACTGTCTGAGCTAATTTGGTCCATTTTCCAAATTCAACTTCAATTTAAGCCTACAAGGATAATCATTTTTTGCATTAAAAAATGTTGATCCGCTAGGGTATTTAATGCAAATTCCAATTTCAGTCTTTGTTTTGACCTAAAGGGACTCCTGGAGGCATAGGCGGCGGGAGTAGACCCAAGAGTCGGTCGAATTCTTTGTACTTAAATTCGTTGCATATTACATCAAATGGATTAATAAGTGTTGCATTCAAAAGCTGAGACTCACAGCTTTCAAATGAGATGTCAAGAAGTATCCTTAACTAGGGTGAAATTTTCTAACTAAATGGGTAAATTTTCATTTAGCTGTGGGTCTCAGCTTTTTAATGGATTCCTTATTAATTTATAATAACTTATTTATGTAAGTACAAACATTTTGGTCGACTTTTGGGCCTACTCCTGTATGAAATCCTAGGTCAAAACAAAGACTGGAAATGGAATTTGCATTAAAAACACTAGTGGATCATTATTTTTTTAATGCACAAAATCAGGATCCTTCTAGGCTTAGATTGTTGTTGAAATTGAAAAATAGGCCAAAAAAGCTCGAAAACCTTCGGACTCTCGAAAAAAAAAATTAAAGATTTGAAATCAGTGTGCAATGCTGGAACTAGCCCTTAGTATATCCCTTAGAATTTTTGACATTTTAAATTTGTTGACCTGTGCTATCATTTCTAGTGTAACATTATTATTTCTTTGGGTTGAGAGGTACTCACATATCGTAACAACATTGAAAGCAAGTAAGTTTTATCTCATTAATTTCTTTGTATCGTGGGTTAGGAAAATCAATAGTAATATCGGATAAAAAAGCATATACATATAGTAACATATGATAAAAAAACATATACATAGAGTAACATTTGATAAAAAAAGTTATAATAAAGAAAGCCAAAAAACTTGATGGACTTATATGATGTTTATTCGAGAGGATTCCATTCTGGAATCAATCATGTGCCTCTTCAATAAACCGTTTGATTAGGGTGGTTACCTAGAGTGAGAAAAATGCAGAAGATTTGTAGAATAACAAGATCAACAAAAAGAATTTATACCACAACTGTGGCGGGTTATAAATATAATTTACAACATTTTTAATGAAAGGTATTTTTAAAATTTTATGGTTTATTTCACATGAATAGCCATTGTGAAGATTTTTCTTTACTTCTGCTTCATTCATCTTCTTCACCTTGTTAATGGATTCTGTGGAGTTAACGAGTTCTAAGAGTGGATCCTTCACAAGTTCTTGGTTTCCTCTCTGTGCGGTTCCGTCAGCTTCTTAAACTTGATTATAACCTCCATGTTGTTCTTCATTTTCATAAAGACTCCTCCATTATGAAGCGGCTCCATTTCAAGTTTAGAATCGGATTTTATCAATTTTTTTTATTTTTTACACACACAAAGTTCACCTTATATTTATTTATATAAAATAGAATTTTGATTGAAGGTTGCATAACCATTCAATGGTGATCAAATTATGATTAATGTATGTACATTTTCTCGCAAATTTACATTTTCATTTATATGATTTAAAATATTTTAACACAAAACTTATTTATAATTATAGAATTAACTCTAGGATTTAAGATTTTTTGGATATTTCACTGGATTTCTCCACATATGATATCATTTCACAATGATCATTGTAAATCCCCTTTGATATAAAATCCTTGATCGCTGATAATGATGGTAAATATACAATGAAGATTCCAGTTTAGTGAGATGCAGGTCCATCTGATGATCATCAAATCCCTTATAAGACCTTCCGTTAGACTTGACATTTTCTGAACATTTATTATGCCTTTCACCGTAGTGAGAACCCTCAAGGCGTCACAGTTTACAATAAGTGTATTTCTATATTTAAAGAACTTACTGTCGTGGATGAGGGATTCTGCTTTCTTTCCCTTTTGTTTATGTATCTTTTCTTCTTCTTAATCACATAAAGACATAAACTATTTAGTACAGTTCAAGTGCAATATCATGACTAGACATAGGCAAATAGTTATGATAAAGTTGAGTTTAAGGTTTAAAAGAAAAATATCAGTTGGTACCACTACCTTGATGATCAATTAGAATTCAGTCTTCTCAGTATCGTTTAGGTAATATCTTTCTAGAATTATGAGTAGCTATTCTTTATTATTTAATATTGTCAAATAACAATCAGCAGGTAAAATATATAGACACCAGTAAGCAATTGCAGGCACTCTTTTTATCTCAACAAAATGCTGATCCCTAATCATGACATATATAGTAAAAATATCCTTTCTCTAAACTTATTTTTTAGTCCTAGACAACATTTCTTTACTATCCTTTGCCGTAGTTAGAAGGAACAAATTTTTCAGAGTATTGACTTGACAAAGAGTGGATGAATAACAATATTCAGTTGGACATTGAAGAAACAAGTGTCTTGGTCTTCTTAGTGATGAAATTAAAAATATCAGAATTGTCTTCAGTTACGTTTCTTGAATAAATATCTATATTTATCTCGTGATTACGACTTTTAAACGTGTTGTATAACGTTTATTTTTCTCAAGGCTTCTGTCCCAAATTCATTTGGTTGTCATTTCAATAACTTAGAATCTTCATTATAACTTTAAAATTTTTCATCTTCATTATCAACGATCAAGGATTTTATGCTAACTCAATTACATAGTTTATTTACTCTTATTTTATGAATGAATTTATTAAATTATTGATCGTTTATTAATTTTGTAATTTTCATTATACGTTTTCAATATATATTTATATGATTTTTCCTTTACTATTTAAATTATCCCACATATGGCTCGACATCCGTCCCAATATTTACATTTGAGGCTTAATCTTACTTTGAGTTGAAATTATTTTGTACTAATTTAAGTTTCTGTATATATTTTATCTTTATGTGTAATCTAAGTGTATATTTAGTATCGAATTCATTAAAAGTCTTTATCACATTCCATTATATTGTTTCAATCTTGTATTGAATAAAAAGTATATATTGATTTAATGTGCTTATGCACTCTGGGGTAATTTTAGAGTCAAATTTAGCTACTTTGCCGGAGGAAGAGGGCTCAAGGAGATATTTGGATTACACTTATTGCATATATTAACCATTTTTAAGGCTTGAAGTGAAAAGGAATACAAACTCTTGGATTAATAAAGGAAATACAAAAAGGGCTCAGGTCCAATTCCCCCTAATATATTAATTTACGACTTATTAGCTAGAAATATATAAGTTTCTGCCTCTCATCTATGGAATACATAATGTTATTGTTTATTATTGATGTCTTCATTTGTATACATATATATTATTAGCTCAGTAAAACGTAATGACAGCTCAAGCTGCTTCCCTCTCAAAATTCATCAAATTGTCAGGGTTACCAGGTTGGTTTTCTCTTTCTTTGATTCTTACAAGACCGATTTGCTTGAAATTTACATTCCTATGAATTAGTATTTTTGCGTGTACGTATATATTTATTGAAAGGAAGGAGGAATGCATGCACTGATTTTTCGTCCTTGTGTGTAAATATATATTGAAAGGATAAAATATGGTTTGATTGATTAAGAACTGTGATGGGTCTCCAATGGTTGAAATTCGACCCATTGCCTTTCTTGGGAATGAGGACAATCCTTCCCTTGGTAAATGATTTAGGAAGTTTGCCTCTAATTTCCATTGATTCTCCCACTCTTAAAAGGAAGGGAGCGATTTCATTAGGAAGAAGCTAAACGACTTCTCCTATTATTCCGTCAACGCCAGACGCCTTCTGATCATTAAACTTCTTTTTGATGTATAGTTGGATATTTTTGATTGGGTTGCAAACTTCTTCTTAGGAAAGTCAGTCCTATTAAAGCGAACTACATTCTGAAATTCTCTAAAAATTCTCAAGAAATAGTCTAAAATGTCTTTGGTTCGAGTCAGCTTTTTATCATCGCGAATTATTGTTGTAATTGAAGACGCAGAGTATTCATTTCTTTTTCAAAGATATTTCAATCTCTCTGAGGGTTTGCTTCCATAGCCACTTTATCACTCATTTCCGATCCCGCTACTTCTGCTAATCTTTATGAGTTGACCAACTCCAAAGAAAATGTTTGAACAAATAACGATTGCTCACTTAGTACATTATTGATTGTAGCTTGACTTTTCTTCATTAAGATCCTTCGGTTGTGCAGAAATTTGATTGTAGTATATCGAACCACTCGAGAAAAAACAGAAGCTCCTTTGTCTGATGAAAAAGAGAAGTTGAATGCTTGAGACAAGTTCTTACGAAGTTTTGTCATCATTATTTCCTCCTTCATAATCCACTTTGGCATTTTAAAAGCCAAATCCGAAAATGGTTTCGGTCTATAATATGCATTCTTCATTTGTTGAATAAAGAATGGCGAAACCAAGACCATATCGATTTGGGAGGTTAATGAACCTCTTCTCTACGAGGCTAATTGATGAGGACTAAAGTTTTTGGTGGCATCTATAAGTTTTGGCACAGGAAATGGAAACAATACTCAACAAGAAAATTGGAATCTCTCAAAAAGGATTTTAAAAAAATAGAAAAATATCGGATGTCTCACACAATATTCAAGCTGCCACTGAGTCTGTGAAAGGGAGAAAAAAATTCGGGGCGGTGATTGAGATAGATTTTACGAAGGCATTTGATTTTATTTTACACGGACAAATATTAAAAGCAGAGAAAAAACTCCTCCCTCGTTATTTTTTTAATCCCGTTCGCGCGCTTCTATATAGTGCTTCTTCGGTTATTTCTAGAGATGTAAAAAACGGCGATTTTTAAGTCTGCGAGTGGCCCCTCCCCTTGATGACGTGAAAAACGATATGGTAACTATAGAAGCCAGCTTATTTGCTGTCGATATAATAGTATGACTGTAGCTGTGACAGCCTTGCTCCAGTACATAAATAGTAACCTCTACTCTCTCGATAAATTAATCTTCAAGTTTTTAGTTTGATAATAATAGTTATTTATTCATTAACAACATAAAGCTTTAAGTTTTTAGATATTTGCATATTTTAAAAACAATGATTGAATATTTATTAATAATATTTATAGTTATTCTATCTTTTCTATAACTCAAGAAAATGACTGAAAACATATTAACAATATCAACAAATGAAATATTTTATAAGATAAAAGTATAAATAATTTACTTCGAGCAAATTTTTTTCCATAAAGTCATTTTTCGAGCGATAATAACATTAAGAAAGTTTTCAATCCCAATTGAAGGAAAGGTTGTGTGATATTATTGTAACTTTTATAATAGATAATATAATATACATATAATAAGAATTATTATGTCAAAACGAAAAGGAAAACAGCTTGATGATTTATGAATGATGAGAGAATATTATATAGAGTTTCAACTAACAGGTATTTTGAGAACTACTCACACGCTTAAAAATCGCCGTTTTTTACATCATTGGCAGTGATGTATAAAAAGGGTCCAGCTGACATGCAAAAAAAGGACGGTTGTTGGCAACATTTGTCTTTTCAAACTTCTTCTTCTTTCTTATTCTTCTTTTAATGACTCAGTTCTATTCAATTCAAAAACAACAAGTGCCATTTTTAAATTAAGTTTTTGATTCAGGAACTTGGGTCGCCGACAATGGAGGTAGCAACGTTTGAAAATTTGTCAAGGATTCGAGTGTGATGGCATTCCGGCCATGCGATTTCTCGACTTCTTCTTGAAGAAATTTCTGATCATGAGACTTTCAAATCGCTGATGTCACAAGATAAATACGGATCCATTCAATAAAAATGGTATTAGTAATGATTTAGGTACATCTGATTTCACACATGACCTAATTTAATTCCTTGTATCATGTATTATTCCATTTTCAGTGAAAGGACATCAAAATTTCATTCAGTTTATGGAGAAATCCGTCTCTTCTTGTTTTCCCGTAACCCAATCATTGGAGCTCTTAGGTCGAGTCAGAATTTTCAAAATAAAACGGGAAATTGACGAAAAGTATATAATTATGACATTGGACGAGACTAAGGACTTCAAGGATCAATCTATGATTGGTCCTCTAGATGGGTATTTTCATGGACGTTCTTGCCTTATTCATTCCCTTAACACCTGAACCTATTTTATACGTGATAAAGACAGTGTTTATGTTATGTAGTGCTACTATTTCAAAGGTGAAGGAGAATAATAATTCAAGCCTTAGAAGAAATAATACCTCTACTTATTAGTGTGACAATAGTCGCAAAGATATTCTACTTGAAACATTCAAAAGTGGATAGTATAAATAATGCCTGATACATCCAGTTGAAGAATATTGTTGCCGTGATTAGTATTGACTTGAAGAATTTTTGCTTGTACTAAAATGCTCCGATTGTCAATTGTGATTCTGAGAGGGGCTTTTGCATGATGAGGGGATATGCTTTTATCTAATGTCATAATTAAAATTATCTCATCTTCTGTATATTGATCTTCATGAACTTTATTATTCCATTTTTATGGAATATTTTTTCATTTATTTGTTTTTGATGTTTCCAGTTTTTTAGAACATATGCAATCGATTCAATGACTTGTTATAGAATTAGATTTCAGTGTAATTAATTCCCTGACAATTATTACTTTTTTTCTTTTAAATTATATTTGAAAAATTTAAAATTGTAACTATAACGTACATTTTCATCGTATTATCAATTTAATCTATTTTTTTGTGTTTATTTATGAAAACATAAATTGGAATTACATTGGTTTTGCGAATCAATGTTCAGTTCTTCTTATATAACTGTATATATATTTTTGAGATAATCATTATGAAATTTCATCCTATTTTATTTTTTTATGGAAAAATTAAAATGATTACAAAATGTGTTACTTTTGACTGTTTGAAGTTTTTATAATAGTTGTAAATGATAATTAAATTGTTGAATAAAAAAAAGTAACCACTAGATTTTTAAGTAAAATCATTTCATGTAATTGTATGTGTTTCTTAAATATGTAATATGAATTATAGGATTCACTTATGTGTAAAAGTGTAGAAATTTTGAGGGGCAATTCCGACAAAGACATATTGAGGTTTATACTATATTAGTATTGATTAAATAATAATTAATTTTCGAGTCAAGTCCGAATCCATTCCAAAATGACTCATGTCTCATGCTATGCCATTAGTTGCTACAAATTTAGTGTTCTATCCTTAACAGATTTTTAATGCCACTCAGTAATAATCATAATCTATTCCTAAGTAAAACATCAAAATAATAAGTTACATTTCGCCCCTTCAAATGTAAATGGCTGAAATTCTGCCTTACTTCAAGGGTACCATAATCATTTATGACATCATCTCGGGCGTGCATGTCAGCTGGACCCTTTTTATACATCACTGATCATTGGTTATCTCTTTAGGTGGATTGGAGAGCAAGCCGATAATACTTGGGAGGAGTTGTAGACAGAGATGTCCTACATTATTATTCATTGCCGCTATAGAAGAGCTAATAATTAGTATATCGCGCAAATACAATGGATTTGACATTGAATTTCCCGGATATCGACATCTCGTCGACCTATACGCCGATGACATAACTTTAACGGTGGAGGTCAATTCGTAAGTGCAGCTCATTAAGAGAATTGAGATCCTTTTATATGCTTTCGAAAAGTTCAAAACAAAATCGGGATTAGAATTAAATCGCTCCAAAACTTTTATTTTACCAATAGGGGAATGGGATTACAAAGAAGGTCTTTTTATAGGGCAATGCTTCTGTAAAAAAAAAGTCTCTATACTTAGAATTTACTGGGGGCCTGAAGGGGTGCATAAAAGCAACTGGGACAATATATCTTCAACGGTTAGTAATCGGGTTTCTTTATGGAGGAACTTTGGTTTCCAAAAAAGAATTGACCTGTATAATCTTCGTATCGTTCCTTTAGTATTTTATAAGGCCTCTGCGTCTCCAGAGATTGCGGAAAGGGCTATTATAGAAGAAGAAAGTTGTTTATCAAGGCTTTTTCACAAACAATACTTCCATCCTTAAGGAGACCTAAGTCACAAATTGGAGGAGGACTTGCTCTTCTATCTCGTATACTCCCGAAGGTATACATCAAAATTTTTATTGATATTTCGAAAAACCTCAACAAGGAGTGGAGAAGAACGGTTACTTGCAGTAGTCTGTACATGAGATTAATGTTTGGAACCGATTTGACAAATAACTCGACCCTTGGCATTTCTTAAGTCTGGGCAGCAGCTCAGAGTAGTTTGGAGGTGTGAGCCCAAGTATCTGAGTGATTCAACAGTGGATATTATTCAAATATGGAGTCAAACGCTTTTTGTTCCAAAATTTAGAAGATCTGGCGGTGTTGGAGGAAAAGGCCCTAAATAATAATGTTCTATCTGTGCATTTGTGTCATTTATTTAAGCAAGCAATTGATAACATATTGAACCAAAGCTACCGCAATATAAAGTCTGAAGTGAAGAGAAGATCGATGGAGCATGCAAGAAAACGACAATACCTGGGAATTAATTCAATTTGTGGATCAAGATGTAGGACTAGCGTGCACGATCCTATAGATGTGACCAGATACTACGAAAATCTATATAGCTGTCGAGATTGTATGTTACATCGTAAGTGCATTAAGTGTAGTTTCAATAATGCTGATTTTGCAGATCAAATTAACGTCAACCCAAATACATTAATACCTTTATCTGTAGATGAGACGGAGAAGCATTTCTCTGAAGAGGAAATTGTTAATGCAATAAAAAATTGTGGAAAACGAGGCAAATCGCCAGGAATATCAGGAATTGGTTTTGAAATCTATCAGCTTTATACTAATGAAATAGCACCTATTCTAAAGGAACTTTTTGAATGGGTCCTAATGGTGGGTTCTTTAACATCGTGTATAAACGATGGCCTACTTATAACATTCCCAACAAAATAGGAAAGACCCTAAATATGTCAAGAATCTCAGACCTATAACGCTGCAAAATACAATTTATAAGCTCTTCTCTCATGTAATAGCAGAGCGATTAAAAATGACCCTTCCGGACATTGTAAATGTTTCCCAAAAAGGCTTTATGGCGATTAATAGAATAGAAGGTATCGCGGCTAATTTGCAAACCGCTTATGAAAACTATTTGAACTGCACAATAATGACTATAGACTTCGAAAAAGCGTTTGACTCCATCTCACATTTGCATATAATCAAGACTCTTAATAGTAAAGGCTTCGGGGATTTCATGGTGAGAACAGTCGCTACATTGCTTGTCAGCTTTAGTACATATTATGGCTCAAAAAAGAATTCATTCAAAGTGGAACGTGGATGTAAACAGGGAGATCCAATTTCTGCAATTCTTTTTATGATAGTGTTGGACCTGTTCTTAATAAAAGTAAAGGAAAACAAGCTTTTAAGAATAATAAGGATTGTTGATGCTGAATCCATGTATGCCTATGCTGATGACACCTCCGCAGTTATTGTTGGTGGTAGAGTTCATACAGTGGCTTCCTTTTTAGAAGTTTACAAATTATTATCATGGTTCGAAGTTATCTCGGGACTTAAGATAAATGTTTAAAAGTCCGAAATTGTTACCAATAATGAATATATCGTAAAGCCAAGGGCCAAGGTCCTTGGGGTCATGATTGGCGAAGAAGCAATGGTATCTAATAGGCAGGAGATTGTTTCAAAGGTAAAAAAGAGTTGCAGCCGCATCAAGAATCTAGGCTTTCATAGATGGGAAAGAATACAAATTTGGAACTCCCACATAATTTCAAAAGTAACTCACCTATTCCGAGTTTGTAAATTTGATTATAACGTCTCTACTGAATTTACAAAGAGTTGATGGACTTTCTGGGCCTCAAGAATAAAAGAAACATATCAATCAAAAGGTCTTAACGCCCAAAAATCTTGGAGAACTGGGAGTTTTGGATTTCGGGAGCTTTTGGAGGTCTCTATTGGCAGAATGGGTACTGAAATGTTTTAGAAAATCCGACTTTTGGAATGTAACTGTATTTCAAGAATGTTTTAATGAATTGCATTGCGAATATGGGCTACGTTTTATAATTAGCAAACTTTCCAAACTGAAATACTGGAGATCTTTGCTTTTTACTGTGTCAGATACTTTTTATGACATAGAGATGGCTATGGGCGAACATACTCCACTCAGGGATTCAATGGCTGAGATTCTTAATTCTCTCTCGAAAATGAAAAATACCTTCTTTTTAATCGACTTTCTTAAGCATAACCTTTTGGCCTTGATGACATTTAAAAAGATCAGGAAAATGCAAGAGATGCAGCATAAATGTATTTTTAATTTTAATTCCAAGCGCTCGTTAAGAGAACAACTTTCAAAAATTAGAGTTGTTGATATTAGAGAAATGTGGACTAAATCTGTGCTTTCTTTGGTCAAGAGCGTATTAGAGAGAAGAAATCTTCTTTCTATTGAAAGACAGGCTTGTAAGAGATATCAAAATCCGCTTTTAACTCCCTCTGAGCAATGGTTCTCCTATCGCGTAGTGACAGGAACTTGGAGGTGTCAGCTTTTTTGTCAGATCTCACCAAGTGTTACTTTTATAATGAAGAAGAGAAAACAACGTCCCATGTTTTATATGACTGTAAATCTCTCTATCCTATGTACAGTGTACTAGCCTCAGAGCTGGAAAGTAACTTTGGGTCCTCAATAGATAGAGGATTTTTTTGTTCTTGTGAGGTACGTGTGTGTGGATCATCTGGTCCGCATCTATTTGACAGTTTATCCCATAAATATATATTTCAACTGTTGTATAGATATGATTTCGGCGATTCTTCGAAACGCATCGTCGAGAGTTGATGTGCCAGGGGCAGACTTTAAATTTTCAATACATAGTGGTGCTAGACATGGAGACTTGTTATCTTCAACCCTCTTCATTACCGCCATTAACAGTTTGTGGGATAAAATTAACTCAAACATAGCAATCGGCGGTATCAAAATTGAGAGCTATCTGTTGAAGTATTTAATGTACGCAGATGATCTTACGCTGTTTCTAGCAGGATCTGAAGAAGGAGTAGTTCAGTCCATCAATTCCTCGCTCAACACTATTAAGAATTTCAAAAATACATCGAGTTTCTCCATAAATCTACAAAAAACACATATACTTTCAAATTTTTGTGAACGGTTGAGAACCTCTTTTGACGTATTGGACATTTCTCTCTCAACTGTTCTACTAGGAGTCGGAGTCTCAGCTGATTCTGATGAAGCTATGAGAATGAATAAGAAGAAAGTCTTAGAAACACTACAAAAAAGCGTTACTTTTTAAAATAACTTCCCTTTAACACGTTACGAGAAACTGAAGGCTTGGGACATCAATATAGTCCCAAGGGTCTTCCATTTATTGAAATATACATCTTTTTCCAATAACATAAGCCAAAAAATTACCAAAACGAGAGATAGTCTGGTATGGGGTAACTGGAAATCATATATTTCGTAAGCCAGAGTGGAAACTTCTATCCGTGGTTGGGGTCTTGACTTTCCTTGTATTAAATCAGTGTGGAAGTCTTTAAACCTCTCCTGGTATTAAATCAGTGTGGAAGTCTTTAAACCTCTTCTGGTATTAAATCAGTGTGGAAGTCTTTAAACCTCTCCTGGTATTAAATCAGTGTGGAAGTCTTTAAACCTCTCCTGGTATTAAATCAGTGGATTTTTTCCAATAAGGATTTCTGGGCGGAGAAAATTGAAGAAAAATTATTGAGAAATACTGAACATCATTTTTCTGAACAAATTTTGATGGGCCTGCTGGAATTAAGGGTGATGAAGAGATGTGGACATTATTGGAAAAAAATGGGATCGTCAGTGTACTCTGTACTGAACCTAGTCCTCCCTCTTCTAGGAACTGATGAACCAGTCAATTTTAGTGGTAGAATTAACAGTAGGGACGAGTTCTTCAACGATTTCAATATCACGTCATTCGGCCAAATTAAGGTTCGAAGGAACACCAAAATTGGTAATTTTATATTATGGTCGAGAGCCAATATGATTTCATCAACAACGAATGGGGATGTTGCTACCCAGGGACCTCCAATACCTATGTACGTTGCTCTGGAAGGCCTTCAAAGTAAATTATTCTACGTAGCGCTGGTGAAAAGTCAGGATAACAAGGGGCCAAAAATTAGTAGAAAGAAGGTTGAGGAGGCTCGGTCTCAATTTTGAACTAAGCCCACTGAACCCAGCAACGATCATGAGGAACCCATTCACGGATTCGCAAAAAAAAACTGGCTAATTGCAACATCACCAAGACACCAAGATGCTTTTAAAGTGGAATTTTTAATTGCAAGGGTGCAACAAATGTTATACGCAGTGAAGGTTGGTAATAGTCAAATCCCGACGGCCTTGGACGTTCTCTTGCCCAACCATATTTTTCAAATGTGGGGTTCTCCTTACAGGAGTAAAGAAAAAAGAAAAGGAGTTAACGTGCGATTTCATTTCCTCAGGGAATAATTTTCATGTTTTTCTAGCCTGCACTGCAGTAGCCAGTGCTATTATCACCTATTGTTAGGAATGCAAAAAATATCCAAATGGGGTGTTTAAAATAAAAAAAAGAGAAAATCAACCTGGTAACCCTGACAATTTGATGAATTTTGAGAGGGAAGCAGCTTGAGCTGTCATGACGTTTTACTGAGCTACGAGCTGCTAATTTCCATCATATATACAAATGAATAATAAATAATAACATTATGTATACCATAGATGAGAGGCAGAAAATTATATATCTTTAGCTTACAAGTCGTAAACTTACAACCATTATGAGAACTTGAGCCCTTTTCTAACATTGTATTTGCTATATTAACCCAAGAGTTTGTATTCTTTTCGACTACAAGCCTTAAGAATGGGGATTATATGCAAGAAGTGCAGTCCAAATGACTCCTTAAGCCCTCTTCATCCGGCAAAGTAGCTAACTTTGACTCTAAAATTACCCCAGTATGCATAAACGCATTAAATCAATATATATTTTTTATTCAGTACTAGATTGAAACAGTTTAATAGAATATGATTAAGACTTTTAATTAATTCGATACTAAATATAGGCTTAAATTATGCATAAATATAATATATATATATATATATATATAGAAACACAATTTAGAACAAAATAATTTCAACTCAAAGTAAAATTAAGCCTCAAACATAAATTTGAGGGGTGTCGAGCCATGTACGTGATAATTTAATTAGTGAAGGAAAAACCCTATATACATATATATTGAAAATGGTTAATGCCAATTACAAAATTAATAAACGATTAACAATTTCATAAATTCATCCATAAAGTAAGAGTAAATAAATTCTCTAATGGAGTTAGCATAAAATCCTTGATCGTTGATAATGGAGATGAAAAGTTTTAAAGTTATAACGAAGATCTTAGGTTAGTGAAATGACATCTAAATGAATTTGGGACAGAAGCCTTGAGAAAACTAAACATTATACAATACGTTTAAAGTCGTAATCAGAAAATAAATATAGAGACCTATTCAAGGAACGTAATCGAAGACAATTCTGATATGTTTAATTCCATCACTAACAATGTACAACTCAACATCGTTTTAGTCAATTTCTTGTTCTATACTGAAAAATCCCATCCTTCATACTACGGCATTTCATAGTAAAGAAGTGTTGTCCAAGATTAAATAAGAAATAAGTTTAGCGAAAGGATATCTCCATCATCATGTCATGTTATTACACTTGAATCACTCAAAAGTAAAAGACTGCATGTGATTGAGAGGAACAAGGGATACATATAACTGAAGAAAATGTCTGCTGAATCCATAATCCACGATAGCAAGTTCTCTAAATACATAATTATTCCTATCGTAAAGTGTGACGCCTTGAAGGTTTTCAATACAATAAAGGGGATGAGGGATTCGATGATCGTCAGATGGAACTATATCTCCATCAAAATTGGAGATATTTATTTATTGTTTTTATAGTTTGTACTTATTTTTAATCGAATCATATGGAAATAATAATAATAAATAAATAAATAAACTTTTTGAAAATTTGAAGGTCTTAAAAATTGAAAAAAAGGCACTTTACTAAAAAAAAATTGCCGACTTCATAGGAGTATAACTACAGTCAATAATTTGTGTGTCCATTTAAAACAAAAAAAAACTTATTTCCGAATTAAGCGAAGAAATGCCTAGAATCTTTGTTCTCCCATGATAAGAAATCCAATGTTAATTATGTATTGATAAAGCAGAAGGACAAGGGGAGGGGGGATCGTTTCAATCAGCATTGACCTATCCTTTCAAGTATGCTTTTCATGTATGCTAGGAAATGTGAGGTACGTGTGTGTGGATCATCTGGTCCGTATCTATATGTAACTATTTATTCCTGTACATACGATAAGAAGTAATAAAGCTAGTATTCACAAGAACTCTACATGGCGCAGTCGGTCTAAAGGACCAAAATTACAAAAGATCCAAAGACTCCACAAAAGCTTCAAGGAAAGATGGAGTCCTCTACTACAAACGCGTCATTTTCCAGACGCGTCTACGGAGGCTACAAAAGCACAGTGACACGTAACATCAATTCCGCCACATCCCTCATAGAAGGCCTCAGAGCCCAACATGCCGGCTCATTACATTCTTCAGAAGTAGAGCTCATTAATCGAGCACAAGAAAAAATGGACACCTCTATAGAAAAATTGGAGTGTCTCTCGTTAGAAATGTATGAGGGTTGGACACAGGAAGAGTTCAAAGAGGAAGCAAAGGAGATGGAGAAGATGGTAAAGGCAATACAGGAGATCAATATGAAATTTGCTAATATAAAAAAAAGCTTTTCTGAAAAAAGAAGAACTCCCTATGCCTAAAATTAAAGGAGTGCGTAGAATTAATGAGTCCCTCAAACCTCAGTCTCTCCTTGTGGACTCTACGCTGGCGGAATTTCGTTCATGGAAGGAGGGATTTACGTGCTACTACACCTCAAATTGCATGTTTGAATTCCCTATTGAAGAGCAGAGGGCCTACTTCAACACCTGCTTGGAGTTAAGACTTCAACAGTTGCTCTCTACCAAGATAGGGGAATCGATATCAATTTTGGGAGACTAAAGCTGCATCAATGCAATCCACACTATATTCCTACAAAGAACACCCATACTGAAGCGCAGATATAATTTTTTTAATTGCAACCAAGCACCGGGAGAATCTTTCTCTAATTGGACCCATGGAGTTGGAGGGTCAGGAGGCTGAGCTAGAAAAAATTGACGTTGATTACCTGTATGTCCTCAGAATAATAACAGGAATAGGAGACAAACGGCTCAGAGAGGAACTGCTACGACGCCAAAACCTGACCCGTCAGGAACTCGTCGATTTGGCCACTGCATGGGAATCTGCTGATGTTCTGCGGGAGACCTTGGATGGAAGAACGACATCAATCAATGCTTTTAACAAGACGACGTCTGGTAAGGAATACGGGAAATGTTTCAGTTGTGGAAAGAAAAATCATCGACGTTCAGATTGCTGGTTCCAGAAAATAAAAAACTATTTCAGCACGTTGTTATCGTGAAGTTCCAGTTTTGCATTTATGCAATCAAGGCTAAAAAAGAAGAACTTCAAATATCAATTTTGAACATTGCTAGAAATTATATGGAAATTTTAATGAACTTGTAAATATGGTTTTATTTTTTTGTACTGGATTTATTTTAACTATTTTGATCTGATTATTTTAGTGTTACATTGTTAATGTTATGTTGATGAACGAGTGCCAGAATGAATAGAGACTGGTTAAAAAAAAAAAAAAAAAGATTTAAAAGCAATGTGCAAAACTGAATAACTTTTATTATTCTTATACCCCTTAGGATTTTTGACATTTCAAATTTGTTGAACTGTGTTAATATAGCTAATTTCTACGATCATAAAAAATGTTGAAAATTGTTTCTAAAGTTATTTAAACATGTGGCTGTCTAATGATTTTTGTTATTTTAGAGTGGACTGCGAACTTGCAGAAACTCTGCGGGATTCTGTGGAAATGAATAAAATAAGAATAAAGCTACAAATCGATAATAAAGAGCTGAGGTTTGTTTGATACTAATAATTTACAATATTTTATTCAAGTAATTTTCATAGGAATCGTTTAGATAACTTAGAAAAGGATAAGAGACATAAATCTCTACAAGAAACTTCTAGACGCTGTTGTAACTATTGTCAAGATTGTGCCATCTTATTTGGTCTTAGTGGATGGGAAACTAAAAAAATTGAAATAAAAATGAATAATCTTCACTTAAATGACGATATAGGGTTTGATATTTCAGGAAGTAAGGATAAATTAATTTGTCCTAACAAACTAGTAAACGTTTCTTGGGTGAGAAAAGGAGGCTCTGCTGATGGAAAGTTATTGTAATACCTACTAGTGAAATTTATCAGATTGACTTTTATTTTCCTTTTTAGGATTAATGATTGTATTATGAAAATAAACAAAATCGACTGTCAAGGACTAGATAAAAGAAAGGTGTTACAGATTTTGCGTAGCTCTGGCTTAATTTTGAGTCTAACAATAAGAAGAAAGCTTCCATCGATTGAAAAAATTCTTGAAAAATATGGTCTTCTTTTAGATTTAGGAGTCTATGTTGTTAAAACTCACCCTGATTTTTTGGCTGCAGAAGAACATGGAATTAGCAAAGGTGATAGAGTTGCATCAATCAATGGTTGGTGTCTTGAAGGAATAAAAAACATAGAAGAAGTATTTAAGTTGTTATATTTTAAGTCCTACCATTACTTACAAATATCGTTTGTGAAATTCTCAAGTGTCTTTCCTTGTACTCTTTCAATCCATTCTGATTCTATTATGTTAAATTTTAATGTACTTGGGGTACCAATGAAAGATAAATTAAAAGAAGAAACATCTAATGTTAAAATATTAGACAAGGTGATCATATTATTTTAATTTTCAATTCTAATTTTTTTTTAAATATGCTTTTTTGTTATTTATAAGAACAAATAACTTTTTTTGTGTAATATTTTAGGGAATGAATATTGATTTAAAACAACAAGAACATAGAATTCGAAGTCCTGACATAAATGTTCATTTGCTCCATAAAGGATTGCATCAATATAAATGGTTTAATAATGCAAATTTGTCGACAGAAAAAATATACAAGCATATTTATAATAATTTAGAAGTTAAAAGTGAAGACGGGAATGAATTTTATTTAGTATAAAAGCATTTTAAACTACGTAAAATATCTTGTCTTTTCGTTATTTAATTATTAGGATCATAGAACTGACAAACGTTTCTTTATGGCAAATCATCATATAAAGTCAGAAAAAATGGGGAAAAATGAGAAAGAGGATAAATATATTGAACCTTATTCAATCAATACTTTTGAACATTGTGAAAGGTGTAGTAAATGGAATTTTAAAAGATGAAAAAATAAAATCTTTTTTTTTTCAGTAGAACTTGGCCTAGAGTAAAAAATGGGGCTATGATTAAAATAGAAGACAAAAAGTTTCACGACAGAGAAAATGATCCTTTCATTATGTCAAAATTAATGTCAGATCTTCCTGTTTATAGTGTTAAAAAAGAAGAAGAAAATAATTCTAAATTTAATGTAAATAATGAAGATGATATGTATGTACATTTTTCTTAGCTGTTTGTTTTAATTAATTTCTTAAAAAATATTTTAGATTATTTGATGAGAAAAAAAAAACTGTTCCTCAAATGGAATCAAATTTCAATAATATTGTTTTGGATACGTCTGTTGATGACTCCGTCAAATCTGCCCAAGCAGAAAAAGATGTTTTAGAACGATATCTAAGAAGATCTACATTCTTTAAATCCTTTGATGTGCCTGAAAATAATAATCATATGCAATCAGATTCTATTAATACTTCGTCATTAATAATTTCGCAATGTTCTTACATAAATCCCTTGGGTTCTGCTTCAAAAAGGATAAGTTATGACGATTTGCATGATTCAAGGTTTAGTTATCCTCAATCCTCGAACAATTCGTTTATCTGCAATACTAATGGATTCAAATATTCACACCAGTATTTTAATTCGTTATCTTCTACTTCGAAAAAGTACGAATTATCTTATCCGTGTGATAGTCAAAGTCATTGTGCTTCTATTGCAAATAGAATGTCAAATAATAAAGCTGAAGCAACACTTAGTATGATTGAAGTTCCTCAGTTTAAAAGTAATAATGTTGATGTGAATTATCAAAAACTTACCAATGAAAACGAAAACTCAAAGTTATCAACAAAAATAAGGTAAGGAATGTGCTTATCAATATATGTACATTTGCAAAATTATAAATAAATTTATAATATTTCCAAAATCATTACAACAAAGATAATTAGAGCTGTAAATAATATGCGATGCTGGTGTGTAAAAAAGAAAAAGAGGGCTAGTTGACATGGTATTTTCTTGATAATTTTAGGAGGAAAGCAGCTTTAGCTTTCATACATTTTTTACTATATTAGCTACAAGTAGCTATTCTCTTATCCTTTCACAGAGGAAGACATTAACGTTTTTTGTGTGGGAGTGTAAGGAAATAAACATTAGTTCATATCTATCAGAAAACTATATTTTATCAAGGATTCTAAGTTCACTCGATTAGGCGTTTTATTGATTAATTATTTAATGTAGACGGTGTATATTACATGTGGTTAGGTCTACTTGTTGCTTCTCAATAATTAAGGAATAATAATAATAGCAATGGAAAATAAAAAATACTATTGAAATTAATAACAATTAAAAATTTCCCACATGGGAAGCTCTGTATATAATCAATCTCTCGCCTTCTCCTGGCGCTCAAAGACTCATGGTAGGGCTACTAAAGTAGTTGCACGCAGACGGATTACGACATCAGCTGAAATTCTTCTGCGTGTTATAAGTGAATTTATATAAAAAATACGCACTTTCGGCCTGTAGAAAAAATAGAATGAGAAAACCAACCTGGAAACTCTGAAAATTTGATGAATGTTGGGGGGGGGGGGGGACTAACTTGAGCTGTCGTGACGTTTTACTCAGTTATACAAACTGCTATTCTCCTTTAAATATACAAATGAAGACATAATAAATAATAATAGAGAGGCAGAAAATTAACTGAATTTAATGAAAGATAATTATATATTTTTAGCCAATAAGTCGTAAAATAATAACACTGGTGAACAGTCAAAAATCCTAAGGGATTAAGTAAAATAAAAGTTGTTCAATATTGCACGCTAATTTCAGATCTGTAATTATTTTTTTCGAGAGTCCGATGGTTTCCGAGAAATCAAATCCTACTTTTTTAGCGTTTTTGGCCCATTTTCCAACTTCAATTTCAATTTAAGTCTAGAAAGATACTCATTTTGTGCATTAAAAAAAGATGATCAGCTAGTGTATTTAATGCCAGCCTAATCTTTTGTACTTAAATAACTCTGAATGTTACATGAAATGGATTAGTAATGCATTCTAGAACTAAGATCAACATCTTTCAAACGAGGTGTTAAGCACTCGATAAGAATCCTTAATCAAGAAGAAATAAATTTGTAAATTTTCCTTCAATTTCGAGCAAAAATTCAAAAATTGTAAAAAAAAAAAAAAAAAAAAAAAAAAAAAAAAAAAAAATGAATAAAATTTGATTCCTTCTTTTCTGGCAAATCTCATAATCCGGCGGTAGCAACTGATCTTTCCCACTCCACATGAAGCCTAAGTCTGATGGCATTTGAAGGCCTTGTGGGGGTGGTTGAAGAGTGTAAGATTTGTGTCTGACTAATACCCTCTCCTTAATCTTTTTTTTTTGCAAATCACCATCTTCTGTATGTGGACTTGTTCCGTGGGTACCACTATATTCCTCTGGCTCCAGAATACATCAAGAAGACAGCAACTATCACTCTCTTGTGACCGTTCGAGTTCCTACATCTATCCCTCAGCATCACCAACGCGACACAGGCCTTCCAAGGTCAGGTGGTTGAGGTCACAAGGAGCCTAGAATTTACCTTTCGTCTACCTTGATGAAATCCTAATTGCATAACTCAAGAAGCACTCTTCATGTCCTGTTCAACTGTTTGACCGACCGTGGACTTGCAGTCAATCCAAGATAAATATCTATTCAGTCAGATAGAGCTGATATTTCTGTAATACAAGGTCAACCGGCAAAATTGGAGAGCGAAGTCTTATGTATCTTTGACTTCCTTACTCTAGCCGACGTTTCCAGGTGTGATTAAACACTATCAGCAATCACTCAAAGGACTAACATGAATACTGATTCCCACTATAAGGTCGTAGCAGGAAAGCCCAAGTTACTCACATGGACAGACAAAGAAAAATTCTCAAGTATCTGAGAGCAGTTAAGCAGACTCTATTATGTTATTGCATCCATGCACATACAGTGGATACAACACACGTTGCAAATGGTGGAGTTCTTTTAAAGTACAGTGCGTATGATCACGAGTTACAAGCTATCCTCTTGGGGATCTTTCGGGACAAGGTAGAAGGCTGACTGTTCAGTCTTCAAGGATTATAAAACCTTGACTTTTGTATTCAGAAAGTTATCCAACTCGTGGATCCGAGCCTTTTTATCAGTGAATGCATGATAGACATTTGTCATATTACTGGCAGGTAAGCAGAGTGACTGATAAGCTGTCACAACTCTCCATCAATACAATCCCAACTTGCTTCAAAACCTTGGACTATGCTCAGGTAGCTCGTGATCAAGGAGCTGCCTAAACATCCATGACCGGTTTTCAACCTCAGGTTGGAAGGGGAAGCAGCATATTTGCCAAGTTACTGCCCAATCTTGTGACTTATGTTGCATGTTCGATGGCTTATCCCACCTTTTGGTTCAGACAACAACAAAAACTGATAATAGACATGTTTGTTGCATAGTATATATAAAAGTTCTAATGACTGATAGCTGCCAAGAGTGTGAACAGAACAAAGTCCCCCACTTGGTCACTTTCTGATGCCCCTTTCATCGTTCTGCCATGATAACGTCGACTTGGATGGTCCTCGAAAGGTTTCAAGGATCTTTTAGCAATCATCCACTTGACGACAAGATAAGCCAGAAGGGTTCGACGGATGAAGAGTGGGGGAACGATAATGTGTATATCTTGATATTATTTTGTAAGGGGTGAAGTCATTATTTTATACAATTTTTATCCCTACTCCACCACTCTGTTCTGTCTTAGCAGTTGTGGGTTTCTCTAATCTCCTGTTCCAGGCTGTGACTAGATAAAGTTTAATGAGAGTGATTGAAAAATATAATTTGATTAAAAATGCAAAAATATGGAGAAAATTTAATGCGATTGTTCAAAAAGTAGAGACTATGGAGATTGATCTGGAAAAATTTACTATCCGGAGGCTGTCATTTAGGCTGCCTCTAATGTTTTTAAATTTAAATTAAATTTTGAATTATTCTTAATAAAATATTATCACTGTTATCGCTGTTTTAACGGTAATTCTTTACTTTTTGACTACTATCCTCTTGTCTTTATCCTTTTCTATCTCAAATGAGATTGAATTTGAACAATTTGAATCTGTTTCATGTTTCTCTATCTTCTCCTAGATGTTGGATCTGATTCTTATAAAAAAAAGTTTTTGTTTTAATTTTGCTCTTTTCTGAATTCTATGTTTATAAATTGTATCGATTTGAGCATGAATAAACATTTTTCTTGTTGAACATAGAATTCTAATATGGGATTTACATTTATTGTGATCCGTTCTAATTTTCAATTAATTTTTTTTTCAACTTATATCAAACGATTAAATTGACATTTGGAATGAAAGGTTGTTGATATGATGTCAAATTCGATATATTGGATATTTTGGATTCCAAACTACAAAATAGGCATTGTTTGAATTAGTTATAAAGAAGTTTCAGAAAAACAATTTACCTGGAATATACATAGAACTATTTAAAGGTCATTGTACAAGTAGGAAAACATTTCTGAACTTGTACGTCAAATAGACATAGGATAGGACCTGTTTCAAAAAAAATTGAAATATGCTAATGCACATTTTCTACATAGTTCTTATCCTTTTTTTAATAGCTAAAAACAAATTTCGATGAACAACGCAAATAATATTATAAAAAGTTCATCTGGTTCAAATGAATTTTATAAAAGCAATTTCTTTTTGACAAAAATGAACATATTAGGTATTTAATATAATAAAGTTAAACAAATCTCTTTAGAGTATATTCCACACATTAAAATTTATCAAAATCAGATTATCATCAGGTTTGATTGATCAATGAGAGTAAAGACCAACCAAGATTAGTTTTTAATCAAAGATGAAATCAGTCCAAATCTTAATGTTGATGTCAAAAATTTACATACCATTACAGTGTGATCAATATCAGATTCTTAATCTCATCCACCTTTTAAGTAAATGGGAGATGTTATTATTTTTGGAGATTGTCCCTGTCGAACAAAGTTGTGCCAGCAAGAATTTGTAAACTTTTCAAAAATTATGTCATGAAGCTTTCTAACGTCATCATAAGTAGAGCAATTTTCATAGAGTCATGTAAGGAGAGACACTGGGATATTTTGACATCACTACGTATATTTAGCCCTGAAATTTCATAATCTTCTTTCAGCTTCTTTAACCTTTTGAAAAAATGTATCTTACCCAGACAAAAACTAAACATCTTAAATTTTAATATTAATATTTAATACTTTCAACTAAATTAAAAAAACAATTTTATAGTGTTCATTTTTTTACCCTTTGTACCTCTTTCTTAACGGGTTTCTAGATTTTCCCTTTTGTTTTGTTTATACCACACTTAAATATATCTAATTTCACCCCTAAAAAATTAGATCTCTTTTGAAACAATCATTGCCACAGCATTGTCATAAAGAGAATAAAAAATAGTATATAAATATGTACAATGTATATACAGGCTTTCAAAAAGTTTTTCAACACTTCACTACCATATTAATCCATAACCATAATTCATTTTGATGAAGTTAAACACAGTTGTGTTTTTATAGAAATCTATTCGACATAATATACCCAGAAAGCCATACAAACTTTACAAATATAGTCCTTATTCAAGTTTCTCTATTTTTTGTTGACAGAGGACTTCAAGTATCTAATGTTGCTATGACATATTTGGTTGGCTATGGACTATATTTGTTACCAATGGGCCTCTCTCGAGGCCAAAGTTCTTTCTACCAAAAGGTATTTTTTGTTTTCCCCTCTTGACCAATCTCTGCAGTATGATCAGGAGATTCGTCCAGCTGGAATACACGACTGTCTTGTTGTGTATTTTTGTGATTTTATAGATCTATAGGAGAATCTTTTTTATAATATCACGAAGTAATTGATTGCAGTTAGTTGGTATCCTCGATCAAACTAGATTTTGTGTATGATCGACGCTACAACACATATGTCATAACCAGTGATGGATAAAAAGGGTCCAGCTGACATGCAAAAAAAAGGCGGTTGTTGGCAACATTTGTATTTTCAAACTTCTTTTTCTTTCTTCTTCTTTCTTCTTCTTCCTTTATGACTCAGTTCTATTCCATTCAAAAACAACAAGTGTCATTTTAAATTGAGTTAAAAAATGCCTGAGGATTTGACTCAGGAACTTGGGTCGCCGACAGTGGAGGTAGCAACGCTTAAAAATTTGTCCAGGATACGAGTGTGATGGCATTCTGGCTATGCCATTTCTCGACTTCTTCTTGAAGAAATTTCTGATCATGAGACTTTCAAATCGCTGATGTCACAAGATAAATACGGATCCATTCAATAAAAATGGTATTAGTATTGATTTAGGTACATCTGATTTCACGCCTGACCTAATTTAATTCATTGTATCATGTATTATCCCACTTTCAGTCAAAGGACATCAAAATCTCATTCAATTTATAGAGAAATCCTTCTCTTCTTGTTTTCCCGTAACCCAATCATTGGAGCTCTTAAGTCGAGTCAGAATTTTCAAAATAAAACGGGAAATTGACGAAAAGTATATAATTATGACAATGGACGAGACTAAGGACTTCAAGTGTGACAATGGTCGAAAAGATATTCCACTTGAAACATTCAAAATTGGATAGTATAAAGAATGCCTGATACATCCAGTTGAAGAATATTGTTGCCGTGATAAGCATTGACTTGAAGAATTTTTGCTTGTACTAAAATACTCCGATCGTCAATTGTGATTCTGAGAGAGGCTTTAGCATGATGAGGGGATGTGCTTTTATCTAATGTCATAATTAAAGTTTGGCTCATCTCGTGTATATTGGTCTTTATTATTCCATTTTTATGGAATATTTATTTATTTATTTCTTTTTGATGTTTATTTTTTGAGAACATATTCAATAGATTCAGTGACTAGTTACAGTAGTCACTGTATCGATTTCAATGTAATTAATTGCCTGACAATTGTTACTTTTTTCTTTTTAATTATATTTTGAAAAATTTAAAATTGTAATTATGACGTACATTTTCATCGTATTATCAATTTAATCTATTTTTTTGTGTTTATTTATGAAAACTTAAATTGGAGTCACATTGGTTTTACGAATCAATGTTCAGTTTTTCTTATATAACTATATATATATATATTTGAGATAATCATTATCAAATTTCATCTTATTTTATTTTTTTATGGAAAAATTTAAGTGATTACAAAATGTGTTAATTTTGACTGTTTGAAGTTTTTATAATAGTTTTAAATGATAATTAAATTGTTGAATAAAAAAAAGTAGCCACTACATGGTTAAATAAAATCATTTCATTTAATTGTACATATGTGTTTCTTAAATATGTAATATGAATTATAGGATTCACTTAGGTGTAAAAGTGTATTCATTTTGAGGTGCAATTCCGACAAAGACATATTGAGGTTAATACTATATTAGTATTGATTAAATAATAATTAATTTTCGAGTCATGTCCGAGTCCATTCTAAAATGACTCAGTTCTCATGCTATGGCATTAGTTGCTACAAATTTAGTGTTCTATCCTTTACAAATTTTTAATGTCACTCAAAAATAATAATAATCTATTCCTAATTAAAACATCAAAATAATAAGTTGCATTCCGCCCCTTCAAATGTGATCGGCTGAAATTCTGCCTTACTTCAAGGGTACCATATTCATTTATGACATCATCTCGGGCGTGCGTGTCAGCTGGACCCTTTTTATCCATCACTGGTCATAACTGATGTAACATATGTTATAGATGTTATTTGGCTATTCTTGAAGTGTAGGACTTGATTATTCTACCAAATTATGACCATATTAATATTTAATGTCATCTCATACGAGAAAAAAATAAACATAATTTTTATAATGTTTAATAAAATTCATTAGGCACTGACCACGTTCGACATGGAATATTTGAGACCGAAATGGCTTCTTTAAATATCAAAAGGAAATACCCCCAACAGTTTTTATACGCTGGTGGGACACACTTTTTGTGCTCTCTGAATCAAGTTTGATCGGCCGTCCTGAGTAAAGACGATTCTTAAGGTTTTTGCCCTTTTTCAAGCGCTTTGATATGTAGAGAACATTCAATTTATTACGTCATTGTTGTAAAATATACAATAAGGTACTTGACTAGTATTCAGTAATGTGATCATTTTATCGAGCAAAATTTAATTTGTATGCTTCTTTATTTTAGGTTTACTTCAACGGGCCAGTTCCCACAGTAAAGTCTTATATTATTAATTTTGTAAATATATCGATTTTCCTTTCCAGAATACCGTCTAGTACAAGTGTGATTTCTGCTAGCAGCAATTCCAAAATTTCTAGTTTATGTATAGAAATCAAATAAGACATGTTCTAGTCCTATTCCTAGTTATAGTATAAAATACTTATATTTAGACGGTCGGATATCTGAATCTCTTCATTTTTCGAGGAAGTAAGCACCAAAAATTTTTAAATAATGACCTGCAAATAATTTAAAATTATAAAATTGATTTAGACCGATATTCAACCTAAAATTTGATTCAAAACCTATTTCAATTTTAATAATATTCAAATTTTTATTATTATAAGCAATTTATTTATTACAAATGTTGATAGTCAGATATCAACAATTGAAAATACATAATAAAAGGAGAAAAATTTGTGAGAGTAAAACCACGTCTGAGTTGATGTAATAAAAATCAGGCAACTTGCTCATGTATGGAATAATAGAGAAATGTTGTTTCTTGCAGGATGTAAATTTTTCATAATTAGAGTTGTCGAAAAAAAATAACACCGAGTGCTTCAAAATATTGTCAGTTGAAAACCTACAATATACCATATTTGTATTTATTGAAGACAAACACACTATTTTCTGCTATTAATGTTCATACGCCATTAACAAAAATGCTCTTTGCCATGATTACCATATCATTTTTTATATTTTGTATAAATATACAATTTATAATGCATAAATTGTATATTTATATAACTCATTTGTAATCTCAAAACGTATATTATACGTATAAACAATTCAGCGTACATTTTCATCGTATTATCGATTGAATTTATAATGAATTTTATTTATTTTTTTGGCTAGCTTATGAAAGGTACATCTTGTATGAGAATTAAAAAATAATATTTTCTTAAAGAACAATGAAAACTTTTAGATAGGTCCCCAACAAGAAAATTATAAACTTAAATATTTGATTACACTCGGTACATCAAAGAGTATTTTGAAGTATTATTGATTATATCCTCGTCTTTCTGGCCAACTGCTACTCCTTGTTTTCAGAATATCACCTTAGAAACAAATATGATTAGCAATACAGCTTTAATACTTTGATTCAAAATATGATAAATAACACAGGACAACAAATTTGAAATGTTAAAAATCCTAAGATACACAGTTATGCACGCTGATTTCAAATCTATAAAAAAATTTTTTGAGAGTCCGACGATTTTCGAGAAATTAAATCCTACTTTTTGAGCTAATTTGGCCCATTTTCCAAATTTAACTTCAATTTAAGCCTAGAAGGATACTCATTTTGTGCATTAAAAATCTGCTAGAATATTTAATGCAGATTTCATTTCCAGTCTTTGTTTTTACCTAAATGGACTCCTGGGGTGGGTGAGTTGGCCCAAAAGTCTGCCAAATTGACTGTACTAAAATGACTCCTTGAATAAGAAATTCATTCAAAAGAAGAGACCAACAGCTTTCAAACAAGATATCAAGCGTCCGATAATAATCCTTAACTAAGAAGAAATCGTCCAACTAAATGTGTAACTTTTCATTCAATTTCGAGTAAAAATTCGCTAGAAATCAAAGACTCACGGTAGAGTTACTAATAGCTTTTATACAAATGTTGTTAATCAAATATCAACAATTGAAAATACATAATAAAATGAGAAACTCCTTAGGATTTTAGATTGCGGACCTTTGTAGTTAGACAATAATATAGATGATAGTATTTGTAAATACTCTTGGATTGTTTTTATTTTACTAACATAATTCAAAATTGTTTAATTGATATATTTCGAGTGTTATTAATTTTAACTTTGAAATTTTCTTGATTTGGATCTATCTGCATCGAACATATAGGTTACTTAGGATGTGAAAAAAGAACCGAAGAGATGATGTCATAAAAAATATGGTACCCTTGTATAAAGGTAGAATTCTAGACGATTACTAACGAACAGCTTATTATTAATAATTTAGTCGTAAGTAAAAATTTGTTTAGGACAGAACCAAAGATTTGCAGCCAACAATGCCACAGCATGAGACCTGAGTCCATAGACTCAGACTTGACTCGAAATGTCGAATTGGAATACATTCTGTCTACTGGTGAACAAAATTACTGAATGTAAAACCTTAATATGCCTTTGTTGGCATTACACCTCAAAATTACTATAATATTTATGATTTTCTAATTAAACGACTATTGTAGCTGCAAATGTTGCCAAACACAGTTTTATGAATTAATTTATATGAAATTTTCAATATCTGAGAAAATTATTTCAATTACATATATAGTTATATCATAAAAACTGAACTTTTATTAGGAAAGATAGTGTGATTCTAAATTAAGTTTTCATAAGCATGCCAAAAGAATAAATAAAGCAGATATTAATTTGAATTTATAATACGATGAAAATGAACGCTGAAATGGTTATTATTACAAATTGATTGAAAAATAAGAGCAAACCTAGGGTAAACCATGTGCATGCCAAAAAATGACACTAAAAAAGACACTTTTTAAATTTTATGATGTCTGTTGTCGTGAGCATTGTTGATAATTGATATTATTAGTGTTAATTGACTGAAGCATTTCTTTTCTAGCTTGCCATGATCATCATGAAAATTGGATTTCGTCATTGTTCTGGATAGAAATTTAAGTAGAAGAGTTCGTTCTTTTATTTATTTTCATTATTTTTGTTGTGATTGTTTTTATTTGGGTTGTAAATAATTTGCACTTTTCGTATGCGATATTTTTTTGGGTTGGCACTCTGAACTTTTTGTTTTTTAAGGTGCTATTATTTTTCTTTTATTCCTGAGGTTAGAACATCTACCTGATAATAAGCATCTTGCATGATAACACGTGTAATTCTCCGCTGAAAAACAATCAATTATTTCAATTAAATCCCTATTGGAGTGAATCCTCAATTATCGATGTGAATATGTTTGGAGTTGACAGAAATTTTAGGTAATTCTTAGTTCATGAAGGAAATTACCTTTATAGACTACTCCGTCCATCAGAGTTATCATTGGGTCTATGGACTTCTCTAAATCTATCGCCTACGAAGAGTTGGCAAATGCAATAAGTATCAAATGGCAGAAATTAAAGTAATAATTTCAAAAAAGGTATTAATAATATGGATTTTAAATTTTTTGGATGTTTCATTGGATTCCTCACTACTGAGATCATTTCATTATGATCATCCTAAATCTCCAATTTTGATAGAGTCTGAGTTCCATCTAAAAATCATCGAATCACTCATCCTCTTCAACATATGGAGAACCCTCAAGAACTAAAGGTTTGTAGGTAACAACGCCACAGCATGAGATCTGAGTCCATAGACTCAAACTTGACTCGAAAAGTCGAATTCGAATTTATTCTGTCTGCTGGTGAACAAAATTACTGTATATTTAATCAATATAAAACCTTAATATAGATTTACGTCAGTTTACGATAAGAATATTTATGTATCTAAAGAACTTGCTATCGTGGATTATGGATTCTGTTGACATTTCTTTCAGTCATGTTCCTCTCAATTACATATAGACATTTACTTCTCAGTGATGGTCGAAATATCCTTTCCCTAAACTTATTTCTTAATTGTGGATAACACTTCTTCACTTTCCAAGAACGAGTAAGAAAGAAAAATCGGATTTTTCAGTATAGAGCAGGAACTTGACTAAATTTGGATGAATAACGATATTGAGTTACACTTTTACAAACTATATGATTCATTGTTTAAATTATCATATACATGTTTTGACATCCCCCACAACCTTTATACAGTGTACTTTTACAGTTTCGCTTGCTTGGTCGCTTAATACAGGTTTGGTTGTATATACATATATAGTGAGAATATGAGTAATTAAGGAAAAATTATAACAGCTTTGCAAAACAAAAAGTTCTGTTCAGAGTGCCAACTCAAAAAATATCGCATGCGAAACGTGTATGAAATTTACATTCCTCACTTTAGTCTATTGCAGTTGTTATTTAGTAGCTCTACCGTGAGTCTTTGATTTCTAGCGAATTTTTGTTCGAAATTGGATGCAAATTTACACATTTAGAAGGACGATGTATTCTTAGTGAAAGCTGCTTGACATCTCGTTTGAAAGCTGTGAGTCTCAGCTTTTGAATGCATTCTTTATTAATCCATTTCATGTTATATTCAAGGAGTTATTTAATTATAAACGTTTTGGCCAACTTTTGGGTCTACACCCACCGCCTACGCCCCTAGGTCAAGACAAAGTCTGGAAATGGAATTTGTATTATATGCGGATCATTATTTTTTAAAGCACAAATTAGGCTTAAATTAAAGTTGAAGTTAAAATTAGCTCAAAAAGTAGGGTTCGATTACTCAAAAACTGTCGGACTGTCGAAAAAAAAAATTACAGATATGAAATCAAAGTGCAATACTGAATAACGTTTATAATTCTTATACCCCTTAGTATTTTTGACTTTTGGCCAGGGTTATTGTAAAATGTTGCTCTATTTTGTGCTCTTTAAATATCTTCTTATTAAGTTTCTGTACTTTTCATAGAGCTTGTGGAGCATTCGCATTCACTGTCTGTTTTATGACATTGAAGATTGACTTCTCTAATGACTTTGATGTCAAGTAGACAGTAGATATATAGTTTGGAGAATCAATTTCTCTACTTCAATTGTGGTTCTGACCAAGATACACCTTCTTCTTTTTCCTGTTGGAGATCGGATAGAAGGCTGGGAAATGCTTGGAATTTCACCAATTTTATAAAATTTGATAAAAGACTGGTAAGAAAGTTTCAAGTCTTGAAAAACACTTCTCCACTAATATTGCCGTTTTTAAACCACTTATCATTTTTATCTTTTATTTTGAGTGTTCTTATTTTAAAAAAAAATGATTTTCTTCAACATTAATTATTAATACTTAGTTTTTATTTATTAATAATTAATTTATTCATTCATAAAAATAGTTATTTTAAGTAATTTGAGGGATACTCAACGTATGAAATCATTATAGACAATAAATGTTACATATTTTTGAAATTTAATTTTGTTCATGTTATATATGTATTAATTGATGTATATTAATGGATTTATTTATTGTCTTTAGATCTGTGTCGGGAGAAATTCGACAAATAACGATTCAGAAGTCATCTGAACAATTAGGTTTTATGATAGAAGAGGGCGCTCACAAAGGAGTATTCGTAAGTTCTGTGAATGAAAATAGTTTGGCACAGTTAGTTGGACTACAGGAAAGGCAATAGTATATATGTACAAAGAAGTTCGGTATTTGTTCATTTCTAATTTTATAGGTAGGTGATCAGCTTTTGGACGTATGTGGTATCAATTTACGTAGCTGTGGAAAGGAGCAGGCAGCTTTGGTTTTACACCAAGTTGGAAGTACAATAACTCTAAAAGTACAATATAATCCTGATGATTTCTTAAATGATGAGGAAGTCGTTTCTATGTCCGAGGATGATGAAAATGTTGTGAGATCCGATTCTCTCACACCTCAGAATTCCCCTCCTTCCTATGCTACTTTGATGGAACATCGATTCTCGAGTGGTAGTCCAGGCTATGAGCCTAGGATTGTTTATTTAAGCCTTAATAAATCTAGGGATTTAGGATTACGATTAATTGGGGGAAACGCAGTGGGTATTTTTATCCACTCGCTGGATCTGAACTCCGCTGCATCTAATGGTGGATTGAGGAGTGGAGATCAAATTTTGGAATATGAGGGAGTGGATCTGCGGTGTGCCACAGCTGAGGAGGCCGCCTATGAGCTCGCCAAGCCCGGAGAGAAAGTATGTTTAGTTGTGGAGTATAATCCTGTCAAGTATGAGGGAGTCAAGGATAGGCCAGGGGACAGCATCTATGTACGCTCCATGTTCCATCGCATTCCTGAGGAGGCCTCTCCTCATCACCTCCAATTCCACAAGGGTGATATACTTTACATCGATAACACGATGTTCAATGGGGTGCCCGGGAATTGGTCGGCTTGGATCCTGGACTCGGAAGGAGAGAAGCGACAATGGGGACTCATACCAAGCAAATATAAAGTTGAGGAAGAATTCTTGACGAGAAGGTCCATGGGGAATCTAGAAGTGGAACGGAAATCATGGACTTCAACTAGAAGATCCTTTTTTAAAAGAAAAAGACTTGGATCCAAGTCGGAAGCCATTCCCAAAGAATTAGCTTCATATTCAGATATGGAAAGTTTGTCTTATTCGGATTCTGGAAACATAGGTGAAGATTCCATAGTCCAGTCCTATTTGAGAGTTGAAAAATTTAGTGGTAAGGCTTCAATCTCACTTTTCATTTCCTACTCAAGTCATTCATTTTCAAATTTATTTGATTTTTTATATATGCTCATCAATTAACACATTAACACAATCTCTGTCCTCTAAGCAAGTTACATAGAGTTGTTAGATAGGATAGATTTGACAATCTTCTTAAAGCTCTGTCCAATGATTTATTTGCAGCTGTTGCAAATGAAGGCGAATAGGATTTCATTTCCTATTGGTTTACTCAATTTTAGTACTTTGGAGATCTTTGTTTTTTTAGTTCAATTTCTTTTAGTTTTTTTCTTAGGCATCCTAACTGTTGAGGAATACCAGGAATTATTTAGAAATGGGAACAAGATCGAAATATCAATGATTGTAAAAGTAGGATAATTCTGAGAAACAACATAAATACTATTTTTTATTTACACTCGTCATTGTTATTATTAGTCAATAATAACAATAACAAGAGGGTAATTTTTTTACACGTTGGGCATCCGTTTATCCCTAGGAATGTAACACGTCGAGCTTTTTTGGCCACTCGCAACCTCGACTCACAAAAGGGAAAGGAAAAATTTGGAAAAACAACTGGTAGCTACTCTTCTGTATTTTCCATGTTGCCAACTTGTTAATATTTGGCAGAATTTATTATTTAGATATACTATATAATTATAAATTTTACCAATCATAAACCAATCGTTACTACTCCTAATATATTCAAAATTCAAAAAAAGGGCGCGCAATTCTTGATTTAATATATTTTGTATGCATCAACATCAGAAATAATAATAATACCCTTTTAGAGTTCATAATACGTAGGGTCAGCTGCTTTAAATCAAAGGAGTCGAATGATGAAAATCAGCTGAAGGGAAAATACAGTGTGTTTTTGTTTATCCCAAAAAGCTCGTCGTGTAAATCATATGCAATTCGGGCGTGTTATAAAAAAAGAAAGAGAAAATCAACCTGGCAACCCTGACAATTTAATGAATGTCGAGGGGGGAAGCAGCTTGAGCTGTCATGACGTTTTACTGAGCTACAAGCTGCTATTCTCCTTTATATATACAACAATAAATAATAACATAGATGAGAGGCAGAAAATTAACTGAAATTAATGTCAGGAAATTATATATTTTTAACTAATAATAATTATACGAGGACTTGAGCCCTTTTTGTTTACATTTTATTTGCTTTATTAACCTTAATACATGTATTCCTTCATGTGAGATCTTTACTATCAGGTAGATGTTCTCCCCTCAGTAATATTGGAAAAATGATAACAGCTTCGGAAAACAAAAAGACTTGTTTGAAGAGCCAACTCCACTTTTTTATCACACGCCCGAATTGCATATGATTTTCATTCCTATTTATCCCTAACAAATCCATGCTGTGATTTTTGTAGTATTGAATGAAATACTCGTATATTGCTTGCCTATGTATGTGAATATTTTGTACACTACGTTCTGTATTGTCAATGTTCTAAAGTTATTGATGTTGTTTATCCAATTTTGTAATTAAAACAATTTTACTATTTGAATCAAAGTTGGGAAAATAATCGATTGACATTTTTTTCTCATAGAAAATAAAGAAAAGTTTTACTTCTTGTTAAATTCAAATGAAAATTCTGAAAGTCAAGATGGTTAATTTAATTTACTGTTCTTTTTAATAGCATTTTTTATAATAATGCTAGTTACGATGGGGGACATTTGAGTATCACTTTTCTTATCTTATTTACAATTTTGAAAATAGGATTCAAATTAAACATAGTGAGACGCAAAGCTGACTGATGAACGATGTCATTTTCTGTAAGAATACCTCCTAGTTATGTTAGCCAGTCAATATTCTTAATGCAAAAATATTAAGAAAATTTAATACGACTGAAATGGAGGCCATGGAACAGTTTATACAAAGTTGAGTTTATTTTTAATTTTAATTTTCTGACAATAAAAGTAACATCTTACAATATTTTTTAAAAGGTATTTTTAGTTTCTCATAAATGATTTCAAAGACTCTTCATAATCATGCTTTTTATTGACGAGTTTTTGGACTTTTACTTTTTGATTGTAAATTAGGCTGCAAATGGAAGACTTTACATAAAAATCAGGTTTGAACATTTTTAAGTGGTGAAATAACTCATATAATAAACAGAAATCCTGACATTCTTTTTATTTCTAGATAATTTCGATTTTTGGTTTACACTTTTCGTCTGACTAAATCCATGTTCGAACTCAGCTGTGGAAATGACTTGTGCATTGATTACTTGAAAGAGCGGTTTCAGTTCTTCTACTTATTTAATTTTGAACAAGTCAAAGTAATCCCTCATCTATTTTGAATTTGTTTTTATCCTGAAAATTGAAGAAAAATTTTTTTTACTTCTTATTTACCATATAACTTCCCTTTCTCTACTTTATGGATGAAATAATTGTTTCTGGTTGATTTTTCTACTGTGCCTTAGGTTATCAGTCAGTACGACTCTTTAACATTTAAACGATCTACTGCCTAGATAGATTTTACATCAGACTTGTATCAGTCTGCGATAGTGTAATATTTTTAGTTTGAAGAGGGGGGGGGGGGAAATTCAGAAAGCTCTTCATATGCATCATACATAACTCCAAGGTTGTGGACTAAAGTAGTAGTAGTTTGCTAAATCTTTGAACGTACAAATCTAAGCTAATTGGTGGATGGTTTTTTTGCAAAAATTTTAACTATTTATTTAATGCTTAACTTCCGTTTAAACATTTGTGTGGGACATGTTTAAATTGATGTGAGTAAATTTTTAACAGATTGAAATAATCAACAAATTTAAAATTTTTAATAATTCCTTTTGTACTTTTAACTGTTTCTGTGTCATGTTTTAAACTCGAGATAATATTTTTTTAATTCTGAAAAATTAAGATTAAAGACGATTTTATTAGGGGCTTATAATTTATGTTCTGTCACTTGTTTTTTTGTCTAGGAAAATTTTATTACATATACTTGTTTCATTTTTAGACTTTGTGATTCGTCCGCTTCTTGTTATTGGTCCATTTGCTGATATTGTTATTGAGAAGCTTTTAATCGATTATCCACATAAATTTAGCAAATGTGAAACAGAAATAACTGTTTGTGATCAAGAAACGTTAAGGAAAGAAACCATGGATAATATTTTGATTGACTTTCGGAATAAGGGAGGTTGTCGATTTGAGTGTACAACCTTGCAATCAATTAAAAATGCTGATCAGGTGAGTTTGGTTGTAATTTTTTTAACCTAGGATACATAATTTGATTATTTTTATATATTCATTGTTAGCTTATATTTTTTATGCACACTAGCTGATAAACAAGAATTTATATTTTTAAGATTTACTTGTACGCAATTTTGAAAATATTACATGGAATTTTTTTGTCTTTGATTGACTGATAGCCATTGAACATTTTAAGTTATAAAAATATGGGATGCTTTTTTCATTTCGTCTATCTAATTTTATTAAAAACTGACAAACTCTGAAATTATGAAAATAATCCAAAGATTTATTATTATTGAAAAGCTTTTACTCGATTATCCTCATAAATTTAGCAAATTAAAACTTAAAATAATTTAATTTAATCAAAATATGTTTTTTTAAATTTTTATTATATATTTGTTTATAAATATGTGTTTTACAACATTTAATTATTTACGTATAAAAGTTGATATTTTCTTTTTCTGATAGTTCAGTATTTAAAAACTTTTATGGAGGGAGTATTAATCCAATTTTCAGTCTATTTTATACTTTCACAATAATGATAGAGAAAACAGAATACTCTTAATATAGTTATTTTGAAAGTTCATTTTTTAATATCTGTAATAGACTGAAAATTGAATTAATACTCTCAGCACATTCTCTGATGGTCGGATGACGTCCATTTTTTATGCTTGACACTCTTGGCTCTTGTCACTGCAAAACATTACAATTCATTCAGCTTCTTAAAATTATACCTAATCTTGTTTATTAACTACCCATCTCCCAAAATCTGACCATAATATAAAATGACAAGGCTAGAAACAAATTTAATTGCTCTTATTATATTTTTGATGTCTTCCTGGAATCAAGGTCCAACTTTTTGGAAAATTCCGCTTCAAATTGATTTTCTAGATTTGGTAAACTCCTACATTTAAATTTTTCAGAGGAATTTCTGGAGACTTATGCATAATCCTTTGATTTCAATTATGTGCCCTTGCCATTTTTTCAAAGAATTCTACTTTGATCTTTGAACGAATTTGTTTGTATGAGGGAAAATACCTCGAAAAATTTGCTGTTCTTGTGTTGTTGTTTTTTGTAGCATTTTCTCAAATTTATAATTTTTGAGGTTTGAAGATTACAATACATCTGTATGTAGAGTTCTTAGAAAAATAAATTATATATTGTTCAAACACTTCTTGACGTCTGATGGGCGACAAGATGAGTGAATTCACCTTTAGTACATTTTTTGGGACTGTTTTGGTACATTTACCAATCATTTTATATTCTTATTTTTTTATTTTTTTTAAATAAAACACGTATAAAATAATTTTGTTTTTAATAACATTTTTTCTTATATTTATTCAGAATAAGCATTGCATCCTCAACATACACGTAGATTCTGTAGACAGACTCCATTTGAACAAAATATATCCTATTGTATTATTGATCAAGTTTAAGTCTATTAAGCAAATTCGTGAAATAAAGGATCACCGATGTTCTATTAATAAAATATCTCAAAATGATGCCAAAACTATTTATGAACAAACAATAAAGTTCGAAAATGATTACAAGCATTTACTTTCAGGTAATAATTGTATTATGTATTTATCGTCTATGATCACAAGTTATTTCTTAACAGTGATTAATCAATATTGTTTCTATTTATACAATGCATAGTTAAATTATTTTCAATAATTACTTTAATTTTTAACGTATAAACAATTGTTTGTTGATATTTATAGTGTTTTCATCTACCAGGACCTTTTATTTAATATATTTTTAAAATTAATATGATAATTTAGATTATATTATGATGAAAGACAATATTTTAAATAAGTTATTATATTTTTTTGACTGGTGAAAATTTTTTATTTTTTTTAAATTGAATTCTTATCTCTTTTACACGAAAATAATTTTTTTGTTAATTATTCTGTTGTTTATGGTTGGTTGTAATTTAAAAAAAAGTAACAAGGGCTATTCTTTGCGAATCAAGGACAACTATTTCACCATATGTCTCAGTGTTAGCTGAAATTTGGCTCATATTTTCATACATGAGAAAATAGGAAAACCTGAAAATTTGATGTCAATAGCTCTTACCATTAAGTAATTACGACTAATTAAAATTTCACTAATTTTAGGCTCATTTTGCCATTGTTCCGCCATTTTGAATTTGCGCGCAAGTTTAAAAATTGCTTATTTTTATCAAGACAATACAAAATCATGATCAAAATATGTATTTTGGGTAATTCAGGGGTGGGAAATCTTTACTAATTATCTTTACTACTTTACTAATAGAAAATTATGACTGTAACATCAAATCAGAATTTGTACGTAAATATGACCAAATTTGGTAATTTGGACTTCTTATTGCCAGTGAAATTATAATTTGTTCATACTTAGTATTCGTTTGACGGCCAAAGAAGATAAACCAGCTTATGCAATATGAAAATATAAATTTTCTACTTGACTAAAAAAAGACTAAAATTGTCAAATCAAATCAGAACATATGTATGACACAATTTAGTAGTTAAGCACTTTAGAATCTGTGTTATTCATATATTAATTTGTAATTTGGTGAAACTTTGTATACTTTGGACTGACAAGGAACAAACTCTCAGTGAATTTATGCCTATGAATGTTTAAAGTTGCTTCTTGATAAATAGAAAACTATGAATGCCTGATACATCCAGTTGAAGAATACTGTTGCTTACTATAAGAATTTTTGCATATACAAAGAAGGTCGAGAAGTGGTTAAAATTCATCTCGTGTATATTGATCTTCAGTAACTTAATTTTCCATTTTAATGTAATATTTTTTAATTTATTTGTCTTTTTTATATGTTACTTTTTCTTAAAATAATAGAAAATTAGGACTGTAACATCAAATCAGAATCTGTACGTAAATATGACCAAAAATGCTATTCAATAAATTACAGATTGGAAATCAGCGTACTAAACTAAATAACTTTTATTATAATTATACCCTTTAGGATTTTTGACATTTCAAATCTGTTGACCTGTCTAATCTAAGTTCACCATTTTACATCAATAGCCATTTGTGACTTAACAATAGTTTTGTAAATCTGAATTTACACTCAAGCAATAAAAAAATTGTAAATATATTTGAAAAAACAAAATTTAATCGATCATTTGAAAATCTTTGTGGATTCTCACTAACAGAATATCAGACAACCTTTATATTGACATGTTACAAATCTGGTTTTAAAAAATTTTAACACCATCTGGGACAAAAATATATTATATACTCGTATAATTGACTTTGACCAATGAAATGATTTATCTGATTTTGATAAAAATATATTAAAATATTGATTTATGCTAATTTTAACCAATTTAAAAAACTTTTTAGCGTCAACAGCTGAACAAATTGGGGAATTTGGCCCCTAAGTGATGCTACTGATCAAAATTTTAATAATCTTATATTAGTAGTTCTAACTAAAGATTTTATTAAAAATGTTGTCATCATTGGTAGGTATAATATGTAATTTCTCGAAATTTCTTGAATTCATAATTGTCCTGTTTTTTCATTTTTTATGTAAAATTATATTTAAAATAAATATATCAAAAAATGATAAAATTGTAGATGTCTAGAATTATAATTTTAAGACTTTAAACGAAATGGAACCGACTGTCATTGAAAGTGTAGAAATCTCATGAACAATTGATTTTAGCTAAATGTAATTTACTCCAAAAATTATCCACTGGTGGAGTGTCGTTTTGTTTCTTTATTATTTGAAATCAATTTGTAATGAAAGAAATATAGGTATGGAATGAGCAAAATATATTCTAACCTAGTTGAGGTTAAAAAAAGATTTGATGATGCCATTTGCTGATGTGATAATTAAAATAATTATCAATTACATATTATTTTATATGTACAATATAAATTTATATTTTATATTGCAGGAATTGTCCATGCAGGTGCTAATTTAATGCTAATTTGTACTCAAATTACAAGCCAAATAGATGAAGAACAAGCTAAAACACTTTGGGTACCATCGGGTCAAATTTGGTGATGTTAATGTTTGATATAAGTTTGTTAAAAATAAAGAAATAAATTTATTATTTTATGTATATCTAATAAATATTTATTATTATACTTCCTACATATTTGAAAGTGTAACAACACTATTGGTAAGACCTACCGATCATATGACTTTATCCCGGCCTAATAGGATTTCTCTGAAATTACTAAGAATTACCACAGCAAAAACTGCAGTAACTAGTGGAAAAGTTTTTTTCTAAATAGTGATGGAATTTTAAAAAGCTAATCGGTCTTAATTTAAACCGAGTTCTATTTTGAGTTACTTTTTAGTTTTTTTTGCCCATTCATTTGATCCTAAAATCTTACACAAATTGAATGTTGTTTAAATAGATAAAAGCATATATATAAGCTTGTGCAGAGAGGACATAATGTGAATTATATAAAATATTTACAGTTTAAAAAACATAATATAATAAAAGAGAGGTAAAATACATTAACATGCACTATATACAATTACTTTCAAAAAAATGTTGCTCGCTCATTTACTAAAAGCATAATGGAGGGCATGGAGGTAAAAAATGATGGATATATTCTTAAAATTAATTAGTAATATTTCTATCCTCAAGACCCCCCCCCCCCAATCCACTTGCGAAATTTCATAACTATCCTATAAAGATCCCACTATAATGTTTAATAATACTATAATAAGCGAGTCTGCATGGGACTATGCAGTTGGGATGATCAAGAAACAAAGAGAAGAGAGATAGGAGAAAAAAAAAAGGACAAGGGAGGAACTTAATATTTAAGTAATCGTTTGATGATAATAAAATTAAACACATTCATATAAACCCAGTCCATAATAATTATCAATAGGAATGTAAATCATATGCAAATCGGGCTTGTAATAAAAAAAAGAAAGAGAAAATCAACCTGGCAACCCTGACAATTTAATGAATGTCGAGGGGGGAAGCAGCTTGAGCTGTCATGACGTTTTACTGAGATACAAGCTGCTATTTTCCTTCATATATGTATACAAATGAAAACATCAAACTACAAACATAACAATACGTTACTCCAGATTCATTATTATATTCACAAATATCATTAACTCCATTCTCCTCAATGAATGATATCCATTTTTTAATTTTTCCTTTCTTCCTCTCCATGATATGTATAATCTTTGCAGACTGTTCTTTTCTTGTAAAACAATATGTTGAAGTAAAGTTGATGTTACCTTCTTAAGGGGAAAAAAAATGATAACAGCTTCGGAAAACAAAAAGACCTGTTTGAAGAGCCAACTCCACTTTTTTATTACATGCCTGATTTGCATATGATTTACATTCCTGGTTATATGCGACCGCATTTATTTAAATAAAGTATTTTCTATAAGAAGCAGAGTGAACAATGAATAAAGGAAAAGAAAAGGAATAATGTTATTATCACAGGGGGGAGTTTTTCTAATCGAACAAATGAAAAAAGATGGACTAAAGGGGTAATATATAGAAATGTAAATTTCAAGCAAATTGGGCATGTAAGAATCAAAGAAAGAGAAATCCAACATGGTAACTCTGACAATTTCATGAATGTACACGACGAGCTTTTTGGGATAAACAAAAAGACACTGTATTCTCCCTTCAGCTGATTTTCATCATTTGACTCTTTTGATTTATAGCAGCTGACCCCACGTGTTATTGGCTCAAAAAGGGTATTATTATTATTTATGATTTTGATGTATAAAAAATATATCAAATCAAGCATTGCGCGCCCTTTTTTTGAATTTTGAACATATTACAAGTATTAACAATTGGTTTGTGATCGGTAGAATTTATCAATTTATAGTATATCTAAATAATAAATTCTACCAAATATTAACAAATTGGCAACAAGGAAAATACAGAAGGGTAGCTACCAGTTGTTCTTCCAAATGTTTTCTTTCCCTTTTGTGAGTCGAGGTTGCGAGTAGACAAAAAAGCTCAACGTGGTACAACTGGTAGCTAACCTTCTGTATTTTCCTTGTTGCCAACTTTTTAATATTGGGCAGAGTTATAATTTTGATATACTAAACATTTATAGATTCCATCAATATACAAATCAATCGTTAATACTTGTATATCAAAAATTCAAAAAAAGGGCGCACAATTTAATATATTTTTTATATATGAGAATCATAAATAATAATAATACCCTTTTTGAGTTCATAACACGTAAAGTCAGCTGCTTTAAATCAAAAGAGTCAAATGATGAAAATCAGCTGAAGGGAGAGTACAGTGTGTTTTTGTTTATCCCAAAAAGCTCGTCGTGGTAGAGAGGGAAGCAGCTTAGAGCTGTCATACCGTTTTACTGAGCTACAAATAGCTATTCTCTTTTATACATACAAATGAAGACATCAATGATAAGCAATAACGTTATGTATACCATAGATGAGAGGCAGAAAATTACATATTTTTAGCTAATAAGTCGTAAACTAATATAATTATTAGGGGGAATTGTACTTGAGCCCTTTTTTATTTCCTTTATTAACCCAAGAGTTTGTATTCTTTTCGACTACAAGCCTTAAGAATGGGGATTATATGCAAGAAGTACAGTCCAAATGACTCCTTAAGCCCTCTTCATCCGGCGAAGTAGCTAAATTTGACTCTAAAATTACCTAGTATGCATAAGTGCATTAAATTAATATATATTTTTTATTCAGTACAAGATTGAAACAATATAATGGAATGTGATAAAGACTTTTAATGGATTCGATACTAAATATATGCTTAAATTATACACAAATATAACTATATATATATATATGTAGAAACTCAAATTAACACAAAATAATTTCAACTCAATGTAACAGATTAAGCTTCAAATGTAAATGTTGTGATGGATGTCGAGCCATGTACGGGATGATTTAATTAGTGAAGGAAAAATCATATATATATATTTAAAAAGTTTAGTGGAAATGACAAAATTAATAATCAATTAACAATTTAATAAATTCATCCATAAAGTAAGAGTAAATATATTATCTAATCGAGTTAGCGTAAAATCCTTGATTGTTGATAATGGAGATGAAAAATTTTAAAGTTATAACGAAGATCCTAGGTAAGTGAAATGACATCTAAATGAATTTGAGACTGAAGCCTTGAGAAACTAAACATTATACAACACTTTGAAAGTCATAATCACGAGATAAATATAAAGATTTATTCAAGGAACGTAATTGAAGACAATTCTGATATTTTTAATTTCATCAATACAATGAAGGGGATGAGGGATTCGATGATCATCAGATGGAACTCAGACTCCAACAAAATTAGAGATATACAATGACTATAATGAAATTATCTCAGTAGTTGAGGAATCCAGGGAAACATCCCAAAAATCTTAAATCCTATAGTTAATATAATTAATGCCTATTATGAAATTATTGCTTTAACTTCTAACATTTAATACTTATTATGGTTTAAGTTGGCCATTAGAGCATTTACCAACTCTTCGTAGGACGATAGATTTGGAGAAGTCTTTAGAGCCAATGACAACTCTGATGGACGGAGATTTCGTCCTTAGAGCGATTGCCTACTCATAGTCGGAAACAAGGGATTTGGAGTAGTCCGTAAAGGCATTGTCGAACATATTGATGTAAGGAGAATTGAAATGATTGTCGTAAATCCAAACATGTTTACATTGATGTTCGACAATCCATTCCATTAGGCATTTTATTGAAATAATTGATTGTTTTTCAACAGAATATTACACGTGTTACACAAATCATGCAAGATCTTTACTATCAGGTAGATGTTCTTCCCTCAGTACAAAAGGAAAAATGATAGTAACTTTGGAAAACAAAAAGTACTGTTGAAATTGCCAACCCCAACAAATCTCGCATGTGAGATTTTGCTTGAAATTTACATTCCTAGTAATATGTATTTAATTAATACAAGAATATGCGTATTATCTAAAATGCTTTTTTGTACAACTAAAATTGTATTAAACGTATTAATTTAGCTTCTATTTTCAAAGGAAATAATCAAAAAAATTTAGAGATCAAACCCATTTATAAAATCCCTGATGATGTGTATAAACGACACACTCTAATAACAAAAACCAATGTTCAACGTCAAAGAATAGGAAATATAGAATAAACGGAAAGATTCAATATTTTGTATTTCCAATACCCAGTTAAATTTTTTTTATGTAAGACGATTTATATAAGAAATAAGAGGCTGAAAGAACCCTGAGCTGTATATAAGGTAGATACTTCTTGCTCATACCTAATTTATCAGTCATAGAGTAAAAAAAAACCTTAGACAAAATGCTCCGCCAATTAATGATAACTGGGAGCACCGTAACATTGTCTATGCTTGAGGTTTTTCCAATATAACTGAGAACTTCTCTCTTAAAATCACTCTCGTCATACTTTTCTCCCTTTTTTTTCTCCTTATCGACAAGAACTCCCATATCCGCTAATATTGATGGGTCAACAATAAGGACTTCATCACCCTTCACCGCAATAATGTCGAGTTTAAGGTGAGAGCTTTTGTACGGAATATGGTTATCAATGTGAATCGTGAAACCTCCTCGTTTTAACAAAGATACAATCATAGATTGTATGCTATCGTGTCGCGTATTCCTATTCTATTAAGAGGAATATCTGAGTTTTTAATCCATAAAAACCGCTCCTAATTTAACACTATTTAGATCATCATTGGTCCAGAGTTGACCAATCCAATATTTATTGGCCATTGTGGTTAGAATAATGATGTCCTTACATTACATTTACTGTTTAAGAGGCTGTGTGTTATCATGTTCAACACTTGGTTACCCCTTCAATGGAAGAAGGGATCAGGGGGTCCAACAGACATTTCGAAACACCATGTATGAACATTGAAATAATATTTGATCATCGTCAATCTTTCAATTCATATTGAATATTGTTTGAAATGTTTTATCTTCTTCATGGTGACATTTCACATTATGACTTAGCAAAGGTCACTAGAGAACAAGTTGAGAACATACGAGTCTCTCCAACTTATCAACAAATGGTTCTCAATAGCCCTTTTATGCAATCTTCCTCTAAATCTATTGAGCCAAGAGTTGCAGCTACTTCCCCAGATACATTTAGGGTTCCTATTGAGAACGCAAAGAATACTGAGATTTAAACAAATGATTAATACTCATCTCGGTGTTAGTCACTAAGTGATCCAGACTTTGTAAAAAGATAGAATATGCTATCTATAAAGAGAGCTCAGCTATCTACAGCTAATGTTTCCTCTGCTAAACAAATAAGGAAAGCTATGTGAGGATCACATAGCTCAGTAGGATATACCATTAAGCATCCAAAGGAACAAATCCTCAAATACAATTTCTACGATTGACAGAGAGGAATTTCAAATTCAGATAAGTTTTTTTTTATCTCTGAATCTGCTGAAGTGATGAACTTTGTTTTAGTTTAATTAATTCTCAATAAACTTGTGTGAAAGAGTATGAAATAATTTGCATTTAATTGTGCTTTTAATATTGCCTTTTCCGTGTTTAGTCCCTTAATAGAGTTAGATGAAAGCTAAGTACATTTCTTATTGCTATTAGAAATAATATTGGAATTCATTTTCTGTCAAGGGTCATTTTGAAATTATAACAGAGGTTATCTAAAATTATGAACAATAAGATCAATAGATGGTTCTAAGTAACTCAATTAAACATAAGTATATTTTAAGTTTGGTCATACTTTGAATACTTTTGACGTACATATTCCAAAATACCAGCTACTTTATGCTTTTGAATATATAAACTTGCTGTGTGATGAATAATAAGCTATATTTGTCACCTCAAATTATTTGGGCAGAAAATTTGTAATTTGTTGAAACTAGGATTGTCACATCAAATCGGAATATACAAGTAAGTTGAACCAAATTTAATAATATAGCAATTTGTAATATGGTTATTCACTTCTGGTCATAAGTATAGTAGTAATTTTGTAATATTATGGATACTTTTGACGGGTATAGGTCAAAATAATAGCTACTTTATACTTTTAAATAAGTAAATTGCCTACTTTACTAATAGAAAATTATGACTGTAACATCAAATCAGAATTTGTACGTAAATATGACCAAATTTGGTAATTTGGACTTCTTATTGCCAGTGAAATTATAATTTGTTCATACTTAGTATTCGTTTGACGGCCAAAGAAGATAAACCAGCTTATGCAATATGAAAATATAAACTTTCTACTTCACTAAAAAAAGACTAAAATTGTCAAATCAAATCAGAACATATGTATGACACAATTTAGTAGTTAAGCACTTTAGAATCTGTGTTACTCATATATTAATTTGTAATTTGGTGAAACTTTGGATACTTTGGACTGACAAGGAACAAACTCTCAGTGAATTTATGCCTATGAATGTTTAAAGTTGCTTTTTGATAAATAGAAAACTATGAATGCCTGATACATCCAGTTGAAGAATACTGTTGCTTACTATAAGAATTTTTGCATATACAAAGAAGGTCGAGAAGTGGTTAAAATTCATCTCGTGTATATTGATCTTCAGTAACTTAATTTTCCATTTTAATGTAATATTTTTTAATTTATTTGTCTTTTTTATATGTTACTTTTTCTTAAAATTCAAGTATATAAATAAATTCAGTAATTAACTATTGCTGTCATTATATCGTTTTCAATGCAGTTAGTTAGTTAGACTTGACTCAAAAAAAGGCGAATTCGAATACTGTTCTACCTATTGGCGTACAAAATTACTCAATAACTAATATACAAAATAGTGTATAAACCTTATTATGCCTTTGTTGGCATTGGATCTCAAAATTACTATTGTAGCTTCAGATGTTACCAAAACCAGTTCTAAGGGTTGATTAATACAAAATGTTCAAAATCTTAGAAATTAAATAGATAATTTGCAGGTTGGGAAATGAAAGCTATTGAATTCGTAAAATCAGGAATTTGGATGTATAATCTCAATAGTTATTCCTTCTATCTAAAAAATGGAAACAAAATGAACATTTTGAATTGAATAGAGAAGAGAAGAAAATCACTATAATGGCAGCGATTGAAACAGCACTTTTGGAATCTAGTTGAGTCAAGGATAAGGATAAACGGAGAGACAAATTTGAAATTGATGTAATTTTTCAATTGACATTTCCTTGGATTGCTCTTCATTCTTGAAGAGCAAAAGGAAGATGTGACCATTGACAACTTCAACTTAGACTGGTGTTGCATGTATTTGACAAGAAATATAGCAACAGCTGCTGGATGGACGAAAAATGAAACTTCTTATTAAAAAAGTGAAGGGTTTCTTTTGCAGAGTCTAATTAATTATATAAATTGGTACAAATATACATCAATGCGGTTTTGCCTATGGTTGTAATTCTAATTAATACAAGAATTGTATTTCATCTCATTAGTTCCCAATGAAGGTGAAATTGCTCCTCGGTAATTTGTTCAATATTACTGATTTAAAAATGAGGACCTTATTCAGGCTTAGAATTAGAAAATATTTTCGATATCATAGACAATAGAGATTTTAAATAAAATAATTTGTGTGTTTTTTGTAAGTCTTCAGCGACAAGTTCTAACAACTTTTGAAATTCCAAGTATCTTTCCCAGTTTTCTATCCCATTTTCAACTTTATATCATCTTTAACCTTCTGAGCTACAGATCTATAATTGTTTAAATATCTTTGTGTTATTGTCTCTAAATGTAAATGTAACTCCTGAATTTGACATTAGCACATAAGCATTGTTGACCATTACTGAGGGAATATAAGTAGAGATAGTAAAAATGTTGTTTTTCATCTTTTTATTTTAGACAATGATGAAATTTATTCATTTTAGACTTGGAACCGAAACTTTAGCAATTGGTCCTCTTTTTCTTTTATTTTCAAGATTGTTCTCTGTCACAGTAGAAGGTCGATCTCGTTTTAACGGGAGTTTAGAGTTAATTTTGCAAAGACCTTCAGCAATCTCTCCTACAAATTCTGTTAATTTCACATTATGAGAATTCACTCTAGGTGATAACAAACAAGCTTTGACAATTGTCATATCTAATAAAGGGTAGAAAAGTCTTAAGCACCATTTACGATAGTGCATCTTTATTTTTTTACAGTTTCGATGGCTATCCATTAAATCAATCCCTCCCATATGTTTGTCATAATTTAGTATGACGTTAGGACAACTAAAGTTTATGTTAGCCTTTTTTTTTTTTTTTTTGTACCGAAGTACAAATTTATTGAATTTATATTCAACCATAATTTACATTACAGATTAAAAAAAAAACTGTCACACTTTTCTTTACAATGATTAATAACATTTGTCCGGTTTCATACTAGGTGTCATTCCGTTGGCAATCTTAAATATAGTTTATATTATACATATGTGGAGCCAATGAAGAAGAGGGTGATAGACAAAATGACAACGCGAGGGTGTTTGTAGATCAACTGACTATATTTCACTATATACATTGCAACAATAATAACAATAATAATAAACGACGCAGACCTGTGATCAAGCTGATATGGAACCGCTACATAGCTCCCCCCCCCAGCAGGTCTGTATACGTTTGTTAGGGCGACCACGCCGACGTGGTTGGTGCACGGGTAACGGATTCGAAGGGTCCATATAGGCCGGCTTCAACCGATCGACAGTAACTTTCTCATGACGCCCTCCATAATCAATGACAAAAAATTTGTCAAAACGTTGAATGACTTTATATGGGCCCTCATACACAGTCTGTAAGGCTTTTTTAAGTCCATCCCGCCGTATAAAAACGTAATTTGAGGTTGTTAAAGCTGGATGAACAAAATTTTTACTTTTAGAATGCCAATATGAAGGGTGCGGGAGTAAATCCCCCACAACTCGTCGGAGTGTATCCAAATGATGTTCGGGACTCGTGGAAGATGAAGAACTTAAAAAATCCCCCGGCACGCAGAGTGAGCTTCCATAAACCATTTCTGCTGGGAAACCTCTATATCCTCCTTCGGCGCTGTTCTTATGCCCAGGAGAACCCATGGCAGTTGGTCAAGCCAATTTGAATTTTTCAACTTCGCAGAGAGGGAACCTTTAAGTTGACGGTGTAATCTCTCCACCAAACCATTTGCCTGAGGGTCATAAGCTGTCGTATGCTTAAGTTCCATGCCTAACAACTGAGAGAGAGAGAACCATATGTTTGTTTGTTTAGCTCCTAGATTAGCCCCACCCCACCGGAACTGAATCCGGTATCAGCCGGTAATAGACTATCTAGGAGCTAACTTCTTTATTTATAGAAAATAATTTAAATTTGCACAAATACATAAAAACTTTGTAAATATATTCCTCCAGGGTTTTTCCTTTTCCCAGCGATTCCACGGCGATCTCGTCCATCCCTTGTGCAAGTCGTGGACACTCTTGTATAAGATGAATGGGAGTCTCCTCTCCCTCCTCACAAAGCCTACTGAATGGGTCATTTGCCATTCCCATTTTATGAAGATGCCTCTTCAAACTGATGTGCCCTGTGATTAGTCCCACTATTTTGGTCACTTGATGTCTCTTGAAGGTAAATAGCTTTCTTCCAACATATGGCTAAGAAATGAAGTTCTTTTTTTGTCGACAATTGCTCATCGCCAGCCAAGTAGTCCTCCATTTAAACAAAGTCTCCCGCCTCAGAGCATTCTTCACTTGACAAGTAGAAGGATGGACTGAGACTGGTATACCACCACGAGCCCCCTCTTTAGCCAGCATATCGGTATATTCATTACCGGTGAAGTTGTTATGACCTCTTACCCATCCCAAAGTTATATAGCAGTTGGCTATTTCAAGAAGGTTCCTGCAGTCTGCGATTTCTGCCGTCAAAATGTCTCCCGGTCTAGTATCTAAACTTTGTATGGCAGAAAGACTGTCACTAAGGATTAGCAGTTTTTTGCCTTCTGTTTTACTGAGATTAAGTTCACAGACAAGACTTCGGATAGCCTCGACTTCAGCCTGGAGTTGAATATTGGTATCATCTAGCCTGATAGATTTTTCATCAATCACTATGTCGCCACTAGTTAGGGCCCATCCTGCACCAGTATGACCATCGATCTTCGAGCCATCAGTATACCCAACAAGATCAAAGTTCCCAATGCACCATTCTCTTGCAACACAATATCCCCGCTTGGCTGACCAAATTGGTGCAGAGCGACTAGGTGTAGGGATATTATTCCTTTCCAAGTAGGAGTCAAGACATTGAAGATGTCCTTTATTTGATTGGTCAAACCAGGTAAGGGGATTATCCCATCTGGTTTGAAGCCTCACTAGACAAGCACGTTCCATAACGTATAAGTGAAGAGGAATTAATCCACAAAGCACCTCCAAGGCAGCAGTTGGTGTAGATCTCATGGCTCCAGTGATGCACATAAGACCAAGTCTCTGCAGTTTGGAGAGCTCTCTCTTCATAGATTCATGTTGATTGAGCTTTGGAGCGAAAACGATAGCTCCATAGCTAACTACGGATCTCACATAGGTTTCATATATCCACTTAATCTTCAGCGGGTCAAGGCCCCAGTCATATCCTACGAAAGATCTCAATGCAAAGAGACTTCTCTTAGCCTTTGTGATGATATACCTTAGGTGTTCGTTCCATTTCAAACTGTCGTCTATAATTAGGCCGAGGTATTTGAAGGACTTCACCCTTTCAATTTCAAAATCTCCCAACCAAAGAGTGACGTTCGTCTCAGTTCTCCTTTTGGAGAAGTGCATGAATTTGGTCTTGGTAGTACTGAAAACAGTCTCACTGTCTTTAGCCCATGCCAGAAGCTTATTAAGAGCATTTTGCATAAGGTCTACTAGAGTTGGGCGGTGTTTACCTCGAATACACACTGCTAGATCATCTGCATATGCTATACTAAATATTGGCCGCTCTAGAGTGTCCACTGCTTCTTGAAACGAGAGATTCCAAGCAAGCGTGGACAGAATTCCTCCCTGAGGGCATCCTCCTGTTGGTACAACTGAAGCATGCTCATCACCTAATGTAGCAGACACTGTTCGATTATTTAGTAGATTTTCGTACCATTTTATAATCCTGACATCTATGTTGTACTTGTACATAGCGTCAATGATGCAATGAAAATTTACCCTGTCAAAATGCCCCTTCTATGTCAAGAAAGACGACAATTGCCTCCTCTTTCCGATTATAGCTGCTTTCACAGAAGTCAACAAGCCTACTTGTCGCTGTGTCAGTAGACTTTCCTTTGGTAAAAGCAAACTGATTATTAAGGACCATATCACACTTCTCATGGATACGCCATTGCATCATGCGCTCAAGAATTTTAAGGGCTACATTTGTGAGAGTAATGGGTCTGAAAGCTCTCGGTGTGTTGTAATTCTTCTTGCCCTCCTTTGGAATAAAAATGACCCTAGACTCTCTCCAAATTTTTGGAGTATAGCCTGTACTATAGACTGAGTTGTAAAGACTCGTCAAACGTTTTATGATGCACAGAGGCAGATTCTTATAAGCTTCTGCAGGGATTTGATCCGGGCCGGGTTTTCTATTGTTTTTTTGACTGGCAATAGCATTTTTCACGAGTTGGAGATCAAAGAAGTTTGAGTGTGACCCCATACTTAGGGAATGGGTTTCCTTTATTCCGTGGTCATTTGAATCAACCGAGTTTGGGAAATGCTCTTCGAGAAGTATTTTTAAACTATCTTTAGCATTGTCACTTTCCTCCAGAATACCCAAACGGGCCTTTGTGTTATTAGCACGCAATTTCATAAGTCTTGAAATACTTTTAGGATCATGCAGTGTAGACACCCATTCTCTAAAAGTATCACGTTTCGCCTTTATAATCATTGTTTTGTATAGTTGTTTCTGAGCTTTGTACTCCAGAAAGTTCTTTTTGCGCTCTAGGTATTTAACTTTACGCCTCTGTTCTCTTAAATCGTCATTCCACCACGGGTTTGCTCTTCTAAGAATACCAGATCTTGTTTTGCAGGAGCTTTTTAAAGACTCTAATATTATAGACGAAATGTATCGAGCTTCAGAATCTATTAGGTCTACGTCCAAGAGATTACCTTCAGACCCAGAGTCGTAAGTTGCTAGCCTCGATGTAAAGTTGCACCAGTTTAAATTCTTTATATCAAATTCATTGGAAAATTTTCTGACAGCATTTATCTCAAAAGTGCAGAATCTGTGATCAGAGCCTGAAAAACCTTCGTCTGTTCTCCACGTGGTTACCAGATGATGGCTCCAGCGGTTGGTAATGGTTAAATCTATTAATGATTCTCCCATACCTCCAACCATATGTTAGACGTGAACTGAGCACCCCGATCTGAGGTTATGTTGGCAGGAATTCCGTGTCTAGCGATCCAATTAAAAATAAGAGCACGGGCACAGGCTTTGCTATCCGTTGAAGATAGAGGAACAGCTTCCGGCCATCTCGTGAACCTATCAATGATAGTTAGTAAGTGGGTAAACCCCTGAGAAGGTGGAAGGGGTCCCACAATGTCCACGTGAATACTATCGAAACGGCGTTGTGGCGTAGAAAAGCTTGAGAGCGGAGCACGAGTGTGACGATGCACTTTTGACTTCTGACAAGACATGCATTGCCTTGCCCACTCTTTTACCTCCTTCGAAAGTCCATGCCATACAAACTTGTTAGATATAATCTTACTTGTGGTTCTGATGCCCGGATGGGAGAGACCATGAATGGCATCAAAAACTTGGCGAGGAAACGTGAGAGGAACCAATGGTCTATTTCTTCCTGTTGATGTGTCGCATAGAAGGGTGGAACCATTGTGTCCAAATGGTATATCCTGAAGTTGCCTCTTCCGTCAGCATTATTTTCTTTGCTCCTTCTACTCGTTCCAGTTGATTAAATTCTAAACAAAAAAAGTTTTCAAACTCAGAGTAAGTTGTTCTGCTAGAAGCGTGGCGATTTGTGTGCCCAAATCTTAGGCATCTGTAACATTGAGTAACTTGCATTGAAGATTGGATTTCCACTTTTTTTCCCCTTATAGGAATTATCGAAGGTAATCGTTGTTTCAGCTTCATTTTCAAACATAACTTTCCAGACATAATCCTGCGGAACCTCTTCAAATATTCAAATTTGTCTTCATTTTCTGGGGATAATGAGTGTGGTAGCGTGCTGAAGGATTGAAAAATCAGCTGAAAGTAAAAAAAATTAAAAACATTGAGCTCTTATTTAATTACGTGGTAACTCCAAAAAAAGAGTAGAATTGCATGACCATGGATATCAAATAAAAGGAATAGCGTTTCACACATTCAGCTCTCGTGTTGTAGTCTATGCGCTCATTTTGAACATGGCGCAAGTGTTCTTTGATTTTGTAATTAATATCCAACGTTCAATAATTCAAGAGATTGTTTTGAACAGACTCCCAATAGAAAAAGGCCAAAGGTCAAAACAAATATGGCAAACATCGCTTTACTTTCCCATTATGCCCAATTTGGGACATGAAGTCTTCCAATATTTGTTAAAACTAGTCCAACTACAATATATATCGAATCATTGATCCTGACACGGCTGAATGTGCTTCTCATATATATCTTCTTTATTCTAATGACTAGGAAAACGAACTAATTTGAGATCATAATGACATGTGACTCTACCGGGTATCCAAATGCCATGATCCCTAATTATATTTAGTTTGATCGTTTTTGATTTCATTGCACAGCTAAATACATGTTGATTTTATCTGTGAAGAAGATTTTTTATTAATGTATTTTTAAATAGTCGAAATTCGAGCTGCCCAGTAAAAGAATTTAAATCGATACGATGCCAAAAGCACCCACCAAAATCGTATTTCTATAATGTAAGACTGTCGTTGAACATGATTCTGTCTCTGTGACAGTCTCAATATTTACGACACATTGTTTGTGTCATCAGCAGGTTACTACAAAAGCTAAGAATACGAAAAGTCAAGTATCATATAAGGAAAGTTGTCTTACCACGTATGAGAGGCTAGTGGTCTCCTAATCAAATTACTATTGTAGCTTCAAATATTGCTAAGCCCAGTTCTATGGATTAATTTATATGAAATTTCAACATCTGAGATATTAAATGTAAAGATTATATTTTTAAATGAAATATATAATTCATATTACATATTAATTAAATACATATATGAAATAATTTTATTTAACCATCATAACTTTTTTTTATTCAACATATAAAACCATTTAATCATTGTTTAAAATTCTCATAACAACTTCAAAGTCAATGTAACATATCTTGTAGACACTTAAACTTTTCCATGAAACAAAATGAAATAGGATAATATTCTATTATCTCAGTTACATATATGTTAGTTAGAACAGAAAAGTTGTATATTGATTAAGAAAGATAATGTGATTTTAAATTAAGTTTCTCTAATCAATGCAAAAATTGATAGCACATTGAAAATGTACGTTCAAGTGGTTGGTATAACAATTTTAAATGTAACTAATATAATTTGAAGGGACAAAAGAAATGTGTGACTACAACAGCGAGTCATTAAACCGATAACATGTATTTAAATAAAACAAAGTAGAACAAAAGAGAGTTTGTTTTTAGTTAAAAAAATTTTATTACTGTATACCGTATACATACACACATATAATATTACACAAATATAATAAAATTGTACAATAAATGCATAAGGTAAAGAGCACGATCACTCAGCGGGGTATATGTAGGAATGTAAATAATATGCAAATTGGAACTGTAAAATAAAAAGAAAGAGAAAATCAACCTGGTAACCCTGACAATTTTGATTAATGTTGAGGGGGATGCAGCTTGATGAGCTGTCATGACTTTTACTGAGCTACAAGCTGCTATTCGCCTTTATATATACAAATGAAGACATCAATAATAAATAATAACATTATGTATACCATAGATGAGAGGCAGAAAATTAACTCAAATTAATGTCAGAAAATTATATATGTTTAACTAATAATAATTATACGAGGACTTGAGCCCTTTCATAACATTGTAATTACTATATTAACCAAAGAGCTTGTGTTACTTTTGACTAGATGCCTTAATAAGTTATACATGGAAAGGTAGAAATAGGTTTTCAATAAAGATAAGTTGTACCTTATTTGTATAAGTTGTCAGAAAAGGTGATAAATTAATGTTACATTTTTTGTTTCAAGAGTAATTACTTAAAATATTAGGAATAAATAAAAAGATCTATACATTTAATTATTAAGAAATGGTAATTTTATTTTTAAATAATAAATTTAAAGATTATTTAGTATGATGAAAAAGATGAATATTAGTAGGAGGTCAAGGTTGTTGGAACATCCCATCAGAGACTCCATAACCATAAGATGGAATTCAATAATTCTTATAGGATAGTTATAATGACCATATTTTAAGTGGACTAGTATGTAAATATCACGAACATATGAATTCCTACAAAAAATAAAATTAATATCTAGATTGAAATAATGAAGTACATTTCCAACATTACTAAAACAATTCATATCGAAGGTTCGATGAAATTTAGAGCGAAAAATGTCCTTTTTGTTGAATATTAACTGAAATATATATTACAAATTGGATTTAAAATTAAAAAGTAAGACTCATTATATCCACCTTGTTCTTGTTTAAATTAACTACTCCACTTAAAAAACGGTTATCATAACTCTCCTACATTGTTAAAATTTGAATTCCATCTTATGATCATGGAGTCTCTGATGTAACGTTCCGACAATCTTGATCTCCTTGTAATGTTCATATCTTGCATCATTCTTAATACTCTTTCGGCGTCACAGTTTACGATGGGAGTGTTTCTATAATTGAAGAACTCACTATGTTCGTTGATGGGTCTTGGGGACATTTCCCTCAATTTAATGTACCCCTTGTTCTTTTCTGTCACATCAAAAAATTTACTTTTAAATTTACATTTCCACGATAGTTACACTTTCAAGTAGGAACATCCTTCCCTCCAATGATTTTATCGTTAATCGAATTTCATCCAAACTCTGTTGAATCAACAGTATCTCTGGGTAAAGAGATTCAAAATTCAAAACATCCTTGGCATTATGGATTGCATCTCTCATCTCATCCATTCCATTAATAAACTCTTTTAAAGAGTAGAAGTGCTTTGCGTAGTAATCCACTGTTTCAAGCCAAGTTCCCTAGCGAGTGAGGATTAGTGCTGGTGGCAGGGGAGCTTTGCTTGAAGCAGTGAATCTTCTTTTTCTAACACCTGAATTTAAGAAAATTTTCTTAATTTCAGAGATAAGAGTGTTTGTTTTTGGGAAAACTTCAGGACATAGCATTGCTACCCTATTCATTTCATGAGCCAGACAAGTGACATGTATCATTTTAGTATAACGTTGTTTAAGGTTCTCGGCTGCTTTAATACAATATCCAGCTCCATTTGTGATAAAGACCTTTAGTCTATCACGTCTAAATTCTGAGCCAAAAACCTTGTTAATACTTTTCATCGCCATACTCGTCATGGTTGTATTTTCGGCATTTTTAACATCCTCCAAATTAATTAAATATAGTCGACCTAAGAAATGACCATCTAAAGGGCCAAGTAAAACTGCAGTCATGGATCGCTGTAGAGAATCTGTAGTTTCGTCCAAAGCAAGGAAAATATCCTTTTCCTCGACCTCTTCCTTTATCTTGGACAAAACAACTTCACTTTGGGACTCCATTGACTTAGTCATGACATAGCGATACGGAACAGTTTTTCGTGTATAGAGCTCCATAAAGTTTATAAAATTTGGATGACTCACGACATTGATTCGTATATTACAGGATACAAGCATCTTTGTCATGTCGTAGCCCCGATCTCCGTCGTTGGCCCTTGAAATTCGGTTAACATCCTTCCTCCCCATGTCGTTCAGGCTCTCTCCATTGTTCTTGGCAGATTCAATGGTCCTGCACAAGGTAATAGTGTCCTTCAAATTCAGCTGAGGGGTCCTCTCTAACAATTTCTGACGAACGTTCTCGTCTGTAACTCCACATATTACTAAGGTGGCTAATCAATCGTCTGGCTCCATCCCGTAGATCTCAGCTTCTTCGGCTAAAATTTTCAATTCACAGTAAAATTTGTCTATCGTTTCGAAAGATGACTGTTTCCGTCGCATAAGTTTATAACGATTTGTTGCAATTTGTTTTTTATCTTTCAGATATCTACCCACAGCCTCTACGACCTCCTCCAGGGTTTTAGAGGTGTCTGATGGAATTTCTATAATGTGCCTTATCTTGACGAGGAACCCGGGTGAACAACACGTCCAAAAAATAGCAACCTGCTCTTCCCGCGACTTCTCCCTCAAATGGGTATGTTTCACATAGTTCTCCCATGTCTCAACCCATTTTAAAAAATCCGAAGACTTAATGTCTTCCTCGACCTGATTCGGCAATCTGGCTTGGATGTTGGGGTGGCTCTGGTCTCTCGCTTTGACTGAAGGATCCATCCCTCCGTCCGAACGTCACTCCACATATCGATCCACCTGAACTTCCAAATCGATGAGATCTTCCTCTATCTGAATCAAATCGTCTACCTCTTTCAGGTAGCCATCTGATGTCTCTTCAAAAAAATTAACGACCTCCTCCGTTTTTTCGCTGTAATTCTTGAAGACCTTTCTTACGACTTCCACTGTCTGGTAAATTTTTTACAGACAGGAACCATCCTCCTGAATTAATTCTCTCACTTTTCCAGATTGCCTGTCGAAGGATCGTCTCTGGGTGGCTCTGGATCTCCTTACGGTGACTAACGCAGGGTCTTCTCTTCTTCCGGCATTGTGTCTCTATGGCGGGGTCGATTTCTTCACTTAGGATTCTTCGGTACCTATAGTGATCGATGTGCGTCGTCCTTTCTAACTACTGCCGACTGCGCCATGTAATGATCCATCCTGGATCTTACAAATAAAGATTCGTAGTCTAATACAAATAATGATCTATATTCAACTCCCCTCAATCCTATGTACAACGTGGTTTTTTATACAAACAGATCTTACAAGAAGGAGGGAGCACCTCAATGTTAAAACTTGCTTATCTACAGAATACATTGATACTAATATATACGACAGTGATGAAATAAGAACTTGTAGGATTATCTTCAATAATGTTCTTTGCATAAAACTCCATATTCCTCAGGTGAATTAGGCTTCTTAAGTGTTGGACGAGGATGAGCTTTCGAAAGGTCTTCATCTCGAAACCACAAATATTACAACTCGTTACTCCAGACTCCTTATTATATTTACAAACATCATTAACTCCATTCTCCTCGATGAAGGATATCCATTTCTTAATTTTCTCTTTGTCCTTCTCCATTATATAATTTTTACTGACTGTTATTTTCTTGTAAAACATTATGTAGAGGTAAAGTTGATGTTACTTTCTTAAGGGGAAAAAAATGATAACAGCTAGTTTAAATTATAATTTTTCTCAATAATATTATTCATTTTTTTACATTTCATAAATTTTAAGATGCGGAGTAATTAATCTTCTTCCTGAAAGGCTTCATATCTTTCGTGCGAGAGAGCCGGACATCTGTTGATAAGGTGCTTTGCGTTCTGTGGTTCTTCCATGCAGACATTGCACGCTGCACTTGTTGTCTTCCTTTTACTTAAGTGGGCAAGGAAGGGCCCATGCCCAGTGCAAGCTTGAACTATAAGTTTAATGTTTTCACACCCAAATTTGAGGATGTTTCGCTTTTTTTAACATCAAATGGGTATTCATACTTTGGTCTTTTTGTACCTTTTATACCAGACAGCGTAGAAGTAGTCATTTATTTGTTTCTTTATATAGCTTGGTGGTACTCCCACCAACCCCCGATTATGACTTATTGTGCCACTCTTTGCAAGATAATCTGCAAACTCATTTCCTCTGATGTCGCAATGGTCCTTGCACCAGTCTAAAAATATATTTTTCGTTTTCTTTCCTTCGTACAGGACCTTTTGGCACTTTTTCACTTCGTTACTGTTAGTAAATGGGTTTAGGATGGCAGCAATTGCTGATTGGGAATCAGATCGAATTACAATATCGCCTGAGGGTTTTTCCATACAAATAAGTGCTTGTGCTGATTGTGCAATAGCAAAGACCTCTGCTTGAAAGACTAATGCTTCTTTATTCAACGATACGAAGGAATGTCGGAGTGACGTATCACCTCGAGTGATTGCCCATCCTGCACCAGTGTTACCTTTCTCATCTTAGGATCCATCTGTGTATATAATTATGTCAGAATCGTTAATCTCATGGTTCTTTATCCAGGTACGACTACCTTTGATATAATCGCTGGCTTGGCTTAATTGTAATTCAGTAAGTATTTTATCACTGGAGAAGCGGTGCCCTCGGCGCTTAGGAAGGTTACCAATCCCATCCCATGTATCTTGAAGGAAATGTGTTGTTCTCCATCTTGATTTTGTGGCTTGAGCTTGAAGAAATAGGCCTAGGAGAATTATACCCATGACAGATTCCATACCTGCTGTCGGTGTTGATCGAAGCGTGTGGGTTATTGCTAGATGCGCTTTTCTTTGAATAGTGTTTAATATCTTAATTGCACTTTTCTTTGTGGTAATTGTATGTCCCCATATGAGGCACCCATAGGAGGTAACTGATCTCACCATTGCTTCATACAGACATATAACTTTTTCTGAAGTTAGATCCCATTTCTGTCCTATGACGGCCTTTACCATGTTCCATAGACGAGCAACCTTGGCAGATTTTTATTTAAGGTGCTCCTTCCAAGTAAGACCTTGGTCGAAAATAACGCTTAAATACTTCATTTGTGCTCAGAATTTCATTTCTTTGCCACCCATTTCTAATCGCGGAAAGTATTTAAATCTCAACTTATATGCTTTTGAGAAAACGATGGCGTTAGATTTGGCTAGATTAAAAGTCAGACCATTTGTTTTACCCCATTCCTGAACCTCATTTATAGCTTCTTGCATTTTCTTGACAAGAGTATGAGGATACTTTCCACTTATCAATAGGACGATGTCATCAGCATAGCCCACTACTCTAACATGACCTGTTTGGAACTTCGTCAGCAGGGAATCTATAACGATGTTCCATATCAATGGTGAAAGAACTCCCCCTTGCACATCCTCGATTTCTCCTATTATTTCTTCAAAGTTAGACATAACACTTTTAAGGCAAGACAAATTAATTTCAGATCCATTTTTAACTATGACTCTTATAGGGTTCTGTGCTTTTTTCAAGTTCTTAAGGCCTCAGATTTGGTACCAAATTCCATCTTCCACTTCAATGTAATCTTCAACATCAGCAAATTTCTGTAAAACGTTTTTTTGCACTCCTAAGAGTTATATCTATGTATCCATAACCGCTTTTGCAGTCGTTCAATCTGCTAAATTCGTCTTCAGTTAAACATAAAATTTTGAAAATTTTCCTTTTTTTCGTTTTTCCAGTCCAGATATATTTTCTTCCATAAGGGGTCGTCCTGTATTTTTCCTATTTGACGGTTGTTCCTTTTAATTTTGCTTGCATATAAGTTTGTTTCATTGAAGCACTTTTATGCAAATATGCAAATGGGGTGTGTAAATAAAAAAAAGAGAAAATCAACCTGGTAACTCCGACAATTTGATGAATGCTGAAAGGGAAGCAGCTTGAGCTGTCATGACGTTTTACTGAGTAACAAGCTGCTATTCTCCTTCATATATACAAATGAAGACATCAATAATAAATAATAACATTATGTATACCATAGATGAGAGGCAGAAAATTAACTCAAATTAATGTCAGGAAATTATATGTATATTTTTAATTAATAACACTGGTCAACAGGCAAAAATCTTCTGGGGTCTAAGTATAATAAAAGTTATTCATTTTTGCTCACTGATTTTAAATCTGTTATTTTTTTTTTTTTTTGAGAGTCCGACGGTTTTCGAGAAATTGGTCCCTACTTTTTTAGCTTTTTTGGCCCATTTTCCAACTTCAACTTCAATTTAAGCCTAGAAGGATACACATTTTGGGCATTAAAAAATAATGATTAGCTAGTATTTTTTATGGAAATTTCATTTATAGTCTTTGTTTTGACCTAAAAGGACTCCTAGGGGCGTAGGGTGCCGGAGTAGGCCCAAAAGTCGATGAAATCCTTTGTACTTAAATAACTCCTTGAATATAGCATGAAATGGATAAATAAGGAATGCATTAAAGAGATTAGACCCATAGCTTTCAAACAAGATGTCTAGCGCCCGATAAGAGCCTTTAACTTTGAAGAAATCGTCCATCAAAGTGTGTAAATTTTCATCCAATTTTGAGCAAAAATGTGCTAGAAATCTAAGACTCACTGTAGATGTAATAAAAAACAAGTGCTATAGACTGTAATAGTAGCGCGCAGAAGAAGACTCTGACATCAGCTGAAGATAACCAAATTCAAAAACATGGATCTCTTATTTAATTACAAGGCAACTCCGAGGAAAGAGTGGGATCGCAGGGTCATAGATATCCAATGAAAGGAATAGTGTTCCTTGATGAGTCATGTCTCAGTACCTTTCATCTTCATCATCATGGATATGAACGGAACTCCTTTGAGGAATGCTGGATCAGTTGCCTTGATTTGAATAAGACGGGATCGGAGTTTCGACGTCTTATAAAATTAGAGATTCATCTTCATGAGAAAGTATTTGTTATTTGGATCATCTTTGAGTACACTAAGAACAATTCCTTTTTCAGATTAACAATAAACATCGCTGTTAAGTCAAGAATGGGGAAAGAAATGAAGACTCCATTGAAGAGTCAATGTTTGTATGGAAGAAACTAATTTCCACATTCATCTCAAAATTTAAACCGATGTTATCGCTTATATCGCTACGACGGCTCTTGTATACACTGGACTCGCGCATCGTGGCCGTTTCTAGTCTACTAACACACATCCTCATTCGAATGGACACTTTTTTACACTCATGTACTCACATTACTAAGAGTCCCTTAGTTTACCGTTTATGTCTCTCAGTGCTGAGTCCCCTTCTTTATGTCTAAAGTGGAGAACAAGGAATAATCATGAAGTGTCTTTGATAACGTTAATCGTATTATACACAAACTCATTTATTTTTTATACCATTTTATACCATTTTATACCATTTTATACCATTATAATGAACATATAAACGGTAAACTAAGGGACTTTCAGTAATGTGATAGGTACATGAGTGTAAAAAAGTGTCCATTTGAATGAGGTTGAAATTATCCTCTTTTATCTCTCACTTTAAGAACTCTGACGTAATTGCTTTCGTAATGATACACTCAACGAGGATTCCTCTTACAATATCGAAATTAGTCCAAAATAATACCTTCCGGCAATTCTATCGGTATAATAGATATCAGACGTAGGTATCCATCCGAATATCTCTTCCCTAATATCCAAAAGACCTGTCTTGAGTCACTAAAACACGATTAAATTTATTTTTCACTTCTCAAAAAAAAAAAAACTAATTTCCTTCCGTGACTATACATAAGCAAAAAATCAAAAAAAATGTGCAATTTGTCATCTTGCAGTGTTGTTTTTCATCTTTTTATTTTAGACAATAATGAAATTTATTCATTTTAGACTTGGAACCGAAACTTTAGCAATTGGTCCTCTTTTTCTTTTATTTTCAAGATTGTTTTTTGTCACAGTAGAAGGTCGATCTCGTTTTAACGGGAGTTTAGAGTTAATTTTGCAAAGACCTTCAGCAATCTCTCCTACAAATTCTGTTAATTTGACGTTATGAGAATTCACTCTAGGTGATAACAAACAAGCTTTGACAATTTTCATATCTAATAAAGGGTAGAAAAGTCTTAAGCACCATTTACGATAGTGCATCTTTATTTTTTTACAGTCTCGATGGCTATCCATTAAATCAATCCCTCCCATATGTTTGTCATAATTTAGTATGACGTTAGGACAACTAAATTTTATGTTAGCCGTTTACTTTGTCCAATCTATAAGACAAGAGCCTCGACGACTTTTTTAATATAGTATTGAGGTGTGTTTCATTGAGTTGTATGCTTGTCTTCGAAATTTTAACTACTAGTTTTTAATTTTTTAACTCTAAAGTTGTGAACTTTGTTTTAATTTTATTTATTCTCAATAAACTTGTGAGAATGAGTGTAAAATTATTTGCATTTAATTGTGATTTTAATATTCTCTTTTCCATGTTTAGTCCCTTAATAGTGTTAGATGAAAGTTAAATACTATTAGAAATAATATTGGGCTGTGAGGGATTCATTTTCTGTCAAGCTTCATTTTTAAATGATAACAGAAGTTATATAAAATTATGAACAGTAAGATCAATCGATGGAGGATGGAACTAACCAAATTTAGTAACTTGCTTATTTGATGGAAGTTATGATATTGTGGAGTATCAAAATTGCTACATTACATTCGAGCGAGGAATTTGTCATTTTTGTAATGGTTATTCATCATGCAGAATATGTGCTGAACTCAAGTAAAAATTTTGTATACCTCTGTCTGGAAATCTTGTTAATATATACTTTATAGGTAACCTTCCTATATATAAGAATTTATATATGTTAACAATTATAGATGAATTCTCTCGTTTTATTTTTGCATTCCCAAGCAATGGTTATAGGATGTTTGGATAATTTTTTAAATTTTTTTTCCCCAAATGACAGAGGGAAATTACCTGAAAAATATTGGGAGCCAAGTTATAAACTCCATAATATATTTATTATATACCTCCACCAATGGTATTACTCATGAAAGATTTTTTCATTGCAAAGAAAATTTTCTATTATTAACTGTATTCTAACTTGGTTGACGAATCTGAGACCTATGATATAACAAAAATTTGAGCAAACATCAAAGTGGTAGAAAATTGTTAACTAGAATTAGGTAACTCAGTTGGAGGGATTCATCTAACAGTTCCAAACTCAGGTCCATGCCCTTTGGATACTTTTGCCCAGAAATTGTTTCCGTTCCCCAAAATGTTTTTCCAATAATGTTCTAAATAGCTACTTATAATTGTAGCATGCTCTAGACTCAACAATAAAGAGAATTTAACTTTATGCAAAGAAATATATGGGAATTTCAGGTCTACATATATTTTACATAAATATATTATTGAATCTATAACAGGTGTGTCTATGTCAAACCAGCTCCAATTCTCTTGTAATCTCTCAAAATTTAAGAGTTAAAATGAATATTATTTTCCAAAATACTTCAAATGAAGCTTGGGGGCGCCCAGTTTGCCAATAGCTGGAAAAAGACCGATAATAATCCAAAAGACCAAAATGATCCTGTTGGTAAAATTTTAAAAGGGGCCAAACACAAACCACATGATCACTTTTTTGGAGGGGAGTCAGGCAGAAAATAACGTTTGTAGAGGGAGGGGGCAATAAAAATGTCATGTGTTCTACAAAGGGTGTCAGAATTAATTAAAATATTTGTGCATGGCCCCAAACTTTCTTTTCCAGAAGCATCAATACTTTGATTTTTGGTTTGTTGACTGTCAAAACTTTTGAAAACACGATTAATTTTATATGATTTATTATTGATAATCAGATTATTACTATGACAGTCATAGTTTTTTATTCATCAACTGGCAAATTTACATTTCGAGAAACATCACTTCCTTGATGTTAGGCTTGTTTACTGCAAAAACTATTCAAAAATTAGATTAGTTTTTTTTTTCGAGTATTTTTCCTTATAGCTCTGAATTTCTTCTCCTGAAATATCTGAGTCCAATTAAATTTTCAATGATTCTGTGAGTTGGGGAGTGTGAGTATTATTTCCAAGTTTTATTTCATTATTTGTCTTCAGAGTATAGTGAACTTTATGTAAACTACACCTGGTACTATTTTTCGACGAGAAGCATTCGGCACAGTCATATAGCTCTCGGTAAAAATCTACTTCACTTTCTTGAATTTTCATTTTTTCATACGGAACATCCTCCTCCTCACAAAGTTTACACCTTTTCACTGATATAAAATAGTGTGATTTGTCACTGAGAAACTTCCAAAAAAGAAAAAAAAAACGGAGCAAAAATATTAACACCTTTACTTCTTCTTCTTCTTCACCTATTTTAAAATTTCAAATAATGCGAATAAAGTTAAAAAATGCAAAAATGGTAACAAATGCAAATTTATTTACTTAATTTGAATATCTCTAGTCATAACATTTTGAAGACGTTTCTAAATTGTATGAAGTGAAACACCTAATAGATATTGACGTTGCTTTTCATAAGGAAAGAGGAATATTATAAAATTATCTTGAAGACATAATTTCTTAATGGAAATGGAAAAAACTACACTATTACATTTGATTTGGACTCTCCTTGAAGCACTGATTACAACTTTTTTCATAGCTTACGACTGATTTTAGTTCACTTCCTAAGCGATCTAAAAATTTGAGAAAAAAAACAATACATAAAATCTTAGGAATGAAAACTCCTCTGGCATCCATCTTCACTAGAATGTGATGAACGATAGTCCTTCATTTCTCCGAGTGTAATATCAAAGAGTGGAGTGGAACAAGATGATTAAATAACTCAAAAATACATACTGATAAGTATTTATTATTTCATGAAATATTAAATTATTAACACTAACCATAATTGCATGAATTTTATTCTATTTGATTATGTCACATTGTACATTCTGTATCCAAAAAAATGACCCCTAATGCGAAAAAAGTCGTACGTAAAGTTGAATTCACTGAACTGCTTATTGCGAGAGAATCTTCTATTGCATTTTTCCTCCATTTTTGTTTTTTATTGTTTCTATGGCAACATAAAATACAATTGCTTCTTTCTTAGTCGTTTGTGGAGTTTAAGAATATTTTATCAAAAATATTATTTTTTGAATGATTAAAAGTGAATATATATACTAATATCATCCTTTAAAATTAGTGATAAGTCCCATCATTCTAATATAAAACCATATTTCATTCTAAATTTAACATTGACCAATAAAAACTGACAAATGTATTTTTTTTTTAAATTACTGAGATTATAATAAAACAATATTAAAGATAAAAAGTGAAAGAAGTAATAAAAAAGTAGAATATTCTTCATCGTAACTATGTTGATAAGATAATTCCTAGGTTATCATTTGTAAATTATAATTTAAAGATAAATTTCAATTGTTGGATAACAGACCAAAAGTTCTCGGCAGTTTAGGCTTACAAAAACATACTTTACCCTGTATGTAAATAAATGTATTATATAAGTCAGTAAAAACTGATCCTCAAACACACATAAAAATGTATTCCAAATGTGTATATAGGCAATAAAAGTAGAATTAAAGTATCTATCATCGTCTTCATTACTGCAGTATCCATGTTCAATACTAATAAAGTTATGGCTGAAAGTGTAATACATAAAAAAATAACATTAAATCAACGAAAAATAAATAATATGAATATTCTTCATCGTAACTATGTTGATAAGATAATTCCTAGGTTATCATTTGTAAATTATAATTTAAAGATAAATTTCAATCTTAATATTTTTTTGTCTTTTAATTATCGATTAGCAACTTCTCAGTTTGCTATTTTTGTTTAAAATCACTTATTGAATATATTTGATGTCCTATAATTTTGTCTTTAAATTTTTTACATTCAAATTTCAAATGGGAAGTAATTCGATTTATATGTCTATTTAAAAATCAACATTATTTTTTATCAAAAAAAATATTATAATCAGTTCTGAAGCTCCGCATATCGACAGACCACTTGTTATTAGCGTGGCATTCATAAATACCAGCATCTCCCTGAAAGTATAATAAATATTAATAGCATATTATATTGTATTATCTGAAAAATATAATTATATTAACACATGGTCTTTGCATATTTTTGACAATTATATATTTCTTTAGTATAACTAATTTAAAAAAAAATATTTAAAGGAAATATTTTTCAATATGTGTCTTGCTAACATTAAAGAAAAGAAAAAATGAAATCTTTTGTTTTTTAACTATTTTATTTGATAATAACCGATTATAGGATTTTTATATACCATTATGAACCCTTAAATCTACAAAATATTGTTAATCAGATTATTTAATTGATAAATAATGATAATAATCTGTGTTATTTTATGAGGCTTCACAATTTTAAGTCTTAGACATCGCACCTTTTCTTGTCAAAGGAAATATATTTCTAAGTAATCAAGGAATTTATGTCACACTGAATATTTTAAACCAATATAACCTAAACTTATCAAGATAACAGCAATTGATCAGCAAAAAATGAATGTCCATGGACTTGAAGTAGACTTGCTGCTATTTTGCTACTTTTCTCCATAACTTATCTGTGCGAACTGACATTATCAATCCTGATACACATAAAAAACAAAACAAGGAGCAACTAAGGGCTTCTTATTCATCCCTCTTAAGAAAGGACAATTTTGTGCGTAGAATCAAACTACCTTGGACTTGTATCTGTGCGCAGTGCGAATGTAAGCCTCTCTTTCATAGCAAATTATTGCAGTTCTCCAGGTTTCAATATGTTGTTGGATTTTTTTTGCTGTATCGCTTGGGCTGTTCACCTCTTATGGTTTTATAAGAGGATCATTTGACTTTAATTTATTTTTTTGTGAAACAAAATCTTCTCAAAATTCAACGTTTTACTATAGGGTGGCAATGACTCTAAGGATAAAATCTCCGTTTATCAGAGTTATCTCTGGCTCTATAGACTTTTTTTTTAAATTGTACTATGAAGAATTAGCAATGGCTCTAATTACCATCTTAAACTGAAGTTTCAAATATTAGAAATTAAAGTAATAATTTCAAAGTAGATCATAATAATGTTAAAATTTAAGACTGTTGGGATATTTTCAAGTTGATCAGTCCAAATTCCATTTGATATTTGAATGCCTTAAAGATATTTTAACTTTCTCAAGGCTTATGTACCAAGTTTTGTTGAGTGTGAGGAGTAGGCGAAGGCGAAACTTATCGTAATATTGAATTGACACTTTTGTTAACACCAATTGTCCATATACTTATATGATTTTATGTGGTGGGATTATTATTTATTAGTATTACATTCCCAAGGAGGACTTTATATATTTATAAATACGAATAGATTCGGGGAGAATGTTATAATCAAAAATATATTATAATTTTGTCATGTATTTTTTACAAAGTCTTGAACAAACGTTGGCAAGAATTCTTTCACTTTTCTTTTAGAGGGAGGTGCTTCTTCTTCAACAATCAAATAACGATTGAAATTTAAAAAAGAACAAAATTATCAACCGTATTTCCTTTTTTAATCATAAAACTATTATTTTTTTCTAAAAAAGTTGCATCCATAACCATGCCATAGATGTCTAAATATAGTTTGGACTACATTGACTTCGTGATAACTTAGAGGGAACAACTTTTAAGTGTATAGTTTGATAAGCTCAACAAAATCTGTATGACTAACGATATTGAGTGGTAGCATCTTGGTTTTATAAGTATTGAAATTAGAAGCATCGTATTCTCTTCAATTACGTTCCTTGAATAGATCTCTATATTCATCTTGTTATTATGACATTGAATGACTTGTATAATGTTTTAACTTGACAAGGATTATGTACCAAAACTACTGACTAAGAATACTTATTGTAAATTTAAACACCCTTTGTGGCCTGTTGTAAAGTTGTATCAATACTAACTTTATTCTTATTCTAGAAGTACATTTTAACTGGACCTAAAATATGTCTGGTCAAAATTTTCATTTCTTTTCAATTGTTCCAAATTATGATACATTGTTTTTCTTTTGTCCCTCTATCGGAAAAAAATGTAGACACAGGCGAGTGACAGTAAATATAAAATAAAAACAACTAAAAAGGTTGTCGTGTTTTAGGTTTCCAAATCCCATCTCTAAATATATATTATGTTACTAACAATTTTTTTCCTTTTCTCATAAAATTCTAGACAAATTTTCTGTTGTATTTTCAAATCGGTGGCATCACCAGTGATGTAAAAAACGGCGATTTTTAAGCGTGCGAGTAGCCCCTTCCCTTGATGACGTCAAAAATGATATGGTAACTATGAAAGCCAGCTTATTTGCTGTCGATATAATACTATGACTGTAGCTGTGACAGCCTTGCTCCAGGCTCAAGACAGCTCTTCTTGGACTTATAGTAATTAATTAAATGAAATGGATATTTTAGAAAGATATTATTCAAATCAAAGTTGTAGATATTACTTTAAATAAACAGGAAATTTTTCAAATTTCAAAATCAGAACATTAGTTTTGGATTTGTTTCTATTTTTGTTAAAATTTCATTATTTATATTAATTTTTAAGAAAAATAATTACATAAATAGAAATCTCTGCTCTCTATACATATTAATCTTCAAGTTTTTAGTTTGATAATAATGGTTATTTATTCCTTAACAAAGTAAAACATTACATTGTTAGATATTTGCATTTTAAAAGCAATGATTGAAGATTTAATAATGATATTTATAACTATTCTACCTTTTCTGTAACTCAAGAAAATGGCTGAAAACATATTAGAAATGTCAATAAATGAAACATTTTATAGCATAGAAGTATAAATATTATGTATTTCAGTATATTATATTATCTACGTATAATAAGAATTATGTCAAAGGGAAAAGGAAAACAGCTTGATGATTTATGAATGATGAAATAATATTAATATGTAGGGTTTCAACTACCAGGCATTTTGAGAACTACTCACATGTTTAAAAATCGCCGTTTTTTACATCTCTAGTCATCACTATAGAAACTGAAAATTGATTATCCCACCATTTAATTCAAAAATCAGTTATATAATAAGTATACTTCTTTTATAATTACAAAAACCAATTTACAAATACATATTTCTATTGGTAAAAGGATAACAAACATTCTGCTTTGTTCCGTTTACAATATATGTTTGGAATTTAAAAAATTACATAAATAAAGAACAAGGTAAGTAGCTACGAGTTATGACTCTACACTTCTCAAAAAAAAATTTGATCATCTGTATTTTATTCTAACAAAAGAAATTTCAAGACACTGCCTGTAAAATCTTTTTACGTACCTACAATTTGGAATGCACTGATATAACATATAGATAGAAATGTGAAAATATATGTCTACATATTGACATAAGTTTTATACAAGTACCTACCTGAGTTGCAGGATCAATTTCCATTTTAGACTTGAGACGACGTTTTCCTTTATACCATTCACTTATCTATTAACATAAAATTTGACTGTAAAAATATAAGTGATTAATAATAGCAAAATGAGGATATACACCCTCATTTATATTTTAGACTAAGCAAGAGCATTAGAAAAAAAAAATATTATGTAACCCTTAAAACATGTAACCCTTCATCGAGAAAGAGACATGATAAATTCTAAAAATGTTAGAGATCAGGTTTATATTTTTAATCCTTTCTATGCTGCCGTTAATCATTTATAATTTTTTGTATGACGAATACAGCTAAATATATATTTCTCGCCTTTAAAGTTAGTTGCAATAAAAAATATCACAAAATTAACATTTTCAGGATTAATTTGTATTTCAGTTTCGTAACATTAGACAATAACGGCTTAAAGAAATGTTGTTTTGAAGTCCAGTACTAAAATTATGACAATCGATTCCACCTGTCCCAATCCTAAACTAAAGCTACATTACTCATAAAATTATAACAATTTGAAATAGAGGATGATTATTACCAGAAACAGGTATTAAAATAAATTGTTAAAGGACTGTATTATATGTAAAAAAAAAGTGTTTGTTCTAGTCCTAACTATTTGACGAATGTTTGAGAGGAAAACAGCTTTAGCTTTTTTGAGAGAAGGTGGAAGGAAATAAAAACAAATTCATAACTATCAGAAAACTATATTATATAAAAGATTCTTTGTTCACTCGATCAGGCATTTCATTGATTAATTATTATTTGTAGACGGTGAATATTATACTAATAGGTTTGTGCTACCTAAACAATTAAGGAATAATGATGACAGATTAGGAAACTAAATAAATACTGTTTAAAATTGCCAACCACTAAAAATTTCACAAGCTTAAGATTTACAGCTCTATGGATACTAGTGCTCCCTCGGTAAAAAAAATTATGATCTAGGAATTTGTTACTATATAATTTAGTTATGGAAATCTATGATAAAATTTGTAAATTTAGTCCCTTTTCTGCAAAAATATATTATGTAATGTTAAATTTAGTAAATGTTTCCTTCCAGTTTTTAAAAAATCTCTATTTTCAAAAAATTCACTTATAGAATTTTATGTTGTACAACCCATTTTTGTGTGCCACGTACGAGTCCTAATTAAGATCTTGAATTACTTCTTAGAGAAAATCAATATGATCAATAATTTTTATTTGTATATTGATAAACTCCCAGTCCTTTATTAAAAATATTATGACATATTCGTGTATTGTTTATGTTTTTTGAATAAACTTCGAAATAATATATTAAGTAGGGCTGAGAATAATTTGAGGCACTCTTCTAGTTGAAGGGTCTTATGACTAGCAATGTAAATCATATGCAATTCGGGCGTGTGATAAAAAAGTGGAGTTGGCTCTTCAAACAGGTCTTTTTGTTTTCCGAAGCTGTTATCATTTTTTTTTCCCTTAAGAAGGTAACATCAACTTTACCTCAACATAATGTTTTACAAGTAAAGAACAGTCTGCAAAGATTATATCATGGTGAGGAACAAAGGAAAAATTAAAAAATGGTTATCATTCATTGAGGTGAATGGAGTTAATGATATTTGTGAATATAATAATGAATCTGGAGTAACGTATTGTAATGTTTGTGGTTTGATGTTTTCATTTGTATACAAATATATAAAGGAAAATAGCAGCTTGTAGCTCAGTAAAACGTCATGACAGCTCAAGCTGCTTCCCCCTTCGACAATCATTAAATTGTCAGGGTTGCCAGGTTGATTTTCTCTTTCTTTTTTTATTACATGCCCGAATTGCATATGATTTACATTCCTACTTATGACTATGGATGAGCAAAAAGCAATCTGGGAATAAAAAAGAAAGAAAAACATACCTCAAGGTTAGAAGACAAACTTATTGTGTTGGGGAATTATCATTTATTCAAAGTGTGCTATAATTTTCTGGTGTTTCCTATTCCTGACGTCAACTCTAGACACGTTATTTTCATATATTTCATTCTCACTTTCAATTTGATTCCATAAAAATTAATTTAAAAACATTGATTTATAAATGTCGTTTATAGTACCTACCAATTATGGAGTCCTTGGATCAGAAGAACTGTCTACAACTATAAATCTTTTATTGACTTCACTAATTAGCCAAGGTTGTCTTTTTTATTCTGATAAGCAACATTCAAGCCTATAGTTTCATTTATTAACTTCCCATTATCTCTTTTTAGTATCTTTGTCGAGTTTTTCATGGGCTTTTAACATTATCCTTGTTGGATACGGATATGACAGTAATGAAAGTAAAGGTTGGTTAACATCTCTTTATTATACTCCCTATAGGAGCTTAAATAGCTACCATCATTGAGCAGTATGAGTACGACTATTAGCGTACTCGGACTGGGCGTACCCTCAAATACAGTTATTATTCATTGTTATCAAATATCGTATATCATTCTGTTGTACCCTTCAGGGTCATTTGAAATATGAGACTGATTACTCAAATGTCAGCCGACATGTTTTTTCTTCTATATTTTCTTCTATAACACAATATTTTCCATTATTTATATCATTTGTAATATATATTTTTTCTTCTTGCACGACGAGTTTCTACTGCCGTATTCTTTCCAATTATTCCTTTTTTCGGGTTCCACACTTTCCGTTTTTTTATCTTCCATTTTGTATCGGCATTTCACTGTTATTTTTTCATTTACTATACTTATATATTTTCTTCTGGTGCGACGTCTTTCTACTGCCGTATTTATATCATTTGTAAAATATATTTTTTCTTCTTGTACGACATGTTTCTTCTGACGTATCCGCTCCAATTATTCCCTCTTTTTCGGGCTCTACACCTTCCATTTTGTATGAGCATTTTGACTATTGGATTGTTGATAGCCGTAATCATTCCCTCGTCAGGGATTTTCAGTGAAGGATGAAGGATGTAGACTCATTTGAGAGAGTTAGTTTCCATACATGTAGGTAGTTAATAGTCCTCAGAGGTTGTTTTCGGGTTCCATACCGCTACCACCAATGTTGATTATGACAACCGCTGCCACCAATGTTGGATACGGACACGACAGTAATGAAAGTAAAGGTTGGTTAACATCTCTTTATTATACTCCCTATAGAAGCTTAAATAACTACAATCATTGAGCAGTTTGATTGTACCCTCAAATACAGTTGTTATTCATTGTTATCAAATATCGTATATCATTCTGTTGTACCCATTAGGGTCATTTGAAGTGGGAGACTGATTACTCAAATGTCAGCCGACAATCCTTCTACTAAATTATAAATGTGTCAACAAGTTATCCTCATTGTTGAGAAGTGGGTTCATAATCTTGGAAGTCTTATGTTCGATTTGACTCCAAATATGAAGATGTGATTCACACTGCGACATCTCATAATGTTATTGACTATAAAGAAAGGATATTCATTGTTATCAAGTATTTCATCATTCTTTTTTAGATTATATTTAACATATATGATCAAATTTAGATTTGATATTTGTTATTTTTCAAGAACTTGTAATACATATAATCAACTTTTATATAATGAAACCAAGGTTGATGCACTAATCAAGTACTATCACGACATGTACTGGTAGTTTATAATTTGTTGATATAAATATTTTAACTTTCTTTGTCTGTAATGTGCTTATTTTTTTTTTCAAATAAATATTTCATTTAGATATCGTAATATGCTATTGTACTATATTAATAAATTTATATTTACTCTATTTGGTTTCAACTAAGACTATGAATTTTATCATCCAAAATTTGAAATAATTACATGTATATGTCTTAACATATACATGTTATTATTGGAACATCTATTCAAACATAAACTCCAATAGAAAGATCTGTTAATGAACAAAATTAATTTATTTTAATTATCATTTCACATAAGAACATAAGATCTATTCGACATCTATATTATTGAGTATATTATTAGTAAATGGATTTCTTTCGATATTGGAATGCAAAAAAATTGGGACTTTAAATGATATTATTTTTCCTTTATTAAAAAATATGTTCACTAAAGATAAATGGAGCATACATTCTATATCAATATCAAAATTACCCTTATGAACATTAAATAAAAACATTATTTAAAATTTCAAAAAATATATATTTATATATTCCATAGAAAAATTGAGAATCGTCTGTATAATTGATGAAATCTATCATATTGTATTTTATTCTTCAGCATCCATATTTTATACATTTTTGAAAATCTTGACGAGGATTTCAATAAACGACGACTTTGAAAATGTGTGTTGCTCATAACTATGCTTTAATTATTTTGTGTAAAAACTCATATACCCTAATAAAAAAATTATCCAGTTCAATATATAAGGTACAGAAAATTGTATCATATTGATTACTATGCATGAGGTTTGTTAATGTCACATTAAATGCGTATTCATAAAAAAAATATAAATTTTCGTGATTATGTAATTTTTACTATAGTAAAATTTCCTGGCTACGCTAGCTAGACCATGCAGGCAGCTATTATGAAAAATTGAGGATTCCCTCCTAAGAATATGTTTGTATATGCTTATATATGTACTTGCAAGATTCATCAAATCTTATTTCCTTCGTTTGTATAATACGATATTAGGCAACTTCCAATGACATTTTGAAAAATAATTGAGATGATATTTTATGACAATACTTCATAAAAATTATATGGAAATATCCGAATCTAGCAAAAATGTTGCTTTTATGTATGCATAGAAAATTCCATTTTGTTTGTAACTTGAGTACTTTGGTGACCTTCAAAATAAAATAAAACTATTTTTGTAGTTATTTCAAGGTTTGTTGGTTTCATATATTCTCCTATTCATTTCGTTTAAATTTGTGAACTTTTGTAGCGAAGGTAAATAATACAGCAACAAATTTATTGACTTTTCTTTTGCCTCGGTAGTGCTCCCACGGCTATAGTCTATAAATAGAGCTGTAAATCCTTGCGTGTGGCAATTTGTACATAATTTTTTTTTTCCTGAGGGAAGAACATGTAGCACTAATCACTTGTAATGAAGTAAAACAAGCCGTCTACAAATAATAATTTATCAATAAAATGCCTAATCGAGTGAACATAGAATCATTGATATAATATAATCTTCTGTTAGGTACGAATTTGTTTTTATTTAATTCCTTTTCCCTTCTCAATCACGACAAGATTTTTGGGATAAACAAAAACACTACGTATTCTCCCTTCAGAACAAAAAAGCTCGACGTGAGAGATGTATTAACTGTCATGAAGCTTTTGGCTATTTTCTTATCGTTTTACAGGGAAAGGAATTGGTGTACATTCACGTCGAGCTTTTTTGTCCACTCACAACCTCGACTCGCAAAAGGGAAAGGAAATTTATGGAAAAACAACTGGTAGCTACCCTTCTGTAATTTCTTTGTTGCCAACTTTTTAATATTGGGCAGAGTTACTATTTAGATATACTATACATTTATAAATTCTATCAATATACAAATCAATCGTTAATACTCGCATATCAAAAATTCAAAAAAATGGTGCGCAATTTAATATATTTTTTATATATCAAAATCATAAATAATAATAATACCCTTTTTGAGTTCATAACACGTAGGATCTTTAAATCAAAAGAGTCAAATGATGAAAATCAGCTGAAGGGAGAATACGTATTGTTTTTGTTTATCTCAAAAATCTTGTCGTGTCTCCTCTCATCAGATAATTTTTTTTTTTTTTTTTTTTTTACATATTTTGATTTACAGCACTAGGGCGCACGTTTAATAATATTATTTTATCTTTCATCACTTCTACTGAAACAAGGAAGCTATAACTTTTGAGCGAGATTTCGCAAATTTTAATGAACCAATCATTGTATAAATGTTTACCTATGTATTTGGAATGTTTTACTACTGTATATAATATTTTAACTAAAAAATATCTTATAATTCTCCTATATAAGTAAAAATATCTAGAAATAAATAAATCAATTGTTCCTTTTTTTATTTTACTCCCATATTCAAAATACATTTTTGCCAATGTATTTTGAATGAAAACTGATGGGGATTTTCATTAGGGCTTCCGGACCCTTATTACCGGTATCAATAATCAGAGACAGTAATACTCGTAGAGAATTCATTAAAAAAGTTCTCTACTTTACTTCACCAGTTCATAGCGGGAATTCAGTGTTCGGCACATCATTGATACAAAAGAACCACTCATCAAAGAAAAAGTTAAATAAACTACTAAAATTAGTTTCATTCGACGCTCAGACATTTCACCATTACATGCAGAGATTATAAACGGTTGAATAACAACAAATTCCAGAATCTTATTCCCTGTTACACATTCAAGATTTCACACACATACTAAGTAGATGTACAATATTTTCCAAATTGAACTGAGCGATTATTTAATTTACATTAAAAATAACACTTGAAATTATCTAGGTTAAAGATGTAAGTATTAAAAAAAGCCATTTATAAGTCAAATATTTTAATTGTTATTTTATGTGAATAAGAAGAATTTGGGTATAATACTTTTATACATCTATTACTATTTTTGGTACTTAATAAGCATGATTTTCTTAATAAACAAATACATTTTTGAAGGGACTTTTATGTGACTTTAACCGGAAGTAGCCCTTCGAATTCTTACTGCACAAATATACTTCAGTGTATTCTAACTATTACCCAACCTAACTAGTTATCACTTTAGATTTTGGATTGGCTTAAGTTGGTTTCATAACACACTCTCTCTAATATATACATTATGCACACACGTGAAATAACAGTTGAGAAAACTCGGAAAATGGTCAAGGGACTCTGGAGAGGCCCTATTATTAATTGGTTCGGTGATGAGTATTACCAACATAAAAAGAAATATTCAGAAAAAAACCCATTTGTAATCACTAACATAATTATAAATAAAAATCATACGAAAACATTGAATATGCTAGTCGATGCTGCATATAGAACAATTTGTCTATAATAAAGTTGTTTACTAATCATGAAATTAATGCAGTAGACGATGTACAGATAAAGTACTAAGGGCTAGGTTTGGAAATAGAAAATACACTTTATGAGAATTATGAGAACTTGCTCTATATTGTAGATTATTTGAAGGCAGACATTTTTTGGGATGAAAATATGAGACCCATATAGAATACATCAAAATGTTAGAGTGAACGAAAGTCACTTTTTATAACGATCAAAAAGTAATCAATTAACGTTATTCCTGGAGAAATCAAATTTGTAGATTTTATTGCGTATAAAAACTTTAGAAAATGGTCAATTTAAGTGCCTATATTTAGAACAGATGACATAAAGGTTGTGAAAGCGATATATGGGGAGGATAGAAAAACATTAGTATTCAATACAACTAATGAATTGAAAACTGTTGAGAAAGGATCCATTATAGGTAGAATACAAGAAGTGAATGGAATAGAGAAATTAAATAAGATGGAAAAATATAAACCTTTAGCCCCACTTTTATTGGGTAAAAAAGAATACAAATAAAACAAAAATGTTCCATGAAACTACAGCCACTGAGTCATCTATGGGGAAAGGGGGATAAAAATTCATCCCAGGTAGCCCAACAAGTATCATTAGTGAGTAGAGTCAACTCCTTCTATGGGAAGTAGATTCCAGGATTGAAAAAATCACAAAGAGCATTTTAAGTAATTATGATATGTCAACAAATTTGAATTATCAAAAATCCGAAGGGGATTATAATAAAAAGTTATTCAGTTTTGCCCACTGATTTCAAATCTGTAATTTTTTTTTTTTTCGAGAGTCCGACTGCTTTCCAGAAATCTTTTTGAGCTTATTTGGCTCATTTTTCAACTTCAACTTCAATTTAAGCCTAGAAGGATTCAATTTTTTTGCATTAAAACATGAGGATTTGCTTGCGTATTTAATGCAAATTCCATTTCCAGTCTTTGTTTCGACCTAAGGGGGATTCTAGGGCATAGGCGGCGGAAGTAGGCCCAAAAGTCGGCCAAATCCTTTGTACTTAAATAATTCCTTGTGGATTAATAACGAATGCTTTCAAGCAAGATGTTAAGCGTCCGATAAGAATCCTTAACTAAGAAGAAATCGTCCATCTAAATGTGTAAAATTTCATTCAGTTTCGATCAAAAATTCACTAGAACTCAAAGACTCACGGTAGATCCATTAAAAAGCAAATACAATAGACTGAAGCAGTAGCATACAGAAATATTAAAAAACCAGCTAAAATCTTTCTGTGCGCTACAACTAAAGTAGCTCTACCTTGAGTCTTATTGGGCGTTAAGAATCCTCAAGTAAGAAGAAATCATCCATCTAAATGTGTAAATTTTCATTCAATTTCAAGCAAAAGTTCGTTAGAAATCTAATTTTTAAAGGTCTTAAGTGTTCAGAATTTGAAAGAAAGTATGCCCAATATTTTTTGTAACTTCAACAGGATCTCAAGTTTCAAATTTCTTGTCGGTGCGAACTATCAAATATAAATTTTCTTAAAATATAACAAGATAAGTAAGTACACGAGAGTTCTTCTATGTATCTTGACGCGCACGGACGTGTTATTTTTCTTCTTCTGTGATCGTCTGATTATAAGTGGAAATTAAGTGAAATGAGTCTTTTTGTGACTTTTTTTAAGACTTGTCGTGACTCTTGACTACTATCTGCCTCCTTCATCTTTCGAACCAGCCTTGGTTTAGGCCTAAAGGCTACTTTCGAGGCCCCTGGTCTCCTAGAATGAAGAAATAAATATTTCTTTCATCTACCTCTCCTCGGGGTTCTACTCGTCGATCTTCACGTCGTCATCCAAAGTCCTTTCGTTCAGGTGAGGGGGTCTGGCTTTTTCTTTTTTTTCTTTGGTTTTTTTTTTTTTTTTCGCACTCCGGTTTTTTTTTTTTTTTTATCAGCACGCCTTTTCTTTTCTTTTTTTTTTTATACCCTTCCCTCCCCCCTTTTTCTATTGTTTTTTTTTTTGGTCTTCGTTTCTTCATATATTTTTTTTTTTAATCATTCTTTTTTTTTTTTTTTTTTCGTCTTCATTTTTTTCTTGTAAATCACCCTTTTTTTTCGTCTTCGATTTTATTTATTTATATATACTTTCCTTCTTCTAATCTCTGATTCTTCTCTTTAAAAAAATATTTTATCGCATCATTCTTCATATTATCTTCTCGTTGAGATTTCGTGGACCTCTAATATTTTTCTTTTAGTTTGCGCTGATATAACTCTTCTTTTATTTTTATTTTCTTCGCATTCTTCTTTTTTTGCCATCGTGATATTATCATGAGGTTACAAGGGATAAACCTCCTGATAAGGTTAATGATGATTCTTCTATCCCATCTTCAATTATACAAGGAACCTCTTCAAGTGTATCTGAGAACACGGTTTTTCTTGGATCCAATGCTAGTAGTTCCGGAGCCAGCTCCATGGACACGGTTTTCCAGGAGGCTAATCAATCAAATAAAAAAACGAGTCGTCCTATGTCGCATAGCAGCATTGCTGGTGCAAACATAAAAAGTGATGCATTTAAATTTGTCTCTGATGGTTCAGTTAATGATAGAAAAGGTTGGAAAAACTTTTGTCTTTTTGCTCAAAGGATTGATAAACGGTCTCCTTGAGCAAAAGTCAAATGCACCCAGGAAATTTGGCCCACATTGCTACTAATGTTCTCAAGCTTAAGCCACAAGAAGTCCACAGCATAAATTGGGACAGACCTCATAGACCCTTGATTTTAACTAGTCAAAAAATTCCAATGGATAGAATTCTTAATGACATTGTTCTTCCGATAGAAGTTGATTTCAGAGATGAAGATAACAACCCCTTTAAAGTGATGTTAGATTGTCGCAAACTCATGCTTGCTAGGGATGGAGAACATAATTTTGATCTGACCTTAAAATACGGATACGGGAAAATTTGCAAACAGGCAGTGCGCGGATTATTAAACCCCTTTTGTAAAGTAAACTCTCTTCGTGTTGGCAATGCATCTGTCTCTGACAAATCGGCTCTGAAAAAATTTCCGATCTTCAATGACCCGAAGTATCAACATTGGAACACAAAAAGCTCTGACTTGATCGTTAACGTCAATGGAAACCCAAAATACATACCCTCATTGATCCCATGTGGAGAGGAGATTGAATCACTGGAGTTTCTTGGCCAGGCAAGACAATGTGCTAACTGCTTCAGGTTTGGACATTTTAGATCAAAATGTGGAGAAAAAACACGATTTTTACAAGTCTTGGATGATGACCAGGCTAAAGAAAATTGAAAATAAAGAATTGGAATATTTTACAAAAAATGATTATCCTGTTCAACACGATAAGGCACAAGCTGTATATTATACCCGATAATATACCCCCTGAAGTGAGTACACCTATTGAACCCGTAAATTATGATAATATAGCCCCTGAAGTGAGTACACCCATTGAACCCGTAAATACTGATAATATTATCAATAACTCGACTGGGAATGTAATTGCACCTATTGAAAATTATTCAAATGAAAATGATGCTATAGTATCTGATTCGGCCAGTGTAGGAGCTCATGGTTCTTCTGCTTCTCAAACAAAAACTATGGGAAAGCCAAAAAAGCCACTATTAAATGAAAAATTAATTTTGCTGGGGCGCACGAGATCCCAGTCCCTAACCAAAAGAAACAGAAGAGATTCAAATAGTGGGCCTGATATAAATTCTTCTAATAATAAAAAGAAATCCAGAAATGATTCGGAATAATTTTTTACAATATAAAATCACCGACCACTTCCCGTCTTCGATTTCTAAGGATATAGAGACCAGCATGGGAGTTTCAAAAATCCTTTCTTTTAATGTTAGAGGTGGTAGAGATAGAAGGAATACACATGTCATCATGAAACACCTTCTGTCTCTTAATCCAGATATTATTTGTTTACAAGATATAAAAACCAAGGTCTCGTCGACTTGCAACGAATATTGTAGGCTTTGCCTGCCAAATTTTTTCCATTACTTTTTCTTGGGCACGGGTAGGAGAGGTGTGATGACTTTTATTACAAGGCGAATAGAAAAACCTCTTTTTATAGATGATTTTATCAATGACGGTGAGTGGCACAAGATAATTTTAAACACCTCTGGTTGTTCTTTTTCTATTGTGAATGCTTATGGTCCAAATTCCCGATCGTTGTCATCCTTTCAATCAGTTATTGATGCGGAGAGACTGAGCCATCTTCCTTTATTGTTGATTGGTGATCTTAATGTAGACTTACATAAACTTCAGATCAATTATCCCAACTCAGCTGCCCTCAAAGATCTTATTCATAAACTATGTTTGGTGGACGTCACAAGATTTTTCTGTCCCGAAGATACCGTTTCTTGGAGCCGTGGAAAAAGATCTTCGAGAATCGATTTGGCACTAATTTCCCCATCACTACTGCATCATATTAAGACAGCTTTCTATAGGCCTGATCCATCCTCCGATCAAAAAATTATTGATATTACCATAAAATATATTCCAAGCAAGAAAGCTTTTCAAATTCATAACTGGATTCTCTACAAAGATCGATTCGCGAGATCACTTGGTTTAAATCTTGACAAAAGAGCCAACCTGATAACTCCAAAGGGAGCTTATCCATCGCTTATTAATATTATCAAAAAGACTGTTCGCAAGTTTGTCGCAAGCCACACAAAGAACTCTTCGAAAATTCAAAACGACATTGAGAGTGCCATGAACTCATCTTCTATTTTTATCAAACAAGTTACTGCTGATCTTGTAAGCAATTACAGAATTACCAACATCGCAGAAGCTGAAATGAAAAGGAAGAAGATCAAAGATACAAATCCAAATTTTAGATTTAAGTACCTCCCCCCAAAAAACTTGAGCTCCACGTCAACCATTAAACGTATTGTTGATGGTGGTAAGGTTTTAAAGACTCCATGTGATATATTGTCATATTTTCATAAACGATTTTCAGAAGTTCTAGGTGGCAATAGACTGAATTTTCCAAAGAAGAAATGTAAACAAATGCCTGAAGTGTTTACAACTGAAAATATCATTAAATATATTAATTGCAATCTCAAGGACAATAAAGCCTCTGGTCCTGATGGTATCTGTGGACGCATCTTCAAACTTGTTCCAAATGAGGTTGCTCCCTATTTATTAAGTATTGGAAAGTTCATGGAGAAGTATGGCAAAATGCCCAGTGCCCTCTGAAAAGGGCGCATTGTTTTAATCCCAAAAAAGGTGGACGGTAGTCATTTTAATCATTGGAGGCCCATAACTATTTTAAATTTTACATACAGAATTTTAGCAGGTGTTTTAACAAAACAAATTGAACCTATTTTAAATGATCAAATTCAAATTGAACAGAAGGGCTTTCTTAAGAAACGAAAGATTACAGATATATCCAGAAACATTCTTACTGCGGTTGAGTCTTTAAATAAAAGGGACCGATACGGAGCTTTAATAGCTATCGATTTTAGTAAAGCCTTTGACTCAATTCGGCATGGTCATGTTTTAAAGTCTATTAAAAAGCTTCTTCCCCAAAAGTTTTTTAACCCCATCAGGTCATTATTATTTAATGGTTCTTCAGTTTTAACGTTAGATGGATTAAATAGTGCCCCCATTTTACTCAAAAGGAGTTGCAGACAGGGTTGCCCCATTGCTCCTCTTCTGTTTGTATCCGTGCTACATGACCTCACAAGAACGTTAATGAGAAAGTATATAGGTTTTGGTGTATCTTTTAATAATGGGAGACATTTGATTGATTTATATGCCGATGATGTAACTCTGATGATCGAAGCCAGTTCCGAAGCTCAACTCATCAGGAGAATTGAAATTATATTGTCCTTCTTTAAAAAATTCGAACTGAAGTCCGGTCTTGGAATGAATACTAAAAAAACAGGCATACTGCCATTAGCATCTTGGAATCCAGACCCCTCTGTTATGATCTCTAGTTGTAAGGTTGCACAGTCAGTGAACATTCTTGGTATAGAGTGGATGAAAAATTATGTGTCTATGTCTAACTGGTTGGAAATGAATTTAAAAATTTATAGATCTTTGAAACAATGGCGCCATCTCTCATTAATAAAAAGGATCGATCTTTATAATACACGTGTGGTGCCTGTTGTTTTGTATAGGGCGACTTCGATTCCTTCACTTGCCGAGTATGCAATCAAAGAAGAAGAGTCTTGTCTTGGTTGACCTCACTTTTTCACAAATCTTATCTTCCCGCCCTCAAACGTCCCAAAAAATTTATAGGGGGAGGCTTGTGTCTCTTAGATGATATTCTTCCAACCTACTATCGAAAAATAGTTGAAAAAATGGGCGTGTATCATGAACAAGACTGGAGAAGGTACTTCACTTCCACGGAATTTTATAATTGGATTCACATGGGCACCATTTTAACAAATTCAGATTTGGAAATGTTTTCTCCCTTTTTAGCATCGATTCAGAGGTATTATGGAGATCCCATCCTGTTTATTTATCGGATACAACAATCGATATTATATACCAAAACAAGGACAAAAAACCGTTTATCAAGAGATTTGGAGATCCTGTTGTTCTCGAGAGAACTGCTCTTAACCAAAATAAATTTACAGCACATGACTTAGATAGGTCAAATTTTAACATTGGAAGGTTCCGCTTTCCACTTGAACGTTCTTTTATTGGTTTTAATCCTTCGAAGCCGTGGTTTTTAAAATTTGCACTTAAAAGACCTAGATATGATGGAGCAATTTCAATATCGGAAAGATTTCAAAGTTTGTTGGGCCTCTCTTTGTCCTGAAAGAGAAGAATTCTGAAATCTACGGGTAGTATTGCCGATGGTGCAAAATTTACTGCACAATTACAAATTTCAGGACAAATCCTCAAATTTCAGCTTCCTTGCATGAACTGTGGGTTTTTATTAAACAATATCTTCCATGCATTCGTAGACTGTCCAATCCTAAAGGTGTTTAAGCTATTCGTAAAGCTTAACGTTTGTGAGAATGAAGACGATTCCTCAAATATTTTAAAAGCCTATGTTCTTTTTGGTGTCTTTAATCTTAAAAATAGATCTCCCCCAGTCACAAAGCAATTGAATCTTCAATACAAAATGTCAAATCTTTAATTGCACAAAAACTTACTACTAACAAGTACATTTTAGAAAAAGATCTAAGACCTATCCTCATTGGTGCTGCCGCCCGCCACTCTGCTTTTCAGGTCAAAATTCCTGATTTTGGAGCGTCAACATGGAAATGGGCTGGAGACCTCATTAAATTTTATCCAAACAGTTCAAAATTCTATTGGAACGACATCAGAAGGATTTTAAGAATGCATCGCCGTTTTGTATTGAATACAAATTAGTTTTATCAATTGTTGTTTTATATATATGGTTTTTTTATCTGGTCGGTAATTTTGAAACATAATGTTCATTGATGTTTTTATTACGTAACTGTCCAGATTTTATTTTATTTCTTATGTTATCTGTATGTTTTTAGTGTATTTTTTTTACACTGTATTCTTTTTTGCAGTAACAGAATAAAATTATTTTAACCATAAAAAAAAAAAAGTACACTTCTGAGAGACAAAAATACATAACTTATTTTTTGGATTATACTTCGCTCCGGATTATAAGTCACACCAGCCGAAAAATGCAAAATTAAAAAGGAAAAAACATATAATTCGCACTGGATTATAAGTCGCATTTGCTGTTTAGACTGAAAATAGCATGAAGGGTGGAACCATTGTGTCCAAATGGTATATCCTGAAGCTTTAACTCCGTGACGGTTTCTCTCAGGCTTTTTATCTCAGCGTCCCGTCGTTGTTCATTAGCCATCACCTCATAGTCGATGCCTGCATGCACGGAGAAGGTCGAGGTACGTGAGAGTGCGTCAGCGACTGGATTTTCTTCGCCCGGGACATGTCGGAAATCGGTTGTGAACTCCGATATATAGCTGAGGTGTCGTTGTTGTCTATTGCTCCAGGAATCAGAAACCTTAGACATTGCTGAAACGAGAGGTTTGTGGTCGGTATATATAATAAATTTCCGTCCCTCAAGGAAGTAACGAAAGTGCCGTACAGCCATGTAAACTGCTAAAAGTTCTCGGTCAAATGTACTATATTTAAGTTCAGGTTTTCTCAGCTGACGGCTAAAGAAAGCGAGAGGCCTCCATATACCTTTCTTGAATTGTTGCAAAACAGCCCCCACTGCGACGTCGGATGCATCCGTGACCAACGATACCCTACCATCTCTCTGCGGATGTTCTAACATAGTTGCATTAGCAAGTGCCTCCTTAATACAATGGAAAGCCCGTTCCATCTCTGTAGACCACAGGAGAACTTTGGAGTTTGGTTTCCCAGCCAATGCTTGATAAAGAGGTTGCATAATACCCGCAGCTTTGGGAATGAACCGGTGGTAAAAATTTACCATGCCTACGAATTCTTGCAAGCTTTTGACCGAAGCAGGTCTTGGCCAACCCCGAATTACTTCTACTTTGCAAGGTAAAGGCGTAGCCCCTTCACTAGTAATCCGATGTCCTAAAAACTCAATAGATTCCACTCCAAACAAACATTTTGCGGGATTAATGATGAGTCCATGATCGGCGAGTCGTTTAAATATCATTTGAAGATGCTTTTTATGTTCGGTATGACTGGAGCTCGCTACCAGGATGTCGTCCAAGTAGACAAAAACAAACTCCATGTCGGAACAAACGGTATCCATGAATCTTTGGAAGGCCTGCGCCGCATTTTTAAGGCCAAATGGCATTCTGAGGAATTCATATAATCCTAAAGGGGTTATGATGGCCGTTTTTGGAATGTCTTGATCTGCAACAGGTATTTGGTGGTAGCCTTTTACGAGGTCTACCTTAGAAAAAATACGTTTTCCTGCCAGATGAGCTGAGAAATCCTGTATATGGGGAACAGGGTAGCGATCCGGTTCTGTAATATCATTGAGGCGACGAAAATCTCCACACGGGCGCTTACTTCCATCTGGTTTGTCCACCACATGTAATGGACTGGACCAGGCACTCTTAGAACGCCTGATAATGCCTAACTTTTCCATTTTTAGAAACTCCGCTTTTGCCACCAGAAGTTTATCGGGGTGGAGTCTTCGAGCTCGTGCTCTAACGGGAGGGCCTCTGGTAGGGATATGATGTACTACCCCATGCTTCACTCGAGGCGATGAGAAAGTAGGCCTTATGATATCAGGAAACTTGGAGAGAATCCTAATATAGGTGTCGGACGACAAGGACAGAGCATCCAAGCGTTGAGATAAAAGGCCATGAACTTCCTCTAAAGGCGTTGCTGTGAAGGTTTTATCGTCTATGAGTCGTTGTCCTCTAACATCCACTAAGAGCCCGAAGTGACGGAGAAAGTCTGCTCCAAGAAGTGGCTTAGACACATCTGCAATAACAAACGGCCAATTATAAATGTTTTTCCCTAAACGTAGAGATACTTTTCTAGAACCGTAAGTGGGAATTTTCGAGCCCCCAGCCGCGGTGAGGACCCGGGATGTGCTTCCAATCTCCTTTTCAATGGACGAGACAGGGACCACGCTGACTTCGGCCCCGGTATCCACAAGAAGACGTTTCCCCGAATGACTGTCCTGAACAAAAAAGAGGCTGTTGATTGAAGGGCCGGGCGTTTTTGTTTTGACCGGACAGGCGCAAGGAGAAATACATGTGGGAGTAGCAGCTGTATTTGTTTTTGTTTTGAGAGGAAAAGCGCAAGGAGAAATACATGTGCGAGCAGCAGCTCCCCACCTGTAGTGGTACCGGCACAGGGCATATTTTTTTCTTTTTCATTTGGCCGGGCAGGCTTAAGACCTTTAATTGTTGAGATGTTTGATGATGACAACGATGACGTCTTTAATTGCCCTTCCCAAAGCGTGTCTGCTAAAAGAGCGAGCTGCCGGCCGTCTTCCAATTTTGATAGCAAGAGCACCCCACGTATACTTTCAGGCATGCGCTGAAGAAAAATAGCTTTAAAGATAAAACAAGAAGTGTGAGATCCTGAGAGTGCTTGCATCCTATCCATAAGGCAAGAAGGTTTTTGATCCCCTAATTCTGGAAGATCTAACAGAGTTATAGCTCGCTCGTACTCAGACTGGGTGTAGGTGTCTATAAGTCTTTTTTTTTATTGTTGAGTACTTATCATTAGGAGGAGGAAACTCTAGAAGATCCATGATTCTCCTCGCTGTATGCTGATCCAAGGATGAGACCACGTGATGATATTTCGTATCATCCGCTGTTATCCCTCGGATCGAAAATTGCGACTCTGCTTGAGTAAACCACACCCGCGCTTCGGAGGTCCAGAAGTTCGGAAGTTTAAGGCTAACTGCGTGGGTATCTGTAGCCATTTTGTAATGCACTCAGATTCGTCTGAGGAGTCGGGGTCACCAATGTGGGGCCTTTGAAGAGGCGATGATTGACACAATGAAGGCGCGAAGGTGTTTGTAGATCTACTGACTATATTTCACTATATACATCGCAACAATAATAATAAACGACGCAGACCTGCGATCAAGCTGATATGGAACCGCTACATTTTCATTATTTTTTTTTCAAGAATTCAACATTTCATACGACTCTTGAGAGGTATATACCCGCAATAGTTCTTTCATCACATCTCACTCTTTGATTTTTATAAGCTGGAGTATGCAATCTGGAGATCCTTCTTGAATATCTTATTGAAAACTCTAGATTGTCTTACAAGATTTCATTACTTAAGATGTACATGTACTTCTTATTACATTCAAGTACATGGATAATTTGTCATTTGGACTTATTAAAACTTATAAATTAATGTTTAGTGAGAGTAAGTAAATATTCTGGATTGTCGTCAATGGAGGTGAGCCTATCTGGAGTTATGAAAACAAAATCAACCTGCCGTCTATGTCAATATCAAAAAAGTATGGATCGTATTTATTTGATCCTTTGGCATACGAAACACCAATACCATATGCGAAATATGGAGTTGATCAACGAGAGGTATTCAATTAATGATGATTCATTTGTTTCTTGCAATATCTCATCTGTATAATATTTCGCTGAAAAACATAATCTACTATTTCAATAAAATGCCTGTTGGAGTGAATCGTCGATAATGAATGTGAAAATGTTTAGAATTATGACAAAGATTCCAGGTAATTACCCGTTCATCAAAGACATTGCTTCTACCAAATTACTCGTTTCCAATGGCTCTATGAACTTCTCAAAATCTATTGACATAGAAAGAGCAGACAAACGCTGTAATGGCTAACTTAAACTATAATAAGCAATATTTTCAAAATATGTATTAATTATATTAAATCGAAGATTTAAGCTTTTTTATTATTTCCCTTGATTCCTCGACTTATAAGATCACTATGGTCTCCAATGTGGATGGGGTCTGATTTTCATCTGATGACCGTGAAGTCCCTCGCGAAATGGAGGACAGGATTTTCGGGACGTTTATGAACCCTCAAGGTATCAGAACTTAAGATACGAGTTTTTCTGTATTTAAAGAACTATCATGGACTATTCTGATGTTATTTACCTCAGTTATATGTGTCCCTTGTTCCTCTCAATCACATACAAGCATTTCCTTTTGTGAGATTCATGTGATGGTGAAAATAACCCTTTCCTCTAACTTCTTTTTTGGACGACATTTCTTCACTTTGAGACTTCATTGACTTCGTAATGACGTAGTAAGAAGTAACACATTTTTCAGCATACAGATCCATGACAAAATTTGGATGAATAGTGAGTGGGACATTGGAGGAAACAAGTGTCTTGGTCTTATTAGTAATGAAATGAAAAATATCAGGATTGGCTTCAAAATCTTGAATAAATCTCAATATATATCTCGTGATTACGGCTTTCAATGTGTTATATAATGTTTAATTTTCTCAAGACTTCTGTCCCAAAGTCATTTAGACGGCATTTCACTAACCTAGGATCTTTGTTGTAACTTTAAAAATTTTTATCTCCTTTATCAGCGTTCACTGAATTTAACGCTAACTCGATCAGATAATTTACAATACAATCATCCATAGTCATATGCATGATTGTATTGAACTGTTACTCATTTATTAATTTTGCAATTTTCATTATGTATTTTAAATATATATATTAAATTTTTCTTCATTTTTTAAGTTTGAAATTATTTCTCACAGTAGTGAGACATGTACAACAGACTTAAGTAGTAGCGCCCAGAAGGGTTTTAGCTGATTTCGTAATCCTTCTGCGTAATATTACTTTGGTAGCACTTCTGTGAGCGTTATAGTGGATTTATACTCGAAATTCAATGAAAATTTACACATTTAGATAGACGATTTTTTCTTGGTTGAGTAGTTTTATCGGACGCTTGACAGCTTGTTTGAAAATATTTAATGTATTCCTTATTAATACATTTCATGTGGTACTCAAGGAGTTATTTAAGTACAAACGTTTTGGCTGACTTTTGGGTTTACTCCCACCGCCTGTACCCCAGGAGTCCCTTTAGGATAGAACATTCATGAAATTGTCAGAGTTGCCAATTTGGTTTTCTCTTTCTATTTTTTCTACATACCGAAAGTGCATATTTTCTACATTCATATATATAACATATATATTGCTTAGTGGGCTCATTAAATTCATAAAGCAAAAAACAAAATTTTATATTTCTTAAATTATCTTATGATAATTAGTTTTATAATAGTTCATACGTCTTATTTATTACTCATTCTAAAGTGAATGTTAGGTAACATATGTTTAATAAATTAGAGAATTAAAAATATTCTTAAATTATGTATTGCTTTCGAAAATTATGCTATTAAATTTACATGTAAATATCCGTGATCATAAAGCTCACGTCCATCCTTGAACCAAATGATTTTAGGCCTTGGTTTTCCCTTTGCAACACAAATAAAAACAATTTTGTGTCCCAAAACATATTCATAATCAAAATGTGAAGCTTTAGTGATGCGTGCACCCTGAAACAAAAGAATATAAATATAAATAGCAATAAAAACTAAAATTGAGATCTTAGTGGTGTTATTTCGATGGTCAATTACGGAAAATTGGATCCAAATTTGGTTTAATCTTTTTTCAAAAATTTTTAGATAAATTTTTATTTTTACATTTTGACACTAATTTAATGTATTAAAGTTGTAAAAAAATCAATCTATTTATATCATAATAAACATATGTAATATATTTATCAATTATCATTACGATTTCAATACACAAATAAATAAGGATCAATCAACTCTACATGAAATGCTGCCTATCTCTTTGTCTAAAAATATAAAGACTAATAAAGTAGCAATACATTTTTTATCCTAAAAAATAAACAAATAATCGCAAATTAAGACTTTTAAAACCAGATATGTTATTCATAAGTGTCTTCTCTCAAATGGTTGCCCCGACTAATTCATACAAAAAAGATTCACGAAAATCAATCTCAGAAGAGAGCCTTGTTCAGATATTTCTGAAATAATGTGAACTATTTGACGGGTCCCATGATTTTGAAAAAAAGGGTACGCTTTTCATAACTCTCGGGGAATAAGATAGAAAGCCCCTTCACCTCGAGGGGTGAAGGGAAAATAAGTCTTGGGATCCACAGGAATAGAATATATCCATTGCATTGAGATAATGCAATCAATCCCATGGATTCCTCCAATATCGGATTAACAATCATGAAATCCTCTCTGAGTCTTAGGGGGCTCCAACTCACCATGTCGGGGAATCACCAACTATATAAAGATGTACTATAATTCTCCAGAGTTGTTCTAGATGACTAGCTCCTTGATGACATCAAAAATGATATGGTAACCATGGAAGGCAGCTTTTTTGCTCTCTATAAAGAGCTATATAAAGGTAGCTGCGACAGTTTGGTGCAGGCTCATGACAGCTTTTTCTAGATTTATAGAAATTTATACAATTAAATTGATGTTTTAGTAAGATATTATTGAAATCAAAAGTATGTATTAATTTAAATAAAAAGAAAATTTTCCAAATTTTCAAATCAGCTGATTATTTTTATATTTATTGTTTTTTTTGTTAAAATTTCATAATTTGTATTAATTTTTAACAAAAATGAATAAATAAGTAATAAACTCTGTTCTGAATATATAATTATTTTCATGTCTTTAGTTTCATAATAATGGTTATTCATTATTTAGCAAAACGAATATAAGAAAAATGAGGAAAAAATATTTAACATCGGTGATGAATAGTTTTAACCCGAATGTGCTATTAAGACCTAGCAACCTCTCTGATGCAATTATTGATGAACATTACATGCACTCCACAGAATAGCTGAGATATATCGTCAACAATTTTCTAACACTTATCTTCCTATATCAGATATTAAAAAACTTTTTCTGAAGGCTGCTGCTAGGAAAGGAAGCTTAACTGCTTCTTACAAAATTCCACCTGCACCCATTAATACATGTTAGGAAACTATTTACACTATTAAAGTTTTTATAAATTGTATAAATGAGAATAGTTCCACTATCGGAAGCTTCAAGGAGTTGTTCAATAACGATACCATGATATCAAAATTAAGAACAAGAATGCCAATTTTAATAGTATTCCAGAGACGATAAAATTGTTGGAGAAAAGAATAGTACTTCTTACGAACTTAACAACTGTGTAATGTCAATAAGAACTGAGCGTGGAAGGGATTTCGTCAAAAAAAAGCTAATAACATGGCACTATTCTTCGTTAACTGCTCTACAATTTCTATTACTAAATTTTTTCCATTAATACTCTGTAGAATACGCAAATTGAGGTTAAATATTATAAAAATATCCAGCTCAATTATATTTAAGCTATAGTAGTTGGCATTCCTACATTTAATGGGAGGCGCTTCCTTAAATATGAAGAGTAATGACGCGAAACTTCTTTTTGACTTGGGTAGAGTGGAACTCTTGAAAATCTCCAAACCCACCGAATAAAGAATCCATTGTTTGATTTCTTGAATTTGTTTCCTTGTTATTTTATTTAAAATGAGTATATCTTATAAACATCTGTCCTCCACTGGGAGTATGATTATTTATTCTAACACTAGTATCAATGTTGGAGGTTTCTAAATAGATTTTCTCATCACTTTTCTTCTATAGTCTCTGATAAAAATAATGCCCTGTACTCCTGGCACCAAGTCGGTCATCTAAATTTTCATATTTTTATATTTTATAGTCTTAACTTCTGATACTCATTCATCAGCTAGTAGTGTTATCCTTATATTGAATGTTTAAAATTTGTAATTAGTTGTAATTAAAATTTAATCATGTAAGATAAACAGTTTGACTCGTTTTAATTAGACGAAGGATCCCCAAACGGCTCTGAATTTAGTGGAAGAGTGTATTTTAAGATCGGAATTCTTCATTTATTGTTAAAAATCATTTGATTTTACGATAAACTTATCTAAAAATGTGGTTGAAAAGATCATGGTTTTTGTTAATTTTGACACGTTTTGTATTTAACTTTGTGTTTTAGAACATTAGCCCAAATTTTAATATGTAATTGTGGAATAATTATGCGTTAAGTTTTAATTTTCATGGATGTATTATACAACATAAGGGTACTATGCCTGTAAATTGTCTAATGATAATTGGGTAAAACTAAATTAACCAGGACAAGTACGTAAGCAATACTACTTTTTAAATTCTCTATATAGGTATATCCCTGTATTAAAAGTAAAAAACCTTTCGTTAATTAAAAAATGAACAAGAAATTATTGTTAGTATATACATTTTTCATTTTATTATGGTCAACATCTAGATACAGTGAGATATACAGGATAAATACTAATAATAACCAAATGACACAAGGACAAATATTTAAGAATAATTGTTTTTCCAAATATGAAAAAATATACATTGAACAATTATTTGATATTTAATATTTGCAATTAGGAGTAATAAAACTGAAATGAGGTTTATAAAAATTAATCCATCGAGAAGTTAGATATTCCATGTATTTATAACTTCAGTGGAACTGGCTTCCGTACTTTCTGATTCCTCAAAAAATTGATTTCTACTCCTAGATGATATTATTATATTATCAATAGAATAGATTGTATATTAATATGTTATACAATCAAATTATTTCGATTTTGAAATGTAAAGTAATAATAAAAAGTGCAGAAGCCAGTTCTATTTATTGAACCCTCAATGAAAAAATCCTCTCAAATTCCATGGCGATAACAATATTACACAATTTCTTAAGATATAGATGATGTAGAACAGTAGATGGTAAAAAGCAAGTGTGTCGACGTCAAGAGACGAATACAATTATTGGATGGTTTTCCCATTTAGGGGTGAGACTTATCGAACTATCTATTTCATTCCAAAGTTTCTATCAGGATAGCAAGCGCTCATTATCGAGTTTCATCCTGTATAGCGGATGAAACATATATTGTTTATGCGTAAATCCATTTTACATATAATGAACATTGAGTCTCAGAACTATGGATCTCCCCATAACCAAGAAAGAAAACTCTACTTCCGCTAATAACAAATTTCAACCTCTCATCTTCAGTATTGAAAGTGGAGAATGACTCGACTGATAAATAGAAGACACTTCTAAGTATTGGTCTCGTCGATAAAAAACTTCTTTACGGCTAAACCATTTAAAACAAGACCTTTGTTCTCCAAGTTTATCCGGGGGTCCCAGAGAACAGGAACAACCACTTTTTAAACAAATATCAACTTTCTTCTTCATCCACATTACGAAATGTGTCATCTGAATGCTCAATAGGTTGGATATCAGGAATATTATTCATAGATGAGGATTGTTTTTGGGAAAATATAGCGAGATTCTCAATAGAATAACAAAGGCACCGTAGAACAAAATAAAGTAAAGAGCGACATTTGGGATCGGCGAGTTAATAACCTAATATTTTACTCCTTAATATAGTTAAAGTTTAGTCCTTAACATATTTAAGGGGCATTTGCGTATTTTCTGAGGGATCCTAATCCTAAAAAACAACATGAAATTAAACTATAGACTCTACGCTATAATGTCATGTTATTTATTTTTTGAAATTTTGACAAAAAGTACAAAAATTTCGTGGTAGAACAATAGCCTTGTTTTATTTAATGAACTGAAAATAGCTCGAAAAAGAAAAATTGATTTTTCTCCTTATTACGACAATTTTAAATATTTTAGATATAATTTTTAAAAAAAGTAATACTTTAAGGGAATTAATTACATTGAAATCGAGTCACTGAACCGATTACATATATTCTAAAAAATTGAGACATCAAAAACAAATAAATGAAAAAATATTACATGAAAATGGAATACCAAAATACTAGAGATGAGCTAAACTTAACATCCCATCTCCCACCCCACCCCCTAATCATGCTAAAACCTCTTCATTTGTATATATATAAAGGAGAGTAGCAGCTTGTATCCAGTAAAACGTCATGACAGCTCAAGCTGCTTCCCTCTCAACATTCATAAAAATGTCAGAGTTACCAGGTTGATTTTCTCTTTCTTTTTATTTTACACACCCCACTTGCATATTATTTACATTCCTAACAATAACCAAAGATGTGAAAACCCGCGCATTTTAAAGCGTGCGAGTAGTACTCAAAATGAATATTAGTAGTAGCAATGTAAATCATATGCAATTCGGGCGTGTGATAAAAAAGTGGAGTTGGCTCTTCAAACAGGTCTTTTTGTTTTCCGAAGCTGTTATCATTTTTTTCCCTTAAGAAGGTAACATCAACTTTACCTCAACATAATGTTTTACAAGTAAAGAACAGTCTGCAAAGATTATATCATGGTGAGGAACAAAGGAAAAATTAAAAAATGGTTATCATTCATTGAGGTGAATGGAGTTAATGATATTTGTGAATATAATAATGAATCTGGAGTAACGTATTGTAATGTTTGTGGTTTGATGTTTTCATTTGTATACAAATATAAAGGAAAATAGCTGCTTGTAGCTCAGTAAAACGTCATGACAGCTCAAGCTGCTTCCCCCCTCGACATTCATTAAATTGTCAGGGTTGCCAGGTTGATTTTCTCTTTCTTTTTTTATTACATGCCCGAATTGTATATGATTTACATTCCTAATTAGTAGGAATGTAAATAATATGCAAATCGGGCATGTAATAAAAAAGTGGAGTTGGCTCTTCGAACAGTACTTTTTGTTTTCCCAAGCTGTTATTATTTTTCCCTTATTACTGAGGGGAGAACATCTACCTGATAGTAAAGATCTCGCAAGAAGGAATACATGCATTAAGTATAATAAAGCAAATAAAATGTAAACAAAAAGGGCTCAAGTCCTCGTATAATTATTATTAGTTAAAAATATATAATTTCCTGACGTTAATTTCAGTTAATTTTCTTCCTCTCATCTATGTTATTATTTATTGTTGTATATATAATGGAGAATAGCAGCTTGTAGCTCAGTAAAACGTCATGACAGCTCAAGCTGCTTCACTCTCAACATTCATCAAATTGTCAGAGTTACCAGGTTGATTTTCTCTTTCTTTTTTTATTACAAGCCCGATTTGCATATTTTTTACATTTCTAAATATTAGTTGATACCCTGCATAATATTCTTTCATCAAGCTGTTATCCTTTGAGTTGAAATTATTTCGTGCTAATTTGAGTTTGTATAAATATTCATAAATAATTTAAGTATATATTTAGTTTCGAATTCATTAAAAGTCTTAAAGGAAAGACATGTTTCTCAATCACATTCTATTATATTGTTTCAATCTATTACTGAATAAAAAATATATATATTGATTTAATGCACCTATGCATACTGTTGTAATTTTATAGTCAAATTTAGCTACTTTACCGAAGAAGCAGGGCTAAAGCAGTTATTTGGATTGCATTTCTTGCACATACTACACATTCTTAAGTCTTGTAGTCGAAAGGAATACAACTTAATAAAGCAAGTACAATATTAACAAAAAAGTTCTCAAGTCCAATTCCCCGTGATAATTATTAGTTTACGACTTCTTAGCTAAAAATATATAATTTTTTGACATATTAATTTGAGTTTATTTTCATCAATGGTATACATAATGTCATAATTAGGAATGTAAAAAATATGCAAATGGGGGGTGTAAAATAAAAAGAAAAGAGAAAATTAACCTGGTAACTCCGACAATTTGATGAATGCTGAAAGGTAAGCAGCTTGAGCTGTCATGACGTTTTACTGAGCTACAAGCTGATATTCTCCTTTATATATACAAATGAATACATCAATAATAAATAATAACATTATGTATACCATAGATGAAAGGCAGAAAATTAACTCAAATTAATGCCAGAAAATTATATATCTTTAGCTTACAAGCCGTAAACTAACAATTATTACGAGAACTTGAGCCCTTTTCTAACATTGTATTTGCTATATTAACCAAAAAAAATTGTGTTCTTTTTGACTGGAGGACTTAAGAATGGGTATTATATGCAAGAAGTGCAATCCAAATAACTTCTCAAGCCCTCTTCCTCCAGCAAAGTAGCTAAATTTGACTCTAAAATTACCCCAGTATGCATAAGCGTATTAAATCAATATATATTTTTTATCCAGTAGTAGATTGAAACAATATAATAAAATGTGATCAAGACTTTTAATGAATTCGATACTAAATATATGCTTAAATTATACATAAATATATGCTTACATAATACATAAATATATGCTTACATAATACATAAATATATGCTTACATAATACATAAATATATGCTTAAATTATACATAAATATATGCTTAAATTATACGTGTTTAATGGCAATTACAAAATTAATAAATGATTAACAATTTAATAAATTCATCCATAAAAAAAGAGTAAATAGATTATCTAATCGAGTTAGCATAAAATCCTTGATCGTTGATAGTGGAGATGATTGATTTTAAAGTTATAACAAAGATCCTAGGTTAGTGAAATGACATCTAAATGAATTTGGGACAAAAGCCAGGAGAAAACTAAACATTATACAACACGTTTAAAGTGATAATCCCGAAATAAATATAGAGACTTATTCAAGGAACGTATTTGAAGACAATTCTGATATTTTTAATTTCATCACTAACAATGTCCAACTCAACATCGTTTTAGTCAATTTCATGTTCTATACTGAAAAATCCGATCCTTCATACTACGGCATTGGAAAGTAAAGAAGTGTTGTCCAAGATTAAGAAATAAGTTTAGCGAAATGATATTTCGACGACCATGTCATGTTATTACACTTGGATCACAAATGACTGCATGTGATTGAGAGGAACAAGGGATACATATAACTGAGGAAAATGTCAACAGAATCCATAATTCACGATAACAAGTTCTTTAAATACAATGAAGGGGATGAGGGATTCGATGATCATCAGATAGAACTCGGACTCCAACAAAATTGGCGATCCAACATACAATGACCATATTGAAATTATCTCAGTAGTGGAGGAATCCAGGGAAACATCTAAAAAATCTTAAATCCTGCAGTTAATATAATTAATATTTATTATGAAGTTATAGCTCTAATTTATTACATTTAATACTTATTATGGTTTAAGTTGGCCATTAGAGCATTTTCCAACTCTTCGTAGGACGATAGACTTGGAGAAGTCCTTAGAGCCAATGACAACTCTGATGGACGGAGATTTTGTCCTTAGAGCGATTGCCTACTCATAGTCGGAAACAAGGGATTTGGAGTAGTCCGTAAAGACATTGTCGAACTTATTGATGTAAGGAGAATTGAAATGACTGTCGTAAATCCAAACATGTTAACATTGATGTTCGACAATCCATTCCATTAGGCATTTTATTGAAGTAATTGATTGTTTTTCAACAGAATATTACACGTGTTACACAAATCATGCAAGATCTTTACTATCAGGTAGATGTTCTCCCCTCAGTACAAAAGGAAAAATGATAACAGCTTTGGGAAACAAAAAGTACTTTTAAAAGTGCCAACTCCACAAAATCTCGCACGCGGCATTTTATATATTTTTTACATTCCTAATCATAATCTATTATATATATGTTTTTATTTGTAAATATAAATAGGGAGGGGTTTTAAAATCAAATTCAACATTAGTCCTAATATTATAATGCTAGAACATATTCTAAATAAAAAACCCTTGCCCAAAAATTACTTTTACTTATTTTTGATCGTTTAATCAAATTTATCTGTAATTTTTTTTACATATACCAATATAATTATACATTCGATGATTAAATTTCATATATTCCATAAATAAAGAATTCATTATTACTATACGGTGATAATCGTAAGAATATTTTTTTATGAAACTGATAATAGCAACACATAAATTTCATTTTTAAATTCAAACTTTTTTTCTTAGCATCAGTCTCGTAGTTTCATTCGGGACTAGAAATAATCTGGCACAGCTGATAATTACAATACTAAATAGTCAGCGATGTATAATGCAAAAAATATTCAAGAAAAGATAACATTTAATCTCACTGATGGAGTAAGTAACAATTTTGGAATGAAAGAAAGTTAGAAACAGACCACATTCCAGATCACCTTCTATGCCATACCCATCCAGTACTAATGATTAACTGAACACTTTTTAGAGTAATTGAGGAAAGAATAGGGTTAAAAAAATGTATAATAAGTTCCTGACGACTACTACAAATCAACACAATTGCATCAATGAATGTGTCACAAATGATTTTAGACCTGATATTTACCATAAACCATGGAATCAGAGTTCCCAATTTTCAATTATGTATGATACCCAGGAAGAATTTCGCTTTAGAATTCCGAAAAAAACTGTTTCGTCGTTTTGTTTACTTTTGAGTGTATGAATTTATTAAATTATCAATCGTTTATTAACTTTGTAATTGCCAGTATTATTTACCCTATATTTGGATCTTTCTTTCAAAATATGATCATATTTCTAACAGTCTGTCTTGCATTGTGAGATCATTTGAGGAAGTCAAATTCTTAAAATTCATTTGGTAGTGTGTGCATTGATAGGTATTCACTTAATTGAGCTTTTCTTATCAATGACGACATCAACAAATGTGGGGTACAATAAATTGACCATTAGAATGAAGGTACTCTATAATGATCTGAAGACAAATAGTCCTAAAGATCTTTTCAATATTTCAAGGCTATCCTTTAGATTTACAACTATTAAGTCACTTCAATCATGTAAATATCGGGACGAAAATCTTCTGATTCAAGAAAGGGTTACAAGAGAAAGTAGAAAAGAATATAGGATAGATTTAGTTAAGGAATATTGCTAATTGCATTGACGAATGGCATTTACACAAATGCTCCAATTATTAATTGTGCTTCTGAGATAGTTTTTAGTATAATGAGGGGTGTAATTTAATATAAGAGGACAAGAATGAGCAAAAAACATTTCTAAGACCACCTCATTATAAAATAGACCTATGAAATTGCCAAAATTGAGTAAACTTGAATAAATAAAAATGTGATGCCATTGTATCTAAAATTAAAGTTTAGTACATCTCGTGTATATTGCTCTTCATGAACTTTATTATTCATTTTTTAAATAGTATTTTTAAATTTATTTGTTTTTCATGTTGTATTTTTCAAAATACATGTAATCGGTTCAGAGACTCAATATTTTCGTCACTACATCGATTTCAATGTAGTTCATTTAACGACAAATATTTCTATTTCCCTTATAAATTTTATCTCAAATATTTAAAATTGTCATTCCAATGTGCATTTTCATTGTGTTTTCTTTTCCAATTACAATCCATTTTTTTTTTTAACTATGAAAACTTAAATTGGAATTTGATTCCCTTTCCGAATAAATATTTAGTTTTTCTAGTTAAACAATATATATGTAATTGAGATAATTCACTATTACCCTTTGAATTGTTTAAAGTTGTTATCATAATTTTAAATGATAATAAAGTTGTTTAATTAAAAAATAAGTAACCACATATCAGATGATAAAATTAATTAATTTTACATAAAAGTATAACAAATATATACATTATTTTCTCAGATATTAAAAAAAAAATTACCACATTTATTATTACAAATAATTGCAAATTTGTCCAAAATGATTAGAGCACATGTAATTTAATAATATGCACATACTGTTTCAATATATATATATATATTAAGGTGATTGCTATTTTGGAAAATTTAACCAAATCCAAAATTATCATGCAACACTAGCTGTGGTTTGATACTGGTCAAATATTTTTAATGTGCCATCAAGAAGGAGTATATTTTTGAAAATGTAGATTTTTTAACTACTTATTGAAATTTACTTGTTTAGCATTATGTAATATTACATCTTAGCAAAAAAAAGGGATAAAGTTTGCAAATTTTACCACTAATTTTAATAACAAAAGTAAATAATATAGCTAAACTCTTCTTTTACTACTATTGGAGTATTATTAGCATCCAGACTCCTCAAATTTTATTATTATTATTTATTGTACAAATTACTTAGACCTTTGTCATTAAACTACTCGATTGTCGTTTTGCTCTTCTCTTGTAAGATTACTTCAAATCACACAGACTTAACTTCAATTAATTTTTCCAACCGGTGGAAGATTATGGTTAGGGATCTTAAAAAAGATCAAATTCCAAAAACGCGGCCCAGATGATGTCATAAAAAATATGAAGGCAAAACTTCAGACGATTACATTTGAAAAGGGGGGAATGTAGCTGTCATTACTTTGCTCTTTTATATAAGAACAGCTTATTACTAATAATTTAGTGGTAATAAAAATTTGATGAACAGAAACATAAATCTGCGGCTACTAATGCCAGAGCATGAGACCTGAGTCATTTTTGTATGAACTCGGACTTGACTTGAAAAAAGTCGTATTCAAATAATGTTCTGCCTATTGGTGAACAGCTTTTAATGATTTTCTAATCAATCCACTGATTAATTTATATGGAATTTTCAACTTCTAAGAAATTAAATAGATGAATTATATTTTTAAGAAGAGTTTATAATTTATATTACTTATTAAGGAAACACGTATAATTATACTAAATAATTTAATTTAATCATAATCTGATCTAGTGTCTACTTTTTTGTTCAACAATTTAATCATCATTTAAAATTACAATAAAAACTTCTAACAGTCAAAAGTAACACATTTTGTAATCACTAGAGATGTAAAAAACTTCAATTAAAAAAAAAGATTATCACAGGAGCATCTTAAAAAGAAAAATATTTCATTGGACAGGTCATTATTTTCCATGTGGTTATCCAACTACCCATTAGGAAAATGAATTTCAGCAACTATTATTAATACCCTCTGTGACGCTATTGGAAAATGTAGTGTTCCTAAGAATGTATATGACCTCGGGCAAGGTATGATTGTTTAATGAACAAATTCTTGTTGGAGCGTTTTCATGTTTCTTTCCTCATCTATTTTACAATTGCTTTTTGATTATCCATGTTGTTCAATTTCCCTCTTGTTTAATGTTCACCACTGCTCGTCATTATATTTGATGTTTTATAATTAATTTGCAGACGAAAGTCACTTTTAAAACTTTCGAATATGTTCATAGTATTTTGAATAGAATCTTTAATATCTTTGACACTTCCAGAATAGAGGGTGGTAATATAATTCGATTTTGTTGTAACTACTTCCCACTTTAATCTCTTTTATTGCCTCAAATAGGTTTATCTTATAAATTCGAGAATTATTTGCGAGGATAAATAGATTGGGAGACATAGTGTTACCATAAAGCAACCTTTGTTGACTTGAAATTGGTTTACCTTAAACTTATGAGTATGAAGATTTCAAAGGCATATTCTTACCATTCTGGTAAAGTAATCTTCAAATAATAAGCATTTAATAATCAATTCAAGCAAAATGATATCAAAGTCGACTGCTATAACCACCACATCCAACACCCTTATTCTTCACCACCGATGTCAAATTTTTATCCTCTAACCACGTCTTCCATGCATCTGTACTGGACAAAGCTCTATTGAGGAGGATGCAGTATTGACAGTAAAACCTTCTGCACTCTTTTGGATAAAACACCACAATATATTTTATAAGAAGAATTTATTCGGATTTTTACCAATTTTGGATTTAAAATTAACTTTCCTTCCATAATGTATCTCACTAGACTATTTTTGAAAGCTGCCTCTTTGAATACCTTTTGCAGTACTGTAGCCAACATAGAATAATATTTTTTATAAAGCTCCATACTAAAACCTTCTAGAGCTAGTGATTACTTTTTTTTTCTTATAAGACAAAACATAACTTTGAATTTCTTCAATAGAGATAGATTTTTGTAGGAATAGGGTTTAATACACTTTAATGTTAACTGAGACTCGCTGCGTTAGAACAAGCATCTAATGCACGTTCTTTTCCTGTTTCTTTTACAGTCCCAACATTTGTGCAATTTTTTAAATTCACTAGACACTAGTTCACTTATTTCAATTGGATTTTCTTCTACTCACCCTTCAGAGTCGAACCAAACGACAATTTTGTATTTGCCATTTGGTACCTTTCCATCTTTTTCATTCTTTCAAACACCCCACACCCACTCAGAAAAGGACGCAAACCATTCCTAACCAAACATATCTGAGCATCGTACTGCTTTAGCTTTTGTAGTTCTTCCATTTCAAAAGACCCGTTTTGTATTTTCATTATATCACTACTTTCTCTCTGCACTGAAGGAAATTCATAATTTCATTTATTTTGGCCAAACCTAATCTATAATTAATTTTAAAGCGTGTGAATACGTCTTTATTTCTCCTTCACTTAATCTATGTAGAATGTCTTTAACATTCCTTTTGATAATAGTCATCTTTGTCAGCTCTTTGTTCAACTTCCATTGCTTCTTTATACGATTGTTTAGGCTTGCATATGTGACCATAACGGGGTTATTATCTGAATTTAGGGGAGCGAGTAACTCGTAATCTTTGACTAATGCAAAGGTATAGCTTGATCAAATTTTTATTTTGCATGATTTTAAATGTGTACACAGACTTAATTGGAACAAAATGTCAAACGCGCATTTGATTTTTTTTGTCTGACTATCCCCACATACTTAAATACTCTTTCTTCGAGCCATCCTTCATACATGTCATAATTTGAATAACCATCATTTCTGTTTTTGTGATGTGCTTCTAGGAGATTTGCATCCTCTTTTCGATGGGGCCTCCTGTGGTCTTATTTTTTGTTCTCTTCTTATGGATAGGAATGTAAATAATACGCAAATGGGGTGTGTAAAATAAAAAGAAAGAGAAAATCAACCTGGTAACTCTGACATTTTTATGAATGTTGAGAGGGAAGCAGCTTGAGCTGCCATGACGTTTTACTGAACTACAAGCTGCTATTCTTGTTTATATATACAAATGAAGACATCAATAATAAATAATAACAATATGTATACCATAGATGAGAGGCAGAAAATTAACTGAAATTAATGTCAGGAATTTATATATTTTTAACAAATAATTATACGAGGACTGGAGCCCTTTTTTGTTTACATTTTATTTGCTTTATTAACCTTAATACATGTATTCCTTCATGTGAGATCTTTACTATCAGGTAGATGTTCTCCCCTCAGTAATAAAGGAATAATGATAACAGCTTTGTAAAACAAAAAGTACTGTTCGAAGAGCCAACTCCACAAAATCTCGCACGCAGCATTTTGCATATTATTTACATTCCTACTTATGGACTTCCAAACATTTTTTTTTTTTATTCCTTTTGAGAGGGAGGAATCTAATTTTTCCGTTCTTTTTACTGTACATGGTCTTTCTCTAAAAATCAATTTCCAGTCTTACCTAAGGGGTTCTCTTCTCGTTTTTGCTGCCATCTCACTTATATTACTGTCATTGAGCTTACCAGGCACAGACCGTTGAATAATCTTGCCCATGTTGTTTGCTTCGATTGATCTTTGACAGGGTTACAGCATGTGTCTTTCAGGTTTTCTTGGTCCATATTCTTTCTTCTGCTCATCCAAGTTCCAATATAAACTCTTTAAGGCTGTTCACATCAATTTTTGACCTGTTTTTAATTGCCACATGAGGTTATGTGCTTTCATAAAATTTTTCAATCATCGAATACATAAGCAGACACCCTTCTCCGCTTCCATTTGTTTCTGCAAATCTGTGAATTTTAGAAAGAATATTCATAGATTTTTTAAAATATCATTATTAAGTTGCCGGCCCAACTTTTGTAGTGATTAATTCCACTTATTTCATTCTCACGAAGGAATAAAAACTTAATTTAAAAAATAATAATGTTTAATCTATGGATAAAAGCCCTTCACAGATTTATTCACACGATTTTTCCAGTCTATTTGGATCTTATTCCAGATAGGACTCACCATTACAATCTCCTTCTTTTTCAAATTTAACGTTATCTCGCTTGAAAATGACAAATTATTATATTCACTTAACTCTTCCCCTCTGTTTACTTCATCATCACTGCAGTGCACTTTGAAATGTATCTTTAGAGCTGCAATTCTTATGTTCTATTGATATGTAAAAAAAAAAAAAAGCAAAAATTGACCCAGTAACCCTGTTAATTTGATGAATATATTGGAGGAAAGCAGTGTCGCTGTGGTGACGTTTTACTAAATCAGCTATTCTTATACACTTTTACTGGGAAAAACATTGACGGTCTTTGAGAGGAAATAAACACAAATTTATTACTATCAGAAGATTATATTATACCAAGGATTCTAAGTTCACTCGATTAGGTAATTTATTGATTTATGAGACAGGCCAACAAAATTGAGGTGTCAAAAATTTATATACGTAAGTAACACGTTTTATTCACGGATATCCCGTCTTCTTCAAATTAAGGAGACTGATCGAGCGTTCCTCAATGCAGTTCCATTCATATCTATGATGATAAAGTAAAAGGGTTGCTGGGTGCTGAGACACTCTTCCCCAAGTCCCTAAGATGACTAATCATAGAACATTATTAGTTTCATTTGATATTCATGGCCATGCGATTCCACTCTTTCTTCGTAGTTGACTAGTAATTAAATAGGAGCTGAATGTTTTTGACTTTTGTAATTATCACCTGATTTCACAATCCTTCTAATACTACTTCTGTCTATTGTACTTACTTTTTAATGGATCTCCTGCATCATACTGAATACTCTCTCAGCGTTAAAGTTTATGATAGGAGTATTCTCACTATCTTGGTTGATGGATTTTGAGACATTTCCTTCAGTTTAACGTACCTCTTGTTCTTCTCCATAACATCCAACCATTTACTTTTAAACGGTTCAAGTGTAATATCATGACATGAATTATCCACGATAGTTACACTAGTGAGTAAGAACATCCTTCCCTCCAATGCTTATATCATCAATCGAATTTGATTCAGACTCTGTTGAATCAACAGTATCTCTGGGTAAAGAGATTCATCATTCAAAACACCCTTGACATGGGTTGCATCACTCCTTTCATCCATTCCATTAATAAACTCTTTAACAGAGTAGAAGTGATTTTCGTAGTCATCAACTCTCAACTTCTTCTAGCCAAATTACCTAAGGATTGCACGTATCCTTTAGGGTTGAATTTGGTTTGAAGCAACCTTCTTTTTCTTTTCAAAGAAAATTCAAGAAAATTTTCTTAATTTCAGAAAGTGAGAGGGAACAGTTTTTCCCGTGTAGAGTTCCATAAACTTGATAAAATTTGGATGACTCACGACATTGATTCGGATATTGCAGGATACAAGCATCTTGGTCATGTCAGTGATGAAATTAGTAGTCTTCAATAATGTTCCTTGCATAAATCTCCATATTCCTCTCGTAACTTAGGTTTCCTAAGTGTTGGACTAGGGTGAACTTTCGGAAGGTCCTCGTCTCGAAATCACAAACACAACAACTCGTGATTCTCCAGATTCCTTGTTGTAATTCCAAACATCATTACTTCCATTCTCCTCGATGAAAGTGTTCATTGTAACTCTATCATACATTTTTTAGATTTATTTAATAAAAAAATAGTGTATATAGTAAAATTGTATAAATTTTAAATCAAAAATAAAGTTTCTTAAATTTAAATATATAGGGTTTTTTATTTATTCTTAATATTTGAAGTCATCACTGTTGAAATAAATAATGTGACATTAATTTATCACCTTTCCTGACAACACATACATATGAGACGCAACTTATCTTTAAGAAAAATTTATTTCAACCTTTGCATGTACTACTTGCAGTCGAAAAGAATATAAACTTTTAGGTTAATAAGAAAATACAACATTAGAAATGGGCTCAAGTCCTCGTTCCTCATCTATGGTATACATAATGTTATTATTTATTATTGATATCTTCATTTGTATATATAATGAAGAATAGCTGCTTGTAGCTCAGCAAAGCGTCATATCAGATCAAGCTGCTTCCCTCTGAACATTCATCAAATTGTCAGCATTACCAAGTTGATTTTCTCTTTCTTTTTTTTTACTAGCCCAATCTGCTTATTTTTTACATTCCTAATAATAGTGATCTCTAGGAATGGAAATTTCATGCACTTTTGCCGTGCAAGATTTTTTGGAGTTGGAACTCTGAACATTACTTGTTGTTTTCTAAAGCTGTTATCATTTTTCCTATATTATTGAGGGGAGAACATCTATCTCATAATAAGGATCTCGTATTATCTGTGTAACACGTGTGATATTCTGCTGAAAAACAATAAATTATTTCCATAAAATGCCTATTGGAGTCAGTCATAGATTATTAACGTGAATATGTTTGGAGTTACAACAGGGATTCCAATTCTCCGTTCATCAAAAAGTTCGACATTGAAGTATGGAGTACTTCAGATCCCTCGTTTCCTACTATGAGTTGGCAATAACTCTAAGAAGAAAACTCTGTCCAACAGAGTTATCATTGACTCTAAGGACTATTGTCCAAATCTATCGTCCTACAAAGAGTTGGAAAATGCTCTAATGGCCAACTTAAACCATAATAAGTATTAAATGTTAGAAATTAAAGCAATAATTTCAAAATAGGTATTAATTATACTATCTCTAGGATTTAAGATTTTTGGGATATTTCCCTGGATTCCTCCACTACTGAGATAATTTCTCTATGTTCATTGTAAATCTCCAACTTTGTTGGAGTCTGAGTTCCATCTGATGATCATCGAATCCCTCATCCCCTTCATCGTGTTAAGAACCCTCAAGGCGTCACAGTTGACAATATGAATAATTATGTATTTAAAGAACTTGCTATCGTGGATTATGGATTCTATTGACATTTTCTTCAGTTATATGTATCCATTGTTCCTCTCAATCACGTGCTGTTATTTACTTTTGTGTGATTCAATCGTAATAACATGACATGGTGGTCGAAATATCATTTCGCTAAACTTATTACTTAATCTTGGACAACACTTCTTTACTTTCTAATGCCGTAGTATGAAGGATCGGATTTTTCAGTATAGAACATGAAATTAACTAAAACGATGTTGAATTGGACATTCAAGGAAACAAGCGTCTTGGTTTTGTTAGTCATGAAATTAAAAATATCAAAATTGTCTACAATTACGTTCCTTGAATAAATTTCTATATTTATCTCGTGATTACGACTTTAAACATTTACATTTGAGGCTTAATCTTACTTTGAGTTGAAACTATATTGTTTTAATTTGAGTTTCTATATATATTATATATTTATGTATAATTTAAGCATATATTTAGTATCGAATTCATTAAAAGTGTAAATCACATTTTATTATATTGTTTCAGTCTAGTACTGTATAAAATATATATATATCTTGATTTAATGCACCTATGCATACTGTGACTTAGCAGGATGAAGAGGGTTCAAGGAGTTATTTTGATTGCACTTCTTGTATATACTACCCATTCGAAAGGAAAACAAGCATTTAGGTTAATAAAGCAAATACAACGTTAGAAAAGGACTCATGTTCTCGTAATAATTGTTAGTTTACGACTTGTAAAATAAAGATATATAATTTTCTGACATTAATTTGAGTTAATTTTCTGCCTATGGTATACATAATGTCATTTATTATTGATGTGTTCATTTGTATATATAATAGAGAACAGGAGCTTGTAGCTCAGTAAAACGTCATGATAGCTCAAGCTGCTTCCCTTTCAACATTCATCAAATTGTTAGAGTTACCAAGTTGATTTTCTCTTTTTTTTTTATTTTACACTTCCCATTTGCATATTATTTACATTCCTATCTATGCATCTTCGTAGGAATGTAAATTATATGCAAATCGGACTTGTAATAAAAAAAGAAAGAGAAAATTAACCTGGCAACCCTGACAATTTAATGAATGTTGAGGGGGAAGCAGCTTGAGCTGTCATGACGTTTTACTGAGCTATAAGCTGCTATTTTCTTTTATATATGTATACAAATGAAAACATCAAACCACAAACATTACAATACGTTACTCCAGATTCATTATTATATTCACAAATATCATTAACTTCATTCACCTCAATGAATGATAACCATTTTTTAATTTTTCCTTTGTTCCTCACCATGATATAATCTTTGCAGACTGTTCTTTACTTGTAAAACATTATGTTGAGGTAAAGTTGATGTTACCTTCTTAAGGGAAAAAAATGATAACAGCTTCGGAAAACAAAAAGACCTGTTTGAAGAGCCAACTCCACTTTTTTATTACATGCCCGATTTGCATATGATTTACATTCCTATATCTTCGTTTTCCTCTACTCCATCTTTCCTCCTCACCCCCTCTCTTCATCAGGTGAATCCTCAAGCGTAGCACGACGAGCTTTTTGGGATAAACAAAAACACTATGTATTCTCCCGTCAGCTTATTTTCATCATTTGACTCTTTTGATTTTAAGCAGCTGACTACGTGTTATGAACCCGTAAAGGGTACTATTATTATTTATCATTTTGATATATAAAAAATATATTAAATTGTGCGCCTTTTTTATGAATTTTTGATATATAAGTATTAACAATTGATTTGTATATTGATAGAATTTATTAATGCTTAGTATACCTAAATTATAATTCTGCCCCAATATTAAAAAGTTGGCAACAAGAAAATTACAGAAGGGTAGCTACCAGTTGTTTTTCCAAATTTTTCTTTTCCCTTTTGTGAGTCGAGGTTGCGAATGGACAAAAAAGCTCGACGTGTAGGAGCACATATCTTTATTTAATATTTCTTTAAGAGACAAGTTTAAAGAAAGATTACGTCAAGTCATACGTATTATGTCCCGGTATGGATCACAGAATAAATCCTCCCAAAAAGTCAAAAATCAAGAAAGAATATCAAATAAAGAGCAAAATTGGTTAACAAACAAGAGCACTGGTTAGTTGTCATATAAAACTTTACGTAGCTTCACCTAAGAAACTGTTAATTTATTTTTTTCAATATTCGAAAGAAAACAACACGTCTAAATGCAATTATATAAACTTACATAATTTTTATTTTTAATATTAAAATAATATTAAGTTTTTATAATAAAATTTTATATATAATTTTAATAATATAAGTAAATTATGACAGGTACAAATTTTTACAAAACTTTAATGAAGCAATTATTGTGAAAATTAAATAAAATGAAAGAATTTGATATTTGCAATTCTCACATATGTCTACATTCTGAGATGTCTGGATGTATTGTAATTCGTATTTAATACTGTTCAGGGGCCTTTTTTACCTTTAATAAAATAGGAAATTAAAACACAATAAATACAAGTTTATGTAAAAGTGTTTAATGATTTCAAAAATTATTTTACTACTTCTGTATTTTGTTCTGAACTGGAGATATTTATTTTTGAAGATTGAAAAATGAGGAAAAAAGATGCTCTCCTTTATACCCTTACAACTTATTAATCATTCTTAGCAAGGAGAAACATCATAATTTATATTGTAGAAAAACCTCCCACCTATATTTAAGAAAATAATTATTCATAAATATGCATCTCCAAGGTTGTTTCACATAGAATTTTTTTTGGTTTTTCTATTTTTTATGGGGTTGAAATAGCAAACAGACAACGTTATCCTTATGTTTGAGATTCCAAAGTCTTCATATGGCGTCTATAGTAAATATAACATCATACTGATTTTGTGGTTGATATACTGCTTCCTACTAATAGTTATCATAGTACTGTATCATTACTGTTAGACATCAATTATTACTAATTCAAATAAAATAGTTATTCGAAATGTATTTATTACCTATTCTTCGTGAATGAATCCTTCCATTATTTCATATACCATAGAAACGTTAAAAATAACTCCAGGATTTACATAATGAAAAGTTGCTTCTAATAAGTTATAAAAAATACCTTGCTGTGTTGAATACATGTCATACTCGTTTCTAAAATAGTATTAAAAACTCTGAATATGCTATTAATTAATTATGTATTAATTAGAAGTGAAAAAGGACACTGAAAACTCGGTATTAGTTACGAATTACTATAAATCCAGAAATTTAAAATACTATACCTCTAGGATAAAAACTAAGATCAGTTTTGAATTTTAATTAATTCGATACTGATTAAAAAGTCCAAGGGGTAACTTTTCATCCTACAATTGTTCTCTTGTGTTATTAGTATTACTGTAGTGACAGTTTTATAGACAAAAGTACTGAAAGAAAAAGTGTAAAATATATATACTTGTTATTCTTCATCTATGTTATGAATGGTCTTATTAGCATTTAATGAAGGTTCCACATTCAAAAAGTTGTCAAAGCTTCTGGGATAATTAATATTATATATATACAACAAAAAAAAAAAGACCTAATGACAAAGAAAATGCAGTCGCTAAACATAAGCGTGTTTTAACTAATTTTATTGATTCAAATAAAAATTATACTAAAGTTTTAAAAAAATAAGTGACTAAATTGGGGACAAAAGTCAATATGTGAGAAGTTATTAGTTCTATTTAATAGAATTAAATACGTAAAACATTGTTATTTATCAGCTTGATGAAAATATTTTGCAGATATAAAGATTTCATTTTGCGTGTGTGTGTTGCAAAAACCCTCTTCTATTTTTAACAGGAAATAAATAGTTAGAAAAAGAAAATGTCGATTTTATAAAATGAGATCATGTAAACTCATCATTAAATTATGGATGAATAGTATTAAAAAATTAAAAATGATCGACAAAATTACATTTTGAGGAGAATAATGTTACACATTCATAAACTAACGAGGATTAATTAACATTACAATGTTCTACCTTAGCATGTCTATAATAATTTTCGGCTTCACCATAGGGATATTCTCCTGTTGAAGGAAGTCTAACTTGACTATATGGTGTATAGCGCCCCACTCTTTGTTCACCAACTCGCAGTTTATAATTTGTTCGAACACGACTAGTTTTACTATTCACTTCATTCTGTAATAAATATATTTGTAAATTTTTATAAATTAGAATAACGACTAATTAAAGTCATAAGATTAATAACTGATATTATTGGTATTATTATTATTTATATTTTTTGATTATGTATGGGTAACCTACACCTAAATGGCCAAATCTGCCTTTGAAAATATAATTTGATCCTTATAAAGCAAAGCCCATGTATATTGTAAATTTAAAAAAAAAAAAGAGTTTTGGAAAAAGAGGGATTTCTGTCGTATCAAGACTTTACAAGATCTTGGATAACTTATTACCTCCTTCACTGACACTTATGTAAGTCGTAAGGTCACACAAAAAGTGCAGTCTATGATATTTCCTTTTTTCTTTACATGGAACCATTGCCTCAAAAGCTACATGGACTGTATCTAGAGCAGATATGGGAAAACTGCAAGAGTTCAGATGAGTGTAAGTTTCTCAATAGGTATTTCAGTTGAGAACCTACATAATATTTGGTTGTTTTAAAAAAAAAAAATTCCTTACTATTTTCATGACACATATGTAGTCAACAAATATCGTATTATGTCTCCTAATGGGACCAGGAGGGTTACTCACATAAGGATTTCAAAAAAAAAATCACATCTATATATGAGCATAGAAGAAAAATCTATTAGCTTAAGTAGAAATAAAGAAATGTTATAGCCCACTCTGAGACTGAACTTTTTCTAATGTTTTACATAACTTATGGTACGGTTGATTTTTTTTTTTAAATTATCTTGTTTTTTTTAATTATACATAGATGATATTTTTTAAATTTTGATTTTATGACTTTTCACCCTTTCAGATTGTTGGGTACAAGTATTAAGTGCATTCAATATTAATCGAAATAAAAAAGTTACCCAAATCAAAGAACTAAACCGTAGAAAAAGAAATATACGGAGGTGACAGGGATTTTGATTGGCAGTTCGGTATATTAAAATCTTCATTCTGCTGAAATGAACTGTAGCCTAGGGCGAGGGGTAGTATTCCCAGGTATATTATATTATTCAAAAACAAATGTTAAATTTTCTCTTGAAAATTCTATGGTCTATAAATCATATAGATCTCGGAAAATAGCCGTTGTGTCCGTTGAAATATATGCTCAGACTTAGCCGTATCTTGTCGCCTCGACATCTTCCACAATAATATGTTTAAAAAACAAATATATAATATATCCATATCATGAACGGTTAAAATTGAGCATTTATTATTTATTTATGAAAAATTATTCACACTTGTATAGATTTGTGGAGAATGTTAATAAATATGTTAAAAACTTTACACAAAGCCTTAAAAATGTACTAAAATGTATTAATACCAACCTTAAATCCTACATGGGAAAATACATGGAATGCCATATCGACAGTATTGAAGCGTTAAAAATTAAAAATGTTTATTAAACAATAAGATGGATTATAGTAAAACTTCATTACGACGTGTAGAAATTTGTTCCTATCGACATCAGCATATTTTTTTAAATCCGGCGATCGATGATAAAGAGAGAATGCATCAATATCTGTAGGAGCTAAATTTATTTCAAACTACAAAAATAAGTTCAAAAGGACAGTATCATATATGAAATAAACACATTTTATATATATATATATATAAAAACAATAATATACAAATTCATGGGTACTCTAGGATGTTAAGGATTCCCTTCTCCGTACAAAAGATCCGAGTATTTAGATATTTGAATTATTTATATAACCTGTACAAAATGAGACTTTTCATAGATGTTAATGTAGACTTTAATATGGAGAGAGGAAGTATCATGAACCCTACATAATTCTGCAATAAAAATAACATCACAGTTACTAACGGCAAGACCTATGGACATTATAGTTTTTTCCTGGTCTAACAGGAATGCTAAAAGAAGCGCTATCATTGCAACAAAAGCTGCTTGAATTACTTTATTGATATCAAAAGGATATTGATAGCTAAATAATATCATGAAAATCATATTCTTATTTTTAAAATCTGTCCACCAAATATGTCCATGGTCCCACACTATTTATTCGGTCTAAGAAATTAAAAACAAACAAAGTTTAAAAACATTAGAATAAAATAAAGGGACACGGAAATATAATACAATGATTTATAAAAGATAATAATATAAAAATGACATAAAAGAACAATAAAATAAGTATAAAAATATAAAAAGTAAATGATCATTTACATATATATACAGATAAAAGAAGAAAAAAAGTGCTCATTCATTTTAATATATTATTAGCACATCATGGGTGGACATAGAAAATTTAATGATAGAAAATACCCTTAACTATTTTTATCATAGGCAACCTCATTAATTTTTGTTCTTACTAACCCCGCCAACTCTTATTTGTTGAACAACATAATAACAAGAAGGAAGAATAACTAAGGGGAGGACGTAAATAGAAAAAAAGAAAAGGATGAAATTACTCTATATTCTATATATTAAACCACAGGCTCCTATACACGTCGATCTTTTTTGTCCACTCGCAACCTCGATTGACAAAAGGGAAAGAAATTTTTTGGAAAAACAACTGGTAGCTACCCTTCTGTATTTTCCTTGTTGCCAACTTGTTAATATTTGGCAGAGTTATTGTTTAAACATACTGTATATTGATAAATTTTACCAATCACAAACCAATCGTTACTACTTGTAATATATTCAAAATTCAAAAAAAGGGCGCGCAATCCTTGATTTAATATATTTTATATGCATCAAAATCAGAAATAATAATAATACCCTTTTTGAGCTCATAATACATAGGGTCAGCTGCTTTAAATCAAAAGAGTCAAATGATGAACATCAGCTGAAAGGAGAATACAGTGTGTTTTTGTTTATCCCAAAAAGCTCGTCGTGATAATGATTTAAAAATCATACACACATATATAAGGATCTTACTGCGGATTACCAATCAAATTTAAAATAAAGTAGAAGAATCATATAAAAGACTTAATATTTGTACATGGACTACATATGTCCGGAAATAACGATGGGAAAAGAAAGACATCCGTAACATGGTCATAATGGACGATGTTATTAAAACGAGGGTTCTTAAATCTGACAAGTGAAATTTTAATATATATATATATATATATATATAAGAGATAAGTTAGGTGGATTATAATGTTAAAAAAATATTTTCTATTTAAAAAGAAAAAGACACAAATTACTATGTCACCCTTCACTCTTTATTCAGTAATTATTATTAGGAATGTAAATAATATGGAAATCGGGCTTGTAAGAAAAAAAGAAAGAGAAAATCAACCTGGTAACTCTGACAATTTGATAAATGTTGAGAATGAAGCAGCTTGGGCTGTCATGACGTTTGACTGAGCTACAAGCTGCTAATCTCCATTATATATACAACAATAAATAATAACATAGATGAGAGGAAGAAAATTAACTCAAATTAATGTTAGGAAGTTACATATTTTTAACTAATAATAATTATACGAGAACTTGAGCCCTTTTTGTTTACATTTTATTTGCTTTATTAGCCTTAATGCATGTATTCCTTCATGCGAGATCTTTACTATCAAGTAGATGTTCTCCCCTCAGTAATAAAGGAAAAATGATAACAGCTTTGGAAAACAAAAAGACTTGTTTGAAGAGCCAACTCCACAAAGTCTCGCACGTGGCATTTTGCATATTATTTACATTCCTAATTATATAAGTTCCCCAGGCTCTACAAATACATCTCACTCTCCAATGTTAGTGTTACGCAAGTCCGCAATCGACTATGTGATTGATGAAAGAGAAACAAAAAAGGGAGACCGCATAAAAGTGAACAAGGGACTAAAAGACGATTTATTTCTGCTAGCTATATCTGTCGTTTGTTTAGTGGGGGAAAAATGAATAAATTGTGTATCTGAAACCTGTATTGCTGCTTCTGTGATATTTCTAGAAAAATGAATATTTTTTGTGTCTTGGCTCCAAATGCTCAATTTAGGGGCTGTTAGTGACGAGCAGGGAGAACGTTTTCATCAAGATATTAAAAAAATGGAAGCAAGATATAAAGGGTTTTGGAATTCAAGCATGATGGGAGATTATTGTTGAATGTTGTATCGTGATGAGCCTGAAAAGAAGCTCAAGCGTAAATCTAGTACCAAACATCTATGATCTCTTTGAAATTATATTTTAAATCTTAAAATAATTATGTACAATATGTTATATATGTTGATAAATTAAAATATTTAATCTCTTCAATATAACAAATTCATGAAAAACATATAATTCCTAAATAGAAATGGTATAAAAAATAAATGAGTTTGTTCAGAATACGATTGACGTTAACAAAGACGCTTCATGGTTATTCCTTGTTCTCCACTTTAGACATAAAGAAGGGGACTCGGTACTGAGAGACATAAACGGTAAACTAAGGTACTTTCAGTAACGTGATCGGTACATGAGTGTAAAAAAGTTGTCCATTTGAATGAGGATGTGTGTTAGTAGACTAGAAACGGCCACGATGCGCGAGTCCAGTGCATACAAGAGCCGTCGTAGCGATATAAGCAATAACATCGGTTTAAATTTTGAGATGAATGTGGAAATTAGTTTCTTCTATACAAACATTGACTCCTCAATGGAGTCTTAATTTCTTTCCCCATTCTTGACTTAACAGTGATGTCTATCGTTAATCTCAAAAGGGAATTGTTCTTAGTGTACTCAAAGATGATCCAAATGACAAATACTTTCTCATGAAGATGAATTTCTAATTTTATAAGACGTCGAAACTCCGATCCCGTCTTCTTCAAATTACGGCGATTGATCCAGTATTTCTCAAAGCAGTTTCGTTAATATCCATAATAATGAAGATGAAGGGTACCGAGACATGACTCATCAATTGACACTATTTCTTTCATTGGATATCCATGGCCCTGCGATCCCACTCTTTCCTCGGAGTTGCCTTGTAATTAAATAAGAGATCTATATTTTTGAATTTGGTTATGTTCAGCTGATGTCAGCCTTTTTCTGCGCGCTACTACTACAGTCTATAGCACTTGTTTTTTATTAGATCTACCGTGAGTCTTAGATTTCTAGCGCATTTTTGCTCAAAAGTGGATGAAAATTTACACACTTTGTTGGACGATTTCTTCAAAGTTAAAGGCTCTTATCGGGCGTTTAACATCTTGTTTGAAAGCTGTGGGTCTAATCTCTTTAATGCATTCCTTATTAATCCATTTCATGCAATATTCAAGGAGTTATTTAAGTACAAAGGATTTCATCGACTTTTGGGCCTACTCCTAGGGGCGTAGGGTGCCCCTACGCCCCTAGGAGTCCTTTTAGGTCAAAACAAAGACTATAAATGAAATTTCCATGAAAAATACTAGCTAATCATCATTTTTTAATGCCCAAAATGTGTATCCTTCTAGGCTTAAATTGAAGTTGAAGTTGGAAAATGGGCCAAAAAAAGCTAATAAAGTAGGGACCGATTTCTAGAAAACCGTCGGACTCTCGAAAAAAAGAATTACAGATTTGAAATCAGTGAGCAAAACTGGATAACTTTTATTATACTTATACCCCAGAAGATTTTTGAAAGTTCAAATTTGTTGACCTGTGTTATTGTATTAAAATAATATATTTGTGTATTAAAAATCAAATCGTTAAATTTAGTGGATTGAACTTTTTGAATATAAAATTCGCCTGAGCATCATCTATATACAAAAAATGCCAAATTGAATAATATGATTAAAAATCCTCAAGGATGGGTTAACAGACCATGATCTCTAAAAATTATAAAGGATATGTTCTAAAATTAACGATGGTATGACTAGAGTGTAATTATTTATTTTTTAACATAAGATGATTTATACAACGTGAATGAAGCCGACAAGACACGTAGTTCAATATAAGGCATATACTTCTCGCTCATTTTTAGTTGTCCCACCATTAAAGTATAAACTTCTTTAAACATTATTCCTCTCCAATTTATAATTATAGGTAGGACTATGATGTTATAAACGGATAATGTGGAATTAATATAAACAAGAACTGCCCTTTTGATGTCAGCTTCATCGTATTTTTCTCGTTTCTTCTTCTTCTCATCCGACAATACACACGTATCTGCAATAATCGAGGGGTCGATTATGAAAACTTCCTCACCCTTCACCGCGATAGAATTGGGTTTTAGATGGGAATCTTTATATGGTATGATATTGCCAGTACGGACGGTGAACCCCCCCTCCCCCTTTTTTTTTTTTTTGAGGGACGAAACGATCATGCTCTGATTACTGTCTCTTTATTCTTTCAAAAATGTGTAATTTACATCCTTGCAGAATATGTCCTAAGTTTCTTACAACCTCCGCACAGGCACGACAAATATTATTTAAAGAGTCTTTGTTGTATCTTCCTGGACGCGATGGAGTATAGACGGATCCAGACATGATCTGGATGGCTTGGCGTAGCTGCCAATCCTTTATCTTCAAGCTCCTGTCCCTTAAGAAAGAGAAATTACTATAACCCTGTATCGACGATGCAAGGCCTTTAGTGTCAGGAGAGGCGTCTTGGATACTTTTGTACTTGTTTTTTATCTCCTCATTTGTATATCCATAGATAACCCCACCCAGGTTAAACGTATTGAAGGTCATTGAGGAGGGGTTTTCCTCAATGAACGCTTCTACAAGGTCGTCCTTACATTCTTTTAGGAATGTTTTCCTTGCATTCGTGAGAGAGATCTTTGAAGCTTTTAGTTCACAAATGGCCAGGCCATCGTCTTTAATCCGTGCATGGAAAAAATCTCGGGGCGTATCCGCAGGGAGTTTAAACCAGTCACGAAGTGTCTTACGTACTAGGACGTCACTTCGCCCTAGGGAGGCTAATTTATGGTCACCATTTTGTGGAGAATAATTATACTTGGGGAGAAGATGGTCTCTCAGCCCAATATATTTTTGAAATATCGTTAATTTCGATTTATTCAAATTATCTATACCTTCTTTAAGGGTAGCCAACTAGTCTACATATTCAGAACCTAACGGGTGGAATCTTACCCCTAAATACTTGTAAAAGCTTGAATTGTCAATGCTTTAACAGAATTGCCACCAATCTTAAGCGTTGAATTTATAACAATATTATACCTATTTGATTTTTTGTTACTGTTTATATGTATTAGCCCACATTTAGCTGCATTCATTGCCAGGCCAACTTTATTACAGTTCGACGCGAATCGATTTGGATTTCACTGGAGGATAAAGTATCCCCCATTACCCAGTCCATCATAAAGTTGAATAGATAGCCACTCAGGGGGAAGCCCTGAAAGATATATGATTCAACGCTTGTCAGAGGTTTATCTATTACGCTAGTTGATGCTTTCTTATACAGTTTAGCTAAATATCCTATTAAATGATCAGGGATACCAACGCGTTTGCAAGCTAGAAGGAGGGAGTGATGAGAAATAGAATCGAAAGCCTTGGAAATATCCAAGAAGGCTATGGCTAACGAATTTAACTTCTTCCTGGCATGCCTCAATGCCTGGGAAAGTAAGAAGTTATTAATACTACAGCCATTCACTTCCCTGAATGCTCTTTGGTACCTTATTAATGAGGGACGTACGTCCTTCTACAAGAAAATATGGAATATCTCCGTCACTTAGGAATTTATTAAAAATACTCTTCAAAATTGTGACGTCCATTTTTTTAATGTTCTTACCACTAAAACCGAGTGGATCTATGCCCGCATTAGCTTGTGGGAGGGACTTTATAATCTCGTCCTCTACAATCGGTCTTACCATGTCATTATAATTCTACTGAGGGGAAACCACGTCAGGATTACAGATGTCAGACCGAGACTTTGCTTGAAAGAATGACTCCCAAGACTTTAGTATCGGATCCAGAATAATACTGTCCTTCTGTTCAAAGAAGGCATCTGAAATTATCTTCGACATTGTCTTTGGAAAGTCCTTACTCAAGACTTTCTGAGTATAATTAAAGGATGGAACCCTTTGTTTATTACTACAAATTGTCGATGAGCTCGTTTCCTGTAACTGCCCTTTAGGGTGGTTAGCTGAACACTTGCTCAGGATGTCTATGATAGAATTAAACATTGACGTTATAGACACTAGATGCGAGAGCAACTCCTTGATTCCTTTCCCATCTATAGTGAACATAAAGTTCTTTTTTACAAAAGTATGTAAATTTCTATAGTTCAGGTACTCGAAATTAGGGGCACGCCTTTTTACGTTTTCTATTAGAGAATAAAATAACCTATTTGCAAATAGTTTTTGTCGATTGTCTAAAATTAATCTTGTAACATTTATGATCACGTTAAGAGGTAATGGAATGTTGTGGCGTAGTTGAAGGAAATTTTTTTTAGCCTTGTAGGCTTTTTCAACGGCATTGTTGATATTAGATTTTCCAATAATACCACTACCCTTCTCGTTACTCTTTTTATTTTTATTTTGTATTAAATCCCCATCCCGCACTTGACACATTACCCACTTTTTAATTTGATCAATAGTCATTCCATTCGCAGCCTCCTTGGCCCTGTCGAGAAACAACTCCACAGAGCCTAAGCTCTGTGTTGGGAGAGAACAGCTTCCGGTAATATCGTCATGGTCGTTAGTGTTCGCTATAATATCCACCTCCATCCTCTGTTCCTCAACTATCGATGAGAGTTGACCGATCGTCTCACCCTCCACACCGTCCACAGGGACCGTAACTGGCTGGCTTGCACCACTAGTGCTGTCAAGTGTGATGGGATCTGTCTCAACCGTATCAATAGTTGGGCTCTCAGAATGAGAGACTAACAAAGGATCCAGATTGGGAATTATAAAAGAACCAGACTCTAATTCGGCTTCTCGAATTTCCTCACGGGTTGAAAGTCTTCTTACAGTACTATGCTGGCTTATAGAGTCGTCATTAATGAAAGGATTTACCGAACTGATGTTAGGGTCGATTAAAGGTGTGTTGTTCTCTAGAATCTTATCTTCCACCGAGAATGAAATCATGCTGCCCCTGGAAATGAGGCGACCCGCTCTGGGTGCTATGGATCTCGTCGGTGGTGGAATACAATCTTAATCACTCACAACTCGTTTCCTTTTGACTCCAGTGATTACTAACGGTGTGCGCACAATATTTTCAAAATGAATTTTGTTGGAGGAATGACTTCTCTGCAAATGATTCCTTTCAATGACTGATATGCTGATTTTATACAATTCCAAAAACGACCTAAAAATCTGAGGGAAAAGCCACAAATCTAATTTTACGACAAAATTATATCTTCAATATCGACCAACACATAAAATGAACCAGTCCTGATTACTTCGATGAAAATATGCAGTAATCCATTCTTCCAAGTGAAAATATTACCAGTCTTATCTTATTTTTATCTAAGTTCTTGTTGATGAATCATTTTGGAAACCGGTATAGAACCGGTATTTTATACGATTGTAGCTTGTAAATTATACCACGTGCATTTATTTGCACGTCCAAGGGTTGTGTTTTCATCATGTCTATGTATTATAATCAAATTCCACCTTCCAACAATTCAAAACGGAGTATATGTGAGTACCCATAAGCAGTCTCTTCCAGGAATAATGAAAATGTAATAAAATGAACTCGCCGACATGGCTAGAGATCTTACAAAAGAGTTAAAAAATTAAGAACAGGACAAACAAGAGATGGAGGTTCGATTCGTTGCTAGGGCGAAGAGAGTGTCATGTTACGACTGCGTATGACCTCAACCTAGAAAAGACTGCAGGAAAATAATGAAATGCTACATATGTGAAAAAAGGGACACATAGCAAGGAAATGTTGGTCTTCATCAAGACAGGAACGTGGTCAGTGCCAGCTACGTCTCAGAGGAAGCATATATATATATATATATAAATATTCTAAACTAAAAAAATAATGATAATCATGGATGGAAGGAAGTGTTAGGGACTAATAGATACCAGCTGCTCCCAATAATAGTGAAAGCAGCTGTTTTCAGATATAGACTCGACCCATCAAAGAAAAAGATAGCATTCAACGGTGCTATAATAGACAGTGTGGGAAAGTCAGTTGTTTGAATTGAAATTAAAGGAAGAGCATTTAAAGTGAAGTGCTTAGTGCATCAAAGTTTGGTGGATGGAATTGTTGTGTTGAGTTATGATATTTTAACAAACTATCGTGTTATTGTAGACAAAGGAGTAGTGTCATTGGCAACGTTAGTGGACCAAAGAGTGGATCTAGAGTCAAAGGAAGAGAGTGGAGACAATTATAGAGTGAGGTTCAATGGCAAGCAATGGGTAGCAGAATGGACTTAGAAGAAGGAACCAGTTCTAAACAATAAGGTTGGATAATACTCAATTAAGCCACACGCGATCAAGAAGTTCGAGTGGGAGATGGAAAGATGAATCAACAACAAATGGTTGGAGCCAAGTAATGTTAAAGGTAGTGAGATCACATCTGTTATATCCATTGAGCAAGTGAGAAAAGGAAAAGTGAGATGAGTCTTAAGGGAATTAAATGAGTTCTTGTCATGTAGTGGAGTAAACACAGATGTATGTAGTGAGAAGATACGTCAGTAGAGACAACTTCCGTGTAACAGTGAATTAGTTGACTTAAGAGATGCATATACGCAAATTATAGTCTAGAAAAGATTGTTCGATAGTAAAGCAAAGAAAATACAAAGAAAAACAGTATGGGATTATTGAGCAATCTTAGGATTTGAGCTTAATTACGCAACAACAATAATGAAGTTAGTAATGTCCTACATTCTTTGAAGTGACAAGGTAGTGTCAGAGGTCACTGACCACTATTTGAAAGATATTGCGAGGATGATAAGCAGGAATGTAAATTTCAAGCAAAATCTCGCACACGAGATTTCTTGGGGTTGGCACTTTGAACAGTACTTTTTGTTATTCAAAGCTGCTATCATGTTTCCTTTATTACTGAGGGGAAGAACATCTACCTGATAGTAAAGATCTTGCATGATTTGTGTAATATGTGTAATACTCTGCTGAAAAACAATCAATTATTTTAATAAAATGCCTATTGGAATGAATCGTCAAATATCGATGTGAACATGTTTGGATTTACGACAGGAATTTCAATTCTCCGTACATCAATCTGTTCCACATTGCCTTTATGGACTACTCCAAATTTCTCACTTCCTATAGGCAGGCAATCGCTCTAAAGACAAAATTTCCATCCATTAGAGTTGTCATTGGCTCTAAGGACTTCTCCAAATCTATAGTCCTGCGAAGAATTGGAAAATGCTCTAATGACCAACTTAAACCATAATAAGTATTAAATGTAATAAATTAAGTCTATAATTTTATAATAAATATTAATTATATTAACTGTAGGATTTAAGATTTTTGAAATGTTTCCCTGGATTCCTTCACTATAATTACATTATGTTCATTGTATATCTCAAATTTTGTTAGAGTCCGAGTTCCATCTGATGATCATCGAATTCCTCATCCCCTTCATTGTATTTAAAGAACTTGCTGTCGTGAATTGTGATTCTGTTGGCATTTTCTTCAGTTATATGTATCCCTTGTTTAAAGTCGTAATCACGAGATAAATATACAGATTTATTCAAGGAACGTAATAGAAGACAATTCTGATATTTTTAATTCAATCACTAAAAAGACCAAGACGCTTATTCCCTTGAATGTCCGAACATTGTTTTAGTTAATTTCATGTTCTATACTGAAAAATCCAATCCTTCATACTAAGGCATTTCAAAGTAAAGAAGTGTTGTCCAAAAATAAGAAATAAGTTTAGTGAAAGGATATCTCCACCATTTTATCATGTTATTATAGTTCAATCACTCAAAAGTATGTAAATGACTGCATGTGATTGAGAGGAACAAGGGATACATATAACTGAAGAAAATGCCAACAGAATCACAATTCACGATAGTCAGTTCTTAAATTAAGTTTCAAATCGCTGATGTCACTAGAGAAATCCGGATCGATTCAATAAACATAGTATTAGTAATGATTTAGGTACATCTGATTTCATGTCTGACCTATCGTAATTCATTGCTTCATGTATTATCTCACTTTCAGTCGGAGGACATCAAAGATGCATCCAATTTATGGAGAAATACGCCGATAAATCCGTCTCTTCTTGTTTTTTCGTAACCCAATCATTGGAGCTCTTAAGTCGAGTCAGCATTTTCAAAATAAAACGGGAAATTTACGAAAAGTATAGATTTATAACAATGGACGAGACTAAGGACTTCAAGTGTGACAATAGTCGAAAAGATATTCCACTTGAAACATTCAAAAGTGGATAGTATAAAGAATGCCTGATACATCCAGTTGAAGAATATTGTTGCCGTGATAAGCATTGACTTGAAGAATTTTTGCTTGTACTAAAATACTCCGATTGTGATTCTGAGAAGGGATTTTGCATGATGAGGGGATGTGCTTTTATCTAATGTCATAATTAAAATTCTCTCATCTTGTGTATATTGATCATCATGAACTTTATTATTCCATTTTTATGGAATATTTTTTCATTTATTTGTTTTTGATGTGCAATCGATTCAATGACTTGTTATAGTTGTCGACTTCAATGTAATTAATTCCCTGACAATTATTACTTTTTTTAAATTCTTTTGAATTATATTTGAAAACTTTAAAATTGTAATTATAACGTACATTTTCATCGTATTATCAATTTAATCTATTTTTGTGTGTTTATTTATGAAAACTTGAATTGGAATTACATTTTTTTTCCGTATCAATGTTCAGTTTTTCTTATATAACTATATATATATTTTTGAGATAATCATTATGAAATTTCATCGTATTTTATTTTTTTATGGAAAAATTTATGTGATTACAAAATGTGTTACTTTTGACTGTTTGAAGTTTTTATAATAGTTGTAAATGATAATTAAATTGTTGAATAAAAAAAGTAGCCACTACATGGTTAAATAAAATCAATTCATTTAATTGTATGTGATTCTTAAATATGTAATAGGAATTATAGGATTCACTTATGTGTATAAGTGTAGTAATTTTGAGGTGCAATTCCGACAAAGACATATTGAGGTTAATACTATATCAGTATTGATTAAATAATAATTAATATTCGAGTCAAGTCCAAGTCCATTTCAAAATGATTCAGGTCTCATGCTATGGCATTAGTTGCTACAATTTTAAGGTTCTATCTTTTACAAATTTTTAATGCCACTCAATGATATTAATAATCTATTCCTAAGTAAAACATCAAAATAATAAGTTACATTCCGCCCCTTCAAATGTGACCGGCTGAAATTCTGCCTTAATTCAAGGGTACCATATTTATTTATGACATCATCTCGGGCGTGCGTGTCAGCTGGACCCTTTTTATCCATCACTGGGTATGATTTTCAATAAAAAGGTACTCCTCCCCCACGGAGAGGGAGAGATAAAAAAAAGGAGGAAAAATCCCTTCTTGGGCACAAAAAGCTCAATTTTTTGATGAAATAGCGGACTATTCACCAAATTAGCAAGTCTTCATCCTCGTAGAGTTTCAATCCCAAAACAATAGCTACAGACACTTTTTCCTATGGTTTGGTTTCAAGACCATATTTCTTAAGTACTTGTACAACTCTGCTTATATTAACCTTACCATTAGGAATGTAAATTTCAAGCAAATCGGGCTTGTAAGAAACAAAGAAAGAGAAAACTGACCTGGCAACTCTGACAATTTGATGAATGTTGCAAGGGAAACAGCTTGAGCTGTTATGACGTTTTATTGAGTTACAAGCTGCTATTTTCCTTTACATATACAAATGAAGGCATCAATAATAAATAATAACATAATGTATACCATAGATGAGAGGCAGAAAATAAAATTCAAATTTGTCATAAAATTAAATATTTTTAGCTAATAAGCCGTAAACTAATAACACAGGTCAACAAATTGGAACTTTCAAAAATCCTAAGGGGTATAAGAATAATAAAAGTTATTTAGTTTTACAGACTGATTTCAAATCTGTTTTTTTTTCGAGAGTTCGACGGTTTTCGAGAAATCGGTCCCTACTTTTTTTGCTTTTTTGACCCATTTTCCAACTTCAGCTTCAATTTAAGCCTAGAAGGATACACATTTTTAGCATTAAACAATGATGATTGGCTGGTATTTTTTTATGTAGATTCCATTTCTAGTCTTTGTTTTGACCTAAAAGGACTCCTAAGGGCGTAGAGTGCCGGAGTAGGCCCAAAAGTAGGCCAAATCCTTTGTACTTAAAGAATTTCTTGAATATAAGATGAAATTGATTAATAAGGAATGCATGAAAGTGCATAGACCCACAGCTTTCAAACGAGATGTCAAGCGCTCGATAAGAGTCCTTAACTTCTTCTTCTTTTCGTACTCATTTCTATTCAATTCAAAAACAACAACTGCCATTTTTAAATTATGTTAGAAAAAGCCTGAGAATTCGATTCAGGAACTTGGGTCGCTGACAATGGAGGTAGCAACGTTTGAAAATTTATCAAGGATACTAGTGTGATGACATACCGGCCATGCCATTTCCGGCTGATGTCACAAGAGAAATCCGGATCCATTCAATAAACATGGTATTAGTAATGATTCAGGTACATCTGATTTCACGCCTGACCTAGCTAAATTGCTTGTATCATGTAATATTCCACTTTCAGTGGGAGGACATCAAAATTTCATACAATTTATGGAGAAATCCGTCTCTTCTTGTTTTCCCGTAACCTAATCATTGGAGATCGTAAGTCGAGTCATAATTATCAAAATAAAACGGGAAATTGACGAAAAGTATAGGTTTATGACAATGGACGAGTCTAAGGACTTCAAGGATCAATCTATGATTGGTCCTCTAGGTGGGCATTTCCTTGGACGTTTTTGCATTATTCATTCCCTTAACACCTGAACCTTATATGTTAGGGAACTTTGATAAAAACAGTCTTTATATCATGTAGTTCTACTATTTCAAAGGTGAAGTATAAGAATTTAAATAGCTAAACCATTCATTGAATTTTTGTTCATTTATCAGATGTTGCAAGCAATACAAGACTTAGAAGAAAGAATGCCTCAACTTTATTAGTGTGACAATAGTCGAAAAGATATTCCACTTGAACCATTCAAAAATGGATAATATAAAGAATACATCCAGTAGAAAATTTTTTGCCTGTACTAAAATGCTCTGATCGTCAATTGATTCTGAGAGGGGATTTTGCTGTATGAAGGTATGTACTTTTCTCTAGTATCATAATTTAAGTTTAGCTCATCTCGTGTATATTGATCTTGGCATTTATCCAGAAAACGGGTCCCATCATTTTGAATAAAAAAAAAGGTACGCCTTTCATTGAGGGAGCAACGAGCACTCGGGGAAGAAGATAGAAAGAGAAACATACATCGGGGGGTGAAGGAAAAATAAGTCTTGGGATCCAAATCCATGCTTCTCCGGCTCGGGAAGGAGAAGAATATAACCAGTGACGTGAGATAATGCAATCTATCCCTTTTAACATCGGATTCACGATCCTAAACTCCTCTCTCCGGATTATAACCCAAACTAAGGGATCTTTCGCAGTCTCTCCGAGGGGCTCCAACTCATCGCGTCGGAGAATTATCAACTATACAAAGATGTGCTATTATTCTCTCGAGTCGTCTGCTCCTATCGTTTACTTTGGACACGTGATTTTCGAATGTTCCATCACCTCCTCCGATGCGATCTCATGTAAATTAATATAAGAATCATGACATTTGGGACTCTTCCATTTCAAGATCTGTACATATTATTGTGGTTATATGATACATCAATTATGGAGTATTGGATCAGAATAATTGGTATTGTCAATTGTCAAAACAGATCAGATGATGGTTAAATAAAATTATGTAATATATGTATTTAATTAATATGTAACATGAATTATAGATTTAACTTAAAAATATAATTTTTCTAATTAATATCTCAGATGTTGAAAATTTCATAAAAATTAATCCGTAGTACTGGGTTCTAATAATTTAATTAATCTGGCACATTCCAAGCAACAATAGTAATTTGATTAGGAAATCATTAGCATAGTAATTTTGAGGTGCAATCCCAACACAGACATATTAAGGTTTATACTCTGTATTTACTTGGTATCAAATAATTTTGTTCACCAATAAGCAGAATATTATTCGAATTTGGCTTTCTTTGAGTCAATTCCGAGTCCATGTAAAAATGACTGGTCTCATGCTCTGGTATTAGTGGCCACAGACTTATGGTTCTGTTCATATCAAATTTATATTACCATTAAATTTTTTAAAATAAGCTGTTCTTAAGTAAAACAGCAAAATAATAACAATTACATTCCGCCCCTTCAAATTTAATCGGGCTGAATTCTGCCTTACTTCAAAGGGTACCATATTTATTATGACATCATCTTGGGCGTGCTTTGCAGTTGGGCTCTTTTTTCACATCCATACTAATTTCTTATCCCTGGAGGAAGTTTTTTCTTTAGCTACACTTTTTTTCTTACTTCATTCGTGCGGGTTAAAAACTGGAGGAAGGTATAAACATTATTCCTCCTGATAAACTCCCTGATCGGGGCGGTTTGAATAAAAATAAATTTCCCGCTAAACACTCTTCTAATAAGAATGCATCACTTTATGCCAACGTTCTCAAAGGAAGAAATTATGTTAATAAGATCAACCTGAATGATTTTCAAAGAAGTTTCTTGTGGGAAACTTTTGTCTTACTTCTGGAAGATAAGGATGGAACACCACTGACTTCAGATAACTTAAGACACTTTGATGTCTATGAGTTAGCCATTAACTTTGGATTTCTTGAACATGAAATCGCTGGAGCCAATCCGAAATACGGACGAAATCAAGCTTGTTATTATACTGAGCATCCAATTGATATGAGAGGAAGGTTAAATGATCTCAAACGAACTATAAGCCGTAGTTTCGTTAATGATGACAACAACACTCGTGAAATTTCGTTTAAATTGAAGGGCATTGACAAGATAGAAGTAAACAGGCAATGAAAAATAGAAGTTACTCTTATTAATACCTAGGAATGTAAATAATATGCAAAATGCCGTGTGCGAGATTTAGTGGAGTTGGCTCTTCGAACGGTAATTTTTGTTTTCCAAAGCTGTTATCATTTTGCCTTTATTACTGAGGGGAGAACATCTACCTAAGAGTAAAGATCTAGCATGAAGGAATACATGCTTTAAGGTTAATAAAGCAAATAAAATGTAAACAAAAAGGGCTCAAGTCCTCGTATAATTATTATTAATAACTATATAATTTCCTGAGATTAATTTCAGTTAATTTTCTGCTCTTATCTATGGTATACATACATGTTATTATTTATTATTGATGTCTTCATTTATATATATAATGGAGAATAGCAGCTTGTAGCTCAGTCAAACGTCATGACAGCTCAAGCTGTTTCCCTCTCAACATTCATCAAATTGTCAGAGTTACCAGGTTGATTTTCTCTTTCTTTTTATTTTACACACCCCATTTGCATATTATTTACATTCCTATTAATACCTTAAAAAGAATAGAAGAAACGAAGGTCGTGGACTGACTAAGACAATTTGGACAAATATTAAACCAGTTTCCGAAGAAAAATCCTGTGGATATAAAGAAATATGGAGAGACTCGGATGATGTAGTAGAAATTTTTGAGAATCCTGCTACCATTCCACAAATAATTGCTTTTCATGGTGTTTTAATCAGAACAAAATTTAATGGAATGAAATTACAATGCCAAAGATGCTTTAGCTTCGGTCATATGAAGCACTCTTGTGATCAGAATTGAATTAAAATTTTTGAATACGAAAGAGCTTTACAAAAAAATTTAGAAACGCAAATTGCGAAAAGAAAATGAACAATGCTTATCAGATACCGCCCCTCCTGATATAGTTCTAGAACAGGGCATGACAACTGATAAATCCAATGAATTCAATAGAGTTGAAGAATCTACGGAAGTGTTTCCAACTTCAAAAGGAGATGTTACTTCGAAAACTGGTAGTACATCCCCAGTGAGTAATAACCCTGCAACTACAGCTAACTGTGGACAACACTCTGAAGGAGAACATCAAGTGAGAAAAGACATTAATATAGAAGAAAATAATGGATCGTTGAGAACCAACGATGATAAGGACCATGAATGCTATCCTTTTAATACAGGGGATTTGGTAGAAGAAGAAGATACGGAGACTGAGACAATGGCCAACGCACAAAATATTTCTTGCTTAAACAGCAAAGAAATACCAAAAGATATTCGTGTAGAATGTGAAAATCAGTCAAAAAATTTAAAGAAACAAAAAAATCAACATCTTAATGCCCAACTCATTTTGAGGAATCGTACTCGTTCGCAATCTGTAGGTAAAAGACCAAAACCATATGCTCGTGAATCACCAACAAAAGGTAAAATCCCTGTAAAACAAATGAAGAAAACTTCTTAACAACGGACAATATGTTTGAAACTCAATAGCAATTGAAGATAACTGATTTCTTCCAGAAAAAGACGACAGAAGGGATGCAAGATGGCCTGAACGGAATGAAAATTGTATCCTTAAATACGAGAGGATGAATGGAGAGAAGATCCAGACATGGAATGATGAACATTTACTTTCAATGAACCCTGACGTTATCTGTTTGAAAGATATAAAAGATATAGTATCATCAACTTGATCAAGAACATGTCCTTTCTGTATCCCCAGAAAATTCCACACCTTTTTTACAGGGTCTGGCTTAGGCAGGGGAGTTATGACTTTTGTAACCGAAAAATAAGCGAGGAGGCCTGAATAAAGTAATTTTCAGTTTGTAGCGATTGGCACAAAATCCAATTTTCTTTGACTCAATTATTTAAAGTCATAAGAATAATATGTCTCCATTATTAGTTATAGGAGACTTAAACGTAGATTCGGACAGAAAGATAAACCCCCAAGTTAATACGCCATATCTTAAGAATTTAATCAATTATTTTAACCTTCAATGTAAAAAATGTCTTGTGAGGAGTCGTTCTCCTGGAGAAGAGGTAATCAGAAGTCAAAGATCGATATTGCTCTGATCTCATCTCTCATCGTCAATTTTTTCAAGAAAGCTTTTTATATACCGGAACCTTCCTCAGATCACAGGATTTTAGTTTTAGAAACCCACGGCAGGTGCAAACGTAGACCTGCCAAACTACCAGATTGGATCATTGAGGACGATAAGTTCAAAGAAATTATGAAGAAAAATCTTAGTAAAGGATTTCGAAAAACATTCTCTTCCAATCATGCGGCTATCGCCCTTACCAGAATAATCAAGACAACAACAACATGGTTCATCGGGAAGAAGAGAAAATCTTGGACAATGGTAGCTTGTTTACTCGCACTTTTACGTCAGAGTTAATAAATTATTTCAGAATTACAGAGATTGTTGAGGCTGAGAGAAGGGAGAAGGTGGAAACAGAAAATAATTCATCAAAACGCATTAAAAACCTACCAAAAAAGGAACACACGTTCTCTCTAATTAAACAGATAGTTACTGACACTGAAATTATATTTTTTCACCAAAAGTTTCAAGATATTGTCGGCGGAAAGAGGGGAAATTTTCCCAGAAGAATAAAGATGCAAGATCCAATCTTCTCGGAGGAGGTCATATCAGACTACATCAAGACTAATTTTAGAAACAATAAAGATGCTGGACCAAATTTTTTACCAAGTTCAGAAAACAAATAGTTCCTTCCTTAAACATATTAGGAAAGTCTATGGAAAAGAAAGGTTATCTTTCTGAGACCGTTACAAGAAGATGAATTATTTTAGTACCCAAGAAGGGGGACACTACACAATTTAATAATTGGCGTCCAATAACTGTTTTAAACGAAATCAGGATTTTGGTCCTTGTTTAAGCTCTCAATCAAAAAGGAAAATGACAAAATTCCTGATGAAGATATATTCATTGACTATGATGTAGTTGAGGTTACAATAAACAAGCTCGGCATTCCAGCCCACTATTTGTCTTACATCAGTGCTGAAATGAGTTCAAGTTGAGTCATTATGGGCACAAAATCACCTTAATATAGTTCAAACGGTTTCGGAACTCTTTCTTCCAATAAGACACAATTTGAACTCTGGTGGGTTCGTTTATCTGATAGATGCAATGGGTCTTAAATACTACCTAGATATATTAATTAACCGTTCTTTTAAAGTTCAAGTACTGAAATATACCTCCAAAGCATCTGAGCTTGAACTAATTGCAAATTTGAAGGTGTTTGCCGATGAAATTTCAATTATAGGTTATGTTAGATCCGAAAACACCATAAAAGTTTATTAGATCGTCCTACAGTCAAATGTCGAATCCCTTGCCAAAAATACAGCTTTAGAGAACAATGGAAACTCGCAATTAGTGCGCGCTTCGCGTATCATAATATCGCGAAAAAAAAATCCTAAAGAAAAATTGAAAGGCCGAAAATTTTTCCGCCAAAAAATTTGGAGCGACAAAATTTTTTGAAAAATTTTGAAAAAAAAAATCACGAAATTTTTTTTTCGATTTCTCGAAATTTTTTTCCGTAGAAATCTTCCATATGACGTGTAGATTACGCATACAAAATTTCATGACCATAGGGTAAAGGGTTCCGGAGATACGAGGGGTTACGGACACACAAACAAACTTGAGGATTTATTATATAGATACCTAATTGATAAAGAAGGAAATGTTCCTCTTTTTCAGGCAGTGAAAAAGAAATAGATCTACCCAATATTTCAACTACAAACGCATTTCAATGTAGCATATCTGAGACTCAGTCATCTGTTTGGAAGCTATCAGAGTCGACAAAAATATCAAGATAACAAAAATCCACTAAATATCCAATGTTCAGTTTAAGATCTCCCCATGGCTGGTTCAATAGATCTTGTTCTGAAAAAGAAATTAACAAGATCTAGTAAAGTAAAAAACTAATAAAATCGAGAAAAAAAAAGCACTACGAAAAATATCAACACAGCTAACAATAATGGGGATAACAATTCTCTACTAAAAGGAGCTAAAAATTAAACAAACCTAGAGAAAACAGGGCTTTAGAATACTTTTGTTAAAAGTTTGTTTAAATATTCAAATAAACTCAAGGGAATGGGGGTTTTAGTATATGTAAACTTGCATAAAATAATAAAAATTTTCGTGGTAAAATAATTAATTTCGTCTTGATATGCGCCTACGTAGATAAAAGAAAAATGACTAGATTTTAAAACTATATTATATCGATAGAGTACCGTTCGAGAAATCTGGTCTCTGTACTCCTGCGTAATACAACAATCAACCAAAAGATGCTTTGATGTTTCAAGATACATCTTACAGAAGAAACATATTCTATGTTTAAGGGTTTGTCGATGAATGCTTCCAACAGTAAGTACGTTTGCAACTATTCTATACCGAAATCAATATAAGGAGAAATCAAAAAATTTGTTCGATAAAGCTTTAAAAACATTATGTACAGGAGTGGTCTCTCTCATAATATCTCTTTTCCTAATTATTTGACGTAAATATTGCGTTTTAATACTTTCCTCTAACTGTAAACATCTAATGGACCGATTATTCATTCCGTGCACATAATTCTAAAAAGTATCTCTAGGTCCGATTTTCCTTCTACAAAACCCAACATTCTTTAAAATTCTACGTTTTTCCGGTAAGAAATTCATATCAAAAACTATCCAACACCGGCTCTTGCCATTACATTAAGGGTAAAACTTTTATACATATTTCCTTACTTAATATGGCTACTCCATTCCAAAAAGGATGTATCTGCTACATATTCTTTAAAACAGTTTTTGGGCCTCTTCCAAGCAAGTTTCTGATCTCTATCCCTGTCTTCACTTTAATACTATCTTTTAGTATATTTGACTATACAGAACTTGAACTCATCAGATTTTTAAACCAGTTAAACAGGAGAGTTTTCCAAAAAAATCTTTACGGAGAGAAGACCCAAACCACCAAAATCTGTTGAACAAGTTGTATGTTTCCACGTAATTCTATCCCAATCCTTCCATAGAAAAAAACCAGCACATAAATCTTCAATATTCGAGGCACACTTCTCGTAGTTAGGAGTAACCTTTAATATGTGAATTATTTTTGGTAGTATCAGATAATTTCAGGCTCCCAGATATAAATTTGCCTACATGATACGCAATCGGTTGGAAGTCTTCCTTATCTTAGTTTCCATTTTATCAAGATTTCTACTAATATAATCATTGTTCACAGACACAATGACTCCAAGGATCTTCAATTCTGACACCATTTCTACCTCATTTTGAACAAATCATCCTGCTAGTTGCTGGCAATTTTTGTTTTCTGTATATTTAATTTCTACCAGATTTCTTTCCTTACGATTCAACAATTTCGAGAGTTCTCTCAACAGACCTTTGAGTCTCTTCAGATTTTCCAGAGAATAACACCGTAAGCTTCAATTCGGTGTTTATAGTTATTTAGCGATATACCTCTTAAGGCAATTTTCCTTATCAGTTGGCCTATCACAATAATGAAAAGAGCATGGATTAAGGATCACCTTGTCAATAACCTCTCTGAACTTTGAAAGTGATATTTCCATTTGAATATTTCGTATGAAGGTTGATGAGAACGACAGCTACCATTTTAAAGTACTTTTAACCAAAACCCTAAACACAAAGGCTATTGATTATGAATTTGTGCGATAAACTATCAAATGTCTTCATAAAATAAATCGACATAACAGCTACCTTTTTACGATCCCCCTTAATTTTCTAAATTGAATCCGTGATTCCCCGAATTCCTTCCTCAGCGTATCTCCCCGGTACAAAACCTTTCTGTGCTGGGTGTATAATGTGTGGAAGAATCCTCCAAATTCTCTTAGACATTATACCGCTATATATCTTGTAAGAGGTGTTTAACATTGTCAAAGGTCTTAAATTTTTGATTTATCGTGGGTCCTTTTCGTTTGTAAGAATACGTGTAATAATTCCTAGAGTAATGTGTTTTTCAAAATATCCTTTTGAGATTGCTTCAGCATAAACCTAACGTAATAAGGGGCAAAAAGTCAACAATATTTTTTTAAAAATTCCATTGGATAACCGTCAGGTCCTGGAGACTTATACTTTTTTTTGTAACCTTGAATGTAATCCTGTATCCCCGTTTCAGTGATTTATTCCTCCAATAATGTCTTCATTGAATTTAATAGCTGGGGTAGATGTTGAACCTAAGCCTCATCGTTGTTATCGTAGATAAAAAATTTTATGACTACTAACACCAATCTTCTCATAGCACTCATATAAACTCCGATAAAATTTTGTAACTTCATTACAAATTTATGTTCGGTCCTCAATCTTTTTCCCGTTTTCGTCGATCAATGAGTGGATATCTAGGAATGTAAATAATATGCAAAACACCGCATGCGAAACTTTGTGGAGTTGGCTCTTCGAACAGTACTTTTTGTTTTCCAAAGCTGTTATCATTTTGCCTTTATTACTGAGGGGAGAACATCTACCTAAGAGTAAAGATCTAGCATGAAGGAATACATGCTTTAAGGTTAATAAAGCAAATAAAATGTAAACAAAAAGGGCTCAAGTCCTCGTATAATTATTATTAATAACTATATAATTTCCTGAGATTAATTTCAGTTAATTTTCTGCTCTTATCTATGGTATACATACATGTTATTATTTATTATTGATGTCTTCATTTATATATATAATGGAGAATAGCAGCTTGTAGCTCAGTCAAACGTCATGACAGCTCAAGCTGTTTCCCTCTCAACATTCATCAAATTGTCAGAGTTACCAGGTTGATTTTCTCTTTCTTTTTATTTCACACACACCCCATTTGCATATTACTTACATTCCTATTGATATCTCGAGGAATGTAAATAATATGCAAAATGCCGAGAGCGAGACTTTGTGGAGTTGGCTCTTCAAACAGGTCTTTTTATTTTCCAAAGCTGTTATCATTTTTCTTTTATTACTGAGGGGAGAACATCTATCTGATAGTAAAGATCTCGCACGAAGGATTACATGCATTGAGGTTAATAAAGCAAATATAATGTAAACAATAAAAGGCTCAAGTCCTCGTATAATTATTAGTTGAAAATATATAATTTCCTTACATTAATTTCAGTTAATTTTCTTCCTCTCATCTATGTTATTATTTATTGTTGTATACTGAAGTAATATGAACGGGGAAGACCTTGGTGGTGTCTATGAAGACTAAGAGGGAGGAACACGCACGTGTTATACTTATGAATACTATATTCTGATTAATCCATATACATATATATACATGGGTACATAGGTAGATACTAATGACGTAAGAGGTATAGGATGACGTAACACCTCACGCCCCCCCTAGTCATCATTTAAATTGTGAAATGCTGATGACTAGGAGACATAATAAGGGATTTGTAAAGAAAATATTCAGTGTAATGTGCTCATATAAAAACATATGTTGCTGTGAAGATTAGGTATATCAATAAATATAATTAACAGAGTTTTTTGTTTCATCAATTACTACTTTCTTGGATTTGCTGGCTAGACGGGACGATTTTCTCGTTTGCACGGGTGAATCTATATCCTTTGGTTTCCCTCCAGGTTCTGGACGTTTGATGATGGGTTTGATAAATATCCGGTTTCGAACAATGGTTTTGCCGGATTCTAACAAAATTGTGTATGAGCGCCCTGAGTCCTTGATTTCTGTTATTATCCCAGTTTTGTCCCAAAGTTTTGTTTTCACATCCTGAATGACCTGGGAAAATGTGGAGGAACTCGTCATGGTTTGAAGGTTTGGAAGTAGGGTGCGTACTTCCCTTTGGAAAAACAGTCCCGATGGGGAGATCTTCTCGGACATTGACGGGGTTGCTCGGAGATAAAGTAATGATTCCTGGAATTAATCTTCAGTTCTGGCTTTCCTTAATAATTTCTTCATTCGATTAACCGCTGATTCAGCTATTGAGTTAGATCTTGGGTTATGAGGTGAAGAATTCTTTGAAGGAGTTGCAAAACTGAGGACCGTTGTCTGAAATGATATAATTAGGATAACCAAATATATGGAATGTTGATAAAAGTTTTTTGATTATTTGATTCGTATCTGTTTTGTGAAGCCGATAAACAAAGGGATATAGACTTAGCTTGTCAACTAAAACCAAATATTCCTGTCCCTTCCATTCAAACAAGTCAGCACAGACTGTGTGCCATGGGCCAGGGGGGTCCGCGTAATTTAAGTCGTATTTCTCGTGCTGAGAGATTTGATGCTTTTGACAAGCTTCACAATTGTTAATTAAATCCGCTATTTCCTTCGTCATTCCAGGCCAGAAGAACAAATTTGATGCCATAAGTCGAGTTTTGTTTATTCCTTGGTGATCACGATGTAATAGGTTTAATATTTCTTTTCTGGTGGGAGAAGGAACCACGATGCGGTTACCTTGGTATGTTATCAAAGTATCACCTGTGTCAGATTCCATGTCAATTAAGGATAGTTCGTCCCACACGGCGGAAAATTGGCGGGAAGGATGGTATTCTGGAAGACATTTTGGATGAGTACCGTTTCTGATGGCTCCAATCACGAGTCTGTAAGAATCATCGATTTTGTCGTATAATTTCTGAAATGCCGGGTCAGTTGCCGCTCTACATCGTAGAGTTTCTTCGTAGTCTTCGAGTGAAGGTTCGTCCTCGGCTGAAAATATAGGTGTACGGCTTAATGCATCGGCTGCGAGGTGTGTTTTCCCAGGTTGCCGTACTATTTTGATGTCATAGCCCGCTAACCTTTCTCGTAGACGCATTAGACGTGGGTTAGTAATCTCATACATATCTTTTTGAAAAAGTCCGAGAAGTGGACGGTGGTCTATTATAACGTGAAAAGATTTTATACCTTGAAGGAAGAACTTGCATTTTTCTACAGCTCTAACAAGCGCTAATAATTCAAGTTCAATTGTGGCGTACCTAGACTGAGTGTCTGTTAGTGAAAACGAGCCACATTGAACAATTGTTGAGTGAGGATGGAGTGAGACAATCTCTGACTTCTCGAAGGCGATTTGGGTATTTGTCGGTTGTTGTATGAGAATAAACCCAAGACCGTGGAGACGAGAGGCGTCCGTTAATAATATGGTCTGGGCGTCCTCATTGAAGAAATTACACTACAGATGTGCCGTAATGGTTTCTTTGATCTTGTTAAGGGATTTTTCGTGTTCTTTTGCCCAAACGAACGCGTTCTTCTTTTTAAGGAGTTCCCTTGTGCAATGAGACATCTGCGCTAGGTCTGGGAGGAAAGAAGATAACTGATTAATTAGGCCAAGGAGACCGCGGCACTCTGTTATACCTTTGGGACTGGGGAATTTTGTGATAGCCTCAACGCGTTTTTTAGAAGGGTGGACCTTTCCAGGTGCCAATTCATATCCGGCAAACTGGACTGATGGTCCTATTTGAATCTTTTTGCGAGAAACGGTATTATTATGTTCACGTGCGTTATGTAAAAATAAAATTAGTCTCCGGAAGAGGGTTTTATAGTCTGGAGCTCCTATAATAGTGTCATCTACCATCTTCTTAGCATTGTCAACTCCTTCCAAGATTACATCTGAACGAATGTTAAACTCATCCGAACTTGCGTTAATACCCATTGCCGCCCTAAGGTATCTGAATTTCCCTTGAGCAGTTATAAACGTCGTGAGGTATGAGCTTTTCTCATCAAGAGGGACATGAATGTAGCCGTGCGTAAGATCTGCTACAGCAAATACTTTAGACGAGCAATGAAGGCTTTGTACAATTTCTTCTGAACTAGAAAACGGGTAGCAAGGGCGTTTGAAGAATTTATTGAGGCTTGTAAAATCAGTTACCAAGCGCACTTTCCCATTTGATTTAAGGACAAAATATCCGTATGCGCAATGATCTAGTGGAATGTCCACTCGATCTATAATCCCGGCCCTGAGCAATTCATTGATCAAGCCATCCGCTCGCTCACGGATATGAAGAGGTATTGTCCTCGGGGTTTTTGCTTGAAAAGGAATTATTTTGACGTCGTCCCTCAGGTGGAGCTTCATAGGTGGGCCAGATATAGGAGTTTTATTCTCAAGACTATCAGAAATAACATCCTGGAACATGTTGAGTAGAAGGAACTTTTTATCAGAAACATTGTTTGAACATACATTGCTGAAATACTCGTCACTTATTTTGTTGGCGAGTTGTTTACGTTATGTGAGTGATTGAATTTTGTTGATGAATAATGTAGGCCTTGCTTGCAGCGCACTACTTATTTTACGCGGTAAATAAAAGTCGGGGCTAATCGTGTTTAAACTCACCATGTCCTGCCATGATAGAAGGAATTCCTGTGAGAGGACTGAGGTCACAATTACTTTTATGTCCGCTTTGTATCCACCAAACGAGGCGGTAAGGTTGACTATTCCCTCTGCAGCCATTGTGGACGTAGAATCAGCTAAAGTTATGACGGCCTTTGAACATTTATACGAAATACTCCGCTGTTCAAGTATGTCCGCAGACATAATAGATTTAGTAGCTCCAGTGTCTGGTATTACGTCGAAATGGAATGATGTGTTATCTTTAGTGGTGAACGTTATTGTGGCACGAGGCGTTGCTCCACACACCCTAAACAAATTAGTTTTCTTTACCTTATGTTCGGTGAGTCATTCGGATTTTTCTCCCCACGATGCCAGCATAGAGTTTACTGTGTTGCAATCTTCATCCGATGAAGAAGATGGAGTATATGGCTGAGACATTTCCTTTTGAAGTTAATGGTGGCTTTTTGAAACAATATTTGTCCAAGTGTCCGTTGCGTTTGCAGAAGTTGCAAGTAGTCGAGCCGTATTCAGGACATAAATTGGCTCTATGTTTGGGAGATTCACAACAGTAGCACACCCCCTTTGGTTTGGTAGGTGTTTTGGAGCGGAGGGATGATGATGCCCTCGGAGATCTACTTCTAGCTACGTCTGCCTTCATAATTTTGTTAGAGACCTATTTACAGATAATTGCTTTTGAGACGCCTCATAATTTTTTATACATAGAGACAGTTTTTTTCTGGTAATTGGGGCTGGAATTCTGCGTATTTCCTTCAACAGCGCCCGATCGGGACAATCTTGGAACCAGCGGAAGAGGAATATTTCGTCAACTGTAAACTCCTCTAGCTTGCAATTAAAGGCGATATCACTGAGCTCTGCCTCCCACTCAGAAGCTTTCTTTCCTGGGGGGAATTTGTGAGTGAAGAATTCGTATCTCCTGTTAAATAGGGGGTGTACAGATTCAAAATAATCATCAAGGATGGCCATTGCGCTTTGTGCTGATCCTTCAATGTCGTACACAGGGGTGTTGTTCTCGAATTTAGACTTTATTTGAGAGGCCAGATCTGGTTTTAAATAATGCAGGAGAAGGGATCTCTGAATATCCACAGACACGAGGTGTGCGTGGGCTGCATGGAAATAACTCCTGAATGAATCCTTCCATGCAATAAATTCCGTCATTGGTGCTTCAGACCTAAGGATTGGGGGCTTTATTTCTTCCGCTATTATCCTCGACCTAGCAATGATGTCTTCATTGTTGGGCTGAACACTTGTCGGAGGCTTGTTGGATTTATTTGAGGAGGCGGCTGATATAAGACATTCTTTGCCATGATCAATGACGCGTTCGGCCTCCGACGTCAATTGTTCCGCCTCCGTTGAAATAGCGATGAACTCATCTTCCAAGGACTTGACCTCACTTGGAGTTATTTCCGACACCTTGTCAAAGCGTATCTCTAATCCTTTCAATGCCTCGTTGAGGCGAGCGATGTCCTTTTGAACTATATTAAACTGTCCGGAGGAGGGAGACGATCTGCATTCTTTGATGGAACTTTTTAATTTATTTCCCCTCTTAGCAATGGAAGTTTTGCAACCTCCTATCGACTTTTTAAGGAAGTCCATTTTGGCTTCAGTGGTAGCGTAAGGAGTTAGGTCCATATTGAGAAAATATAATTGTTTGAGAGGTTTGTTTTGAATCAGGATCTATGACGTATGGAAATGTTTATGACATAAGTGGGGGCGGCAGAATTCAGGGGAGGAAATAATAAGGAAAAATCTTGCCAATGTCCTCGTGTGTTGGATGTATCCACGCCTCGGAGTGAGTCTTGATGTTCCAGTGAACGGGGACATGAGCTTAATGAGGGTAGATTCTTATGCCGACTGCGCCATGAAGTAATATGAACGGGGAAGACCTTGGTGGTGTCTATGAAGACTAAGAGGGAGGAACACGCACGTGTTATACTTATGAATACTATATTCTGACTAATCTATATACATGGGTACATAGGTAGATACTAATGACGTAAGAGGTATAGGATGACGTAACACCTCATATACATAATGGAGAATAGCAGCTTGTAGCTCAGGTAAACGTCATGACAGCTCAAGCTGCTTCCCTCTCAACATTCATCAAATTGTCAGAGTTACCAGGTTAATTTTCTCTTTCTTTTTTCTTACAAGCCCGATTTGCATATAATTTACATTCCTAGATATCTCTCTTCTCCATCAGTCTTTTCTCCAGCTTTTTTGTGCGCACCAAAATTGCTTGTTTTTTCGAAAAACTTTTGAGATACCGTATTAAGCAACCTCTGCTTGACGTCAGTGACTAATTCCAAAAAAAAGAAAAGATATACTCAACATACCAAATTTTTGGCGAATTATATTACTCAATACGTCGTATAAAAATTTACTGGAATCTTAAACAATCGACTGGGAAACATCATACCTGGGGATCAAAAAAGATTATGAAAAGGAAGTAAGGTTCTCACGTTCTACCCAAGATGCAATGGACTTCATCAGTTGTACAGAAAATAATTTTACCATTTTACTTACAGACTTTGAAAAAACATTTGATAATATCTCTCACGAGTTTCTCACGATTATCTGGTCTGTAAATCTACAAGTTATCATGGTGTCAGTTGATTCAGTGAGGAAAATCCTGAGAAAGTTTGTGGAAAAGTCTAGACTACATATAAATATAGAAAAATCACAGATTATATCATCCATTCAGCCCCTAATTATGGAAAATTTTGGGATATTGACTTGCAGAATGCTCCTTGGTATTTGCATTTCCATGCATAGTGACGACTTTTCATTAGCTCTTCCACTCCACATGTGTAAAATTAATCTCAGCATCCTGTCAATCTTGAACTCAAGAAAATTGCTTTAAATATATAAAAAAGGCTTAATAATGAACATTTTCCATGAAAAGTTTATAATTTTTTTCACTTAGATGAAATTATCCAAGTGATAGCTTGAATTAAGGGAGAAGCATAAATCTTTCCCTTAAGTACTAATTTTTTTTTTTTATAAAATCATTTTGTCAAGAGATATTTTATAACAAAACATAAGGAAAGCTTGTTTGATATCATTGCAAATTTTCCTGTATAAAGTAAAATTAATACCTATCTCAGGGAAACCACTAAATGTAAACATTAAATATTCATGAGAAAACCGTTACTTCGAAATTATTGAGAACAAATTTAGTAAAATTAATTGAAACATTCAAATAATATGAAATGTGATAAGGTATTGTCTATTTGCTGTACTTTATAGCAAAAAAGTCGTAATTATATCTTAAAACCTTTTTTTTTTAATTTTGCTTGATTTTTTTTTTTCGTTAAAAAAATGATTTTATGAAAGAAAAAACAATTGTATTCTTTAATTTTTTTATTTTCTTCGAATAAGGTATCTTATTAGTTATATTGAAGAGATTTAGTATTTTAATTTATCAACATATTAAAAAAACTTAACTTATCTTATGTAATTCTTTTAAAATTTTAAATATAATTTCAAAGAGACCATCGATGTTTGGTAATAGATTTACGCTTGAACTTTTTTTGAGGTTCATCACGGTTCAACATCCAACTATAATCTCTCATCATGCTTGCATTCCAAAACCCTTTATATCTTGTTTCCATTTTTTTAATATATTGATGAAAAAAAATCATCACTAACAGCTCCTATATTGAAAATGGAAATGATCTATATGTGAATGTAGAAAAATCGTTACATTGCAGCGACTTATTGTTGCCGAGAAAGTTTTCACAAACTTATTTCAAGGACTTCCATGCATTTTTTTTCTGATGTTAAAAGAGTGTTTCCGAAATCAATATCATAAAGAACTTTTCTTATCTCTGGGCCCACAAATATACATTCTTTTATTTTGGTGTTGCTTTTATAACAATATTTCTTACGCAGATATCAAAAACCTTCAGAATCTTCTTTTGCCATTTTTGTAACAAAATTATTCATTTAGCTATGTTTTAAATGAAGAAGAGGGAAAATATTTTTTTGAGGATTTGCTAAAGGCTTAAATCTAATATTATTTTCTCCTCGTACATTATCTATTTGTTTACTACCTTTATTCTAACAAGGAAATATTCCCTCAGAGTCCAAATTTGAGTGTATTTCAAAATATTTCCAATCAAGGAATAGAAATATGATCTGAAAATCCTCAAAAATAAGTTTCTATAAAGAAATAGATATATATATATATTCTATTTATTTATTTCAAAATCCTTGAGGCAAATTGTCCTAGGATCGTAATCACCACCCAAAAAAATATTTAAATTTTCCTTTACCTATAAAATAGGTACAAAATAGGAATATCGAACTTTCCAATTAGGTAATATAGATTTTCAAAATCCAAAATTCCTATTACTTTTTCCTCTAAAAATTGCACAAGCTAAAAACCAAAGAAGAATCTTATATATGTGTCAAGTCAACAAGAAACCAAATTTATCTGAAATATTTCAAGAATGAGTCTGAACTGTCCTCATATTCTTGAAGACATTCTCTTTCGTTTGTATATATAGTATATTTCGATTAATTAAATCATGACTCCAATAATTACTACTTCATTATAGGAAAAAACCAACTGCCACTAAATAAATCTCTGGGGCTATGAAAAAGACGGACGTTCTTTCAGGGACAATATTGATTCCATATGCAGTCGACACATTTACCCGGTTGCTCTATTGGATAGACAACAATCTTTGGTTTCTCAATATAAAGTGATATTTTAGTAATAAACCGTGCGACATATGTCTGTAAATGTACATCCAGATATAACATTTTGTAATATGGATGAGGAAGAAAGTTGATATTTTTTAAAAAGTGGTTGTTCCTGTTTATAAGGACCCTCGGATAAATTTAGAAAACAAAGTTCTTGTTTTAAATGGTAGGAAGTTTCTTATTGACGAGATCAATGATTAGAAATATCAAATCATTTCTCAGTCAAGTCATGAAGCCTACGAATTTGTTCATTTTTCCACTTTCAATACTGAGGATGAAAGGTTAAAATTTATAAGAAGACGTAGAGTTTGTCAAGCATTATTTTCTTTCTTCTTGGCTATGGGGACATCCAGTCCCCATAGCTCCTCCGAAGCGTAACTATAGCACACACATGGAAGAGTATCTAAAAACAAAAAACGAATATCGCACAGCACACAGAAAAGAGAAAAAAGATTCATGGAGACATTTCTGCAGTAAAGCTGAAAGTGCTAAGGATATTGCAAAACTGATCAGAGTTCAGAAACCAATCCAAGACTCAAATGGTCGCTTGAAAACAGATAATGAATATGCACAATCACCTGCTCAATCGTTGCAAATACTAATGGAAATTCACTTCCCTGACTGCAGAATCAATAACACTTGTAATAGACCATTACAAGAAACCAACTTCGACATTGACTTCATGGACAGTAAGAGGGTTAGATAATCATTTAACTCCTTCGGACCATTTAAAAGTTCAGGACCAGATGGACTTAAACCAATTGTACTACAACAACTCGGGGACAACATAATACATTACATCTTTGAGCTTTACAAAGTAATTCTCACTACTGGCTACAAACCAAGGACATGGCGAGATATAAAGGTTGTAAAAAACCACTCATTTCTCGCAAAGGCCGGCGTTACCCCGCTTATGTAGTACAAATCATTATATAAGGACCCTCGGATAAATTTGGAGAACAAAGGTCTTTATCTGATGTGTAATGTCAATTAGAAATGAGCGTATGGTGTCCTCTATTTTTGCATGGTATCGGCCCATATATCGATTAATAACAGTGACCAACAAATTTGAAATCTCAAATTATAAGGTTTTTTTTTTTTTGTTAGTTAAATTTTTTTTACTGTATACCGTATACATACACACATATAATATTACACAAATATAATAAAATTGTACAATAAATGCATAAGAGCTATTCTTTGTCAAAGAAGGACAACCATTTCACCATATGTCTCAGAATTGGCTGAAATTTGCCTCATATTTTTATACATATGCAAATAAGAAAACCTGAAAATTTTAGATCAATAGCTCTTACCATTAAGTAATTACGGCTAATTAAATTTTCACTAATTTTCAGTTCATTTTGCTTTTGTTCGGCCATTTAGAATTTACGCGCAAGTCTAAAAATGACATATTTCTATCAAAACAAGACAAAATCATGATCAAAATAGATAATTTAAGTTATTCAGGGGTAAAAAATTCAAAAATGCTATTTAATTTGGAGTCAGACTTTTAGAAAAAGATCTAAGGGCTATTTAAATCACATTCTCTTGCTCAAAAAATGAACGGGTCAGTTCACAATTGATCCAAAATTTGAACATGTGGGACAATTTTCTCAAAGCTGAAATTTGGCATGCAGCAAATATAGGCTTTTACTCATATCATACTAAAAAATCAGCATGGTTAATTTTTTCCTTCAGAAAATATTTACATTTTAATTTCCTTAGAAAATTGTCATAATTTCATGTTGTTTATCGTTAATTACTGTAGTATTAACAGGGCTTCCCAAACAAAAAATTAGCGTACACGGCCTTTTGGGAAGCCCCAATTAATGCACATATTAGCAAAAAATTGACAATTATCATTTTTGTTGCAACTATAGATTATATGTTATGATAAAAATGTCTTTAATATGACAAAAAGTCAATAATCATAGCACAACCAACCCAGTCTTTTTCATCAAAATGTTTATATATTTCCATATAGTATGGTAAAAGTTACAAATTACAGTACTTACATGCAGCTTACTACTGCATTTTACATTATCATAGACCATGTAAGTTTTAATATTAAACAATTAACAAGAAATTTCTGAAATGCATTTGTCAATCCTATCTAATTCTGGCTTGTCAAGGGTATAATGACGTGCAGTCGTTGTTGACAATGATGGTTCTTTAACTCCTGATACAATTAAAATGTTAGGCACCCAGCACATATCTTCTGGAACTGACCATTTGAAAGATTTTGCTGGGAATGATGGATGCATGAACTTAACAAGAACATCTTCCTTGTCTTTGTTCACATCAGAGATCATCCCTATCCAGTATTTTTCATCATATACACAAATGATGAATTTAGCTAGCCGTATGTTTCCTGGAATAATATGCCGACTATCATAATTAAACACAAGTGTGTAATTGCTGTCATCAGACACACGTTTTGCACCAATGGAACGTATCGAAATTGGGATAAACTGATGAAAGCAGCGAGTTCCTGGGATAGTCTTGGCTTTCTTAAATCGCCCGGCTAACTCATCCCTGACATTCCCAACTTCGTTTGATGGAATGTACTTAAAAACAATCCCATGCATCTTCCACAAAAAATTTAAACATAGCCTCTGCCGTTGAAATCTGCTTGTCTTTATTGCGCTGTAAGCTACTTTTACAAGCCAATCTTTAAACTGTTCCTCCTATACCGTCGCATGGAGATTTGCCGTGACTGGTTGCAAAAAAATTCCACTGGCATTTTACAGAAAAGTCCTCTTCGTGATGGCAAAGATTAATAAAATTTTTCTTGTTTTTATACTGTGCAGCGCACCGTCAGACTCTTTACTGCAGTTACTTTAGGTCAAAACAAAAACTAAAATTGGAATCTGCCTTAAATAATACAGCGGATCATTATTTTTTAATGCAGAAAATTGGGTCTTATGCTCATGTAGGAGTTGTCCTCCAGTAGAGAGAGGGGTTTTGTGGGAGCCTGTAAGATTGAGAACTAATAGAAGAATTAATGAATGCATTCCAAAGCTATGAGTTTCCTTGGAAATAGGTTTAAGATTTTAATTTTTATTGATTTGGAACCCTGAATGTATGTAAATTTCAAAAGTACAAACTGAAGTATTTCTGAATAAATCAATACTTCTACGGTTTTTCTGTTGACAAACTTTTCAGTTAAAGTGCCTCATTCATAAAAGTACATTTTTGAAAGTTATGGATATTAAAATATTTAATATATAAAGAAGCCAATATAAAATATATATCAAAACAAACCAATTAATTTTTATTTGTATACTACTAGATGGGCTACACGAGCTAGGCCCTCCAGGCTGCATCCTTAAACTTGACGTCCCCTTGTTAATATATAGGGTTTATACAGAAAAGTTAAGGATAAATATGTTCCTCTTCAAGACTAATGAAAAAACTTATACCACATGCCTCATTAATAGGTTGAGTTTGCTCTTCGAACAGTACTTTTTGTTTTCCAAAGCTGTTATCATTATTCCTTTATTACTAAGGGAGAACATCTACCTAAGAGTAAAGATCTTGCATGAAGGAATACATGCATTAAGGTTAATAAAGCAAATAAAATGTAAACAAAAGGGTTCAAGTCCTCGTATAATTATTAGTTAAAAATATATAATTTCCTGACATTAATTTCAGTTAATTTTCTGCCTCTCATCTATGGTATACTTACATGTTATTATTTATTATTGATGTCTTCATTTATATATACAAAGGAGAATAACAGCTTGTAACTCAGTAAAACGTCATGACAGCTCAAGTTGCTTCCCTCTCAACATTCATCATATTGTCAGAGTTACCAGGTTGGTTTTCTCTTTCTTTTATTCTTACATACCCCATTTGCATATTATTTACATTCCTACTCATTACTTCCTTTTTAATATTAAGTTCTTTCAACCAGAGATTTATTTATGTATAAATGTTCTCCTTTGTTTTTGTTTTTTTAATTTTTTTAAAATATATTTTCTGTTGCAACTCATACCTTGAAAAAAAACTTTGAGACAACACCAAGTTAGGAAATTTTTTGTGGTATGAAAAATTTCAACTTATTAGCCAAAAACAAAACATATCTCCAGAACCCAGGGATATGATCAGATAGTTATTCTATATAAGCCAGAATTATGAACAGCTTTTATTTTATGCCCTAAGTCTCTATCTACCTCTGTTTGGCCCAATCCCTTGCAAATGAAATTGTAACAAATGAATATCAAAATCCAGGAATCTGATCTGATTTTTAAATAAATTCTTAATTTTTAATAAAGCCAAAATTCTGAGCAGGTTTTGTTTTATACTCCCAAGTCTCTATTTCCCTCATTTGGAGCCCCAGTTCCTGCCAATCAATTGTAACAGACGAATCTTGCCAGTTTTATCATAATAAAGATTTTGATATGCTTGAATGTTGAAACATTACCTGATTAACATTTATATTGTTTCATAGAAGCTTTTACCGTGCCGTAGTTAGCATCATAGTTGTTGAAATGATATTTTTAACAGAGATTACATAGATAAAAAACATGGAATAAAGTAATAAGGTTTGTATTGGAAATAAAGTGATAATTCAATGAGTTATTCTTAATAAGATATATATAGCTTTTAAGAAGGTATTTATCAAACTACAGGGCTCATTTTTAAAAACATAAAAGACGCAATTGTTTTTGTTAATACAATATACTTCATACTTAATAAAACTTATCCTCATTAATTTTATAAGACGAATATCTGATTCATTCACAACACAATAATTTCGACTAAATAATTGAAATTTTGATTATATAAGTGGAAGATAATCAATAATAACAATAAATAGATAGTATAATTTTTCTTTTTATTAATGTTTTGTAATTTTTCTAAATATATACTTACCTCACAAACTAGAAGTAAAAATATTACGAATATATATACACATGAAGGAGGTTGCAATTTTTGGAAGAACATATTAAAGATTTTGAGAAACATTAACAAATCAATTGTGCTTCACATGTTTACACACTCTTTATAAACTTATTGCTGTATCAAACTTGTAAATACCCGAGAAGGCGCCTACGACGACAATATTTCTCTTTCTCTCTTTTCGTTTTTTTTTAACATGGAAATATTCTGAAAATAATGTAATATATCCTATAATGCAAAACTTTAAAAAAAATTATTGAAGATATTAAATAATAAGCTAAAACTCGAACTCAGTATTATATATTATAATATCACTAATATTGTTTAATGATTTATTTTTTATCCTAATGTTCGAATTTGGATCTTTACAGGTTTTCTTGTGGGAATTTTGCAATAACAATTGTACTTAACTCTTCCTTATACTCTAAGCTAATTTAATTGAGTGGGAAATTTTATTAATCAAACATTTGATATAGATTAACTGTATGGATCACCCATTCATCTGTGGTCAGAAAAAAAACAAATAAATAAATAAAATAAAAAACAATTCAGATTGGTCATATATTTGAAATGAGTCATAAAAACGATGCTGGCAAAACAAACAAGAAAAGGAGAAAACATACTTTTTTCATTTTCTAGCTATTTATACTTTATAGGAGAAGACCATGACTTTTTTATTATTCTAAATTTTGCTACATATAAACAAAAATTCTTAGGAATTTTATATAAATGTTCTCCTTTGTTTTTGTTTTTTTAATTTTTTTAATTAGCATAATTGAGATAATTGTTTATATTTTATGTATCATACCTTATTTTAAAACTTTATGCCTGTTTAAGTGCTATTTCGCCTTCTAAGGGGTGATGAATATAATTTTTGCCAATTAGACAATTAATAATTTATATTGGTACGATTACCTTTTTAACTGGTTGATAAGTAATGATAATCTTCACTTTTTATTTTCCTTCACATCTGCGTCATTACTTTTTTATATTATTTAAAATGTGTTCTTCGATACCCTCTGGGTCCATCACCGATATTTAACCTTTGGACAGTGTTGACGTCTCCTTTTGTATTTTGTGAGCTAATGTGGACCATTTTCCAACTTCAACTTCAATTTAAGCCTAGACCAAGCTGAGACCAACAACTTTCAAATGCGATGTCAGGCGCCCTATCAGAATCCTTGACTAAGAAGAAATCGTCCATCTAAATGTATAAATTTTCATCCAACAAAAATTCGCTAAAAATCAAAGACTCACGGTAGAGCTACTCAAAAGCAAGTGCAATAGACTTAAGTAGTAGCGCACAGAAGGATGTCATCTGATTTCGTATTCCTTCTGCGCGCTACTACTTTAGTAGCTCCACCGTGAGTCTTTGATTTCTAGCGAATTTTTGGTCGAAATTTAAAATAAGTAGTACATGCAAAGGGTACAATCCAAAAAACAACATAAGCTCCTCTTCTACGGTAAAGTAGCTACATTTGGCTCTAATATTACTAGTATTTTGACAAGTTCATCAAACTCTATGTCAATAAATTCTTTCCTTCTTACCTCGTCATAACGAAGTCAATGAAGTTCCAATGGGAAGTAGTATTGTCCAATATTAAAAATGAAGTTAAGCGAAAGGATATTTTTACCATAAAATGTTAGGCATAAACGTTCCGAAAATGCCAAATATGACAGAGGGTCTCATCAGGGATTCGATGATCCTCAGATGGAACTCAGATTTCATCAAAATTGTGAAATGATATCATAATTGGAGGAATCCAGGGGAAAATCCCAAAAATCTACTAAAGATATCAGAAGCGAGAAACCGTATAAGATTCACCATTCTAATTATAAGAATATTCTACAAAAGTGTAACGTCATTTAGATACTTTGGAATTGTAAGCATTAAGATGGACGGATGTTTTGCCCTTAGAGCCATTGCCTACTCATAGTAGAAAACAAGGGATTTGCAGTAGTCCATTGAGACAATGTCGAACTCTTTGATGAACGGGTAATTACCTGGAATCTTTGTCGTAACATTTTCAAATAAATTATCGACGATTCACTCCAACATTTTTATTGAAATAATTGGTCATGTTTTTCAGCGGAGTATTACACGTGTTATACAGATCATGTGAGATCCTTATTATCTGGTAGATGTTCTTTCCTCAGGAATTAAGGAAAAATGAAAACAGCTTTGGAAAACAAAAAATACTATTCAGATTGTCAACTACCAAAAATCTCGCTTAAACAAAAATAAAAGGGGATCTCTGATGTGTCGAGTTTTGAATAAAGAGACCTTCCTATCCCGAAACTTCCAACATTAGTATCACGTGCGTCTTTGAAGATTGTAATATGGAATTCAGGATTATATTTTTTTAATGAACATCTCCCATCTGTACAACCCATTTGGGCTCTTCTAAAAATATTTTGTCGTCGATGTAGCTCCAGATTAGGACAATGTTGTGTTCCACTACAATACATGTGCAAGAGATAGGTTTTGTCATACGGTTGAAAACAGATTCATATATAGGTATATTAACCTAGTCCTAGATAACGTTGCGAATTACCATAAATGTTTTTGTCATATTTTTCCTTTTTATTTTTTAAAGTCCAGGTTTCCTGTGAACAGAAAAGCTCGTTCTGAAGATACAAGAGTAGACAAAGTGAAAGATAACAAAAAATACATGACGCATTTGATACAAATTATTTCATTACTTTTTGTAATTAGGATGCCCTACAGTTCATATTGAGATAAATGAGTTATTCCTATGATGAGGAAATAAATATTTTGTAAATATGTCATAACATGATATCTAAAAGTTATTCATTTTGTTATAACATACATAATTAAAAATTTGTGTGACATAGAGCTGGATTGTAATAACGCAATCATAAATGTTTAAATACTTAATTTATAAAAAAGTAACTGCTTTTTTTTCGAACTAAATACACAAATCAGGAAATTAAGTATTCAACCAACATAATTGAGGAACAAATTGAAGTCACAATCTGTCGAAATAATAATAAGAGATCCGAAGTAAAAGTTCTAAGAAATAATGTAAATAACTATTTTCCCTTCGATGGAGTCTCAGATTTTTTTTATAGAAAATAGGTGATCTATAATAGAAAAAGATTGGAGACTTATATAGCAAGATATGACTTTCAAAATGTGTACATACCAGGGGTGGCCAAACTTTTTAGTTCGAGGACCGCATTCAGAAGTAGATTCTGTCTGAGGACCGCACTATAGTTATATTTTATAAAGACAAAGACAAAATACTCATTTCAAGTATTTATTAGAAAAAAAGTATCAAGTATTCACCTGTATCAGAAATTGGTGGTAAGTAATTGCATCACATTAATTATATATTATTCTTTATTATATTAACGTTTCTTGGAGTCAAAATGCCAAGTTACGTGGCGTATAATTGTATTTTCGGAAGTTTTACTTATTTAAAACCCTATAAAAATTGAAGAAAATGAGAAACAGTATCATGCTATGACCAACCATGATGACTATGACAGTACCAATAGTGAAAAAATATGTTTTTTCTAGTAAGTATACTCATAATAGGAATAATTTTCATGTATTATCGATATTTGTATCATAAGTATAATTAATAAATAATATATTTATGTTTGCTACTTGATTCGATTCATATTTAGATGTCCATATTTACTTTTGGATTTCCAAATAATCGAGAGCTCCGTAAACTCTGCGTATCAAACTGACGTAAAAAAATTGAAAGCCACCCATACAGTCAAAGCTTTGCTCAAGGCATTTCAAGGAGTCAGAAATCATTAAACACAATATTGAATTAAATATAGTCTTGTTGATGGTTCTAGATCAACCATCTTCAACTTTCCCGTGCATTTGTTTAAGGTGAAGTCCAGTCGTCGAACTTAGAAAATCTGCCCCTCAAGAAAATAATAAAAAAAACTGAAATTGAGAACGCAGATTGTTTGTTTCACTCCTTGATAAACCCCACCACACCGGATTGTATCGATCCACATTCAAATATAATTTTGGAGGTCTGCCAAATTGGAGCCTTTGGGTGAAGAAAGCAAAAGAGGAAGGGTTTACATAATGACTCTTGAAGAAGAAAATGAAAAACTTACAAAATTTGGAGGTCTTAAAAGCTGAAGAAAAAAAGGCACTCGACCACAAAAAGAAAGAAGAAATGTTGAAAAAAATTGATAAATAAAATCTGTAGAGAAAAATGTCAAGAATCTTTACTCTGCCATGATAAGAAATCCAATGTTGATTATGCCTTGATAAAGCAGAAGGACTGGGGATTATCATTTCAATCAGCATTCATACCCTTCAAAAGATGCCATTCATTTATGCCAGGAAACTGAAAAAGTATCTCGAAGACTTCACAAAGTAATCATGCTCTGCACAGTGTTTCAAGTTTATCTCTAAAAATTATAATTGCATTGGTGATGATTATTTTTTTTTAATCATAAAAGTGGGGTCCTTCAATCTCTTAATGATGATTTATTTAATTTATCCCCTTATTTGAATCATGTACCTTTACTTATAAAGGCAATCTCAAAATGTTATGCAGGGATAAAATTTTATCATTTGGGAAAACGAAAAAGTGAGAAGATTCAAGATGCTGCAGATTGTAGTATGCTCACGAATTTTTTTCAATTCAAAAATCAGTAATTTGTTTCACAGGTTCAAAAACCTGTAAAACAGAGGAGAGCTGCGGCGGTAAAAATCAATAAAACGTGGTTGAAACTACTGATTCAAATCGTATGTCATATGTGTACACTTGCTTCTTGTAATATATACAAATCTGCTGAAAAAATGCAACATGCAAAGAAACTACTATTATCATGATGTCAATAACAATAGATGTTAACTATAAATGTAAAAGTTAAGTATGGAAAGATTACAAAATTTTCATTTTTCTTGCAATCCCCATACTGTTATTGTAAAATAATAGATTTATATGAATTTGGCTTATTTTAAACTCATGAAGAGCTGTGTTAATATTTAATAAGGGGATAATTTAATAGAAACAAAATGTTAAATTGGGCTTAACAATCCACTACTTCCTTGTTAATATACTTTCGCCAAGCTTCTTTTTTTTTTTACAGCAACTACAAAATGTGTATTGCTCACAAATGCAAACAAACTAATATACGCATGATAATGGATTAAAAATAAGAAATTATTTAATATATATTTCAATAATGGGATTGAGTGTATACATAATATTTCACAGCAAATTAAATGACTTGATAAAATTACAATTCAGTCTTATCTCCCTCGGTATGCCTTGCAGCTGAAATACACTTCGCCATCGTAGGAGATGCTCGACTAATAGAATCCGTCATATAAAAATCTTTCAAATGTATTTTACTCACACCAATGGGAATTTGTTCTTCTTCATTACCAATCATTGTAAATTCAGAACTTTGTTTAAAGAAATTAGCTTCTTCTAGCGCGCCATACCTGATCAAATTTGGAGAAACTTCTCCCATTCGGCAACGAAGTTCTTCTATTGAATCATAGGGAAGACTTAAGTTCAATACCTAAATTTATTGATACAAAATTATTAGCATTTCCAAAAAAGATGTTAAGCAAAACAGACACATTTAAACAATACCATAGAGAAAAAATGGATACTATAAAAACTGTTTTTCAAATCGACTATATTTGAAACTAAAAATGGATACTATAAAAACTGTTTTTCAAATCGACCATATTTGAAACTAAAAATGAATAACCCAGAAAACTTGACAAATATATTCTAGGGATATCAAAATTAATCATAGGATCTGTCGTCTTTTTTATTAAAAATTTGGATATTAATAAATTTAAATTAATACCTTTAAACCCCTCCCCGCTCCTCACACACAGACCAACAACATAAAACATCCTCGAAGAAATCCTTTGCCACCGAGTATATATTTCTTTTTTCAAAATTGATTGATCCCTCTGATTATAGTAAGTACACAACAAGATGATAATCTTTTTTAGATCGAATTAGGTTGACTTACAAGGGGAGGTCACGCACTCGAGAATTCAGATCTTGATGAAACTTTTCAAGATTCATATATAATTTTGATCTAATCACCAAGAAGCGTTGTAGAATAGTGGTTGCGGTTCGCATTGGTAATTCAAGATCCTGGATTCAAGTTTTCTTGATATGTTTTTTAATTTCTATGAAATTGAACTAACTACTTTTCTATTTATCATATTTTTCTTTGTATTATTTGATGAAATTATTAAGAGATGTTACCTCAAATGATTAGAGCATTTTGATGCATATTGTGGATACACTTTAATAATAAATTTATAGTTATTGGAAAATAGTTCCTATAATTAGACTTGCAATTATGTTATTTGATTTTTCTAAACATACATACCAAAAGTTACTCGTCCTAATGTAACCCCACTTGTTCAGCCCTGTGATGTATACTTTTACAAACAGGTAAAAAATTCAATAAAGCGACTTCAAAAATGTGTTTACCTTATTTAGATTGAAAGAAAAATAAAGATTGTGTCAAAATCCATTCTATTATTCATGACAAAAAAATATCCCTAATTTTCAATGACATGATTAAATAAGCTTGGTATGCTTCTAAGTTGATAGATGAGATATTTTTTATTATGTTAATGAAAATTGCTTTCATAATGACCTTTTATAAAAACCATGTTCATGTAAAAACTCTTCTTTTATAAATTGTGGAAGGTGCCAAAATACTGTTTGTTTTCACTGTTTTTATAGTAATTATCACTCTGGGTCATGTAAATAAAATATTTATGTTCAAAAAAATATTAAATAATGTAACTGTAAGCCTAATTCGAACCCGAATTCTTGATTTATCAATGCGAATCGCTACCACTATTCTACAACGCTTCTTGTTTATAAGTTCGAAATTCTACATATATAAACTTTTATGAAAACTTTCGAAGCCTTTCTCTCCAAATCCTCTATTTAGTGGGCTTTTACACTTTCAGAAAGGAATATTTTAGAGATACATAACTACCCTGAAAAGTCTCATCAAGATTTGAATTCCGAAAGAGCGTTGTTAGTAGAATTTGAATCCCTATCTCTAAACACGGAATTAGTTTTTCTCAATTGGGTTAATATTCCCATGAAATTCTAAACTTAAAAAAGACTCGTACTTTTTTAGCGTTGCTGGTTGTTCTTATGTTTACTTTTTCAAACAAGAGTCAACAATTTTTTTTTTATAATTTCGATGAAACATGTATGTAAATTATAATAATTTCTGATTTTTGATGTCTCTGAAGCATCAATAACTGAAACAAACAAATAAGCATGAAATATTTGTCTAAACTTGATTGATTAGAAGATAATTTAATATTTTTTTTTAGTTCTATTACAAACTTTATTTATATATAGCGCATTGCTGGTCTCTTCATATTGATATCATCATTAAATTTCTGGATTAACTTTAACTAAAAATTTAAGCAATTCAATAGAATAATGATAAAACAAGCTCTAAGAGGTATAATAAAATGAACAATTATGGCAATTTCGAACAAATAATAATAGATAATAGTCATCCCCTTTATAAAATCAAAAATGATAAGCTAACAATAGAACCCAACTGATTTTCAATATAAAAAAATCCTACAGATGTTCAAGAATAACAATGAAAAAATACAGTTGCAAAAGAAATTAAACATGTGAACCCTCACTCATTCGCGTTTCTACTCTTGATATTTATGTACTCAATATTCACAGGAGATTCACATATTTGCAGATCCCGTTAAAACTTGTGCACATCAAAAATAATTTGTACTGTTTCTGGGATAACGCTCATTGAAATTAACCTTGGTAATTTTGATGATGAATGATATATTTTTTTCTGTCATAATATACTGTGTGTGGATTCAGTAATATAGTATTTGATAAGAATCCCAAAAACGACCTAAAAATCTGAAGGAAAAGCCACAAATCTAATTTTACGACAAAATTATATCTTCAATATCGACCAACACATAAAATGAACCAGTCCTGATTACTTCGATGAAAATATGCAGTAATGCATTCCTCCAAGTGAAAATATGACCGTCTTATCTTATTTTTATCTATGTTCTTGTTGATGTTTTACGACATAGAAATAAGACTTAATCATTTTGGAAACCGGTCTAGACGGGGCATTTCATAATTTTTTATACGATCGTATTTTGTAAATTATCCCACGTGCATTTATTTGTACGTCCAAGGTTTGTGTTTTCATCATGTCTATGTATTGTAATCAAATTCATCCTACCAACAATTCAAAACGGCAGAAGAAGATAATGGGACTTCAACAGAAAGTAAATCCATTTTATATGATAAAATCAGGAAAGTGCATTGTTGAATTGACTCTTTTTTATAGCATTAATGAGAGTACAGTGCTACATATAAAAAAGAAAGTCAGAAATATTAAAAAGTTTTTCTAATAATACATTAAACAGTAATACAATGACTTATTGGCACTCATCCAGGAAACGGGTCCCATCATTTTGAATAAAAAAAGGTATGCCTCTCATAGAGGGAGCAACGAGCACTCGAGGAAGAAGATTGAATGAGAAACTAAAAAGAGAAACATACCTCGGGGGGGGGGGGGGATGAAGGAAAAATAAGTCTTGGGATCCACACCCATGCATCTGACTCCGGCTCGAGAAGGAACAAAATGTAACCAGTGACGTGAGATAATGCAATCAATCCCATAGATAACTTCAATATCGGATTCACAATCCTAAGTTTTCCCTTCCGGATTATAACCTAAGCTAAGGAATCCTTCGGGGTCTCTCTGAGCTCGAAGAACTCCAACTCGTCGTTTCGGAGAATTATCAACTATACAAAGATGTGTTATTATTCTCTCGAGTCGTCTGCTCCTATCGTCTAAATTGGACCCGTAATTTTCAAATGTTCCATCACCACTTCCAATGTGATCCCATGTAATTTAATAAAAGAATCATAACATTTGAAACTCTTCCATTTCAAAATCTATATTATCGTGGTTATATGATACATCAATTATGGAGTATTGGATCAGAAGAATTGACATTCAAGCTCAACAATACCATTGTTTCATTTATTTGTCACATTATCTCATTATTTATGGGCTCTTTGCATCCATTCCGATGAATAAATAATCTTTTAATGAAAGACTTGAAATTTGTATTTCGTATTTAATAAATTTTATCACATATACAAACGATTCTCCATTATTTTTTTTTGAATCTAACCCATAATTTCTGAATTTTATGCAATTTTGTTGGTGGTTAATGTTGAATGTATGGAATTACTCTTCTCCAAATTATATAGTGATTGACAGAGCTGCAGTACTCGAGTCCTGACGCAGAGCATGTGGATTTTATATCCTCGCTAATTTTTTGGGACCTATATTACTAAGAATGAAGTCAGTGGCTCCAGATTAGAGACAGAAAGGGACCGTGTAACCCTCTTAATGACAGTATCATTTCCCAATTGAAAAGGTCCAATTTGCAAGCCCACACACTCAAAACATCTGAAGTTCAGAACCTATTTTCCGAAAGGTAAAGAGCTGAGGGGGCGAAGGAAGCTTACATAAATGAACTGATGACAAAGATGAATCAATATACTGATGAAGAAATGGTGGTAGATTCCATACTACTGGTTTATTCAACGTTGTTCCTTTAAAAAAGAGACCTAAAACGAGAGGCAAAAACAAATAAAAAAAATGTCCGATGCTATTGTACCTAGCCAGGGTGGCATAAGACATTTCAGAAAACGTTGCATATACTCTTAAGGACAAACTGTCGTCCGCTGAGTATAAGAGCAATGGACGAAAGCTTGGACATTCAATGACACTGTCAAAGTACTTATCTTTATCCGGGCTATCAATAGTAAGTTTGACATCAGAAAAATACCACTTCATATGGTTTCACCGGAAAATAGAACGTCAGGCATTGAAATAATAAAAATGCTATAGAAAGTTTCAATTTAGACCAGAAAAAATTAAACTACTTACGACTGATAAGAGAAATGGAGCAGTAGAAACGCCGAAAAACAGCAAAGTTGCTACTAAGGAAGCTTTCTTATACCATTGTTAAGGAAGTGAATAAAGAGCCAATACAGCGTGCCCGCAATGGACGGTTGTTGGCATTTTGAATACATTTTTCTTTTCAAGCTGCTTCCCTTCCCTTCTTCTTCTTTTCATAATCATTTGTGTTCAATTCAAAAACAACAAGCGCCATTTTTAATTAACTTTAAAAATGCCTGAGGATTTGATTCAAGATCTTGGGTCGCCGTCAATGGAGGTAGTAACATTTGAAAATTGTCAAGAATACTAGTGTGATGACATTCCGTCTATACTATTTCTCGACTTATATTATGAAGAAATTTCCGATCATGATACTTCCAAATCGCTGATGTCAGATAAGAAATCTGGATCCATTCAATAACGATTCAGGTACATCAGACATGAAGTCTGACCTAACATAATTCCTTGAATCATGTAATATTCCACTTTCAGTCGGAGGACATCCAAATTTCATCTAATTTGAGGAGAAAACCGTACCTTCTTGTTTCACCGTAACCCAATCATTGGAGCTCATAAGTAGAGTCATATTTTTCAAAATAAAACGAAAAATTGAGGAAAAGTATATATTTATGACAATAAACGAGACTAAGTACATAAGGATCAATCTATGATTGGAGTGTTTATTGGTCTTCACGATGGGTATTTCCTTGGTCGGTTTTGCCTTATGAATTTCCTTTACACCTGAACCCATAATTATACGTTAGGAAATTTTGATAAAAACAGTCTTTATGTTATGAAATTATACTATTTCAAAGGTGAAGAAGAAGAATTCAAATAGCTAGACCAGGGTTGTCAAACATACAGCCCGCAAGGAGGTTCAATCAGGCCCGCAGGATAATTTGAAAGTGGAAAAAATACATAAAAGACATGGATTATAATTTTTAATTAAATGTAACTCATAAGCTCTCTGCTAGGGGGCGCCTGTTAGTCTTTCTTTATAAGTCTCGTGTAATCTCATATAAAGTTAATTATTATAGTTTTCGATATCAGTGGCTTAAAGTTTTTGCAATTTTGTGAAATGTTTTGTAAGAGTGTTGTTCAATAATTTTTTAGTTAAATTTAACAATGTCCTTGTTCTTTTTTAAATCAAAACAAAGGGAAGACGTGATATTTTGTTTATTTATAGATAAGTATGCTATAATTTTAATGGTCCGGCCCATGACGTCTACCTAGGGGCTGTATGTGGCCCGCGATGTGAAATGAGTATGACACCCTTGAGCTAGACCATTCATTGAATTATTACGGATTCAATTATTTTTTTTGTAATCAATACAAGCTTTAGAAGAAAGAATACCTCTACTTATTAGTTTGACAATAGTCGAAAATATATTCCACTTGAACCATTCAAAAGTAGATAATATAAAGAATCCCTTATACATCCAGTTGAAGAATATTGTTGCCGTGATAAGCATTGACTTGAAGAATTTTTGCTTGTACTAAAATTCTCCGATCGTCAATTGTGATTCTGAGAGGGGCGGCTTTTATCTAACGTCATAATTAAAATTCTCTCATCTTGTGTATAGTGATCTTCATGAACTTTATTATTCTATTTTTATGGAATATTTCTTCATTTATTTGTCTTTGATGTTTTTAGTTTTTTAGAACACATGCAATCGATTCAATGACTTGTTATAGTATTCGATTTCAATTTAATTAATTCCCTGACAATTATTACTTTTTTCCTTTTAAATCTGAAATATTTAAAATTGTAATAATAACCATTTCAACATACATTTTCATTGTATCATCAATTTATTTTATTTTTTGGGTTTGTTGTTGAAAACTTAATTTGAAATCGTATTTCCTTTCCGAATCTATGTTTAGTTTTTCTGATATAACTATAACTATAACTATATATATATATATATATATTTGAGATAATCATTGTGAAATTTCATTCTACTTTATTTTTTTATGGAAAAATTTCAGTGATTACAAAATGTGTTACACTCTTGACTGTTTGAAGTTTTTACAATAGTTTTTAAATGATAATTAAATTGTTTAATAAATAAAAATAGTAACCACTAGATGGTTAAATAAAAGCATTTAATTTAATTATAGATACATAATTAAATTTCTTAAATATGTAATATGAATTATTATAGGATTCACTTAAGAGTAGTGATTTTGAGGTGCAATCCCGACAAAGACATATTAAGGTATATATTCTATTGGTGTTGATTAAATATAAAGTAATTTTTGAGTCAAGTCTGAGTCCATGCAAAAATGACTCAGGTCTCATGCTATGACATTAGTTGCAACAAATTTAGGGTTCTATCCTTTACAAATTATTAATGCCACTAAATAATTAATAATGATATGTTCTTAAGTAAAACAGTTACATTACGCCCCTTCAAATGTAATCGGAAGACATTTCACCTTACTTCAGGGTTACCATACTTTTTATGACATCATCTCGGGAGTGCTTTGAGAATTGGTTCTATTTTACATCCTTAACCATTGTATTGTGTATCAACAATCCTTGTTTTCTAAGTACAAATGTCTTAATAAAGTGAAAGCAAATGTAAAGAAGTTAATAATATTATCAGGTGTTATTTTTATTGTGTTCCTGTGTGACATTACGCAGCACTTGAACGAACTTAATCTAAAGACGCAAGGCAGAAACAGACAGACCGTGGTCTTGATTATTATTTCTTCCCCAAAATGCACAAAGAAATGGCGATGCATACAAACACCCTCCTGCGCTTTAAATCAAAATTTACAGGTATGCTAACTAACTGAGCTCAAACAAAACCACACATCCAGATTCAACGACTATAAGGACCATAGTAATATTTTTCTACTTGTAAAAAACCCATAACTGAATGAAGTCTGTTAAATGAAGCAAATAAGAGACCACCTTGAATTCTGGAGTAAAAATGGAGTACGAAGTTGAACTTCACAGTCAGTTTCGGACTAAATATGCCGATAACTTAAGAAAACTGTCGAGACATATACCAAATAAATCCAGACTGACAAGGTATATCATCTTCATGTTTCCATCCATTTACCTATGTGAAGCGGCACTATCTACACTCTAAAGAAAAGTCACAATCGAAATAAACTAAGTTTACAGAACATAACCTAATGGGTTCGGCGTTCGTCCGACTTCAAATCTTTTGTACAACAGAAAGAGTATCAAAAATCACATTGAGTATGAAGTACAACATTACTCTTATGACCATCCACTGCTTTCTATAGTCTGCTGTTATATGAATGTTTATCATCTTCTTTTTTTATTAAAAAAGAATGAATTACTTTATCAACATTTACAAAATTGAGGCTCATTACACTATTAAAAAATATTAAATGAACAGTGGGGTAAATAATGACTAGGAATGAAAATCATATGCAATTCGGGCGTGTGATAAAAAAGTGGAGTTGGCTCTTCAAACAGGTCTTTTTGTTTTCCGAAGCTGTTATCATTTTTCCAATATTACTGAGGGGAGAACATCTACCTGATAGTAAAGATCTCACATGAATGAATAGATGCATTAAGTTTAATAAAGGAAATAAAATGTAAACAAAAAGGGCTCAAGTCCTCGTATAATTATTATTAGTTAAAAATATATAATTTCCTGACATTAATTTCAGTTAATTTTCTTCCTCTCATCTATGTTATTATTTATTGTTGTATATATAATGGAGAATAGCAGCTTGTAGCTCAGTAAAACGTCATGACAGCTCAAGCTGCTTCCCCCCTTGACATTCATTAAATTGTCAGGGTTGCCAGGTTGATTTTCTCTTTCTTTTTTTATTACATGCCCGAATTGCATATGATTTACATTGCTAATAATGACTAATGTCTGCCTTTCAAATAATTTATGATCTTAGAATCCTGGAACAAATGTGTGTTTTCTACGACATTTGACCATTTTTTTAATATTTCCAGGACTGGAAAAAGTAACAAAAAATTCAGAATTATCCAGGATTCCTAAACACATGAGAACACAAACATAAATTTATTTCTTCCAAAAATTAGTCTGTAGGCCTCAAAAGCAGAAATTTTGTGTTATAAGTTATGAAGGGTTACTGGCGTGTTTCTCGAAGTATGAACAATCATGGACACACCATTATTATTTAAGGGTGAAAATATGTTGAATAGTGTAATGGGTACACAACGTAAAATTCGTCTATTGAACTAGTTTAAAAGACATGGTTTGGTCATTAAGAATACACTAGTCAGGACCTCTTAGGAAAAAATCATTTAATAACCACCGAATAAGATTGTATTTTTATTGCTAGCCTATGATGACGAATAATTACTTGCTATAGGGGGCTGTGCAAAATATTGAGCCTTGCTTATTTATTTATAGTAATTATAGTAAAATTCTCTTAAATACGTACTTTGTGAATATCGCTGGAAAATTATGATTGCCAAACAAAATTGATATTTATTTTTTTCGTTTTAGACCTCAATGCAAGATGTTTCATTTCTTTTGACTATCTCCTTTTGAAAAATAATTATACCTCACATCCTCCTAGGACAGTTAGATTATTTTATCATAACTGAAGTGGGCATAGACCGTACATAATAAACAAAATATAATTTGTATTGAAATATTATTGTTTCCATCGTGAAATAAATTCCAAACATTTTTTGATACCCTGCAAGGTACAAAATAATAAAACGTTTAACTTAAAAGTATTACCTCACACATCGCCCTAACGATTTTCCAATCTTCTCTTGCCATCCCTGGGGGACTAAGTGCTGGTAATGTTTGTTGTGCCCTGCCCTCCATATTTACGTAGGTTCCTTGTTTTTCAGTATAAGCTGCACCGGGTAATATGCAATCAGCAATCTCTGCTCCATCATCTCCATGATGACCCAAATAAATTACGAAGCATTTTTTATCCAATTTTGTTCGATCAACAAGTCCTCCATCGGCACCAACAAGAAACAAGACATTTAGCTCGTTTAAGGGTTCAGTGGAAGAATATGATTCATAGCCAATATCTAGTGCAGCCACCTGGAATATATAAATTTAATTTTGAATATTTTTTTCTTCATTTTTATACCTGACTTGCAACCCTATGAATAACATTCATAACTTTCCATTCATCATGACATTTAGACTTCACCTTAGTCCATTGAGCTAATTTTTGAGCCAAACTATATATAAATTCATTTCCATCACGTTGAAGACATTCCGACCCAATCATAATAACTGGATTTTTGGCTGAAGATAATTTAAGATTAAATGAATGAGTACCATTGGCAAGTTGGCGAAGAACTTCAATATTGTCACCTAAATGCTATAACAAAAAAAAAATCAAAACAAATGATCGACGAAATAGTGACTCACGTCATAGTTATAAGTCAAATCCATTTTAGGACCCAACACTCCAATACTGAGGTCATTATGAATCCATGACTTACGTATACGAGCATTAAGAATTGGAGCTTCAAATCGAGGATTAGTACCAATCAATAATAACAAATCTGCATTTTCAACCTTGGATATTGAAGTGTTAAGAAGATAGTTGGAACGGAAGTCAGTTCCAGATCCATTCATAGGAAAAATTTCTTCAGTAAACAAATTTTCCGATCCCAAATTATGCAAGAAATCCTTAATAATCACCAAACTCTTTGAAAAATAAATATATGTGGGTAATTTTATAAAATTTCGACTCATCATATTCACCCAATGTTATTATTTGAATGAAATTTACAAAATGTTTGCTAGAAATATAACCTAAGCTTGTATTTATACTTTCTGGATTTAATTTATTACAATTAAGATTCAGACATAATTTTCTGAAAAACATTCACTTCAAATCAAGTTCTGATAAAAAGTTAATCAATATCATCCGATAAAATTGATTCATACGAGTATGCATATATTCTAAGTTTTGATGTATTATAACTTTTTTCAATATATTGTCCAGAAACCACGCTTACAACAATAATCTCATAAAATGTCAAAACTTATGATTAGAACTGATTCTAAATAGTAAATCACTCTTATTTTGGAGCAAACTGAGTTCCAAAAATATATACCTAGTTTTTCTGCGAAGTGAATCTAAATCCATGACCTTGAATTAAAAATTCATTTTTTTTGTTTCAAATTTCTTTATAAAGTAGCAAATGGTTAGAAATGTGAAAATTGGTAGCACCAATATGAACAAATTTGAATTTTTTTAGATGATATACAAATGATGATTTAAAAAAGTTTTTGATTATCACATGAGTAGAGACGAGAAAATTGTAGGGATCTCGGTGAGAGTAATGTATGAAAAAAGCTGAAGTTAAAGAAAAACAACTTATCTGCTATCAGAGATAACTATGATGACTCTCATGATTTTTTCTTCATATTTCAGTAAAACCTAGTCTAACTGCCACCACAATAAGCGGTCATATTAAGTTCCAACGAAGGAGGTTTTACAATTTAAATGCACTGTATTAAGCGTGCCTCAGTAATCCCCGCCCTGTTAAAGACCAAACTTCAGAAGCTGTGCGCTTGAAATAGATGAATAAATAATTCCAGATAATAAATTCTTATCACAGACACTCAAAAATGGCCTATTGAGTACATACTTTTGATATTTTTAAACAGATCCGATTATGTATCATTCGGATTTTTTAGACGCATATATTGAGAAGCAATAAGTAAAATATGTATACATGAATATAAATTGATGTTAGTCCCCCCCCCCCCCCCCAAATTTATTTATTTCTCTATCTATTTGAGAAAGAATAAAACAGTTTTAACAAAAGCTAGTGATTAATTATACTGGTCAACATATAAAAATCCTAAGGGGTATAAGTGTAATAAAAGTTATTCAATTTTGCACACTAATTTCAAATCTATAATTCTATTTTTCTCGAGAATATGACAGTTTTTGAGTAATCGAACCCCACTTTTTGAGCTAATTGGGCCCATTTTCCAACTTCAACTTTGATTTAAGTCTAAAAGGATACTCATTTTGTGCGTTAAAAAATAATAATTCGCTGGTGTTTTTAATGCAAATTTCATTTCCAGTCTTTGTTTTAACCTAAAGACTCCCAGGGGCGTAGGGGGCGGGAGTAAGTCCAAAAGTCCAAAACTCGTTGAATATTACATAAAATGGATTAATAAAGAATGCATTCATAAGCCGAGACCCAGAGCTTTCAAAACAAGATGTCAAACTATCAAAAAGGCTCCTTAACCAAGCAGAAATCGTCCATGTAAATGTGTAAATTTTCTTTAAATTTCGTTCAAAAATCCACTAAAAATCTAAGTTTCACAGTAGAGCTAATGAAAAACAAGTTCAATAGACTAAAGTAGTAGTACACGGAAGGAGTTCAGCTGATTTCGCAAATCCTTCTACGCGCTACTTCTTCAGTAGCTCTATCTAGAGTCTTAGATTAAATTATTATCACAAGATAACACAAATTTAGAAGGCTAATCAGTTTAAATGAATGAAAATTTCAGACCTTCTTATGTAAGTCATTAAAAACTATTTTTTCATTTTGTAGTATAAATGTAGATTGGTGTTATAATTAATGTCAATTTAATTCTAATTTATAATAAAAAACTTAAAATCCATGAATACTATCTGATGCAGTCTATTTCGCAGTTCATGCATTCTTTTATGCCCAATTTTCCATATTATATATAGAACTGTAAATAGTATACACTACCGTATGTAATAGAAAGGAAGCAATAGAAGCAATAATAGACATGATAATCCTGACAATATGAAAAATGTCTGAGAGGAGATTTGCTTAACCATCGTGACGTATTACTATATCGGCTACATGCAGCTATTCTCCAATCTTCTTAAAGGAGAAGGCGTTGACATTCATAGAACGGAAACGGATGGAAATAAATACAGATTCATACCTACCAGAAAATTATCAAGGATTTTATGTTCACTCGATTAAGAAATATTATTGATAAATTAATCTTTGTAGGCGGTGTAAATAACTATTACTAGAGATGTGAAAAGAGAACCAATACGACATGTACTCCAAAGGACAACAATTAGCAATCTGTATCACTCGTTTCCTGGGATGAGTAAGCAATGAATTTAAAGACAAAACTTCCGTCCAACAGAGTTCTCATTGCCTCTATGAACTTCTCAAAATATATCGTATGAGAAGAGTAAGTAAATACTCTAATGACCAACTTAAACTATTATAAGTATCAAATGTTAGAAAATAATGTGAAAATTTCAAAATATGTATTAATTATATTAAAACTAGGATTATAGATTTTTGGGATATTTCACTGGATTCTTCCACTTATGAGATAATTTCACTATGGTTATTGTAAATTTCTAATTTTGGTAAATTCCGAGTTCTATTTGACGATATTGAGAGAGACATTGGAGGAAACAAGCATCTTGGTCTTATTAGTGATGAAATCAAAAATATCAGGATTGTCTTCAATTAAGTTCCTTGAATAAATTTCTATATTTATCTTATGATTACGACATTGAACGTGTTGTATAATGTTTAACTTTCTCAAGGCTTCTGTCCCAAATTCATTTAGATGGCATTTCACTAACCTGGGATCCTTGTTGTAGCTATCAAATGTTCCATCTCCATTATCAGCGATTTTACACAATATATAATTTATTGACTATTCCTTTATGTATGAATTTATTTAGCTGTTAATCGTTGATTAATTTTGTAATTGTCATAATACCTTTTCAATATATATATATGATTATTCCTTCACTCTTTAAATTATCACATCCTAATATCTTGCTCCAATCTGGTACTGAAAAAAAATTGATTTAATGAACTTATAAATACTGAGGTAATTTTAGTGTCAAATTTAGTGACTTTGCCGGAGGAGGAGGTCCCAAGCAGTTATTTGGATGGCACTTTATGCATACACTACCCATTTTTAAAGCTTACAGTTGAAAGAAATACAAACTTTTAGGTTAGTAAAGCAAATACAATGTTAACAAAAAAGGACTTAAGTCCAGTTCCCCGTAATAATTTATTAGTTTAAGACTTATTAGCTAAAAACGTAAATTTTCTGACATAAGAATTTGGGTTTATTTTTTGCCTCTCTCATCATATATATATATATATATTTCTTCATTTCTAAATACAAAGGGGAATATAGCATAGTCAAACGTCATGAGAGCTGAAGCTGCACTTCTCTCAAACATATATTAAATTATCAAGAATACCAGGATTATTTTCTCTTCTCTTTTTTACATAGTGCAATGCATATAATTTACAACTCTTATTATAATTATATTATAAATCTCATCCGTTCTATTTGTTTTTTAATACATGTAATCGGTTTAGTGACTCGCTTTTGCAGTCAATATTTATTTGTATTTGATGTTGACCTGACAAATATTTATTTTTTTCTTACAAATTATATGTGATACATTTAAAATAATCATACTAACCATTTCAATCTAAATTTATATCCTGTTAATTCAAATTCAAGTCATTTTGTTTTTTTTGGTATGCTTATGAAAACTTAATTTGAAATCATATTCCCATTCCAAATCAATGTTTTTAAATGTACTGTTTTTGATAAAAATAGGATTTTATCTTGAACCATTGTGTTTTTTAGTTAACGTTAAGAAAAAGTTCAAGGATGGATTGCAGTGTAAAATTTGAAGTTTTAATTTTAATCACAGATATATATCTTAGCTATTAAGTTATTAAAATTATATTCAAGATTAAAATTTTGTGACTTTTAGCGGGGAAAATTGAAAAATGTCCTAAAGAAGTATGTTTTTTATAGGAAATCAAAAAGAAATTCAAATTACTTCGTTATACATTAAAATGAAATATAGTATTATCTACAAAAAATGTTTTATACGCTGTCCGTAAAAAAATCACCTAGTTAAAAATGGAAATAAGAATACTGGAAAGGAGGAAATGATCCGTGTATACCACATTTATTTGTTAGCATTTTTCCTTTAAAAATTAAAATTTTAAGGCTTCTAATGCATTATTAAACAATCAACAATAAATGAGTAATATATTTAACACATATTTTACCCCAAAAAAATAACTACAATCAATACTTATTTAATAAACCCAAGTAAAATTACTTTGATTTACTGAATTTGCTAATAAAATTAGATACGATTTAAGATTTTTGAGATGTTTCCCTAGATTTTCGTCACTATTGAGATAATTTCAATATGGTCATTGTATATCGCCAATTTTGTTGGAGTCCGAGTTCCATCTGACGATCATCGAATCCCTCATCCCCTTCACAGTATTGAGAGCCCAGTTTACGATAGAAATATTTCTGAATTTAAAGAACTTAGGAAAATATCAGAATTGCCTTCAATTACGTTCATTGAATAAATTTCTATATTTATTTCGTGAGTACGACTTTGAACGTATTGTAGAATGTTTAACTTTTTCAAGGCTTCTGTTCCAAATTCATTTAGACATCATTTCACTAGCCTGAGATCATCGATATCACTTTAAAATTTTTCATCTACAATATAAACGATCAAGGATTTTATGCTAACTCGATTCGATAGTTTATATACCCTTACTTAATGTATTAATTTTGTAACTTTCATCGTACGTTTAAAAAAACTGAAGTATATTTATGATTTTTCCTTTATCAATTAAATTATCACTTAAATGTTTTGATAGGTCTCACAACATATACATTTGATCTTACTTTGATTTGAGTTTCTATATATATTTATATACAATTTAACCAGGTTTGTACCCATTCAGTTTTTCCGTTTGTTCATTTTCTGAAAACTTTCCGTTCGTCGTTCATTTTTTAATAATATATTTGGCAGTTGGTGTAGGGACATAGTATAGAAAGACTAAGTGTCGAATGGAATTGTTTTTGATTTTGGTATATGTGGAACATTAAGACAGATAAAAAACCACCGCCGCCCCTCAAAGTACATAAGGAGACCATCTCAAAATTCCCAATAAATATCCCTGGTCTGCAGTTGATTTAGGGTATCGTAGGTCAAAGAGAAGTTGACAATTATCCACACTCTTTCAACGAGCATTAGAACGCTTCCTAAAACCCCAAAACATACCCCCGACCCTTGGGTTGATTTGGAGTACTAGAGGCATTGAAGAAGTTCAAAAACGCCACCCCCCTTAAATGAACAGAAGGACTACTTCCGGGGATATGCGCTGAGGGGCTCGTTGGTGTCTTTTATGACCTGCAGTGGTATTTAATGCACTTTGATGTCCTACATACCTGACACCTCATTTGGGATTTTATGAGTGGGGGCGTTGGTTTTTTACCTGTCGTTATGTCCTACAGATACAAAAATCAAATCCACCCTATGATCATTCTACGCTCTCTGTCCATTCCACAATTTTAGATCTACTTTTTGTCTGCACACCTATGTAATTATCAAATACCTTCAAAATAGTCAGTAACATAAAAAGCCCCACTACACAGCTTACTAAAAGTAAAACAGACCTTCACAAGGGTTCCTCAAATGTTAAGGACATTCTCACACTGATGAAAAATAAAGCCAAATCTGCTCTAACGGCTATATTGAATAAGCATTGCACTCTACGATCGCATTCAGATCCCTCTAGAATAAACCTCATAAATAGACAGGATTAATCAAAAATATGTTATCTCTGGCTAGCAACTACCAAAAATGAAGCTGTTTTAAATGATTTTCTTAATATATTATTGTAGAAAGGGCAAGGGGTGGATTAAATACTATTTGTATTTGAAATGTATTTAAATAAAATTTTGAAGTATTTACCAAATAAGGTATTTACATTTTTAATATTGCAAAAGGAAATATTTGCACTTGTATTTCGAAATGATAATAATAATAAATGATTCACCTCATGATACTAAGTAGTTATTGAAGGCTGTTTGGCTTTGTTGCTGAACTTAGTTTTAAATAGATTTCATTATTAAAAAAAGACAACACCTCATGCTCCAAATACACAAATTGTGTTCTGCTCATGGCTCTTTGCTAGTGAGTTGAGCCCCACGATGAATTTATCTATTATTATTTGTTTTGTTTTGTTTTTATTTAGAGGCCATACACAAATGGTGCATGCAGCTAAAAAAAAGAAGAAGCATATGATCCACTCCCGGTAAGAGCACAATTTATTCAATTTTATCACTACTCTAGCTCGATGAGGACTATTTTGCGTCACATTTATTTCAGCCTTTTTATCGTACAACTTTCCTGGTTGAAGAAACTACCTGTTGCAAACGACCACTTTCCTGGTTTCCCTCTTGGCTACCGCTTATTACAATTTTGACTGACTCAAGAACTCAAGACTTTGAACCAACGTTATGTATGTAATCAAGATCCTTACATTCCTCCTCTTCTCTTCTTTTTTTTTAAAAATATTAAAAGTTATCTTTAAGAAACAAACAAATTAATTTACATATTAGTCACGTTTTTAGAAAACACAACATTAAAAATTCCTAATTTTTCCATCATTTGTTATGTTGTTAAAAGAATACGGTATTCAGATATCTCGTCATGGTTGTTTTTTATCCATAAGCAAACAAGAAGTTTATATAGGAACATATAGTACATATGTATACACAAGGGTTTTTTTATTGTGTGAAAAAATTATTCCTATTAAAAGTATATAACATCTTCAATACCCAATAAATACATATTATATCTCACATACTGAACATTTGTGTGCCGATATGGAACAGCTTAGAAATCATTTGCCCAACACATAAATAATGTACAGTACGTGTTAGATGTAATAATAATACAAGGATTACGTGATGTTTTGAATTCTTTATTGAAATGGTAAAGAGATCATGATAAAATATTTTGACACAACAATTATTCGAGGGCGTCATAAATATAAAAATATTAATCATAAAGCAGCCCTTTTATGATCAAGAAAATGAACGGTGTTCATTTTTCCGTAGAATGGCCATGCCTGAATTTTACCATATAATATTTAATTTTGAATTCATTAGAAGTCTTAAAAGAAATATATGTTTCTTAATCATATCCTATTATATTGTTTCAATCTAGCTGAATAAAATATATATATTGATTAAATTGCATTTATGTAATTTTAGAGTCAAATTTAGCTACTTTGCCGAAGAAAGAGGGCTCAAAAAGTTGATTGGATTGTACTGTTTAAATATACTGCCCATTAGTTAGGCTTGCACTCGAAAGGAATAAAAGTTTTTAGATTAACACAGCAAGTACAAAGCTAACATGTCAGGGCTCAAATCCAACTCCTCCTAATAATTATTACATTACCACTTATTAGCTAAAAATATATAATTTTTTAGCATATTAATTTGAGTTTATTTTTTGTGCCTCTCTTATTTATAGTAAATAAAATTTCGACTTCCTTATATTTGTAAATATAAGGAAGAGCAGCAGCCTAGTAAAACGTCATGACAGCTGAAGCTGCTTCCCTCTCAAACATTCATTAAATTGTCAAAATTACCAAGTTGATTTTCACTGATTTTCACTTTCCTATTTTTATATATACCTTAAGTGTATATTAAGTTTTCTCCCTTGGAATGTTTTTCATCGGTTGACTCTTCTGATTTAAAGCAGCAGACCCTACGTATAGTTAACTCAAAAAGAGTATTATTATTATTTATGAAGTTGGTACATATGTGTAATGTCAATTAGAAATGAGCGTGAATAAAAAAATACTGAAGGAAAAAAATCATTTAAAGCTATTTTTAGTTCATTAATAAAAACAAGGCAATTCTTCTAACTCAAAATTTCTGTACTTTTCGTCAAAAATCCCAAAAATTAACAGCAGGACATAATAGCTTAAAGTTTATAATTTAATTTCATAGCGTTTTTTAAGAAAATGATACTTCAGAAAATACGCAAATGCCTCTCAAATATGTTAAGGACTAAAATTTTAACTATAATAAGGAGTAAAATATTAGGTTAGCAGAATTAAGTTACTTAGATAGTCGGTAGTTATTAACCCATTACCTCCATCGACCACTTAAATATTTTGATATGTAGTTTTTTTTTAACTAAACATGAATAAAAAAAATCACTTCAAGCCCCTCATATGAGCGAAGTGTATTTAAAAGTATGTGTTGGAATAATTGATCAAAAAGAAAGATGATTATTTTTCTGTATTTTCTATTCAAACATGAAATAAACAACAATAGTTTCTCATAATGTATTATTTACATTGAAAAATAGTGATATTATTATTACTTTGTATGATAGTCTAAGAAACATTTTGAGTGAAGGCCTGAGTCACATATGATCTTTTTTGCTTTTTTCGACTCCTATACAATATTAGCAAACAGACTTCGTCTCATGTGTGTGAATTACATAATGTTTCAATCCATAATATAACAAAGCAGATGTAGTGCTATTATCTAGTGTTGTGTGGAGACTAAGTCTTGGACCTTCATGACCATGAAGAAATGTCATCAATGAGATGCAGCTTCTGATGAACTCTACTTGTAGCATTGTCGTTTATCTTTCTTTAAAATTCCTATTCGTAACTACCGGGCATGTACCATTCGAACGTATAAAAACCAATTGTACAATTTTGTTGTTGTCAGTGTGATCTTATAATTAGCTGAAATCATTGGACGATGAGTTTGTCCGCCATTTTCTTTCATCTTGGCTATAGGGAGATCCACAGAACAGTGCTCATTATATGGAAAATGGATTGTCACATACACGGCATAAGTTAATTGGTTAACCATCCAATAATTGTATTCGTCTCTTGAATTCGAGACACTTGCTTTTTACCATCAACTGTTTTACATCATTTATAAGCTCCTTAAGAAATTGTGTCACATTGTTATCACCATGGACTAATTTGAGAGGATATCTTCATTGAGGGTTCAATTAATAGAACTAGCTTTAGTACTTTTCATTATTACTTTACATATTAAAATCGAAATAATTTGATTGTATAACATATTAATATACAATCTTTTTTATTGATAATAGAACAATATTATCTTGGAATAGAATTAATATTTTTTGAGGAATCAGACAGTACGGAAGCTAATCTTCTAAAATAATTAATAATTTTTAAATATTTATCCTTGTGTAATTTGGTAATTATTAGTATTTAACCTGTATATCTCTGTATCTAGATGTAGTACATAATAAAACAAAAATTTATATACCAACAGTAATTTCTTGATCATTTCTTAATTAACAAAAGGTTTTTTACTTTTTTACTTGTCCTGGTTAATTTAGTTTTACCCAATTATCATTAGACAATTTACAGGCATAGTACCCTTATGTTGTATAATACATCCATAAAAATTAAAACTTAACGTGTAATTATTTCCACAATTACATATTAAAATTTGGGCTAATGTTCTAATACACTAAGTTAAATACAAAACGTATCAAAATCAACGAAAACCATTATCTTTTCAACCGCACTTTTAGAAAGTTTATTAAATGATATTTAACGATAAATGAAGAATTCCGATCTTAAAATACACTCTTCCGCTAAATTCAGAGCCGTTTGGGGATCCTTCGTCTAATTAAAACGAGTCAAACTGTTTATCTTACATGATTAAATTTTAATTACAACTATTACGAATTTTAAACATTCAATATAAGGATAACACTACTAGTAGCTTATGAATAAGTATCAAAAGTTAAGATTATATCATATTAAGACAAAACAAGATAGATGATGGCATTATATAAAAAAGAATTGGTGCCCGGAGTACAGGGCATTATTTTTATCAGAGACTATAGAAGAAAAGTGATGAGAAAATCTATTTAGAAACCTCCAACATTGATACTAGTGTTAGAATAAATAATCATACTCCCAGTGGAGGACAGATGTTTATAAGATATACTCATTTTAAATAAAATAACAAGGAAACAAATTCAAGAAATCAAACAATGGATTCTTTATTCGGTGGGTTTGGAGATTTTCAAGAGTTCCACTATACCCAAGTCAAAAAGAAGTTTCGCGTCATTACTCTTCATATTTAAGGAAGCGCCTCCCATTAAATGTAGGAATGCCAACTACTATAGCTTAAATATAATTGAGCTGGATATTTTTATAATATTTAACCTCAATTTGCGTATTCTACAGAGTATTAATGGAAAAAATTTAGTAATAGAAATTGTAGAGCAGTTAACGAAGAATAGTGCCATGTTGATAACTTTTTTTTGAGGGAATCCCTTCCACACTCATTTCTTATAGACATTATACATATATTGAACCAAGGATTGTTCCCCTCTTTTTTTGAATATTATGATAGTATTAAGTATTTGTATATTGGTAAAATTGATCAATGGATAGTATATCTAAATAATAACTCTACCCAATATTAAAAAGTTGGCAACAAGAAAAATAATAATGATAGTTACCATTTGTTTTTTTAAGCTTTTTCCTTTCCCTTTTGAGAGAGGAAAAAGGGAGTGAACAAAAAGGCTGGACGTGGATTTTTTTCGATTAAAAAAAAATAAGCGCCATGCTTAATTAATTTAAAAAATGCTTCAGGATTTAATCCAAAATCTTGGATCACCAACAATGGTGGTGGTAACGTTTGGAAATGAGACGAGGATACGAGCAGGACTACATGTCAGCTATGCCATTTCTCGACTTCTATATAATCCGGTCATAAGACATCAGACTTCACGTTTGATCTAATTTGTTTGATATAATATTCACTTTCAGTCAGAAGACATCCGAATTTCGTCAAAATTAAGGAGAAATACGCTAGGAAATCCGTTTCTACTTGTTTTCCCGTAACCCAATCATTGGATCAAAAAATTGACAAGTATAGATTTACGACAATGGACGGGACTCAGGACATCGATTTATTATTGGAGTGCTGATTGGTCCTCTGGATGGGCATTTCCTTGGTTGGTTTTGCCTTATTAATTATCATAACACATGAATCTATAATTATATATTAGGAAACTTGGATAAAAGCAGTCTAAATGTGGTATAGACAATTTCAAGATAATTAGTTTTACTACAGGGTAGGACAGCAAAACGAGGACTGTTAATGTTTATTTACTCATTACTAAGAAAAGGTTTAGTAATTATTTTTTAATATTCTGTTTCCGCCGTCCTTTTTGTATAAGAAAACTATATTAATCATTTAGTCATTTCATCATCATGAGTGAGCAAGAAGCAAAAAGGCAGCGCATCTCAGATCTCCTAGATGCTGGAGTTGATGTGATGAAGAATACGGACATTGTTAAGTGCTCTAGGAGCCTGATTTTTAAGTTGTCCAAGATGAAAATATATGGAGAAGACCTCTCCAGGATGTCAGAAAGTGGAGGGCATAATTTAAAGAGGGATACGAAGTTCTTGTTAAGTTTGAAGACGAATATAAAGGAGGATCCTACTAAGTCGATGAATCGCCTCGCCAACGATTTTTCTGTGGCTCCTAGAACCATCAGGAGGACTATAAAGCACAACTTGGGATTAATTTCTTCCACAAGGACCCCACACCACCTTCTGACGGAGGGCATGAAAGCCAGGAGGCTCGAGAGGTGCAATAAAATCCTCACATGGATCAAGGCAAAAGGGTCAATTGTGGATATTTTCTCGGACAAGAAGTCTTTCACAGTTGATCCGTTCCACAACCACCGGAACGACTGTTGGCTTGCGAAAACAAAAAATAGGTTCAAGGTGTTTACCACACCAAATACCCGGCCCAAACAATGGTCCTCGGCATTTGTGGCTTCTGATGGAAAGAAACTGTCTCCATTCTTTTTCAAGGCTGGATAGAAAATCGGCCAGGAGGGCTACTATAAAGTGCTTAGGTACACCATCTTCCCATGGCTGAAGACCAACTGCCAGGAGGGTAACTACGCATGGACGCAGGACGCCGCCCTCTCTCACACATCCGCCAAAAGACATAAGTTCTGTGCAGATAACATGGCTCGATTCTGGTGCAAAGAGATATGGACCCCTTCCTCACCAGATTTGAATTCACTGGACTTTTCTATTAGCGCACTTTGGAAAGGGAAACAAACAGGACCTTACACCCTAATGTGGATTCACTCAAGTCATCCATAGTGACTGCATGAAGCATCTTGTCAGAGGAGTTTGTCATCAATTCCCGCATGGCCTTCAGGCGACATGTAAAGGCTGTGATTGATAATGAAGGTGGGCATATTGAGTGAAAAAGTTTAACAAAATCTTGTCTACATGTTTTGTTAAAATTATTTTTTTTGCCTATTATTGAAAATATAAAATCATTGATGTATTTCTAAACCCATCTCTCGAGTCCTCGTTTTGCTGCCCTACCCTGTATATCTAGGAATGTAAATAATATGCAAAATGCCACGTGCGAGATTTTGTGGAGTTGGCTCTTCGAACAGTACTTATTGTTTTCCAAAGCTATTATCATTTTTCCTTTATTATTGAGGGGAGAACATCTACCTGATAGTAAAGATCTCGCATGAAGGAATACATGCATTAAGATTAATAAAACAAATAAAATGTAAACAAAAAGGGCTCAAGCCCTCGTATAATTACACTGGTCAACAGCCAAAAATCTTCTGGCGTATAAGTATAATAAAAGTTATTCAACTTTGCTCACTGATTTCAAATCTGTAATTCTTTTTTTCCGAGAGTCCGACGGTTTTCGAGAAATCGGTCCCTACTTTTTTGGCCCATTTTTCAACTTCAACTTCAATTTAAGCCTAGAAAGATACACATTTTGGGCATTAAAAAATGATGATTGGCTAGTGTTTTTTATGGAAATTTCATTTCTAGTCTTGGTTTTGACCTAAAAGGACTCCTAGGGGCGTAGGGTGCCGGAATAGGTCCAAAAGTCGATGAAATCCTTTGTATTTAAATAACTCCTTGAATATTGCATGAAATGGATTAATAAGGAATGCATTAAAGAGATTAGACCCACAGCTTTCAAACAAGATGTCAAGCGCCCGATAAGAGCCTTTAAATTTGAAGAAATCGTCTATAAAAGTGTGTAAATTTTCATCCAATTTTGAGCAAAAATGCGCTAGAAATCTAAGACTCACGGTAGATGTAATAAAAAACAAGTGCTATAGACTGTAGTAGTAGCGCGCAGAAGAAGACTCTGACTTCAGCTGAAGATAACCAAATTCAAAAATATGGATCTCTTATTTAATTACAAGGCAACTCCGAGGAAAGAGTGGGATCGCAGGGTCATAGATATCCAATGAAAGGAATAGTGTTCCTTGATGAGTCATGTCTCAATACCTTTCATCTTCATCATCATGGATATTAACGAAACTGCTTTGAGGAATGCTGGATCAGTCGCCTTATAATAACTTTTATTATACTTATACCCCAGAAGATTTTTGAAAGTTCAAATTTGTAGACCTGTGTTATTAGTTAAAAATGTACATATAATTTTCTGCCTCTAATATATGGTATACATAATGTTATTATTTATTATTGATGCCTTCATTTGTGTATATAAAGGAGAATAGCAGCTTATAGCTCAGTAAAACGTCATGATATCTAATCTCCTTCCAAACCATTCATCAAATTGTCAGAGTTACCAGGTTGATTTTCTCCTTTTTTTTATTTTACACACCCCATTTGCATATTATTTACAAACCTATGTATATCAAAGGTGAATAAAAATTTAAATAGCCAGCCCATATTAATTGAATTATTGTCGATTCATCAAATTTTTTAATAGATAAAAGCCAAGGAAGAATGAATGCTTCCACTTGTTTTCGGAAAAGAGATTCCACTTGAACTATGCAAAAGTAGGTAATAAAGAAAATGCCTGACACATCCAGTCGAAGAATATTGTGCTGACTACAAGAATTTTTTACATATACAACAGATCGTTAATTGTGATTCTAGATGGTTTTTTTCTTATTGCATGATGGGGATGTACTTTCATGTATGGTTCAAATTAAAGTTTAGCTTATCTCGTGTATACCGGTCTTCATTCTTCCATTTGTATGTAATATTTTTTAATTTATGTTTTTTGATATTTCTATTTTTTTAAATATATGTAATTGGTTCAGCGACTCGTTATTGTAGTAATTACAATACCGATTTCAATGTAATTAATTCTTTCAAATTATATTTAAAATATTTAAAATTTTAATAATAACTATTTCAACGTACATTTTTATTGTATTATCAATTTAATTTATTTCTTCTGGGTTTGTTTATGAAAACTTAATCTGGAATCACATTCTCTTTCCGAATCAATGTTCAGTCTTTCTGATATAACTATATATGTAATTGAGATAATCATAATGGAATATGATTATACCATTTTATTTTTTTTCAAAATTTAAATGACTACTAAATGCGTTACTTTTGACTGTTTGAAGTTCTTATAATATTCTCCCTTTATTCAAGGGTACTGCATTTTTATGACGTTATCTTGAGTGTGTTATAGAACTGGTTTTTAAGACCTGTAACATTTTATTAGTGAATTTCACAGTTAATAAATCATATTCTTAGCAAATAGGGGAGGTGGAGCGAACGCTTATTATGTTCTAAATTATTTAATGTGAAAAAATATTAAGTAAGCATTCTGCTTACTTAATAATTAACTGAAATTGATACATATACTATTTATTTATTTTTAATTTAATTTATAAGAAAAAATTCTACTTAGCAGCTAAAAAGGACAAATCCTTTTGTATATAAGTTCTTATTTTTAAATGACAACCTTGGGGTTACCTGAACCCGTGATACATCCATTTTTTCCATGATACCCCTACTACTAATATTCGTATCAGACAAAAAAAAAATCACTGATATATTCAAGTAAGAGACCAAGTCATAATGAAATTTTTCTTTAAGAACAATGGAAAGGTATATATATGTGTACAAACTATATTTAAGCAAGTAGTACTGATATATACGAATTTAATTTATAACCATATTTATTAATTAACAGTAAGATTAAATTAGCTATATGGACTATTAAATTTGTGGGTACGCCTAAAATATTTATTAATAATTGCTTTCTTTTAAAATGCACGTTGGCTACGACAACAACAAATTCATATCAGTACTATCCTTTAAAATTCCATTAATGGATAATGAAGTTAAGAAAAAATAATTAAATAGAAAAAAGAAGATCATGAAATGTAAATATCCTAAGAAAACATAATTAAATTTCAAAAAAATATTGTCATCATACCTCAGCATCAACCATACCACCAACAAGCGCTGCAATTCTATCCGGTGAGCATGAATCGAAGGCCTTAGCTGCGGAAAAGATCGCTTCTTCCCAAGAGCACTTGTACAGATCACCTTTATTATTTCTAATCATGGGATGCGTTAATCTCTGTCTCTTAAGTCCGTCACATGCAAATCTTGATTTATCAGATATCCACTCTTCATTGATATCTTCATTCATCCTAGGCAAAATTCGTAAAACTTCTCCGGTTCGATGTGTAATTGTAATATTACAACCAACAGCATCATGAACATCAATACTTTCGGTTTTTCTCGTCTCCCATGGGCGGGCCATAAAGGCATAAGGCTTTGAAGTCAAAGCACCGACCGGACATAAGTCAATAATGTTACCACTTAATTCAGTTGTCAACGCTTTCTTTATATATGTACCTATTTGCATACTATTACCTCTACCGGTAGTTCCCAAATCATCGCATCCAGCAACTTCAGAAGCAAAACGGACACAACGTGTACAGTGAATACAACGCGTCATAACAGTTTTTATCAAAGGTCCAAGATCTTTGTCTTCAACAGCTCGCTTACCAGATGTTAAGCTGTCAGTAAATCGTGAACGATCAGAACCGAAAGCCATACTTTGATCTTGGAGATCACATTCCCCACCTATTCAAAAAAATATTGCCATAATATAAAGTTCAGTTAAAGTCAATGTTAAAAAAATCATAAATAATGTAAATTAACACTCTAAGTTGTGATATAAAATAATTGGTGATGCATTTTCGGGGGTTCTCGAAGAGATAAGTTAGAATCTTTAAAATTGAGTTCGAAAAAAATCGTTGACAATTTGTACCAGAACAAACGAGTAGTAGAAACACTGACAGACTGGTTTATAACATAGAAAATTAAACAAACTAAACCGAAATCTTCTAATTTTTTTCGACGCAAAACCTTCTCTAGTAAAGAAACTGTTCCCCAAAATATTTTAAAAATTGTAATCATTTAATGCGATTATAAAAAATATGCACAGGAAATGTTTTTGGAGGAACTTCCAACGGTCTTTCAAGGAACACTTGGATTCCACAAAACCAAGTTCTCGAGAGATGACTATTCCAACTGTTATCTTCAGTATTTACAACGGTATCGATGTGAGGCCGCAAACCGGAACATGTTGAAGTTGAGAAGTTCTAAGAAACTGTAACCCATCCCTAAGTAACTGCTATTTTCATCTATTGCATGTCCAAGCAAAAGAACTTACAGCCCACCTTCTTCCTATTTCTCTTGATTCTATGATCGAGGTGAAATGAGAGCGGCCATATTGGCATAGGTTTAACATATTCCATTTTTGGAGTAAGATGGAATGGAGTCAATAACAAGTCCAGGAGAGAGAAATTGAGATGCGAATAGTACTTGCATCGCATCATGGCTCGGAAGTACTTTCAGTATCCTATTTGCGTCTCTAATGTGAGGGAGGAAGAAAATGAAAGTCATCGCCGGATGCACTCAGCACCCTTGGGGATTTCCATCATTTCCACCATTTGCATGCATTGAATCTAGGTGTTGAAAGTGACTCACCTTGGTCACAAATGGGACAATCCAAAGGGTGGTTCAGGAGGAGGAGCTCCATGACACCCTCGCGAGCTTTCCGCACCAAATCCGAGTTGGTTTGAATGCTCCAGCCCTTCATGACGGGCATGGCACAAGCCGCCACAGGCTTGGAGGACTTCTCCACTTCCACGAGGCACATTCGACAGTTCCCAGCGATGCTGAGTCGGTCGTGGTAGCAGAAACGAGGGATCTCCACTCCCACCAGCGACGCCGCCTGAAGGACCGTCGTTCCAGGATCCACAAGAACCTTCGTCCCGTCGATCCAACACTCCACTTTCCTCTCAGGCTCACACGAGGATCCAAAGGCACGCACTCCGCACCTTCGACCCCATAGCACTCCATCCACACCACGCACACCACGCACACCCCTCATCAACATCATCTTCATCACTCTTCGCGGACGATTGCAGGACGATTGCAGGACGATTGCAGGATCACTACTCCTCTCAACAGTCATCTGATCCCTTCCTCTTCTTCTTCTCCTCCTCCTCCTCTTTGGACCGAAAGAGCAGGCACGCCTTCACAATATCACGCAACCTCTGCCTTGTCATGGGAATCAGTAGTAACTCTGACAATTTGATGAATCTTGAGAGGGAAGCAGCTTGAGCTGTCATGACGTTTTACTGAGCTAACAGCTGCATTTCTCCATTATATATACAACAATAAATAATAACATAGATGAGAGGCAGAAAATTAACTGAAATTAATGTCAGGAAATTATATATTTTTAACTAATAATAATTATACGAGGACTTGAGCCCTTTTTTTGTTTACATTTTATTTCCTTTATTGACCTTAGTGCATGTATTCCTTCATGCGACATCTTTACTATCAGGTAGATGTTCTCCCCTCAGTAATATTGGTAAAATGATAATAGCTTTGGAAAACAAAAAGTACAGTTCGAAGAGTCAACTCCACAAAGTCTCGCACTCGGCATTTTGCATATTATTTACATTCCTAGGAATGAGGAGCTCACAATGATAAGTGTGAAGTTTAATGGGACTACGTGTTAAGATTAAACCCTGGAGATCTAAGGATAATTTGTACTCAAGGATAGTTAAAGATCTCGTTTGATGTCAAGAAATATAGAGTCATTTTATCATGTTTCCTTGAATAGGTTCTCAACACATCAGTAGATAGTGGATCTAGTGCTGTGGTATCTCATACTTCCTGTACTGATGTAAATGCATTAGATACAGCTAGCTTATTGGGAGGTGGGCGTTCATTAATGGAAATAAGTGATATTTTGTCACGCCGGAATGATTTGATATACTCTCGATCCTTTACATCTGATACACCTGCCACTCCTAAGTTTTCTAGGCCCATTGGATCAGAGAGGAACAAGAATAAAAGCAATCTTCCGACAGCTGCCTATGCGCCATGGGATTCCTCGAGTCTCTATGACAATTCTAATATAAAATGCTCAAATGTGCAATCTGATGTCACTTTAAATAATTTTCCATTTGGTGTTGGACTAAAGGACGCGTTTGAGCATATGAATAAAGACTCGGCTTTGGATGGCAGTGGAATTGATCCTCCTGGTTTTGTTTCTGGATTGCAAACACCAGTTCTAAGTTTGGGTCCGAATAATTCTCAACCAAAATCAGATTATCCTTCAGACTTTATTTCAAGTGCTACTGTTTCTCCAGGTGGAGGTCTTCCTACTTCCAATTCTACGAATAAGAAGGTAGTTTACTTGGATAGAAATGATCCCAATTCCATCAGAAGAAACACGGTAAAAGCCTATTGAGACTTTAATTTTATACAATTATCTACTTATATTTATTCGATTTTCAGGGTCAAATGTGGACCAAAAATTGGGATGATTGATAAAACCAAGTTGTCTAGCTTAAAATATATACTTGATCGTGTATAATTTATACTAGCAGTTGTAATGTGTTAACTGCAGCTTGATCTACATAAATTCTTATTTTTTCCTTCACTTAAAAGAAAATATTATGTATTTAAATATGTATATATATATATATATATATGTATATGTATATATATATATGCATTGGAAAGTAGTGAATATATTACATTCAAATATAAGAACTTCAATTTATTTGTCATTGTCAAATGGTTAGTAGCATTCTTAGTCTTTTCACTGAAAGACAATTTTGGTTTCTGTTCAGGCTAAACAAATCGTATTGAAATATCTTTTTTATTAGTATTTTTAAATATATAAATCGAATAAGAGTTTTTTTTTAACTTATTCAAATTGATTGGCTTTGGTTGTTATCTACCACAGCCTCTAAAAACGAAAGTTTTTGCATAATCTAGTGTTGTTGAAAGTCGTGTTGTCGCCAACATAAGAAATGGGCACCCATGATATTTTGTCTACGCCCAGTGCCTTCTAAAAGAAGAATATGGCGATAATATCAATATTTTTTGATTTTACGGCAGAAGTTCAATTCTACTTGGGACACAATTTTGTTACTATAGGATGTACTATTTGAATACAAATTCATTACAATAATAGCAGGGAGGATATAGATAAAGTGTATAATAGTGCAATTTATCTCATTTTTATGTTCTCGGGTTTTACACTTATTTATATTAAAATTAGCCTCTCCTTATGCTGTTGGTTGAACAGACTCTCTAACTCCCAGGGTATTATGTACACTTGCATGCAATGATGGAATATTAAGAGTCGATGTTAGAGTAGTAAAAAATATGCACCGTTTTGTAAAAAAATAAATAACTTCTTAACCATGATGATTTGGTAATGTTTGGGTGTAAGGCAGTTTTAGCTGCCATGGCGTTTTACTATATTAGTTACCAGCAACTATACTCTTATTCTTTTATAGAGGAACACATAGACGTTCGTTGAGGGGGGGGGGGGGGGGTGAACGAAATAAATACAAATACATATCTGTCAAAGAAATATATTATATCAAGGATTCTATGTTTACTCGAATAGGTATTCTATTGATTAATAACACTGGTCAACTGTCATAAATCCTTAGGGATATAAGTATAATAAAAATCATTCAGCTTTGCACGCTGAGTTTAAATCTGTAAATAAAAAAATTTGAGAAATCGGCCTCTACTTTATGAGCTAATTTGGCCCATCTTCAGCTTCAATTTAAGCCTAATGGGATACTCATTTTATGCATTATGAATTTATTTGTATTTAATACAAATTCCATTTCCATTCTTTGTTTTGAGGGGGATCCTCGGGGCGTAGGGGCGGAAGTAGGCCCAAAGGTCGGCCTAAACGTTAGTACTTAAATAACTCCTTGAATATTACATGAAATAGATTAATAAGGAATGCATTAAAGAACTAAGACCCATAGCTATCAGATGAGATGTTCATTTCGATAAAATTCCTTAACCAAGAAAAAATCGTCCATCTAATTATGTAAATTTTCATTCAATTTCGATCAAAAATCCTATAGAAATCAATGTCTCACGGTAGAGCTACTAAAGTAGTAGCGAGCAGGGGGGTTACAAAATCAGCTGAAATCCTTCTGCGTGTTACTTCTTCAGTCTATTGCACTTGTTTTTTAGTAGCTCTGCGATGAATATTAAAAAACAAAAATTAAATGCAGATAACTAGAATAACTATATGTAAATACATATTACTTCCAATAGCGACGGTTTTTTTTTTTTGTGTCTAGGGGACACAAGGTAGTTCGTATATACGAATAATGACAACGAAGTTAGATAGGCAAGAATGTAAGTTTCAAGCAAATCGGGCTTGTAAGAATCAAAGAAAGAGAAAACCAACCTGGTAACTTTGACAATTTGATGAAGGTTGAGAGGGAAGCAGCTTGAGCTGTCATGACGTTTTACTAAGCTAGAAGCTGCAATTCTCCTTTATATACACAATATACATTAAATATATGCTTAAATTTTACATAAATTTATAATATACATAGGAACTCCAATTAGAACAAAATAATAAAAGCCCCTCTCAGAATCATAATTGACGATCGGAGCATTTTAGTACAAGCAAAAATTCTTCAAGTCAATGCTTTTCACGGCAACAATATTCTTCAACTGGATGTATCAGGCATTCTTTATACTATCCACTTTTGAATGTTTCAAGTGGAATATCTTTTCGACTATTGTCACACTTGAAGTCTCGTCCATTGTTATAAATCTATACTTTTCGTCAATTTCCCGTTTTATTTTGAAAATGCTGACTCGACTTAAGAGCTCCAATGATTGGGTTACGGGAAAACAAGAAGAGACGGATTTACCGGCGTATTTCTCCATAAATTGGATGCAATTTTGATGTCCTCCGACTGAAAGTGGGATAATACATGATGCAATGAATTACGATAGGTCAGATGTGAAATCAAATGTACCTGAATCTTTACTAATACCATGTTTATTGAATGGATCCGGATTTCTCTTGTGACATCAGCGATTTGAAAGTCTCATGATCGGAAATTTCTTCAAGAAGAAGTCGAGAAATAGCATGGCTGAAATGCCATCACACTCGTATCCTGGACAAATTTTTAAGCGTTACTACCTCCATTGTCGGCGATCCAAGTTCCTGAATCAAATCCTCAGGCATTTTTTAACTTAATTTAAAATGACACTTGCTGTTTTTGAATTGAATAGAACTGAGTCATAAAAGAAGAACGAAGAAGAAGTTTGAAAACACAAATGCTGCCAACAACCGTCCTTTTTTTGTATGTCAGCTGGACCCTTTTTATACATCACTGGTGATGGATGTCGAGCCATATACGTGATAATTTAATTAATGAAGGAGAAATCATATATATATATATATATATTTAAAACATTTAATGGCAATTACAAAATTAATAATCAATTAACAATTTAATAAATTCATCCATAAAGTAAGAGTAAATAAATTATCTAATCGAGTTAGCGTAAAATCCTTGATTGTTGATAATGGAGATGATAAATTTTAAAGTTTTAAAGTCAATGTTTGTATAAAAGAAACTAATTTCCACATTCATCTCAAAATTTAAACCGATGTTATTGCTTATATGGCTACGACGGCTCTTGTATACACTGGACTCGCGCATCGTGGCCGTTTCTAGCCTACTAACACACATTTTCATTAGAATGGACAACTTTTTTACACTCATGTACCAATCACGTTACTGAAAGTTCCTTAGTTTACCGTTTATGTCTCTCAGTACTGGGTCCCCTTCTTTATGTCTAAAGTGGAGAACAAGGAATAACCATGAAGCGTCTTTGTTATCGTCAATCGTAATCTGAACAAACTCATTTATTTTTTATACCATTTCTATTTAGGAATTATATGTTTTTCATGAATTTGTTATATTGAAGAGATTAAATATTTTAATTTATCAACATATATAACATATTGTACATAATTATTTTAAGATTTAAAATATAATTTCAAAGAGATCATAGATGTTTGGTACTAGATTTACGCTTGAGCTTCTTTTCAGGCTCATCACGATACAACATTCAACAATAATCTCCCATCATGCTTGAATTCCAAAACCCTTTATATCTTGCTTCCATTTTTTTAATATCTTGATGAAAACGTTCTCCCTGCTCGTCACTAACAGCTTCTAAATTGAGCACTTGGACCCAAGACACAAAAAATATTCATTTTTTTAGAAATATCACAGAAGCAGCAATACAGGTTTCAGATACAGAATTTATTCATTTTTCCCTGACTAAACAAACGACAGTTATAGCTTTCAGAAATAGATCGTCTTATAGTAGCACTTATATTGGTAATCAGACAATTAATTTAGATGAAAACTGTATACTTCATTCAAATGGAATGTTCCCTGCAGGTTATGAAGGTATAAGTTCTACATTTGAAAGTGTAACCGTAGATCCAAAAATAAACATTGAATTCATTCATCAAATCTTAAAGAATAAATCTAGAAAAATATTTGAAACCATCGGAGTTTCGAATAAAATTGCTTAGAATATATTTCAAATTGCCCAAAAAATAAAAATACTGTCAAAGTTCGACACAGACAATACTATAGGTTCAATTATAAACCTTTCAGCAAATATAACTAATGCTACACTCAAGATATTTTTGTGGATTAAACCCGCCTTAATATGTATATCAACTATCATGATCGTCCTAATTACATATTTTTAAGTTATTAAGTTTATAAGAAAAGAAAGAGATCACTTCTGAGCATTCAAAATCAAAATCACATTATGTTATCAGCATTGTAACTACCATCTGAATCAAATAACTCCTTGTCAAACATTGATGATTGAATTATACTTGTAAAGAATTATATAAATTATGTTATGTTTTTGATATATTTTGTATTTGAGATCATTCATTAGAAATGGTATAAAAAATAGATGAGTTTGTTCAGATTACGATTGACGATAACAAAGACGCTTCATGGTTATTCCTTGTTCTCCACTTTAGACATAAAGAAGGGGACCCAGTACTGAGAGACATAAACGGTAAACTAAGGGACTTTCAGTAATGTGATAGGTACATGAGAGTAAAAAAGTGTCCATTCTAATGAAAATGTGTGTTAGTAGACTAGAAACGGCCACGATGCACGAGTCCAATGTATACAAGAGCCGTCGTAGCCATATAAGCAATAACATCGGTTTAAATTTTAAGATGAATGTGGAATTTAGTTTCTTCCATACAAACATTGACTCCTTAATAGAGTCATAATTTCTTTCCCCTTTCTTGATTCAACAGCGATGTTTATTGTTAATCTGAAAAGGAAATTGTTCTTAGTGTACTCAAAGATGATCCAAATGACAAATACTTTCTCATGAAGATGAATCTCTAATTTTATAGCACGTCGAAACTCCGATCCCGTCTTCTTCAAATTAAGGCGACTGATCCAGCATTCCTCAAAGCAGTTTCGTTAATATCCATGATGATGAAGATGAAAGGTATTGAGACATGACTCATCAAGGAACACTATTCCTTTCATTGGATATCTATGACCCTGCGATCCCACTCTTTCCTCGGAGTTGCCTTGTAATTAAATAAGAGATCCATATTTTTGAATTTGGTTATCTTCAGCTGAAGTCAGAGTCTTCTTCTGCGCGCTACTACTACAGTCTATAGCACTTGTTTTTTATTACATCTACCGTGAGTCTTAGATTTCTAGCGCATTTTTGCTCAAAATTGGATGAAAATTTACACACTTTTATAGACGATTTCTTCAAATTTAAAGGCTCTTATCGGGCGCTTGACATCTTGTTTGAAAGCTGTGGGTCTAATCTCTTTAATGCATTCCTTATTAATCCATTTCATGCAATATTCAAGGAGTTATTTAAGTACAAAGGATTTCATCGACTTTTGGACCTATTCCGGCACCCTACGCCCCTAGGAGTCCTTTTAGGTCAAAACCAAGACTAGAAATGAAATTTCCATAAAAAACACTAGCCAATCATCATTTTTTAATGCCCAAAATGTGTATCTTTCTAGGCTTAAATTGAAGTTGAAGTTGGAAAATGGGCCAAAAAAGCTAAAAAAGTAGGGACCGATTTCTCGAAAACCGTCGGACTCTCGGAAAAAAAGAATTACAGATTTGAAATCAGTGAGCAAAGTTGAATAACTTTTATTATACTTATACCCCAGAAGATTTTTGAAAGTTCAAATTTGTAAATCTGTGTTATTTACATTCCTATATATTAGATTATTCCTTCATTCCACAAATTTGAATTTATCAATTGTAGCATAGCAAAACGTCATGATTAGGAATGTAAATCATATGCAAATCGGGCATGTAATAAAAAAGTGGAGTTGGATCTTCAAACAGGTCTTTTTGTTTTCCGAAGCTGTTATCATTTTTTTTCCCTTAAGAAGGTAACCTCAACTTTACCTCAACATAATGTTTTACAAGAAAAGAACAGTCTGCAAAGATTATATCATGGAGAGGAACAAAGGAAAAATTAAAAAATGGATATGATTCATTGAGGAGAATGGAGTTAATGATATTTGTGAATATAATAATGAATCTGGAGTAACGTATTGTAATGTTTGTGGTTTGATGTTTTCATTTATATACATATATAAAGGAAAATAGCAGCTTATAGCTCAGTAAAACGTCATGACAGCTCAAGCTGCTTCCCCCTCAACACTCATTAAATTGTCAGGGTTACCAAGTTGATTTTCTCTTTCTTTTTATTTCACACACCCCATTTGCATATTATTTACATTCCTATATATTAGATTATTCCTTCATTCCACAAATTTGAATTTATAGCATAGCATAGCAAAACGTCACGATTATCCGTACATCAATGTGTTCGACATTGCCTTTATGGACTACTCCAAATCCCTTGTTTCCTAGCGTACATAAGAACATTGCTATATTGCGCAGAATTTATATTCATTTTATTGCGTATCAATTTGTTTTATATTCTAAGACACTGGATCAAAAATTTAAATGGTCTATTTCAGCACTGTCCATGCTAGATTAATTTCCCGGTTAAGGGGTTAAGGGAAAAAAATGATAACAGCTTCGGAAAACAAAAAGACCTGTTTGAAGAGTCAACTCCACTTTTTTATTACATGCCCGATTTGCATATGAATTACATTCCTAATCATGACGTTTTGCTATGCTACAATTGATAAATTCAAATTTGTGGAATGAAGGAATAATCTAATATATAGATTATATAAAAAATAAAAAGAAAGAGAAAACCAACTTGGTAACCCTGACAATTTAATGAGTGTTGAGAGGGAAGCAGCTTGAGCTGTCGTGCGTAAACAATTCAGTGAACCCCCCTTAAGTCCCCCTCTATTGTTATTCCAGACTTAGATAATAAATAAAACAAATAACTAATTAATTATTGTGCGGCCCGGTACTGATAGGTTCGCGGCCTGGGGAACACTGCATTAGGGAACTGTGATAAAAGCAGTATGTATATCATGTAGTTTTACTATTTCAAAGGTGAAGAAGAAGAATTTAAATAGCTAAACCATTCATTGAATTTTTGTTCATTTATCAGATGTTGCAAGCAATACAAGACTTAGAAAAAAGAATGCCTCAACTTTATTAGTGTGACAATAGTCGAAAAGATATTCCACTTGAACCATTCAGGGGAATGGATTTCACCATGAACTACTCCTCAAACAGCCCTTTCCCCTATGTGGCTTTTTTCCATACATAGCGCAAAGAGATTTTTTGTCAATTTGCAACCTTGACTCACAAAATGGAAAGGAAAAATTTGGAAAAACAACTGGTAGATACCCTTCTGTATTTTACCTATTGCCGACTTTTTAATATTGGGCAATGTTTTTATTTATATATACTATATTTTGATAAATTCTATCAATACACAAGTCAATCGTTAATACTTATATAATAATCACAAATTCAAAAAAAGGACACGCAATCCTTGATTTAATATATTATTATTGGTAATGTAAATTTCAAGAAAAATCTCGCACGCGAGATTTCTTAGGGTTGGCACATAGAATAGTACTTTTTGTTTTCCAAAGCTGTTATCATTTTTCCTTTATTACTGAGGGGAGAATATCTACCTGATAGTAAAGATCTCGCATGATTTGTGTAATACGTGTAATACTCAGTTGAGAAACAATCAATTATTTCAATAAAATGCCTATTAGATTGAATCGTAGAACATCGATGTGAACATGTTTGGATTTACGACAGGGATTTCAATTCTCCATTCATTAATGTGTTCGACATTGCCTTTATGGACTACTCCAAATTCCTTGTTTCCTACTATGAGTAGGCAATTGCTCTAACGACGAAACTTCCATACATCAGAGTTGTAATTGGCTCTAAAGACTTCTCCAAATCTATCGTCCTAAGAAGAGTGGGCAAATACTGTAATGGCAAACTTAAACCATAATAACTATTAAATGTTAGAAATTAAAGCAATAATTTCATAATAAATAATAAATATTAATTATATTAACTCTAGGATTTAAGATTTTTGGGATGTTTCCATAGATTCCTTCACTACTGGGATAATTTCAATATAGTCATTGTAAATCTCCAATTTTGTTGGAGTCCGTGTTCCATCTGATGATCATCAAATCCCTCATCCCCTTCATCGTATTTAAAGAACTTGCTATGGTGGATTATGGATTCTGTTGACATTTTCTTCAGTTTCTCTTGTTCTTCTCAATCACATGCAGACATTTACTTATGAGCGATTCAAGTGTAATAACATGACATGATGGTGAAGATATCCTTTCGCTAAGCTTATTTGTTAATCTTGGACAACACTTCTTTACTTTCAAATACCGTAGTATGAAGGATCAGATTTTCAGTATAGAACATGAAATTGACTAAGGAGATGTTGAGTTGGACATTCAAGGAAACAAGGTCTTGTTAGTGATGGAATTAAAAATATCATAATTGTCTTCAATTACGATTCTTGAATAAATCTCTATATATTTATGTCGTGAGTTCGACTGTGAGCGTGTTCTATAATGTTTAGTTTTCTCAAGGCTTCTGTCTCAAATTCATTTAGTTGTCATTTCACTAACCTAGGATATTCGTTATATCTTTAAAATTTATCATCTCCATTATCAACAATCAAGGATTTTACGCTAACTCGATTAGATAATTTATTTACTCTTACTTTATGGATGAATTTATTAAATTGTTAATTGATTATTAATTTTGTAATTGCCATTAAATGTTTTAAATATATATATATATATATGATTTCTCCTTCATTAATTAAATTATCACGTATATGGCTCGACATCCATCACCAGTGATGTATAAAAAGGGTCCAGCTGACATACAAAAAAAGGACGGTTGTTGGCAGCATTTGTGTTTTCAAACTTCTTCTTCGTTCTTCTTTTATGACTCAGTTCTATTCAATTCAAAAACAGCAAGTGTCATTTTAAATTAAGTTAAAAAATGCCTGAGGATTTGATTCAGGAACTTGGATCGCCGACAATGGAGGTAGTAACGCTTAAAAATTTGTCCAGGATACGAGTGTGATGGCATTTCAGCCATGCTATTTCTCGACTTCTTCTTGAAGAAATTTCCGATCATGAGACTTTCAAATCGCTGATGTCACAAGAGAAATCCGGATCCATTCAATAAACATGGTATTAGTAAAGATTCAGGTACATTTGATTTCACATCTGACCTATCGTAATTCATTGCATCATGTATTATCCCACTTTCAGTCGGAGGACATCAAAATTGCATCCAATTTATGGAGAAATACGCCGGTAAATCCGTCTCTTCTTGTTTTCCCGTAACCCAATCATTGGAGCTCTTAAGTCGAGTCAGCATTTTCAAAATAAAACGGGAAATTGACGAAAAGTATAGATTTATAACAATGGACGAGACTTCAAGTGTGACAATAGTCGAAAAGATATTCCACTTGAAACATTCAAAAGTGGATAGTATAAAGAATGCCTGATACATCCAGTTGAAGAATATTGTTGCCGTGAAAAGCATTGACTTGAAGAATTTTTGCTTGTACTAAAATGCTCCGATCGTCAATTATGATTCTGAGAGGGGCTTTTATTATTTTGTTCTAATTGGAGTTCCTATGTATATTATAAATTTATGTAAAATTTAAGCATATATTTAATGTATATTGTGTATATAAAGGAGAATTGCAGCTTCTAGCTTAGTAAAACGTCATGACAGCTCAAGCTGCTTCCCTCTCAACCTTCATCAAATTGTCAAAGTTACCAGGTTGGTTTTCTCTTTCTTTGATTCTTACAAGCCCGATTTGCTTGAAACTTACATTCTTGCCTATCTAACTTCGTTGTCATTATTCGTATATACGAACTACCTTGTGTCCCCTAGACACAAAAAAAAAAAACCGTCGCTATTGGAAGTAATATGTATTTACATATAGTTATTCTAGTTATCTGCATTTAATTTTTGTTTTTTAATATTCATCGCAGAGCTACTAAAAAACAAGTGCAATAGACTGAAGAAGTAACACGCAGAAGGATTTCAGCTGATTTTGTAACCCCCCTGCTCGCTACTACTTTAGTAGCTCTACCGTGAGACATTGATTTCTATAGGATTTTTGATCGAAATTGAATGAAAATTTACATAATTAGATGGACGATTTTTTCTTGGTTAAGGAATTTTATCGAAATGAACATCTCATCTGATAGCTATGGGTCTTAGTTCTTTAATGCATTCCTTATTAATCTATTTCATGTAATATTCAAGGAGTTATTTAAGTACTAACGTTTAGGCCGACCTTTGGGCCTACTTCCGCCCCTACGCCCCGAGGATCCCCCTCAAAACAAAGAATGGAAATGGAATTTGTATTAAATACAAATAAATTCATAATGCATAAAATGAGTATCCCATTAGGCTTAAATTGAAGCTGAAGATGGGCCAAATTAGCTCATAAAGTAGAGGCCGATTTCTCAAATTTTTTTATTTACAGATTTAAACTCAGCGTGCAAAGCTGAATGATTTTTATTATACTTATATCCCTAAGGATTTATGACAGTTGACCAGTGTTATTAATCAATAGAATACCTATTCGAGTAAACATAGAATCCTTGATATAATATATTTCTTTGACAGATATGTATTTGTATTTATTTCGTTCACCCCCCCCCCCCTCAACGAACGTCTATGTGTTCCTCTATAAAAGAATAAGAGTATAGTTGCTGGTAACTAATATAGTAAAACGCCATGGCAGCTAAAACTGCCTTACACCCAAACATTACCAAATCATCATGGTTAAGAAGTTATTTATTTTTTTACAAAACGGTGCATATTTTTTACTACTCTAACATCGACTCTTAATATTCCATCATTGCATGCAAGTGTACATAATACCCTGGGAGTTAGAGAGTCTGTTCAACCAACAGCATAAGGAGAGGCTAATTTTAATATAAATAAGTGTAAAACCCGAGAACATAAAAATGAGATAAATTGCACTATTATACACTTTATCTATATCCTCCCTGCTATTATTGTAATGAATTTGTATTCAAATAGTACATCCTATAGTAACAAAATTGTGTCCCAAGTAGAATTGAACTTCTGCCGTAAAATCAAAAAATATTGATATTATCGCCATATTCTTCTTTTAGAAGGCACTGGGCGTAGACAAAATATCATGGGTGCCCATTTCTTATGTTGGCGACAACACGACTTTCAACAACACTAGATTATGCAAAAACTTTCGTTTTTAGAGGCTGTGGTAGATAACAACCAAAGCCAATCAATTTGAATAAGTTAAAAAAAAACTCTTATTCGATTTATATATTTAAAAATACTAATAAAAAAGATATTTCAATACGATTTGTTTAGCCTGAACAGAAACCAAAATTGTCTTTCAGTGAAAAGACTAAGAATGCTACTAACCATTTGACAATGACAAATAAATTGAAGTTCTTATATTTGAATGTAATATATTCACTACTTTCCAATGCATATATATATATATACATATACATATATATATATATATATACATATTTAAATACATAATATTTTCTTTTAAGTGAAGGAAAAAATAAGAATTTATGTAGATCAAGCTGCAGTTAACACATTACAACTGCTAGTATAAATTATACACGATCAAGTATATATTTTAAGCTAGACAACTTGGTTTTATCAATCATCCCAATTTTTGGTCCACATTTGACCCTGAAAATCGAATAAATATAAGTAGATAATTGTATAAAATTAAAGTCTCAATAGGCTTTTACCGTGTTTCTTCTGATGGAATTGGGATCATTTCTATCCAAGTAAACTACCTTCTTATTCGTAGAATTGGAAGTAGGAAGACCTCCACCTGGAGAAACAGTAGCACTTGAAATAAAGTCTGAAGGATAATCTGATTTTGGTTGAGAATTATTCGGACCCAAACTTAGAACTGGTGTTTGCAATCCAGAAACAAAACCAGGAGGATCAATTCCACTGCCATCCAAAGCCGAGTCTTTATTCATATGCTCAAACGCGTCCTTTAGTCCAACACCAAATGGAAAATTATTTAAAGTGACATCAGATTGCACATTTGAGCATTTTATATTAGAATTGTCATAGAGACTCGAGGAATCCCATGGCGCATAGGCAGCTGTCGGAAGATTGCTTTTATTCTTGTTCCTCTCTGATCCAATGGGCCTAGAAAACTTAGGAGTGGCAGGTGTATCAGATGTAAAGGATCGAGAGTATATCAAATCATTCCGGCGTGACAAAATATCACTTATTTCCATTAATGAACGCCCACCTCCCAATAAGCTAGCTGTATCTAATGCATTTACATCAGTACAGGAAGTATGAGATACCACAGCACTAGATCCACTACCACTGATTGGTTGATTTATCGAATGTAGAAACGAATTGATTGATTGATTCGACAAAATGTTTGATAAACTATGACTAAAACCAAAACGGGAAGATGAATTGGAGGACAAACTCCCATAACTGGAGGATCCACGAATAGGCGGAGGAGGACCACGCAAATAATCACCAACTACACCGACACCTCTCGTAAAATCTGGTGCGTTAGGATTCAATTTTGAAGTTACACTCGCAAAACTATTATTTCCAAATCTTGGATACGCAGGAGAGGGAAAAGATATGACAGGAGGCGCTGGTACAGGCAAGCGTAAGTTACGATTATGTTGGCCGAAGTCACCATTGAGTGAGTGATTAGAATTAGAGCTGCTTTGGTTCATAAAGTCGAAACCTGCAGCAAGCTGAGCAGCAGCATTTAGCAGATTCTCCTGGGGAAGACCAGTAGCAGCATCGATCTTCAAAAAGTCCCTTTTGTTATCAAGAACAGCTAGAGAAGAACTTCTTTGAGTCCTCATTTCCATTTCAGATACAAGTTCTGGGGTCATACTTCGAGTTGCAGATGCATTCAATACCCCAGAATTGTGAGGTAGCAATGATGTTGATCGCTTACCAGCGCAGTTGGATGAGGGTGGTCCGATTGGAGTAGGAATAGCTGAGCTGATAGGTGTTCCCGGAGCAGAATTACAACGACCTGGCTTTAATTCAGTGGTTTCTGTTTTTAACACACATTTATTATTCCAACCTGACGACATACCACAGGATTTTCCAATATGATTACTAACAACTGTGGTAGTAGACACAGTAGCTCTATATCCAGGAGCCTTGGACATGTCAAATTTTACTGGCTCTATGTATGTATTCATCACATTTTCATCCGATACCTTGTCTACACGTACTTTTGACCCCCAACTACCGAAAGGTTTAAACGGAGAAAAACACTTATCATTGTCATTTAAAATACCAATTGACGGAATTGTTGATGACGAAGTAGTTGAACATACAGTCGCTGTAATTTTTGAATTAGTAGTTGAAAATGGCGAAGAATCCACCGTAGTGGAAAACGTATTGGGGGATTCAAGTGAATTAATTCCTAGCTGGCTACTGTGGCTAGATGATGAATATACCTTATTACAGGAAGTTGGAGATAAACTCCCTTGGGCAACTGCTGCAAAAGAATTATGTTTCAGTGCGAGAGGGAGTTGTTGAGAACTTGACAGTGCCAATTTTTTTGTATGTCCTGGAGAAGAAGCAACAGAAACAAATACGTTTTCTTTCTTGGCCATAGTTGAAGCAGATTTAGGACACGACTTATAAGAAGTTGAAATTGAGGAAACAGTGACCGACGTAGTACTTATACGAGAAACTGATGTCAATGTAGAATTATGGTGTAGAACATTAGTGGACAAATTTCTAAATTGCTTTCCTATAATCTCAGATAAATCTTTTTCAGGGCAATTAATAATAGCTTGGATCCACGTGTTTGCTTGTCGAGTTGCATCTACCGAACCTTTTATCAAAATAGCTCTGTCGGCACAACTTTTATTACTAGCAAGCTTTTCAACCTCAATATAAGCTCCTGATAGTTCACGAATCGCATTAATATTTGAACCACCTCTTCCTATGACTCTAGATATTGCATTTGCCGGGACAGATACTTTTTTGGACTTACGGATAACTTCTTTCCACCCTGTGCTATCTTCTTTAGAAGTGATAACAGATTTCAGATTCGGTGTAGACATGGTACCCGGTGTTGACACTTTTTTATGTAAGCTGCTCGAAGTCGATTGCTCTTTCTTCAATGCTAACTCATTTTCTCTTATGCTTATTACACTTCGTCTGTTATTAATATTTCTTTGCTGTTTACTTTTTGAGACGAGAAGAATGTCTTCACCATTCAAAGACGAAATATGTTCATCACCAACAGATATTGAGATAGGCGACGATAAGCAGGATGACGAAGACAATTTCACAGCAGATATTGAAGACGAATTAATTGCTTTTTGGGGGGAATCGGGTTCTTTCTTCTTCTTCGTTTTCTTATTCTTCTTTGTATCAATCCGAGCTGAACCTAAGAGAATTGTGTTAATAGAATTTGAACCGTGAGAATTCGCTTCAATTCCAGAATCCCCTTCTAGATTAGTAGGCAATAAAGTCTTTTTTTCCTTGTCCTCGTCATGTGAATCAACACCAGAGTTTTCTTTATCCTCATCATCCACTAATTGGGATATGGATATTTTGCCCGCTTTTTCTAATTTTTTTCTTTTTTTCTTCTCACGTTTTCGAGCTGCAGCTTCCCTTTTACTTTGTTCCAATTTAGATTCCCTATCGAGCTCTTCCAAAAGATTAGTCGCGTTCTTTGCAGCTTCTGCTGCTTGCCTATCCTTTGCAACACGTATTATGTCCCAACATTGTCTACATTTCCTCATCAGATCTCTATCATTTACAGTCGTGATGAATCTAGTCAATTCAAGATCCGAAGGAAATTGAGACACATGTTTAACCATCCATTTTACTACTTTTGAATGCCCTTTACGAAAAGATGCCATGAGACATGATACTTTACGATTATCTTGAGAATCAATATTCGCTCTAGCTGAATGCAATAATTGAACAACTTCTAAATGTCCCCCATTAGATGCTAACCAAAGGCTTGAATTACCCTTTTTATTGCGCACATCAACCTGTGCTCCTCTAGAAAGTAGTAGTTCAACAAATCGATAATGTCCCTTATCAGCAGCAATAGTAAGAGCTGTATCTCTACTAGATGGAACTGGAGGTGCATTCACATCTGCACCTTTATCTAACAAAACACGTCCAACGTCAACATAGCCTCCGGAGGCTGCCTCCATTAGTGGTGTCAAACCTGTTTTGGCTCGATGCTCAACGGCAGCCTTCCGATCCAGGAGTAGGGAAACTACTTCATGACGACCTTGAAAACAGGCCAGAGTCAAAGCTGTGTTTCGATTAGTTTCTATTTGCGCATTAATATCACTTCCCATATCCAAAAGTAGTTTTACAGCAGCTAAACCAAAATTACAAAACAATACATTTAAACAGATATTCCTTCATATACATTACCTGTATGACCATTCATAGCAGCTAACATGAGAGGCGAAATTCCTAACTTAGATCCAGTTCTTGAGTTGATTTCAGCTCCATGCGATAACAAAAGTTTAATAATGTTTACATAACCTCCAGAAGCGGCCAAAGAAAGAGGAGTATAATCACTCACATTACGATGTTCCTTATTTGCATGACGAGATAGTAAGATCTCAACAACTTCGTACCTACCACCCGAACAAGCAAGAGAGAGTGGTGTATCTTTAGTTCGATCAGATTGAGCTTCTATTTCTGCTGCAACTGTGTGGTCCAAAAGAATTTCTACTACCTTCTCATGTCCTGCAGTCGCTGCTAATATAAGAGGAGTGAATCCCTTTTTGTCTCGATGCTCTATAACAAAATAAAGTTCCATTGAATAGAAATAACGATATTATGTCTGCTCTTTACCTATATTTGCACCTCTGCTCAGCAATAATTTTACCAAATCTTCATGACCACCAGCGCAGGCCAAAGTCAAAGCAGTATCATGATTGCTCTCAGTGGCTGAATCAATATCTATCATCGGGGTTCCTTGAAGAAGAGGTATTCCAGTGGCTGGTATGTCTCTAGAGGGAATGCCAACATCCGAAGGTGAAGTACCACAGTCAGTAGATGATTGTATTGAAGTTTCACCTAAGGAGTAATGTTGATTAGAAAACTGTTGTTGATCCATATTTTTAGATGACCCAAAATTAATATTAATGTGCTCTTGTTCCAATTGATGTTTATAACCTAATTGAAAGCCCTTCATAAACATTTCTGCTCGTCGATCTAATTGCTGTTTCTGATGATCAGGGAATAATTGCTTACACTTTTTGGTGGATTTCGAACTTTTCTTAGTCGAAGTAATGGCAGAAGCAGTAGACGGGGCGTTACTGGCAACAACAGTAGTAGTAATTGTAGTCGCACTAGGTGTTGAGCCTGGTGGAGATGCTGAGATTGAAGATATTCCATCCACAGATGTAGACGAAATCAAAGATACTGCTCCACGAGGCGGAGTAACGACTGCAGGAAGCAATTCATTGACCATTGGCGTTCCATTAAAAATTTCTTCATTTTCAGAAATTCCAGGGTGATAAGATCCAAAGTTAAGATCAGAAGAGAAATTAAGAGGACCCTCCACTAAAATATTTATTTTTAGATGTCAGTATTATAAAATATATATGTATACGTAAAATAAAACTTACAAATCTGAGACGTTTGAAAGATCAGTTGTTGACCAAATGTGGATACAACATGATCATTCGTCGTTCCAGGAGCTAAAGTCGATGGATTTATAGTTGGATATTGAATTTGATGTAGATTTGATATTTGAAGCGTAGTTGATGAATTTTCATTTCTTTCGCTACTTGGTGATGTGAATGACCGACATAATTGATCGGCTTCAAAATCTTGATTATCAGTAGTATTTTCAGGAGCTATATGTGGATCTAAAGTCGTAGATGTAGTTTTTGTACTAACTAAACCATGTTGCTCAGTTGATATAAGGGGCAATGTCTGTACTGCGCGTACAGCATGAGGTGCCTGTACAAATTCATAGGTTCCACTTAAAAGTTGTTTATCTTCATTTTTGTTCACTAAATCATCCGATGAAACTTGCGATTGATTACTTGTTATTGAGTGGTCAGAATCGGTAGAACATGGCGTAGCATGCTGAGTATACGCTAATTGTTGTTCGACTTGCATTTGAAACTGTTTTATTTGTTGTTGAAGCTGATGTTTTTCATGAAGAATATGTTGAATTTTTTGCTGAAGTTGATGGTCACGTTGCTGCAACTGATTTTGTTGCTGGTTCTGAGTCTGTTGAGTGAGAATTTGTTGTTCCATTTGTTGCAATTGCGCGACATTCGCTTGAAGAGATGCAAGCTGTTGCTGGTTTAGAATAGCGTTTTGTTGAAGATTAGCTAAGGTAGCTTGATTTTGTTGCTTTAACTGTTTTTGTTGGTGGACTTGCTGCTGCAGTTGGTGGTTAAGTTGTTGAAGTTGTTGAAGTTGAGCTAGTTGTTGGGTGTGTTGAAGAACAGCTGCTTGAAGTTGAGACTTCTTACCTCCTTTTCCATCATTCTTACGGCTAGGTTTAGCTTTTGGACGTTCAGAGGGTGGCAAGCTGGCAAGTGCTCTCTGACTCAAGGGAGGAACGCCTGGATGAGATGAGACGGACGATGATGAAGCCAAATTACTAAAATTAGCACCCTGAGAAGTATGAGCCGACAAGTTTGTGGGATCTAAGCTTAGGTTGGTCATATTTTGTAATAATTCTGTAGTAGGTATAATCTCACTATAAGAATCTGAAGAACCTTCCCCTGACTCTCGGATTTGTTGTTGATGGTTCGAAAGCATAAGTTGAGCTTGAGCCTTTTCTTGAGCTTTTTCTTGAAGTTCCTTCTCAACTCTTTGAAGCTCTGCTAAAATATGCTCTTTTTGTATAAGTTTTTCTTCCATAGTTGAGCCATCCGTTCTTCTCAACATCGAATGAATGTAAGATTTAGCATCTAAACCTTTATCTTCTAACCCTTCTAACACTAAGTTGGATCCTTCAAGGAAATCGTAGCCATTCGTATTATCAGAATTATTATTGCATCCATTACTATTCATAGATGAAGCTGATTCCATCATAGAGCTAAGATTTCCAATAGTTGGCTTATTGCATATCACACTACCACGCTGATTCTTTCTCAACACAGACTTGTAAGAAACTGATTTCGCTGAAGGTCCAAGAGCTGTAGTAGACGTGGACGTTGGTGGCGGTGGAGCCGATATACCATCTGGTGGGGGAACCCTCTCAATGGGAGCAGCGACATCGTCATTCGGCATTACAATTGAATTAGGATAGTCAATTAGCAGCTGAACCACACTGGTGTATCCCCCTTTAGCAGCCTCAATTATCATAGTTGAGTTATCCTTTCAAAAAGGAATAATTAAATTTGTTAATTTACAGAATAAGAACATACCCTTAGTTTGTGATAAGGATCAGCCCCAGCTTGCAAAAGAAGCTCAACGACAGAAAGATGGCCACCAGCACAGGCCAATGATAAAGGAGTGTGGTCATTATTAGTTGTGGGACGATTAATATCTGCGCCCTTCGAAATAAGAAATTGGACAGTACAAAGATGTCCAGCACGAGCAGCTTTCATAAGAGGAGTACGACCCCCTTCAGATTCATGCTCTAGCTCTGCATTGTAAGACAACAAGAGATCCGCGACGTCAGTGTGTCCATTTTCACAAGTGTAGGTTAATGCTGTGTCTCCTGTATTTGTTTGCGCGTTAACATGAGCATGATTCTCGAGAAGATGCCTAACAAGCTCTAAATGGCCCTCTTGTGCAGCTTCCATCAAAGGCGTTGAAGCTCCCAACTCGATATCTGCTCCAGCTTTTATTAGAAAATCTGCTACATCAAGAAATCCTCCACAACAAGCGAGGGTCAAAGCGGTTTCTTGAGTTTCTTCAGTTTGAGCATTTATATCAGCTCCTAAAGAATTAAAGTGCAAGCCCTAGAAAAGACAATATTTTTCAAAGTTAAATACCTTGGCTCAGAAGAAGGGCAACCATCTCCTCATGTCCTTCTCTAGATGCTTCCATCAGAGGCGTATAACCTTCATCATTTACTTCTTCAATATTAGCCCCTCGTTCTAACAAAAGCATAGCCAATTCTACATGTCCTCCACAAGCCGCCAGAGTTAAAGGAGATTCAAAACTATCAGCTGGCATGTTAACCTAAATGACAGCATTTTAAATGAACATTTCTATAAAATTAGTACATACATACCTGAGCTCCGGAATCTAAAAGAAGTCTTGCAACTTGAACATGACCATCCATAGAAGCCTCCATTAGAGCAGTATGCATTTCATCAGTCTTATGCTCTTGATCTGCGCCAGCGTCAAGTAGAAATCTAACCATTTCCAAATGACCTTTATAACATGCTAATGTCAAAGCAGATTCTTTAAATTCGTTTGAATGTGTGTTGATTCCTGCACCGTATTTGAGTAAAATCTAGTGGATAAATAAATTATTGATCAATTTAATTTAAGTAAAATTGAATATACTTTAGCTACACCGACATGACCGGCAGAAGCTGCTTCCATAAGAGGTGTATGTCCATTTTCATTGTGATCTTCAACATTAGCCCCTCCTTTTAACAATGTCAGTACAACATCTTCATGGCCACCAGCACATGCATACATTAAGGGTGTGTTACCTAAATTATGTGAAATTACTAAACTGAAAATAAATATAGAGAAAACTATGTTTTTATCATGTCACTAATTCAATTAGCCAGTCCTTTGAATTAAAAGAAATTTAAAAATTTCTCTCTCATGAAAGTTTGAAAAATAATGACCATTGTGATGAAACAAGAACAAAATTGCTCTGATCTATTTCGAAAACAGATATTTACCTATATTTGGACTAAGACATAACCGATATACCAGAGTCGATTAAATCGATCGATTTTAGACAGTTTTAGATAAATATGTAATGGGCTCAAGCAATCTATATTTTATTTCCCTAAAAAACAGGATCCATTTTTTAAAATAAAAATGAAAGTAACCATTTCTTCGTCAAAAAAGAAAAATTGAAACCAGAAACGCAGCTAGCGCGTTCCTTTCCACTTTTTATTAATACTTTTAAATTTAATAAGAGGTAAATCAATGTAAATAATTTAAAGTATGTGATATCATTTTCACTGTCATTTATTTTTTTAATTTAAAAAGTTGCATAAAATTATATGTGACGCCATAGTGTCCACCAATAAATAAAAACTGAATCCCCGATTTGAAGAAAACATTATTGGAGGTAATACATCAAACATAGGTGACAGATCTCCTTCGACATGCTTATTGGGATGTAAAAGATTAATTTTAAGGGGGGGGGGATCCAACCGACTGCCGATTTTTCTACACCCAAAGAATAATAAAAAAACATTTTTTTTTCAAACCTGATGATGATTGAGCATTGACATCGGCGCCATGAGGTAAGAGAAGACGTGTCACAATATCTACATGTCCAGCTGTTGCTGCTTCCATTAATGGAGTGCATTCGTTCTTCATACCTCTGTCTTCAACATTTGCCCCCATTGCTAATAAAACCTTAAATGATACAACCAAAAACAGTTAATACTTAAGTATTAGTTTTAAAAAACATGGACTACCTGAGCCAACTCAAAATAGCCTGCCGAGCATGCAAGAGACAATAGAGATTCACCTTGTTCAGTTGGATCATTAACAGACACCCGACCTTCATCTAGAAGCTTACGGACCTTACTGATATCTCCCTCATTACATGCTTCTACCAACGACCTAAAAGAGAGTAATGTATAATTCAACATTTACATAACAACCCCATCATTATATTACCTTCCATCAGCAGGAGGATCGGAACGCATTCTAGTTAGGGCTGCAGCAGCTTCGTCGAGAGCACAAGAAACACTGGAGGTCAAACGTTTAAGAACCTACAATTTAAAAAGATAAACGTAAAAGGTGATAGTCGACCAATTAGCTTACTTCTGGATCAGTGAGTTGCTTTGTTTCTCCAGTTAATTTACCAATGCCAGCCGCCTCAAGTAGCGCTTCCAATCTAGCTTGTGTTTCCGGATCAACAGATGAATTAGGAGGATTGGACACTATAAGACTAGAAGGTGACCCACTTAGAAGAGACTCTTCATCATCAACTTCGTCATCCTCTATTTCTAACTGAGAATTGCCTTCATCATAGTCCTCACCTTCGTCTTCTGTTTCCACATCAGGATCGTCCAATAAGAACGAATCGACCTACAATTAATACTTTTAGTGTTCATCGTGTGGTATAATTTAACGTATATTAATTCAACACACAACTGAATTTGAATGATAGATACTTCAGTGTTTTCAAACAGTACTTTAATGAAAAAATTAACAACTAAGACCCCCTTACCCCCTCCCCATGTAAAGACCCCCTATTTAATGTATATAATGACTTATCAAAAATAGAATGTAAATGCAGATTGATGCTGAGATACGGTGTTTAGGCCACGATGAGGAAAGCCCTATGCAAGGAGCAAGGAAAGTTAGGTTCAATTTTACCTCTGAAATTTCATCCTCCTCTGAAGATTCTGGGCGGATACGCATAGTTCTTGAGTGAGGAAGTAAAGAAGGCGGTGGAAGTAACTCTGGAGCTGAGATTAACTTGGTATCATCATTGATAGGATCTTGACTCCGGGTGTGGTTTTTAATTTCATTCTTGCTTGCACTCACGGAGCATGAGCAGGACAAGCGGGAGGAGCAGCAAGAGGAGCACGAGGAGGAGGAGGAGGAGGAGGAGGAAGAAGAAGAAGAAGAGGAGGAGGAGGAGGAAGAAGAGGATGCTGGTGGTGAGGAGGAGGAGGAGGAGGAGGCGGGTGAGAGAGGTCCTGAGGAGGAGGAAGAGGAAGAAGAGGAGGAGGAAGAGGAGGCGGCGGGGGATGACCTTGAGGAGGAGGAGACCTGCCTCGAGAGGAGGCTGCTCAGTCGATCCCCATCATGCTCTTTTTCAATCCACCCTCGTACCTTGTGTCTGTGGGACCAAGGGTGGGAGTGCTGCCCCTGGCCCATCCCGCAGGGACAGACCCAACCAGAGTACTTATCCGTACCTCCAGCTCCTCCAGAGGAAGGCGGTGGCGGTGGAGGAGGAGGAGGAGGTGGTGGTGGTGGTGGAGGAGGAGGTGGCGGCGGCGGTTGTGGAGGAGGAGGAGGTGTTGGATGCCCAGTACTTGTGGCCACTCCTCCAGGAGACCCTCGCGTCTTCTTTCTCTTTTTCATTCCGAAGGAACGGGAAGTCATGGATAGCAAAACAAGAGGATTACAGGGACTGCAACAGGATTCACTTTTGGGGTACTTCTATCTTAAATTTTCTCTCGAATTTGAAGAGAGATTTCTCCAATGCTAGATAGTAGATAGTAGAAGCGACTTCGAATCTCTTTCCTTTTTTCTTTTCCTTTTCATTTCCTTTTTTCTTGGATCATCTTCCTCTTCTCTTCTCTTCTCTTCTCTTCTCTTCTCTTCCCTTCTAGACAGAGCTTTGCCTTCAATCTCCTTTCTTTCATATCATTTGTCTCAATTTCATTCCAATTTTCAGCTTCCTGTCCTTAGCGTACCCGATGCAGATCCTTATTCAAATAGATACACAAAGGGTTGGACCTAACTTCTCTGTACTCTCTAAATCTCATACCTTAATGCTATATTAGTAATATTTATTAAAGACATCGCTCTTAGTCTAATAAACGGACTAATATTTCTTTTCTATTTGCTTACGAATACGTCGTATGTAATATATATAGGAATGTAAATAACATGCAAAACACCGCGTACGAGATTTTGTGGAGTTGGCTCTTCGAACAGTACTTATTGTTCTCAAAAGCTGTTATCATTTTTCCTTTATTACTGAGGAGAGAACATCTACCTGATAGTAAAGATCTCAAATGCAGGAATACATGCATTAAGGTTAATAAAGCAAATAAAATGTAAACAAAAAGGGTTCAAGTCCTCGTATAAATTATTACTTAAAAATATATAATTTCCTCACATTAATTTCAGCTAAATTTTCTGCCTCTCATCTATGGAATACATACATAATATTATTGTTTATTATTAATGTCTTCCTTTGTATATCTAAAGAGGAATAACAGCTTGTAGCTCAGTAAAACGTCATGACAGCTCAAGCTGCTTCCCTCTCAACATATATCAAATTGTCAGAGTTACCAGGTTGATTTTCTCTTTCTTTTTATTTTACACACCCCATTTGTATATTTAGGAATGTAAATCATATGCAATTCGGGCTTGTAATAAAAAAAGAAAGAGAAAATCAACCTGGCAACCCTGACAATTTAATGAATGTCGAGGGGGGAAGCAGCTTGAGCTGTCATGACGTTTTACTGAGCTAATAGCTGCTATTCTCCTTTATATATACAACAATAAATAATAACATAGATGAGAGGCAGAAAATTAACTGAAATTAATGTCAGGAAATTATATATTTTTAACTAATAATAATTATACGAGGACTTGAGCCCTTTTTTTGTTTACATTTTATTTCCTTTATTGACCTTAGTGCATGTATTCCTTCATGCGACATCTTTACTATCAGGTAGATGTTCTCCCCTCAGTAATATTGGTAAAATGATAATAGCTTTGGAAAACAAAAAGTACAGTTCGAAGAGTCAACTCCACAAAGTCTCGCACTCGGCATTTTGCATATTATTTACATTCCTAGGAATGAGGAGCTCACAATGATAAGTGTGAAGTTTAATGGGACTACGTGTTAAGATTAAACCCTGGAGATCTAAGGATAATTTGTACTCAAGGATAGTTAAAGATCTCGTTTGATGTCAAGAAATATAGAGTCATTTTATCATGTTTCCTTGAATAGGTTCTCAACACATCAGTAGATAGTGGATCTAGACCTGTTTGAAGAGCCAACTCCACTTTTTTATCACACGCCCGAATTGCATATGATTTACATTGCTATGTATATTATTTACATTCCTAAATATATATATATGTAGCGGTTCCATATCAGCTGGAGCGCAAGTCTGCGTCATTTATTATTATTGTTATGATATATATATAGTGAAATATAGTCAGTAGATCTACAAACACCTTCGCGTCTTCATTGTGTCAATCATCCCCTCTTCGTAGGCTCCACATTGGTGACCCCGACGCCTCAGACGAATCTGAGTGTATTACAAAATGGCTACCGATACCCACGCAGTTAGCCTTAAACTTCCGAACTTCTGGACCTCCGAAGCGCGAGTAAGGTTTACTCAAGCAGAATCGCAATTCTCGATCCGAGGGATAACAGCGGATGATACGAAGTATCATTACGTGGTCTCATCCTTGGATCAGCATACAGCGAGGAGGATCATGGATCTTCTAGAGTCTCTTCCGCCTAAGGATAAGTACTCAGCAATTTAAAAAAGACTTATAGACACATATACCCAGTCTGAGTACGAGCGAGCGATAACTCTATTAGATCTTCCGGAATTAGGGGATCAAAAACCTTCTTATCTTATGGATACGATGCAAGCACTCTCAGGATCTCACACTTCTTGTTTTATCTTTAAAGCTATTTTTCTTCAGCGCATGCCTGAAAGTATACGTGGAGTGCTCTTGCAATCAAAATTGGAAGACGGCCGGCAGCTCACTCTTTTAGCAGACACGCTTTGGGAAGGGCAATTAAAGACGTCATCGTTGTCATCATCAAACATCTCAACAATTATAGGTCTTGAGCTTGCCCGGCCAAATGAAAAAGAGAAAAAATATGCCCTGTGCCGCTACCACTACAGGTGGGGAGCTGCTGCTCGAACATGTATTTCTCCTTGCGACTTTCCTGTCAAAAAAACAAAACAAATACGGAGTCTCAAGAGGAACGGTGTGGCCGAGTGTCTTTAGAGGCAAATACGCCCGGCCCTTCAATCAAAAGCCTTTTTTTTGTTCAGGACAGTCATTCGGGGAAGTGTCTTCTTGTGGATACCGGAGCCGAAGTCAGCGTGGTCCCTGCCTCGTCCATTGAAAAGAAGATTGGAAGCACAACCCGGGTCCTCACCGCAGCTGGGAGCTCGAAAATTCCCACTTACGGTTCTAGAAAAGTATCTCTACGTTTAGGGAAAAACATTTATAATTGGCCGTTTGTTATTGCAGATGTGTCTAAGCCACTTCTTGGAGCAGACTTTCTCCGTCACTTCGGGCTCTTAGTAGATGTTAGAGGACGACGACTCATAGACGATAAAACCTTCACAGCAACGCCTTTAGAGGAAGTTCATGGCCTTTTATCTCAACGCTTGGATGCTCTGTCCTTGTCGTCCGACACCTATATTAAGATTCTCTCCAAGTTTCCTGATATCATAAGGCCTACTTTCTCATCGCCTCGTGTGAAGCATGGGGTAGTACATCATATCCCTACCAGAGGCCCTCCCGTTAGAGCACGAACACGAGCTCGAAGACTCCACCCCGATAAACTTCTGGTTGCAAAAGCGGAGTTTCTAAAAATGGAAAAGTTAGGCATTATCAGGCGTTCTGAGAGTGCCTGGTCCAGTCCATTACAGTTTACATGGCTGTACGGCACTTTCGTTACTTCCTTGAGGGACGGAAATTTATTATATATACTGACCACAAACCTCTCGTTTCAGCAATGTCTAAGGTTTCTGATTCCTGGAGCAATAGACAACAATGACACCTCAGCTATATATCGGAGTTCACTACTGATTTCCGACATGTCCCCGGCGAAGAAAATCCAGTCGCTGACGCACTCTCACGTACCTCGACCTTCTCCGTGCATGCAGGCATCGACTATGAGGTGATAGCTAATGAACAACGACGGGACGCTGGGATTAAAACCCTGAGAGAAACCGTCACGGGGTTAAAGCTCCAGGATATACCATTTGGACACAATGGTTCCACCCTTCTATGCGACACATCAACAGGAAGAAATAGACCATTGGTTCCTCTCACGTTTCGTCGCCAAGTTTTTGATGCCATTCATGGTCTCTCCCATCCGGGCATCAGAACCACAAGTAAGATAATATCTAACAAGTTTGTATGGCATGGACTTTCGAAGGACGTAAAAGAGTGGGCAAGGCAATGCATGTCTTGTCAGAAGTCAAAAGTGCATCGTCACACTCGTGCTCCGCTCACAAGCTTTTCTACGCCACAACGCTGTTTCAATAGTATTCACGTGGACATTGTGGGACCCCTTCTACTTTCTCAGGGGTTTACCCACTTACTAACTATCATTGATAGGTTTACGAGATGGCCGGAAGCTGTTTCTCTATCTTCAACGGATAGCAAAGCCTGTGCCCGTGCTCTTATTTTTAATTGGATCGCTAGACACGGAATTCCTGCCAACATAACCACAGATCGGGGTGCTCAATTCACGTCTCACTTATGGTTCTCTCTCTCTCAATTGTTAGGCATGGAACTTAAGCTTACGACAGCTTATCATCCGCAGGCAAATGGTTTGGTGGAGAGATTACACCGTCGACTTAAAGGTTCCCTCTCTGCGAAGTATACAGATTCAAATTGGCTTGACCAACTGCCATGGGTTCTCCTGGGCATAAGAACAGCGCCGAAGGAGGATATAGAGGTTTCCCCAGCAGAAATGGTTTATGGAAGCTCACTCTGCGTACCGGGGGATTTTTTTAAGTTCTTCATCTTCCACGAGTCCTGAACATCATTTGGATACACTCCGACGAGTTGTGGGGGATTTACTCCCGCACCCTTCATATTGGCATTCTAAAAGTAAAAATTTTGTTCATCCGGCTTTAACAACCTCAAATTACGTTTTTATTCGGCAGGATGGACTTAAAAGAGCCTTACAGACTGCGTATGAGGGCCCATATAAAGTCATTCAACGTTTTGACAAATTTTTTGTCACTGATTATGGAGGGCGTCATGAGAAAGGTACTATCGATCGGTTGAAGCCGGTCTATATGGACCCTTCGAATCCGTTCCCCGTGCACCAACCACGTCGACGGGGTCGCCCTAACAAACGTATACAGACCTGCTGGGGGGGGGGGGAGCTATGTAGCGGTTCCATATCAGCTGGAGCGTAGGTCTGCGTCGTTTATTATTATTGTTATGATGTATATAGTGAAATATAGTCAGTAGATCTACAAACACCTTCTCTTCATTGTGTCAATCATCCCCTCTTCGTAGGCTCCACATATATACAATATACCACGCCTAAGATTATGTCCTAAGAGATAGTTAGCAATGTAAATCATATGCAATTCGGGCTTGTAATAAAAAAAGAAAGAGAAAATCAACCTGGCAACCCTGACAATTTAATGAATGTCGAGGGGGGAAGCAGCTTGAGCTGTCATGACGTTTTACTGAGCTAATAGCTGCTATTCTCCTTTATATATACAACAATAAATAATAACATAGATGAGAGGCAGAAAATTAACTGAAATTAATGTCAAGAAATTATATATTTTTAACTAATAATAATTATACGAGGACTTGAGCCCTTTTTGTTTACATTTTATTTGCTTTATTAAACTTAATGCATCTATTCATTCATGTTAGATCTTTACTATCAGGTAGATGTTCTCCCCTTAGTAATATTGGAAAAATGATAACAGCTTCGGAAAAAACAAAAAGACATGTTTGAAGAGCCAACTCCACTTTTTTATCACACGCCCGAATTGCATATGATTTACATTCCTAGAGATAGTGTAACTCAATATGCATGTCAAGCTTTTTTCGTGCATTCGCAACATCGACTATTTGAAGAAAAAGGAAAATTTGAAGAAACTTACGGTAGCTATCCAGATGTATTTTTCTAGTTACCAAATTTTTAATTTTGGTCAGGTTTATTATTTAGATATACTATACATTAATCAATTCTACCAAAATACAAATCCATCGTTAATATTTGTATAATAAACCCTTTTTGAGTTCATATAACACGTAGAGTCAGCTACTTTAAATCAAAAGAGTCAACTTATTCAAAACAACTGAAGACATGTATATAATTAGAAATGTAAATTTCATGCCATTTATGCGTGTTTTTTTTTTTTTTTTTTTTTGGGGGGGGGGGGTTGGCATTCGGAACAGTTCCTTTTGTTTTCCAAAGCTGTTATCATATTTCCTTTATTATCGAGAGCAGAACATCTACCTGATAATTAGGAATGTAAAAAATATGCACTTTGGCCTATAAAAAAATAAAAAGAAGAAATCAACCTAATAACCTTGAAAATGTGATGAATGTTGAGAGGGGAGCAGCCAGAGCTGTCAAGACGTTTTACTGAGCTACAAGCTACTATTCTCCTTTATATGTACAAATGAAGACATCAATAATAAATAATAACATTATGTATACCAATGAGAGGCAAAAAATTAACTCAAATGAATGTCTTAAAATTATATATTTTTAGCAAATAGGCCGTAAACTAATAACACAGGTCAACAAATTTGAACTTTCAAAAATCTTCTGGGGTGTAAGTATAATAAAAGTTATTCAGTTTTGATCACTGATTTCAAATCTGTAACTCTTTTTTCGAGAGTCCGACGGTTTTCGAGAAATCGGTCTCTACTTTTTTAACTTTTTTGGCCCATTTTCCAACTTCAACTTCAATTTAAGCCTAGAACGATACACATTTTGGGCATTAAAAAAAATGATTGGCTAGTGTTTTTTATGGAAATTTCATTTCTAGTCTTGGTTTTGACCTAAAAGGACTCCTAGGGGCGTAGGGTGCCGGAATAGGTCCAAAAGTCGATGAAATCCTTTGTACTTAAATAACTCCTTGAATATTGCATGAAATGGATTAATAAGGAATACATTAAAGAGATTAGACCCACAGCTTTCAAACAAGATGTCAAGCGCCCGATAAGAGCCTTTAAATTTGAAGAAATCGTCTATAAAAGTGTGTAAATTTTCATCCAATTTTGAGCAAAAATGCGCTAGAAATCTAAGACTCACGGTAGATGTAATAAAAAACAAGTGCTATAGACTGTAGTAGTAGCGCGCAGAAGAAGACTCTGACATCAGCTGAAGATAACCAAATTCAAAAACATGGATCTCTTATTTAATTACAAGGCAACTCCGAGGAAAGAGTGGGATCGCAGGGCTATGGATATCCAATCAAAGGAATAGTGTTCCTTGATGAGTCATGTCTCAGTACCTTTCATCTTCATCATCATGGATATGAATGGAACTGCTTTGAGGAATGCTGGATCAGTCGCCTTAATTTGAAGAAGACGGGATCGGAGTTTCGACGTGCTATAAAATTAGAGATTCATCTTCATGAGAAAGTATTTGTCATTTGGATCATCTTTGAGTACACTAAGAACAATTTCCTTTTCAGATTAACAATAAACATCGCTGTTGAATCAAGAAAGGGGAAAGAAATTATGACTCTATTAAGGAGTCAATGTTATTATGGAAGAAACTAAATTCCACATTCATCTCAAAATTTAAACCGATGTTAAAAATAAATGAGTTTGTCCAGGATACGAGTGTGATGGCATTCCGGCCATGCTATTTCTCGACTTCTTCTTGAAGAAATTTCCGATCATGAGACTTTCAAATCGCTGATGTCACAAGAGAAATCCGGATCCATTCAATAAACATGGTATTGGTAATGATTCAGATACATCTGATTTCACGCCTGACCTAGTTTAATACCTTGTATCATGTATTATCTCACTTTCAGTCGAAGGATATCAAAATCTCATTCAATTTATGGAGAAATACGCCGGTAAATCCGTCTCTTCTTGTTTTCCCGTAACCCAATCATTGGAGCTCTTAGGTCGAGCCAGTATTTTCAAAATAAAACGGGAAATTGACGAAAAGTATAGATTTATAACAATGGACGAGACTAAGGACTTCAAGTGTGACAATAGTCGAAAAGATATTCCACTTGAAACATTCAAAATTGGATAGTATAAAGAATGTCTGATATATCCAGTTGAAGAATATTGTTGCCGTGATAAGCATTGACTTGAAGAATTTTTGCTTGTACTAAAATACTCCGATCGTCAATTGTGATTCTGAGAGGCGTTTTTGCATGATGAGGGGATGTACTTTTCTCTAATGTCATAATTAAAGTTTGGCTCATCTTGTGTATATTGATCTTCATGAACTTTATTATTCCATTTTTATGGAATATATTTTCTTTTATTTGTTTTTGATGCTTCTAGTTTTTTAGAACATATGCAATCGATTCAATGACTTGTTATAGTATTCGATCTCAATGTAGTTAATTCCCTGACAATTATTACTTTTTTTCTTTTTAAATTATATCTGAAATATTTAAAATTGTATTATCAATTAAATTTATTTTTTTGGGTTGGTTTATGAAAACTAAATTTGGAATCACATTTTCTCTCCGAATCAATATTCAGTTTTTCTGATATAAATATATATATATTTTTGAAATAATCTTTATGAAATTTCATCCTATTTTATTTTTTTATATGGAAAAATTTAAGTGATTACAAAATGTGTTACTTTTGACTGTTTGAAGTTTTACTAATAGTTTTAAATGATAATTAAATTGTTGAATAAAAAAAAGTAACCACTAGATTGTTAAGTAAAATCATTTCATGTAATTGTATGTGTTTCTTAAATATGTAATATGAATTATAGGATTCACTTATGTGTAAAAGTGTAGAAATTTTGAGGGGCAATTCCGACAAAGACATATTGAGGTTTATACTATATTAGTATTGATTAAATAATAATTAATTTCGAGTCAAGTCCGAGTCCATTTCAAAATGACTCGGGTCTCATGCTATGGTATTAGTTGCTACAAATTTAGTGTTCTATCCTTTACAAATTTTTAATGCCACTCAAAAATAATAATAATCTATTCCAAAGTAAAACATCAAAATAATAAGTTACATTCCGCCCCTTCAAATTTAATCGGCTGAAATTCTGCCTTACTTCAAGGGTACCATATTTATTTATGACATCATCTCGGGCGTGCGTGTCAGCTGGACCCTTTTTATACATCACTGGTCATGACAAAGGCATTTAAAGGAGTGATTGGAAATATTATGCAACGAATAGTTAAGACGCATAATATTATTGTGATCCAACGGGATGTCATATTAACGAGGCACTTTGAGGAGTGATAATAATAATACGTGTATTTAAATTTGTATATTTAAATTTAGTATAAAAAGCAATACTTTTCAGTATTAAAGATATAGTCAATTGTAAATTATCAACGAGATAATATCAATTAACGCACATACGCTCTTGTGTAATAAAGTTCTAAGTTTCTACAACCAGTTCGCTTTAATCTCAACCAACGAAGGTTAGTTCCTGACCCCTTTGTTGTATTTCGGGTTCTGTTATTCTTAAAGGGGCAATTATTATCTTTAAATAAGGGGTATTATTTCAAAGTAAGTTAATTCCTTCCGAACATTTCTTTTACTTTCATATTTAACGATGAAGGTGTTTTTTATAGTTAAGAGTAGTATGGACTAAACAACTGCAATCTTTTTATTTAAAGGCCTTAATTCTCCATACTACCCCACCAACACTATAAAATGGCGTAGTCGGCAGGTTGAGTAATCGCTTTGCCATTGTACCAATAGAAAATTTGCGATTGAATAGATAATAAGTTATAGGTTGGTGTTGCAAAAACTAATCGAATAATATGAAATTTGAAAGATGATTTATTTGTCCCTTCCAGATTTACTAAATAACTATATGTATTAATATTTTCTGAATAGTCCCCCTCAGATTAAAAATCCTATATGCAGGGTGTTTTAGTATATTGCCAAAAACTGTTTTTATTCATGAAAAATATATTTTTCACTGTTAAAAGTGATAAAACGAATGAATAATCAAAGACTGATAGTCTGGATTAGGTCAGATTGACAAAGTGACTAATATCCATGCCAAATTTCAAAATGATACTTTCATTATTTTCCTAATACCTGATATGGACCAAAATTAGACGGAATTATTTCTCAAAAATAATAAGATTAATTAATTTTACCTTGCCTTCATTTGAAAAGGTTTAAACGAATTCAAATAATATTTGTATTTATATTTCCAAAAGATATTGAATATAATACATTTTTTACTGAATTGATATAACTAAATGTAATGAAAATTTTGAAAGGGAGAAGTAATAAAAAATAATATAAAATTGTATTTTTCATATTTTTATGATTGCATTGAATGAGCCATATTTCAGTAATTTTTGTCTTTAATGCATCTTTTTAAATTAACACTTTTCTCAAATGAGAAAAATGGTCCCACTAAATCGAAGTCATGACATAAAGGGTTCTATAAAATTTAAAAAAATTATACTCCTTCTAATATTTGAACCAAGTAAATTTCTAGAAAGCATTTCCTTGTACGTAAGGTGTTATGGAGTATTTATATATTTGGCTCAAAAGTACACTTATCTGTATATTTGTGTAACCTTCCCTACTTGCTTTCGACGATAGACAATTTAATCTAATAAAAACAGATATTTGGTTCATTTGACTTCAGCTGGTGCTACTTATAAGTGTTTACATACATCTTTAGCAAATTAAGGTTAGAAAATGTTCAACATAATTTCTCTATACTCCTTGGTCTTAAATCAACAAGAACTCAGTATTTCTGTTCGACAGTTAGTTAATTATTATATTTTAATAATTTGCAACAAACAAATTTTTGAAGATGTACACAATTACTTTCGATATAAATTAATTTACATAAACAGACTTGATATTTTTTAGTTATATTATGAATTATTTATTATGAGTATAATATTAATAAATGAAACTTCAAATTTAACAAAATTTGATTTTAAATTTGGATAAAATAAATATTTTATAGTTATTTATTTTTCTCAAAATTCTATATAAAATGATTGTAATAACATTTTTTTCACTTAAATATATATTTGGACTTTGTCCAAAATGCTTAGTAAATATAAATGTTCTGATAAGATTGTGAATTATTTATTTAGTAATATAATAATTTGATTTCAGATTAAATAATTGCAAATATCAAAACTTCACTAAATCATGGAATTACGACAATATTCAGTAAGTATAAAAATACATTACTCAAATAAGTAGCCCTATTTTGAGATAAAGTAAAAGTACAAAATTTAATATTATCAAATGATTTAATGCAAGCGTGAGCCTCATTTAAGTATTGATGATGGAAATTGTAGATACTGTAATATTATTTATTACTATTTTATATTTACCTTACAACCTCTAATTCTTCTTCAGTAGGATTTAATAAAACTAATGACGATAAAAATCCATACGTATGATCAATAAAAAAAAATATTTTTAATTTTTTTTTCAAAAATCATATTGTTACCATTTTGTATTATACAATTATTTTTATTACATTATTATTATTATTTGATTATGTAAGTCTGAATGACTTTATGTGCTTTAAAACAAACTTGTCTTTAATATCCATTTATATTTTATGAATTTGTTGGAATGGTTTGTTTATAACATGTTGACTTTGTTAATTTTAGATTTAGCTCTCCTAAAACGTTCGAAAATGTTTTCTATGGTTAAGATGTTTTTATTAAACACTTTTTATTTTTATTGCGAATAATTAACTTATTTTAGGAGATTTTTTTTAAATGTAAAGTTTATAAAAACGATAATTCATTGGTAATAAAAAACAATTCACTTCGATTACGATAAGTGAAATATGATTTTTAATTATGACCCAATTCATTCCAGAAAAAAAGTTATGAACCTTTGAAATTCAGCCCCGATTTTCTGGCCAATGTTCACATCACATCAAGTTCTGATTATAAATAGACATAATCTAAAAAGATTCCCTGAAATACAATAAAAATAACATATTAATATTAATCTAATTTCGTTTCCATGTTTTGCCTTAAAATTCAATATTTAATATTGAGTTCTTCAATATAATCGATTATAGCAACAGTTTACTTAAGTTTAAAAAGTAATTGGAGGTACCATTGGAAAGATAAATTTAAAAGGTATCATATTTGATATTTTTATTTATTGTCTTTTGTTTAAAGAAAAAATTAACATTTAAATCAAAAAATATAATATTTCTACTTTATTTCGGTGGTATTGATCAAAATGTACAATTTCATTCGTTTCAGCTTCTTACAGCATACTTGAAATTTAAACCATTCATACAATTGTATTTACACATTGATTCTAAAATTAAGAAATATTAAATATCATTTCTAAAATAAACATTCACACAATAAAAGAAAAAGTGTTAAACTGATGTACATAGGCTTAAAACATAAAAAAACACTTGTTCAAATTTTCTTAATAAATCATTTATAACATTTACAAAGTTTTGATGAAGGGGAGATTTTGTGCTCCTGAATTTGCACAAAATGTTTAACACTTTTAATATCCAAAACTTTATTTCATTTGGATTTTGACCCAAAGTATTCAAAGGAGAAGTGAATAGATTTCAGAAATATTTTAAATTTTTGGTTGACTATTCTTAATAATATTTCTCGAATCTCTTTTGTGACCTCACTTTCAGCTAAAAAATGGCTTGCACTTTCCCTACAAATCTTGCATTAAAGGCGCATGTTATCTTTCAATGTTTGACCGTAAATACTTTCCGTAGTAAGTGTGTTTGTATCAAGCCTATATTTTAGCCAATACAATCAATAGTCAAAGTATTTAAGAATATCGATAGCTTGTAATTTTTCCTTAAATTTATCTCCCCCTTTCTCAATTGGAGTTAAATATTGAGATTTTGTCACATTGTTCATTTGTGTTATTCCAATTTGTCTATTTTCCATAAATCATATACAATTGGAAAAAAACAATGCCTATGCCCAATTTCTCTTTTATGCTGTGGTATATTATTTAATAGTCTTATCATATCCAAGGCTTCGTTAAAGTATAATATTTTATCATCATTAAGGACTTCGCCCACAAAATCTAGCTTTTTCTCATGGAAGTATTGTAAATTAATTTCAGTTCATGGTTTTATTATTGGCTCCTGCCATTCCATTAAAGGAAGGATATTTCAATAGAAATCTTCACTAAAATTTACAATACTACTCCAAAACGTATTAATAGATTTGAGTACTTCCATGATTTTTCTAGACCTATTCCAGATAGATTACCTCCTATAAGTAGGAATGTAAATCATATGCAATTCGGGCGTGTTATAAAAAAAGAAAGAGAAAATCAACCTGGCAACCCTGACAATTCAATGAATGTCGAGGGGGAAACAGCTTGAGCTGTCATGACGTTTTACTGAGCTACAAGCTGCTATTCTCCATTATATATACAACAATAAATAATAACATAGATGAGAGGCAGAAAATTAACTGAAATTAATGTCAGGAAATTATATATTTTTAACTAATAATAATTATACGAGGACTTGAGCCCTTTTTGTTTACATTTTATTTGCTTTATTAAACTTAATGCATGTATTCCATCAGGCGACATCTTTACTATCAGGTAGATGTTTTCCCCTCAGTAATATTGGAAAAATGATAACAGCTTCGGAAAACAAAAAGACCTGTTTGAAGAGGCAACTCCACTTTTTTATCACACGCCCGAATTGCATATGATTTACATTCCTACCTATAAGAAATGTACACCTGGTAGATACCTTCCTGATTTTTTCTACAGCAACGGTCAAATAAAAAAATGCTCTCTCTTCGTTTTGACTGCACAAAGAGAATAAAAAAATTATAAAGATCATTGATGCCTATGAAACCACAGATGCTCTCTCCAATATGAATGAACTTAACAGGAAACTTAATTAAGGCCTATATCTGGAAAAAATAATGAATAAATCTAACAAAATTAAAGACGAGTTAATATTATATTGTATTTTGTACACAGATGACTATGAACTTACTATTAAATTTAGTTTTAGACTTCTCTAAATCACGATATCGAGAACTCGGAAAAGAAATTTTGTTCTTGGCAACTATACGTCGCCTCATTGACATATCTTCTTCACTTAATTTGGAAACAAGATTAGCTAACTCAATCATGACTTACTTGAAGACTCAATTACTCTCTCTCTCTCTCAATGATAGAGATAAAAATATTAGTATTGTTGGCTAGACATTCTACTTACCAATCTCCCCTTTTAAAGATCTATACATATTTAACATTTACATATAATAGTTGATAATGTGATAATCGACTATATTCAAGGCACGTACAAGTATATGTGCTCGTAACCATTTGTACTATGTATTATCTAAATATTGTAACTATATAAAGTTCAACAAGGAGAATAATAAAGTCAGAGTAAACCAACCCTACTCTCATTTACTGTCGTATCCGTATCCAACAATTATTATATTTTATGAAACTTATTATTCAAGGCTACTACTTTTTTGAGATCGTACTTTGGACTTGAAGGAAATGAAGTGATTAAAACTTTACTTTGTGTCATGTTCAAAAGTGTACATTCTAATTACAAGGACATGATACCAATGCATCCGATTTCCAAACTTGATTCGAAGCAAGTGAAAACTACTGTTTATGAACAAGTGATTAAAGCAATGACTGAAATTGACTTCCATGAATGTGATAAGTATCATCAATTTGATTGATTTATCACGTCGAGCTTTTTTGTCCACTCGCAACCTCGACTGACAAAAGGGAAAGGAAAAATTTGGAAAAACAACTGGTAGCTACTCTTCTGTATTTTCTTGGTTGCCAACTTTTTAATATTGGGCAGAGTTATTATTTAGATATACTATATATTTATAAATTCTACTAATCACAAACCAATCGTTACTACTCGTAATATATTCAAAATTCGAAAAAAGGGTGCGCAATCCTTGATTTAATATATTTTTTATGTATCAAATTCAGAAATAATAATAATACCCTTTTTGAGTTCCTAATACGTAAGTTCAGCTGCTTTAAATCAAAAGAGTCAAATGATGAAAATCAGCTGAAGGGAGAATACATAGTGTTTTTGTTTATCTCAAAAAGCTCGACGTGTATACCACTTATTGCTCGTCAAGTTTTCACCTGTATAGGAAATTTTTTTGTTTCAGAAGTTAATAATAAAATAAAAAACGTACTTTGACTATAATAAAAACTGTCACAAAAAGTTAAATGAGGGGTATTAAAATGATAATGTTCATTTATTTATTAATCAATAATAATTTTATAATAGTCCCTTTTAATCTTATTCAGACCTGTTATGAAACTATCTTTTCTAGAGTTTGTGTAATATCTTTCATATTATCTTCAACAGCCAATTTCTTCCTTTCCTTGTCTCCTAATTTTTTAAATTTATTTGCTTTTAACTTTGCGGCACCATCAAATATGACTTTTATGATATTTGGGCGTGTCTTTTCGTCTTCTGTACCTTTTTTGTACAATTCATGATTTAAAAACATAAAACTGGTAAGGAAAAGTGATAAAACATCAAGACATTGATTTTTTACCAAACCAAATAATATTTGTTTTCTTTATAACTTTCCGTGCTATCCATGAATGTATTTTTATAAGATTTTTGAGTTACGAACTTTCCCATTTTTCACTACATACGATTCTTATAAAATATTACAGGTAGAAGCAACATAACTTGATCTTATTTAGTTTTAGTTTAGTTTTTCTGCTTAGTTTTATTAACTCTTCTTACAATTATGGTTTCTTCTTCTTAATTAGACTGTCCATATCACTGTGTGTGTTTTTATTCAGGGCTGATATTTTTCGTGACCTGACATTAAAACAACATGTATTTTTCCGTTGATAATGGGAAAAATACATGTCGATACAATTTTGAATTTAACTATTTAAATTGTGTTTATAGGCCAATTTTCAATTAGATTTAAGATTCAGAATAAAAAAATATAATAGATAGAGATATATCTAGTTGTATTAGTTTCATTCAAATCCATGACCATAGGTTAACTCAGTTAACCTAATTTTGATGGAGCTATTAATATATACTTTTGTTATCTCCTTTTTGGAGGACAGCAAAATCAAGTAAGAATTCCAAATTTAAGATCTAATGCTACTGTGTTCACTTTTTCAAGAAATACAAATGACTTTTCGTGTTTATATATATGCTTTTTAAAAGCATATATAGGATTGTACATTTTGTGTGGTTTTTAAATAGACAATCTATTAATTTTCTCTGAAACAAGTCCATAAAAAGATTTGAATCTATACAATCAGCCTTAGGGTTTGATAATCCTGAAAAAAAATACCAAAAGTGGACTTATGATGGATAATTTTGTCTTGATATCTCGGCACCATCTTAAGTCTATGAATGTTTTGTTAATTTGTTCATTCCGTTTTAGCTATTAAAGTTTAATGGCATGACGGTATGAGCCTTATTTACTTATTTCTTTGTTTACTAAGACTATGTACCGAGTGTTATCAATTATTTAGGAAAATAATTTGATAACTGATATCACTGACATCTGGACTACACAATCTTGAATGGTATTAGTAAAGTATATCAATTATCCTAGGACTAAGATTTTTTTGATTGAATATCTCAGCATCGAACTCACAGATTTCTGTTTTATTTCATCCCTCATGATGTTTTCCTGCAGATTTATATTTTTCTGCTTAACTTCAGTAAACGTCTCTATGTATGTCACGTTGGATGAGTTAGTTTTTTTTTTGTAAAGTGGAAAAAATAAATTTAACCGTGTTATAGTGATTTCTTCGAGGAAATTTGGACTTCTACAGAAAGATATTTCTTCTAATATCTATGAAAGATAACCTACTGTGCCTCAAATTCAGCGAAGGCTTCGTATTTGGAGATTTCACTATGGAGGGCTCCTCCATAGTGAGAATTTTTACGCATTCTATGACGTAATAATTCCTTTATATACAAATATAAGGCATAAGATAAGGTAAGTAGGAATGTAAGTTTCAAGCAAATCGGGCTTGTAAAAATCAAAAAAAGAGAAAAGCAACCTGGTAACTCTGACAATTTTATATATGTTGAGAGGGAAGCAGCTTGAGCTGTCATGACGTTTTACTGAGCTACAAGCTGTTATTCCTCTTTATATATACAAATGAAGACATTAATAATAAACAATAACATTATGTATGAAAATTATATACTTTTATCAAATAAGTCGTAAACTAATATAATTATTAAGGAGAGTTGGACTTGAGCCCTTTTTATATTTCATGTATTAACCCAATAGTTTGTATTCCTTTCGACTTCAAGCCTTAAAAATGGGTAATATGTGCAAGAAGTGCAATTCAAGTAACTTCTTGAGCCCCCTTTCTCCAGCACAATACCTAAATTTGACTCTAAAATTACCCCAGTAGGCATAAGTACATTAAATAAATACATACTTTTTATTCAGTAATAGATTGAAACAATTTAATAGAATGTGATTAAGACTTTTTAGTAAATTCGATACTAAATACATACAAACAAAAAATCAAAAATCTCTCTTAATTGGTCCAATATAAAATTATGTGCACACATTCAAATAAAAAATGACCAAACGTTTCCAATGCTGATTTGCAAAAAAAAAAAAAAACTCCTCCTCCCTGGTCCGACCGTATATACTGCCTAAGGATAATGTGTTGGTAACCACTCTGTATTTAACCCAAAATAAGTTAAAATCAAAATTTTTATTTTTTAGCCCACTGACTATTTCTCCCACTGGGGCCGTCAAGACAAACCTATAATTTTTCTACAACTTTTTCTGCTAGTTCAGTATATACAATATCATTTTTTTCCCAAAATATACTTATACCCTTCGCAAACTTTAAAATTCTACACGGATTATTCCCTTTTTCCTCCTCTAAACTCTTGCCAATGTTCTAATATAGTATATATTAAACAATTCTGCTCCATACTGAGCTCTTATCTAAAATCTGCTGGAACCACGTAAAGATCATAATTTTCCAAAAATCTTGAAAACCTAACAAACCCAGACCTCCCAAGTTCTTGGGAAAAACTATTCTTTTCTAACTGCAAGCTCTACTGCATCCTCTCGGAAATAAAAAAATTTCACAAATTTTATCAACTTTTATACATAATCAGAAAAAAGAGTAATTTTTTATATATGCGTCGTCTTCGGTAAAATCAGAGTATTCCATATGTAAATTCTTGCAGCAATATTATTTTTCATAAATGACGCAAATCTAGCAGAGGTTCTTTCCTATTTTTGCTCGATCATTTTTTCATTCTCTATATGATCCAACTCTTTTAGATCTATGAATTAAAATTTTCATCATAGGAGTCAATTGTAAATAGTCAAAATTAGGTAAAATATTAAAATCAGCCATAACCGGAGTTTTCTTATAATTGATCATTAATCCTGAATATGTAATACTGTTGTCTAACAAACTAAAAGTATGTTTAAAAGATGCCTAAATCTCTTCTTGACTTACTGAATATACAAGAGTGACGTCATCAGTGAAAGCTTCTACTTTATACTCTGATTTACCCACTTGTATCCCTTATATACCTTTAGACTCTTTGTTCTCAACCAATAATGGGTTTAACGCTATAACAAAAAGCGCAGGAGAGATGGGATTTCTTTGTTTGCAGCCTCTGTCCACTTTAAAAAAAAAACATTTTTTGCTTCCATAATGGGTTTTGAAGTCACAGAGACTTACTGGCACTATCTTTATAAAATTATTCCTCAAACCATGCGCCTTCAAGCATGCTATTATCTATTCATAGGATATGTTGTCATATGTCTTCGTAAAATCTATTGAAATCACTGCCACATTTGCATGTTTCTTTTTGTGCTTCAGAGATAGAATCCTTAATCCCTATTACCACATCCTCCATGATCCTACCCGGAACAAACCCTTTTTTCGACTCACTTAAAATGTCTGGTAAGAGCATTCCTAATCGCATTGCCAGGATGCCATTATATATTTATAAGATACGTTAAGCATAGTTAATGGTCGGAGGTTTTCTATATATCTTGGATCCTTGTCCGCCTTGGGTATAAGAACGAGCTGTTCTGTTGAAATGGGGCTCTCGAAGCGTCTTAGCTTCACTGAAAACTTTTTCTAATAATGGTGATAAAAGAGAACAATTTTTTTTATAAAATTCCATTGGAAAACCATCTGGGCCGGGTGACTTCTTCTTATATGCCTCAATAAATCTCTTTATTTCTAAAACACTGACATCTTTTCCTAAAATATCCTTATACATTTCTTGAACCCTTGCTATTTTTTTAGTTGGTCCTTTTTCAATATCTTTTGTAAAATCTGCACTATGGTAAAAACATTTGATGCATTTTTTATTTGGGTACTTAATATAGCATTACAGGTGTATAATTCTTGAAAATATTTTGCTACCATGTTTGACACCTTACTAGAGTTAACTTCCACATTTCCCTTTTCATCAAATAACATTTTTATCTCCTTCGCTGCTTTTCCACTCTGTTCTATTTTATTAATCTATTAAGCGACGCCTGCTCTTTTGGGACGGAGTTTAGACCGATTCTGATGAGCTATACACTCAGGCTTTAAACAGCTTTTAATTAAGAGCAAAATTCCTCTTGTTGGATGTTTACTCATTTTAATTGCAGAAATCATTATAGCCTCATAACCATTTGGGCAACTATCTTTAAAACTGCTTCCAACCAACTTAGTGTCGCACAACGATAATACATCAGGACCAAACGACATGAGATGTTCAATTACTTTACCTCGTTTTTCTGTGTTAGCAATTGAATTTAAATTTACAGATATAATTTTTAATTTCATATTTGATATTTTTAAATTCGTTGAAATTGAAAGAAACTTATGAAAAATGAATAATTCATTAAAATTGAGTTAATCAAATTCGTGTAAAAATCTATAGAAAAACTAATAAAACTAAAAGGAAAGAAAAACATGCCAAAAGCCTTCTGGGTGGGATTATAAAGGGTGTAATTAAAAGGTATTAAGCACATAATTAAAATAGTGTAGTAGGATATCCAAACTAATAAATATAGATATTCATAATTATTGTTCATTTTTTTCATTATTGGTTATTTTCATCATGTTCGTTGATCCTTATCGGATCTCTTTCCCTTGATTTCTTTTGTTTTTTCTCTCTGGGACTTTCTAGTGTTCTCTTTTGCTTTGTCTTCCCCGGCAATCTACTTTCATTTTTCGATTTTAAATTTACATCTTCTCGTTTTCTTAAGACCATTTGATTAACCTTGATATATGAGATTTCTGTGCTCTTTTTGGTTATTATCCGATTCCTTAGTAGAAACAGATTCAAGTCCTTCTTTTTCATCTCTTTGGTCTCCATCCATTTCGATCTTCTTTTGCGCAGTATCTCGATCCATTGTATTTTCGTCCAGGTTGCAGTTATCCTCTTCTTCCTCCTCCCAACGTGCTATCTCCTCAGTGTACAGTCTATCTTCAGCTCCTCCTTTTCTTTCTGGGAGACTCAATTCCATACGAAAATATCTTTCAAAATCAGAATATGTTGTTTTTTTGCCCACATCTTAAGCACTTAAAGGACTGAAGTTGTTGCATATCAGGCAAGAGCTCAACCTTCCCTCCCTTGATAGGCATTATCGCCGGTAGTCTTCTCTTGGGCTTGATTTTAAGTTTCGATTTTCCAGACATAAATTTGTTATTAATTTCCACATATTCCAAATCCTCGTCCTTTTCTGGTTTGAATGAATGTGGAACTTCCTCTATACTTCCGACCACTTCTCCAAAATGAGATATAATTTCCTTTGATATAGGTAAATCAGTCTGGGATCCATTTTTAATCGTCACTTTGACAGGCCTTTGAGCTTTTCACATATTTTCAAGCCCTCTAACTTGGCAAAAGATTCCATCCTCGATTTCTAATTTTCCACCAATATCTGCAAATTTTAAAAGGATATTAGTTGCTTTTTTAAGCGTGATAATAATATATCCTGCTCCGCTCTTGCAGTCATTTATTCTCATGATTTCATCTTCAGAGAGCAGTAAGAGATCAAATATTTTTTTGTAATGACTTACTTTTAGGTAAAAACCTTTTATATTATATTTTCCATATCTTTCCAATCTAAAAATATCTTGTCCCATATTGGGTCCACTTTTATATTCTCCCGTATGGCAGATCTAATCTTACTTGAATAGGATATAGTTAGGAATGTAAGTTTCAAGCAAATCGGGCTTGTAAAAATCAAAAAAAGAGAAAAGCAATCTGGTAACTCTGACAATTTGATAAATGTTGAGAGGGAAGCAGCTTGAGCTGTCATGACGTTTTACTGAGCTACAAGCTGCTATTCCTCTTTATATATACAAATGAAGACATTAATAATAAACAATAACATTATGTATACCATAGATGAGAGGCAGAAAATTAACTCAAATAAATGTCAGAAAATTATATATTTTTATCAAATAAGTCGTAAACTAATATAATTATTAAGGGGAGTTGGACTTGAGCCCTTTTCATGTATTAACCCAATAATTTGTATTCCTTTCGACTTCAAGCCTTAAAAATAGGTAATATGTGCAAGAAGTGTAATTCAAGTAACTTCTTGAGCCCCCTTTCTCCAGCACAATACCTAAATTTGACTCTAAAATTACCCCAGTAGACATAAGCGCATTAAATCAATACATATTTTTTATTCAGTAGTAGATTGAAACAACTTAATAGAATGTGATTAAGACTTTTTAGTAAATTCGATACTAAACATATGCATAAATTATACGTAAAGATATAATATATATAGGTAAAAACTCAAATTAGAACAAAATAATTTTAACTCAAAGTAAGATTAAGCCTCAAATGTAAATGTTGTGAGGGATGTCGAGTCATTTATGTGATAATTTAATTAATGAAGGAAAAGTCATATATATATATATTTAAAACATTTAATGGCAATTACAAAATTAATAATCAATTAACAATTTAATAAATTCATCCATAAAGTAAGAGTAAATAAATTATCTAATCGAGTTAGCGTAAAATCCTTAATCGTTGATAATGGAGATGATAAATTTTAAAGTTATAACGAATATCCTAGGTTAGTGAAATGACAACTAAATGAATTTGAGACAGAAGCCTTGAGAAAACTAAACATTATAGAACACGCTCAAAGTCGAACTCACGACATAAATATATAGAGATTTATTCAAGAATCGTAATTGAAGACAATTATGATATTTTTAATTCCATCACTAACAAGACCTTGTTTCCTTGAATGTCCAACTCAACATCTCCTTAGTCAATTTCATGTTCTATACTGAAAATCTGATCCTTCATACTACGGTATTTGAAAGTAAAGAAGTGTTGTCCAAGATTAACAAATAAGCTTAGCGAAAGGATATCTTCACCATCATGTCATGTTATTACACTTGAATCGCTCATAAGTAAATGTCTGCATGTGATTGAGAAGAACAAGAGATACATATAACTGAAGAAAATGTCAACAGAATCCATAATCCACCATAGCAAGTTCTTTAAATACGATGAAGGGGATGAGGGATTTGATGATCATCAGATGGAACACGGACTCCAACAAAATTGGAGATTTACAATGACTATATTGAAATTATCCCAGTAGTGAAGGAATCCATGGAAACATCCCAAAAATCTTGAATCCTAGAGTTAATATAATTAATATTTATTATTTATTATGAAATTATTGCTTTAATTTCTAACATTTAATAGTTATTATGGTTTAAGTTTGCCATTACAGTATTTGCCCACTCTTCTTAGGACGATAGATTTGGAGAAGTCTTTAGAGCCAATTACAACTCTGATGTATGGAAGTTTTGTCCTTAGAGCAATTGCCTACTCATAGTAGGAAACAAGGAATTTGGAGTAGTCCATAAAGGCAATGTCGAACACATTAATGAATGGAGAATTGAAATCCCTGTCGTAAATCCAAACATGTTCACATCGATGTTCTACGATTCAATCTAATAGGCATTTTATTGAAATAATTGATTGTTTCTCAACTGAGTATTACACGTATTACACAAATCATGCGAGATCTTTACTATCAGGTAGATATTCTCCCCTCAGTAATAAAGGAAAAATGATAACAGCTTTGGAAAACAAAAAGTACTATTCTATGTGCCAACCCTAAGAAATCTCGCGTGCGAGATTTTTCTTGAAATTTACATTACCAATAATAATATATTAAATCAAGGATTGCGTGTCCTTTTTTTGAATTTGTGATTATTATATAAGTATTAACGATTGACTTGTGTATTGATAGAATTTATCAAAATATAGTATATATAAATAAAAACATTGCCCAATATTAAAAAGTCGGCAATAGGTAAAATACAGAAGGGTATCTACCAGTTGTTTTTCCAAATTTTTCCTTTCCATTTTGTGAGTCGAGGTTGCAAATTGACAAAAAATCTCTTTGCGCTATGTATGGAAAAAAGCGACATAGGGGAAAGGGCTGTTTGAGGAGTAGTTCATGGTGAAATCCATTCCCCTGATACCAAAAGCTGACCATTGTTTTTTATAACAGCAAACTATTTAAAGTTAATCTAACAAATAAATTTAAAATTATATTTAATTCATAATTAAATGTAAAAATGATATATGTACTATATAATATAATTATAAAAAGTATTGGATGATAAAAAACATCTTTTCATGTCACTCTGTAACAAAGATATCGATTATTTTCAAAGTTAAATATGTACTAAATTTTTCTTGTGCAAGAACTGCAGTTATAAATTCTTCTTGAGAAACTCTTCCATCTGAGTCTGTATCCATTTCTTGAAAAACATATTTTGCCAATCCTTTTTGATTATCACCTTCACTAGAATCTTTAGTTAAAAAAAGGGAATATAAATCCTTAATAACTCTCCTCATTTCTTTAAATGAAATGCTTCCATCACGATCAATATCAAATATTTTAAAAATCTGATTCAGATTATCCTCAGGTGTTCCTGAACTTAAGACATAGAGTATAATCATGAATTCATGAAAGTCGATCAATCCATCCCCATTGGTGTCATACATACGGAAAATATGTTTTTCTAACTTATCTACATGTTTTGTATCGGGATAACATCCAAGAATCATACATTTAAAGTATTTTCGTGATATTTGTCCCTGAGGATGCTTTGCTAAAAAATTAGAATGATATTCATCGACTTTAGCTCTATTTAAGGCTGTATGACGGGATATATAATCAAGATCTTCATCTTTGAGTATTGGCGTACCATTGGAGCAGCCCATAGTTGACAAAAATAGCTGAAAATTAAAAAATGATATGACTTAATGTCATTTTATTAAAATTTTAGATAAGAAAATATGCAAATTTCAATATAAAACCATTGGAACTGTTAGGAGCAAAAAATTATTTCAAATATTTCAATTTTAAAAACCTTATAAATCATGAATAATTTTTTAATATTATAAAGAATAAACTTCTTAAGATTAAATAACTTGACACTAATGTTTCTATACTAAACTAAAACGTTTAAATTATTTCTTTATTTCTTTTTCAGAATAAATTTTTGTGTTATTCAATATTTCTTTACTTTAAATTTATTTTGCAAGATTTAATAATGAAAAATATATAGTTCATTAAAAAATTATCTTTTTTACAAAAATTAAAAAAAAAAGGTAAAATTAAACTAAAAAAAACTGTTATAGTGAGTGTAATTTAAACTAAAATAAATACTATACGATATTTATAACTTGTGATCATAATTCAATATTTTGAGTGATTTCTATTTACCGATAAATTTAGGTATCAACAAATATATAAAATAATTAATTGTTTGTTTAAATTTATATGAGAACGGAAGTTATAATATTTTATAATTCTAATATAAACTATTTTAATATATCAACGTCAATACTCACCAAATACGATTTTAAAATGTGTAATACAAAAATAGTACTGTATTAAAAACTTATAAATACACCAACTATGATCTTACGTCATTTTTCAAGGCTATGAGAGTGAAGCCCGCCCAATTTATGTATATATATAAATACCTAATGTATGTATTGATAGGAATGTAAATAATATGCAAAACGCCGCGTGCGAGATTTTGTGGAGTTGGCTCTTCGAACAGTACTTTTTGTTTTACAAAGCTGTTATCATTATTCCTTTATTACTGAGGGGAGAACATCTACCTGATAGTAAAGATCTCACATGAAGGAATACATGTATTAAGGTTAATAAAGCAAATAAAATGTAAACAAAAAAGGGCTCCAGTCCTCGTATAATTATTTGTTAAAAATATATAAATTCCTGACATTAATTTCAGTTAATTTTCTGCCTCTCATCTATGGTATACATATTGTTATTATTTGTTATTGATGTCTTCATTTGTATATATAAAAGAGAATAGCAGCTTGTAGCTCAGTAAAACGTCATGACAGCTCAAGCTGCTTCCCTCTCAACATTCATCAAATTGTCATAATTACCAGGTTGGTTTTCTCTTTCTTTTTATTTTACACACCTCATTTGCATATTATTTACATTCCTATGTATTGAATAGTATTAAATGATAATGCTAGCTAATAGTGATGAGAATTCCAACTCTTTAGTATCTAAATATTTATCTATGTATTTAAATTGTAATTCTAAATCTTATCGTAATTTATAATATTCTTTCATTTAGACGGCACGATTCTAATATGAAAGAAGTATCATATACATTTTAAACTGTTGAGGTGTACAACCAACCTATTTGATCGGCATTGGAATCATTTTTTTGTTAAACATTTATTAGACATCATGATAGCATGTTTTTATTCTAGATTTAAATTAGTTCTCTCTGGTTAGACATGCCATCTTGGACAACACATTCCATTGTTTTCGATGATGTAATCCAAATTTTTTTCACTTGATATGCTATTTGCACCAAATAAAGTTCACAAGGACATAATTAAATATTACTTCCAAGAGTTTCAAAAGCAACTTTGAAATTTTAAACTTTCTTTTCTCAATATGAGAATTTTCCGATATAGTATGTTTTCATTCTCGACCAACAATTTATGAATTTAGCATGTGTAAATTTGATCTTGAAAAAAATTATTAAAGTTTATGAAGCTTGAATTAGTTCTTGCAAAAAAGTTTTTGGGAATTTTTGGTAAAATTATTGACTCCACAATGCCATATATTTTAGTTTTTATTAACCTTAATTTTCGATTTATGCTAACAAGAACAAAGTATCAATAGTTTTATTAGCTCTTTAGTAAATAATTATTTGACCAACTCAATTCGAATGTTCCCAACTTTTATTTGATTAATAATAATGTCGAATTTATTTTCTTTTTTAGTCAAATATTCACGATCATGCAGATACTGGATGAGATTTATATTTTTAGACTGGCGTCTCCCATGACTCTTTCAAAATCTATAATCTTTACTTATTTGTGTGTCTTGTTTTATCAGTTCATTTGTAAGTGCAAAGATTTGAATTTTTTCAAAAATATTTAAAATAGCTTCTTTCGTTGAAACCAAAGCTTCCGTAAGCTTAAGTAGTCAGTTATCCTCTGGATTAAAATATAACTTTTTCTTATATTTCAATATTGCAATTCCAGGAGTTTTTCTTATTTTCAATAAGGGCATAATCAATGCAACAGAATAATTCTAACAAGTATTTCAATCCTATGGAAGATTGGGCTCCTTTGAATTACTCAAAAAGATTTTTTTCTATTATATAGTAGCGCGCAGAAGGATTAAGAAACCGGCTGAAATCCGATTTCACCCATAAGTAGCTCTACCGTGAGTCATTGATTTCTAGCGAATTTTTGCTCGAAATTTGATGAAAATTTACACATATAGATGAACGATTTCTTCTTGATTAAGGATTATTATCGGGCGCTTGATATCTCGTTTGAATGCTGTGGGTCTCAGATCTTTAATGCATTCCTTATTAATCCATTTCATGTAATATTTAAGGAATTATTTAAGTACAAAGGACTTAACCTACTGATTTGAAATCAGCTTGCAAAACTGAATAACTTTTAATATACTTATACCCCTTAGGATTTTTGACTGTTGATCAGTGTAATTAATCAATAAAGTGCCTAATTGAATTAACTTAGAATCATAGGTTTAATATAATCTTCTGATAGAAATGAATTTGTACTTATTTCTTTTCACCTCTCAAAGAACGTCAACGTCAATATGATATTATTGCTGCAATTAAGGATAGTGCCAGAAGTTACGAAAGAATTTAGAGATCCAATAAACCCATTATCATGAAATGTATGAACAATAAAACCTATTTGGGGGTTACCAAAGTCCTTGGAAAAACCAAATCTCTTCAAAGTATAGATGAAGCAAATATAATTTTATTAAGGATCCAGTGATGTATAAAAAGGGTCCAGCTGACATACACGCCCGAGATGACGTCATAAATAAATATGGTACCCTTGAAGTAAGGCAGAATTTCAGCCGATTAAATTTAGAAGGGGCGGAGTGTAACTTAATATTTTGATGTTTTACTTTGGAATCGATTATTATGATTATTTAGTGGCATTAAAAATTTGTAAAGGATAGGACCCTTTGTCGCAACTAATGCCATAGCATGAGACCTGAGTCATTTTGAAATGGACTCGGACTTGACTCGAAAATTAATTATTATTTAATCAATACTAATATAGTATAAACCTCAATATGTCTTTGTCGGAATTACACCTCAAAATTACTACACTTTTACACCTATAATTCATATTACATATTTAAGAAACATATATAATTAAATGAAATGACTTTATTTAACCATCTAGTGGCTACTTTTTTTTATTCAACAATTTAATTATCATTTAAAACTAATAGTAAAACTTCAAACAGTCAAAAGTAATATATTTTGTAATCACCTAAATTTTTTTTATAAAAAAATAAAATAGGATGAAATTTCATGATTATCTCAAAAGTATATATATATTTATACAAGAAAAACTGATCATTGATTCGCAAAACCAATGTAATTCCAATTTAAGTTTTTATAAATAAACACAAAAAAATAGATTAAATTGATAATACGATGAAAATGTACGTTATAATTACAATTTTAAATTTTCCAAATATAATTTAAAAGAAAAAAAGTAATAATTGTCAGGGAATTAATTACATTGAAATCGACTACTATAACAAGTAATTGGATCGATTGCATATGTTCTCAAAAAATAAACATCAAAAAGAAATAAATAAAAAAATATTACATAAAAATGGTATAATTAAGTTTATGAAGATCAATATACACGAGATGAGCTAAACTATAATTATGACATTAGAGAAAAGTACATCCCCTCATCATGCAAAAACGCCTCTCAGAATCACAATTGACGATCGGAGAATTTTAGTACAAGCAAAAATTCTTCAAGTCAATGCTTATCACGGCAACAATATTCTTCAACTGGACATATCAGGCATTCTTTATACTATCCAATTTTGAATGTTTCAAGTGGAATATCTTTTCGACTATTGTCACACTTGAAGTCCTTAGTCTCGTCCATTGTTATAAATCTATACTTTTCGTCAATTTCTTCAAGAAGAAGTCGAGAAACGGCATGGCTGGAATGCCATCACACTCGTATCCTTGACAAATTTTCAAACGTTGTTACCTCCATTTTCGGTGACCCCAAGTTCCTGAGTCAAATCCTCAGGCATTTTTTAACTTAATTTAAAATGACACTTGTTGTTTTTGAATGGAATAGAACTGAGTCATAAAAGAAGAAGAAGAAGAAAGAAGAAGAAGTTTGAAAAGACAAATGTTGCCAACAACCGTCTTTTGCGTGCATGTTAGCTGGACCCTTTTAATACATCACTGAATATCATTATCCAGCTCATAGACAACCTTTACTTGGACTGATCGAGGGTGCTGTTATCGCACCTATTAGAAAAACTATACAGAAACAGCTGCTGGTTGAACGAAAATTGCAATTCCTTATTAAAAAGATGAAAGGTTTATTTTGCAGAGTCTAATTATTTATATAAATTGAGATCAGTATGCCTCATTGCTGTTTTGTCTGTATTTGTAATAATACTTAATAAAAGAATAAAATAGTTGTATTTCATTTCATCCCAAAGAAAGATAAGCTGAATTAAATTATTCAAATTTAAAAGGTATAAGCTGTCTGAAAAATTGTTGCTATATACTCTAAGAATCTTTGGAGAAGATTCATTCTCAGAACAATCTTTTGAAGGAAAAAGTTATAAGAAAAGATTTAAAAATCCTAAATTGAAGCAATATTTTAAAATATTATTCCATTTTAATTTATATATATTTAGAAATGTATCGTATGTACAAAGTGCAACTTATTACAAGTAAAAATAAGATCTAGTGTTTTAAGTTCAAAATTTACAATTTTTATGTATATAAGCATTTTATGACAAATTAGAAAATTCTAGGATCCTCAGTTTTATCTCTTGTATTTGATTTCCATTTTCTTGCCCAATATCAAATAAAACATATTTATGAAGTTTGAATATCTTAAGTATGTCAAAATTAATTGAAAAATTGAAAGGTAATGTAAAAATTGAAATTAAGATATACTTGTTGTGACATGTTATACCGACCAGTAACAGTCAAGTTAACAATTTCTAAGAGAACTTTTTTATAGAGACTCTTTATCAATAAGCACACTTGTGATGGAAGCAAGCTGAGGGAGAAAGAGTATCCTGGTCACTCAGCTTGATCACTCTCACAGTTTTCGATGATCCAGATCAATCAAAAACTTCTTAAATGTTCAATCATTGCAGCAACTTCTTTATTAGCTAGTATGAAGCAATGCCTACATATAACCCTTAAATAGTAGTACTTGCTTGACTTATGTGAGTATTGATCTTCATGAAACATCTGTTGTAAAATAAAATTTGCTTCACTAATGAATAATTACGGGCAAAGAAAAAATAGTGTAAATCACGATAAAATTTTAAAATGTTTTAGCTTTTTTGGCCCATTTTCCAACTTCAACTTCAATTTAAGCCTAGAACAATACACATTTTGGGCATTAAAAAAAAAAGATTGGCTAGTGTTTTTTATGAAAATTTCATTTCTAGTCTTTGTTTTGACCTAAAAGGACTCCTAGGGGCGTAGGGTGCCGGAGTAAGCCCAAAAGTCGATGAAATATTTTGTACTTAAATAAATCCTTGAATATAAAATGAAATTGATTAATAAGGAATGCATTTAAGAGATTAGACCCACAGCTTTCAAACAAGATGTGAAGCGTCCGATAAGAGCCTTTAACTTTGAAGAAATCGTCCATCAAAGATTGTAAAATTTCATCCAATTTTGAGCAAAAATGCGCTAGAAATCTAAGACTCACAGTAGATCTAATAAAAAACAAGTGCTATAGACTGTAGATGTAGTGCGCAGAAGAAGACTCTGACATCAGCTGAAGATAACCAAATTCAAAAATATGGATCTCTTATTTAATTACAAGGCAACTCCGAGGAAAGAGTGGGATCGCAGGGCCATGGATATCCAATGAAAGGAATAGTGTTCCTTGATGAGTCATGTCTCAGTATCTTTCATCTTCATGTTATAAAATCAGAGATTCATCTTCATGAGAAAGTATTTGTCATTTGGATCATCTTTGAGTACACTAAGAACAATTTCCTTTTCAGATTAACAATAAACATCGCTGTTGAATCAAGAAAGGGTAAAGAAATTATGACTCTATTAAGGAGTCAATGTTATTATGGAAGAAACTAATTTCCACATTCATCTCAGAAGACAATCTGTAGAACGGCAACACCTATGGACTATTTGGTTAATTCCCGGCCTAACAGGAATGCTAAAATAAGCGCTATCTTTGCAGCAATAGCTGCTTGAATTTGCTTTATTAGAAGTTTATTTTTATATATTATGTTGATAGCTTAATGATTATCATGTAACATGAAAGTCATATTTTTATTTTTTGTTATTTGTCCGCCAATTTGTCCATGGTCCCACTCTATTTATTCGGTCTAAGCGATTCAAAACATAAAGTTTAAAAACATTAGAATAAAATATAGGGACACGGAAATACAATACAATGATTTATAAAAGATAATAATATAAAAATGACATAAAAGAACAATAAAATAAGTATAAAAATATAAAAAGTAAATGATCATTTACATATATATACAAATAAAAAAATAATGCTCATTCATTTTAATAATTACTTAGCACATCATTATGGGTGGACATAAAAATTTAAATAGCGAAAGTAACATTAACTAATTTTATTATACAAAGTCTTACTGATTTTTGTTCTCACTCAACCTCGCTAACTCTCTTGATCAGCAATGTAATGTAAAGCTAGTCCGTAAAGACTATAACGTTGCTATGGATAAAAACAAAGAGAGAGGAGGGAAGAAAAACAAAAAGAAAGATAGCAAAGGGGAGGACGCAAAATAAAAAAATACAATAGGAATGGATGAAATTAGTCTATATCTAGCAATGTAAATCATATGCAATTCGGGCGTGTGATAAAAAAGTGGGGTTGGCTCTTCAAACAGGTCTTTTTGTTTTCCAAAGCTGTTATCATTTTTCGTTTATTACTGAGGGGAGAACATCTACCTGATAGTAAAGATCTCACATGAAGGAATACATGCATTAAGGTTAATAAAGGAAATAAAATGTAAACAAAAAGGGCTCAAGTCCTCGTATAATTATTATTCGTTAAAAATATATAATTTCCTGACATTAATTTCAGTTAATTTTCTTCCTTTCATCTATGTTATTATTTATTGTTGTATATATAATGGAGAATAGCAGCTTGTAGCTCAGTAAAACGTCATGACAGCTCAAGTTGCTTCCCCCCTCGACATTCATTAAATTGTCAGGGTTGCCAGGTTGATTTTCTCTTTCTTTTTTTATTACATGCCCGAATTGCATATGATTTACATTTCTATCTATATCATATAAATACAAATTTAACCACAGACTCCTATAATTAGCAATGAATAGGAATGTAAATCATATAATTAATTATACGAGGACTTGAGCCCTTTTTAAATCTAGAATAAAAACATGCTATCATGATGTCTAATAAATGTTTAACAAAAAAATGATTCCAATGCCGATCAAATAGGTTGGTTGTACACCTCAACAGTTTAAAATGTATATGATACTTCTTTCATATTAGAATCGTGCCGTCTAAATGAAAGAATATTATAAATTACGATAAGATTTAGAATTACAATTTAAATACATAGATAAATATTTAGATACTAAAGAGTTGGAATTCTCATCACTATTAGCTAGCATTATCATTTAATACTATTCAATACATAGGAATGTAAATAATATGCAAATGAGGTGTGTAAAATAAAAAGAAAGAGAAAACCAACCTGGTAACTATGACAATTTGATGAATGTTGAGAGGGAAGCAGCTTGAGCTGTCATGACGTTTTACTGAGCTACAAGCTGCTATTCTCTTTTATATATACAAATGAAGACATCAATAACAAATAATAACAATATGTATACCATAGATGAGAGGCAGAAAATTAACTGAAATTAATGCCAGGAATTTATATATTTTTAACAAATAATTATACGAGGACTGGAGCCCTTTTTTGTTTACATTTTATTTGCTTTATTAACCTTAATACATGTATTCCTTCATGTGAGATCTTTACTATCAGGTAGATGTTCTCCCCTCAGTAATATTGGAAAAATGATAACACCTTCGGAAAAGAAAAAGACCTGTTTGAAGAGCCAACTCTACTTTTTTATCACACGCCCGAATTGCATATGGTTTTCATTCCTACCTATAATGTTTTAAAATCACACACGCTAATGTTAGGGTTTTACTATGGATCAAAAATCAAATTTAAAATAATGTAAAAGAACCTCATCCAAAGACTCAATGATTGTACCTGGAGTACATGCGTCTAGAGATAACGATGGTTAAAAAATCATCCGTAACATGGACGTAAAGGACGATGTTAGAAGAGGTAGGGTTCTTAAATCTGAAAAGTGAAAATCTTATGTATATATAAAAGAGCAACATGGTGGATTATGTTGTTAAAAAATATATTCTCTAATTAATAAGAAAATTAGAAAAAGGCACTCAGTAATTATGATGAACAGAACTTTTTGCTTATAAAATTCACTAGAGCATCACCTATATACAAAAACATGCATAATAGCATATTTTGAATAAAAGTCCTCAAGGATGAGCTAAAAGACGATGGTCTATTTAAAAGTTATAAAGGACTCGTTTTAAAATTATCGATGGTATGTCTAGTGTCTATATTATTATTTTTTAACAAAGGACGATTTGTACAACGAAAACGAAGCTGACAAGACACGTAATTGAATGTAGGGCATATATTTTTTGCTTATTTTAAGTTGGCCCACCATTGAAGTATATACTTCTTTGGACATAATGCCTCTCCAATTTATAATTATTGGGAGGAGTATGACGTTTTCAATGGGTACAGTGGAACTAATGTAAGCAAGAACTGCCTGTTTGAAGTCAGCTTCATTGTATTTATCACGTTTCTTCTTCTCCTCCTCCGACAATACACCTATATCTGCTATAATCGAGGGATCGATAATGAAAACTTCCTCACCTTTCACCGCGATAATATCGGGTTTCAGGTGGGAATCTTTGTATGGAATGATATTGCCAGTTCGGACGGTGAATCTCCCTCCTTTTGAGGGACGAAACGATCATACTCTGAATACTGCCATGCCTTTTTATTCTTTCAGAGATGTGTAATTTACATCCTTGCAGAATATGTCCTAAGTTTCTTACAATCTCCAAACAGGCACGACAAATATTGTTTGTAGAGTCTTTGTTATACCTTCCCAGACGTGATGGAGTATAGACGGATCCAGACATGATCTGGATGGCTTGGCGTAGCTGCCAATCCTTTATCTTCAAGTTCCTGTCCCTTAGGAAATTACTATAACCCTGTGTCGACGATGCAAGGCCTTTAGTGTCAGGAGAGGCGTCTAGGATACTTTTGTACTTGTTTTTTATCTCCTCGTTTGTATATCCATAGTTAACCCCACCCAGGTTAAACGTATTGAAGGTCATTGAGGAGGGGTTTTCCTCCAGTTTAAACCAGTCACGAAGTGTCTTACGTACTAGGACGTCACTTCGCCCTAGGGAGGCTAATTTGTGGTTACCATTTTGTGGAGAATAATTATACTTGGGGAGAAGATGGTCTTTCAGCCCAATATATTTTAGAAATATCGTTAATTTCGATTTATTCGAATTATCTATACCTTCTTTAAGGGTAGCCAACTAGTCTACATATTCAGAACCTAACGGGTGGAATCTTACCCCTAAATACTTGTAAAAGCTTCCAATTGTCAATGCTTTAACAGAATTGTCACCAATCTTAAGCGTTGAATTTATAACAATATTATACCTATTTGATTTTTTGTTACTGTTTATATGTATTAGCCCACATTTAGCTGCATTCATTGCCAGGCCAACTTTATTATAGTTCGACACGAATCGATTTGTAAGCTTCTGTAAAGCTGGGAGGCTGGGTGCTAACAAAACTGTATCATCAGCAAATAACATTGCAGAAATAGGTTTCTTTCTGACCGTGTATGGTGGGATTTCACTGGAGGATAAAGTATCCCCCATTACCCAATCCATCACAAAGTTGAACAGATACCCACTCAGGGGGTCACCCTGAAGGATACCTGATCCAACGCTTGTTAGAGGTCTGCCCATAACGCTAGTAGATGCTTTCTTATACAATTTCGCTAAGTACCCAATTAAATGCTTTGGAAGGCCAATGCGTTTGCATGCTAGAAGGAGGGAGTGGTGAGATATAGAATCGAAAGCCTTGGAAATATCCAAGAAGGCTATGGCTAACGAATTTAACTTCTTCCTGGCATGCCACAATGCCTGGGAAAGTAAGAAGTTACTAATGCTGCACCAATTCACTTCCCTGAATGCTCTTTGGTAATCGTTCACCTTTTCCTCCTTTAACCTTTCGGCCATTATCCGGTGGTAAACTCGGGTAATATGTGGAAGAACAGTAATAGGTCTATAATCTGACTTTATGATCTCGTCCTCTACAATAGGTCGTACCAAGTCGTTATAATTCCACATCAGGATTACGGGTGTCAGGCCGAGACTTTGCTTGAAAGAATGACTCCCAAGACTTTAGTATCGGATCCTGAATCAAAGAAGGCACCTGTAAATATCTTTGACATTGTCTTTGAAATGTCCTTACTCAAGACTTTCTGAGTATAATTAAAGGATGGAATTCTTAGTTTATTACTGCAAATTGTCGATGAGCTCGTTTCCTGTACCAGCCCTTTAGGGCGGTTCGCTGAACACTTGCTCAGGATGTCTATGATAGAATTAAACATTGGCGTTATAGACACTAGATGCGTTAGCAACTCCTTGATTCCTTTCCCATCTATAGTGAACATAAAGTTCTTTTTTACAAAAGAATTTAAATTTCTATAATTCAGGTACTCGAAATTTGGGGTATGCCTTTTAAGGTTTTCTATTAAAGAGTAGAATAACCTATTTGCAAAAAGTTTTTGTCGATTGTCTAATATAAGTCTTGTAGCATTTATTATTGCGTTAAGAGGTAATGGAATGTCGTGGCGTAATGGAAGGAAGAAATTTTTAGCCTTGTAGGCTTTTTCAACAAGATTGTTGATATTAGATTTTCCGTTAACACCACTACCCTTCTCATTACTCATCTTTTTATTTTTGTTTTTAATTAATTCCCCATCCCGCACTTGACTCATAACCCACTTTTTATCTGATCAATAATCATTCCATTTGCAGCCTCCTTAGCCCTTTCGAGAAACAACTCCACAGAGCCTAAGCTCTGTGATGGGAAAAACTGCTTCCGGTAATAATGTCTTGATCATTTGTGTTCAATATTATATCCACCTCCATCCTCTGTTCCTCAACTATCGATGAGAGTTGATCGATCGTTACACCCTCCACACCGGCCACAGGGACCATAACTGGTTGACTTGCACCGCTAGTGCTGTCAAGGTTGATAGGATCTGTCTCAACTGTTTCAATAATTGGGCTCTCAGGATGAGAGACTAACAAGGGATCCAGATTAGGAATAATAAATGAACCTGACTCTAATTTGGCTTCTCGTATTTCCTCACGGATTGAGAGCCTTCTGGCAGTACTATGCTGGCTTATAGAGTTGTCGTTAATGAAAGGTTTTACTGATTGGATGTTAGAGGTGTTGTTCTCTAAAATCTTATCTTCTGCCGAGAATGAAATCACGCTGCCCCTGGAAATGGGGCGACCCGCTTGGGGTGCTATGGATCTCGTCAGCGGTGGAATAGAATCTAAATCACTCACAACACGCTTCATTCTTCATTCTTTTGAAGCAACATTGTTTAATGTATTTGATGCAGCCAATTTCCTGGATGTAGCAATTTTAGCTCTATCTAAGAAGTTGTTCAAGAACTTATTTTGTAGACTACGACTCTTCCTTATATCCATCACGATTTCTTCTATTTGATTTAATAGGTTGATTTCTGAAACATTATTTTAACGTTCAAGTATGACATGTCAGTAATGACGATTTTGTTAGATGTAAAAATTCCGGCCAAATTTTTATCAATTGATTTGAAGTGAAGTAAGCTCAGTGACCTGGAAACGATTATGAAGTATAGAAGTACGAATTGAACCAAAATTTTATTTATATAAAATAGATAAAAAAATATGATTGAGTTATTCTAAGTACTTCTATATTTATACCTACAGTACATTTATGTTTCATTTTAGGCGTGCATTAAATAAAATTTCAATTTATGCCTGCCGAACATAAATTTGATACTTTCATTAACAACTATTACTTCACTAACACTGTGTGAAATTGCCTAAAAATAAAGAAATTAACTTTCTCATTATCAGTAATGAAATCTTTTAAAACTATCTTTTTAAAAAAAGTACAGATGTACAGTTTTAATTTATTACATAATTAACTTGTACAAATCATATAACACACATATTTTCGTTTTAAATTTATTAACAAAATAAAGTTACTTTTAAGCAGTAAACTTATACATATAAGTTAACATATATGTTTATTCGATGAAAATCTATATCTTTACGTTTCATTTCTAAAACAATTAAATATATAGATATCTTCCTTAAAGTGTTGAAGGTTTATGATAGCATAGATTATTCGTTTGCTTTAAATACATTTTTTTGGGTATATATAATCTCAGTCGATAGCCATTTAATACAATAGTATAAGAAGTTCATAGCTATGAATCGTAAGTGTAAAAATAATCCTAATAATTTCTGTTATGTGTGCGGAGATTATATAATTAAGTCTGAGATTTGTTCCATGAGTAATCAAATTAAGGATGATTATAATCCTTGCTTTGATTACTCTGTAGCTAATCAAGATAAGGAATGGGCACCACAAGTGATTTTCAAATGTTGTTATTCGGGGTTAATGGACTGGATGAAGAAAAAAAAAGTCAATGCCATTTTCAGTTCCTATGGTATAGAAGGAGCCTTAAAATCACACTCAAGATTGCTATTTCTGTAATGTTGATACCAAAATTTACAACAAACTTAGCAAGAGGAATATTAAATATCCATCCGTTGTAAGTGCAATAAGGCCAGTGCCAATTAGTCACTACTTACTTTCTCCAATTTTGCCTGAGGATGATGAAAATGCATTAGATTGGCTTGTTGAATGTCCTAACGTAACAGATCTTGACTATCAACCTGAAAAAGAGTTGCCACAGCAATTTACTCAGGAAGAATTGTGTGATCTTTGTAGAGACTTATCACTTTCAAAAAAGGATTTGGAACTTCTTGCTTCTAGGCTGAAAGAAAAGTTTCTATGCAATAGAAATGTTAAAGTGAGCTATTTCAGAAATAGAAGTGATAGGCTATCCTCATTGTTCAGTGTTGATGGGCCACTTTGCTTTTGAAATGATATTAAAGAATAGTTTGATGACCTATTGCAAGAATATGATCCATCTGATTGGTGGCTTTTTATAAATGCATCAATGACAAGTTTAAAAGCTGTCCTGCATAATGGCAATAAGAAGCCTTCCGTCCCTATTGCTCATTCTGTTCAGTTAAGAGAAACTTATACCAACATGAACATTATATTCAATGCAATAAATTACCAAGACCATAAGTGGTACCTATGTGGAGATTTTAAGGTTATCGGTATGCTCATGGGTATGCAAGGAGGGCTTACAAAGTATTGCTGCTTTCTTTGTCTTTGGGATAGTAGAGCAACTGGGAAGTATTATGAAAAGAGTAAATGGACAACACGAACGTCATATGTGCCAGGAGAAAATAATATTAAATTTGAGCCTTTAGTAAATCCTCAAAAAATTATTTTACCTCCTCTTCATATAAAACTTGGCTTAATGAAGAATTTTGTTAAAAAAATGGCAAGAGACGATTCTGAAGGTTTTAAATATCTGTGCAGGAAATTTTCTTATATAAGCGACGCCAAAATGAAGGAAGGTATATTTGTAGGCCCAGAGATAAGAAAAGTTCTTAATGATATTGATTTCGAAAACACACTTACAATATCAAAAAAAAATGCTCAGAAGTCTTTCAAATGAGTTTGTAAAAATATTCTGGGCAACAATAAGTCGCCGCAATACAAAGATGGTGTGAAAAAGCTCCTTCTGTGTTATTAAAAATTTGGATGTCGGATGTCTCTCAAGATACATATTCTACATTCATATTTAGGTCATTTCCCTTTCAATTTAGGAGCTGTTAGTGACGAGCAGGGAGAACGTTTTCATCAAGATATAAAAAAATGGAAGCAAGATATCAAGGGTTTTGGAATTCAAGTATGATGGGAGATTATTGTTGGATGTTGTATCGTGATGATCCTGAAAAGAAGTTCAAGCGTAAATTTAGTACAAAACATCTGTGATTTATTTGAAATTATAAATTAAATCATAAAAGAGTTATGTAAATTATGTTATGTCTTTTGATATGTTGATAAATTAAAATATTAAATCTCTTCAATATAACAAATTCATGGAAAACATAAAATTCCTAATTAGAAATAGTATAAAAAATAAATGAGTTTGTGCATAATACGATTAACGTTATCAAAGACACTTCATGATTATTCCTTGTTCTCCACTTTAGACATAAAGAAGGGGACTCAGTACTGAGAGACATAAACGGTAAAATAAGGGACTTTTAGTAATGTGAGAAGTATATAAGTTTAAGGAAGTGTCCATTGTATGAGAAGGTGCGCCAGTAGGCTAGAAATGGCCATGAAGCGTGAGTCCATTCGTAACGATATAAGCGATAACATCGGTTTAAATTTTGAGATGAATGTGGAAATTAGTTTCTTCCATAATAACATTGACTCCTTAATAGAGTCATAATTTCTTTACCCTTTCTTGATTCAACAGCGATGTTTATTGTTAATCTGAAAAGGAAATTGTTCTTAGTGTACTCAAAGATGATCCAAATGACAAATACTTTCTCATGAAGATGAATCCCTGATTTTATAACACGTCGAAACTCCGATCCCGTCTTCTTCAAATTAAGGTGACTGATCCAGCATTACTCAAAGCAGTTCCGTTCATATCCATGATGATGAAGATGAAAGATACTGAGCCATGACTCATCAAGGAACACTATTCCTTTGATTGGATATCCATAGCCCTGCGATCCCACTCTTTCCTCGGAGTTGCCTTGTAATTGAATAAGAGATCCATGTTTTTGAATTTGGTTATCTTCAGCTGATGTCAGAGTCTTCTTCTGCGCACTACTACTACAGTCTATAGCACTTGTTTTTTATTAGATCTACTGTGAGTCTTAGATTTCTAGTGCATTTTTGCTCAAAATTGAATGAAATTTTACAATCTTTGATGGACGATTTCTTCAAAGTTAAAGGCTCTTATCGGACGCTTGACATCTTGTTTGAAAGCTGTGGGTCTAATCTCTTAAATGCATTCCTTATTAATCAATTTCATTTTGTATTCAAGGATTTATTTAAGTACAAAAGATTTCATCGACTTTTGGGCTTACTCCGGCACCCTACGCCCCTAGGAGTCCTTTTAGGTCAAAACAAAGACTAGAAATGAAATTTTCATAAAAAACACTAGCCAATCATTTTTTTTAATGCCCAAAATGTGCTATTATTCTCTGGAGTTGTCTGCTCCAGATTTCGAATGTTCCATCACTACTTCCAATACGATGCCATATAAATTAATATAAGAATCATGACATTTGGGACTCTTCCATTTCAAGATCTATATTATCATGGATGCATCAATTATGGAGTATTGGATCAGAACAATTGGCATTCAAGCTCAATACATTCCATGGTTTCATTTATTTGTAGTATGGATGTGGATCCCAGGACTTATTTTCCCTTCACCCCTGGAGGGATGTTTCTCTTTCCATCTTCTTCCCCGAGTGCCCGTTGCTCCCTCTATGAAAGGCGTACCTTTTTTTATTCAAAATTATGGGACCCGTCTTCTGGATGAGTGATCTTTTAACTACATCATCACGATATTTTCTCCATCATGTCATAATATTACACTTGAACCACTCAAAAGTAAATGTATGTATGTGATGGAGAGGAACAAGGGATACATATAACTGAAGGAAATGTCAACAGAATCCATAACCCAGCATAGCAAGTTCTTCAAATACAGAAATATTCCTATCGTAGACTTTGACGCCTTGAGGGTTCTTAATACGGTGAAGAAGATCATCAAATGGAACTTGGACTCCATTCGAATTGGAGATTTACAGTAACCATAATGAAATGATCTCAGTAGTGGAGGAATCCAGGGACACCTCCGAAAAATCTTAAATCCTACAGTTAATATAATTAATATTTATTGTAAAATTATTGCTTTAATTTCTAACATTTAATACTTTTAATGGTTTAAGTTTGTCGTTACAGTATTTGCCCACTCTTCTTAGGACGATAGATTTGGAGAAGTCTTTAGAGCCAATTACAACTCTGATGGATGGAAGTTTCGTCCTTAGAGCAATTACCTACTCATAGTAGGAAACAAGGTATTTAGAGTAGTCCATAAAGGCAATGTCGAACACATTGATGTACGGAGAATTAAAATCCCTGTCGTAAATCCAAACATGTTCACATCTATATTCGACGATTCATTCCAATAGGCATTTTATTGATATAATTGATTTTTTTTAAACAGAATATTACACTTGTTACACAAATCATGCGAGATCTTTACTATCAGGTAGATATTCTCCCCTCAGTAATAAGGGAAAAATGATAACAGCTTTGGAAAACAAAAAGTACTATTCTATGTGCTTTTTGCTTGAAATTTACATTCCTAAATATATCTAATAAACATCTGTCCTCTACTGGGATTTTATTCTTAAATTTGTATCAATGTTGGAGATTTCTAAATATATTTGCCCATCACTTTTGTTCTAGTCTCTTATGATTTTGGATAAAAACATTGCCCTGTACTCCTGGCACCAAGTCGGTCATCTAAATTATTATGTCTTTATATTTTATAGTCTTAACTTGTGATACTCATTCATCAGCTAGTAGTGTTATCCTTATATTGAATGTTTAAAAATTGTATTAGTAGTAATTAAAATTTAATCATAATGAGGGATCCCCAAACGGCTCTGAATTTAGCACAATATTCCTAGATAATATTATTCTATCATCAATAGAATAGATTGTATATTAATATGTAATAAAATCAAATTATTTCGATTTTAATAAGTAAAGTAATAATAAAAAGCGTAAGTTCTATTCATTGAACCCTCAATGAAGATATCCTTTCAAATTAGTCCATGGTAACAACAATGTTACACATATTTCGTAAGGAGCTTATAGAAGATGCAGAATAGTAGATGTTAAAAAGCAAGTATGTCGACGTTATCAGACGAATACAATTATTGAATGGTTTTCCAATTTAGAGGCAATAGACTAATCGAACTATCTAGTTGATGTTTCCTTTCATCATCGGTATTGGAAGTGGAGAATGATTCGACAGATAAATAAGAGAAATTTCGGCACTCATCCAGGAAACGGGTCACATCATTTTAAATAAAAAAAAGGTACACCTTTCATAGAGGGAGCAACGAGCACTCGGGGATGAAGATAGAAAGAGAAACATACCTCGAAGGGTGAAGGGAAAATAAGTCCTGGGATCCGCATCCATGCTTCTGCGGCTCGGGAAGGAGCAGAATGTAATCAGTGACGTGAGAGTATACAATCAATCCCTTCTAATATCGGATTCACGATCCTAAGTTCCTCTCTCCGGATTCTAACCCAAGCCAAAGGATCCTTCGGAGTCTCTCCGAGTCCGAGGGGCTCCAACTCATCGTGTCGGGGAATCATCAGCTATCCAAAGACGTGCTATTATTCTCTCAAGTCGTCTGCTCCTATTGTCTATTTTGGACTCGTGATTTTCGAATGTTCCATCACCTCTTACAATGCGATCCCATGTAAATTAATATAAGAATCATGACATCTGGGACTCTTCCATTTCAAGATCTGTACTTATTATTGTAGTTATATGATACATCAATTATGGAGTATTGGATCAGAACAATTGGCATTACGTATCTTTTGTTCATCTCAATTATATTCAAACATTTACTTTTAAACAGTTCAGATGTAATATTATGACAGAAATAATATATTGTTACTTGGTTAATTTTCTATTTCTTTTTTTTTACATACTGCCAGGATATTATTTACAGAATATTATTACATCCAAATATACTATCATATGGTAGTAAAATTAACTTCTTTTCAGGATCATTTTGATATTAAAATTTGTCACTTTGAAATATGAAGCTTGAAATACCTGAATAATTCAATATATTCTTCAATTTTATGTTCTTAAAATAAATAATATAGGAAAAAAAGTCATTACTTTTTCGTTATAGGTAAAAGGAAAAGATTTACCAGGAGCTGTACAAGTCACTCCAGAGGGTTTGAAAGAAGTAATTGCAAAGCGAGAATTTATTGAGCTTAGGAATGAGGTAATAATTTTTTAATATTTAAACAAATGTTAAATGAAATTTAAACATGAAGGGTTTGAATATTCTTGATCCTGTCATACATACACAAACAAATAATTTTGACAATACATATGAAAATCCAAGCCATTGGTGTCAAAAGTCAAGGATCGAAATAAAAGATACTACGAAAAATCTTCCAAAAAAATCTCTAGTTTCAACTTCTAAATTATACAAGCCATTCAATAATTCTGGAAAAACACCATCTCTAACTACCGATCATAGATCAGAGATTTGCCAAGAAAATTTGAAATCTACTATTCAATCGGCAATTAGTGATATTGAAGTGAATTTAAATATAAATTCAGAGAAAATCCATGAACTTAATTGCCCAGATGATCCCCAAATTCCAGAATTAGCTCCTTTGATATTTTCCTCGGCCGTAAGTATTATTTTTTATTATATTTTTCAAAATATAATACAGGTCAACAAATATGAAGTGTCAAAAATCCTAAGGGGTATAAGTATAATAGAAGATATTCAACTTTCCACATTAATTTCAAATCTGTAAAAAAAATTTCGATAGTCCAACAGTTTTCGAGAAATCAAACCCTACTTTTTGACCTTTTTTGGCCCATTTTCCAACTTCAACTTCAATTCAAGTCTAGAAGAATATTTATTTTTTGAATTAAAAAATGATGATCCGCTAGTGTTTTTAATGCAGATTCCATCTCGAAAAAAAATACAGATTTGAAAGCAATATACAAAACTAAATAAAATACTTATACCCTTTAGAATTATTGATTGTTGACTAGTGTAATTAATATTTCGTAATATGTTAAATTTATAGGTTTTTAAAATTTCTTATAAATATTTTTTTAATTGCAATCCAATTATTTTTTTATAATAAACGTAATAATTATATTTTATTAAAATCATAATTTAAAAAAAATTAAAATATTATTAAGCTCTTGGCAATTTAGTGATCAATTAAAAAATGCACTTGTTTGTACTTTTATTTGTTAATTTTTGACAAAAAAAAAGTAAAATAATAAATCTTTTCCCCCTTTTTCTTATTTATAAGATTTATTGTTACACTTTTTTATTATAAGTTTTTATTTGAAATATATACCGGTAAAAATTATATTATAATATAAAAAGTTACTTTTCGTTAGGACATAAATAATTTGTATGATCATGGGATAAACAATGAGGAAATAATTAGCTCTATTGCTGAATCAATTGAACATAAAAAAGAACCTACAAATGAATTTTGTAATGAAGACAATAAATTAAATACAGAAACAGGTTCACTTAAACGAAGAAATCCAAGAGAAATGTACACTGACTCCTCATTTTACAATCCAAAGCATCATCCTTCAGTTGCAGAACAAGTTGAGATGGCATATCGTCTTTCTGCTTCTCTTTATGACGACGGAAACAAAAAGAGCACTGGACAAGAAATGTTTTTAAAAAGAGCTAAGAAATCGGGACATTGGATTTATTCAGATGGGGTTGAAGAAGTCAATGACTGTGTAAAAGTTCAAGATATTCCATTGATTCATCAAAATAGAGTTCTAAATTTGAAATTGGTCATGAATCCTGATGGAAAACTGTATGATTGGACAAATATTCAAGAGGGAGATTTACCCCCTTCAAATCCTTTGACCCCAGAGATTGCTTTAACTGTAGTTAAGAATTTGGAAGGTTGTCAAGGGAAAGGAGGTGAACTCTTTGCAAAGCGTCGAAAGAGAGCAGAAAAATGGGTTATAGATGACACTTCTATTGGAAAAACCGGTCATCCTGGGGAAGTTGCACAATTTTTTTTACAGAGTTCAAATAAAGCAAAGGTTATTGAAAAGAATGCAAGTCAATTGCAAAAGGAAATAAAAGGACAGTGTGAGTTGGAATCTTCCCAACAAACAAAGAAGGCGCAGGAATTTTTTCTAGAAGAACAAAAACATAAACAAGAAAAAGGTTTTGAGATAAGGAAAATTCAGCAGATGTAAGTATAGATACTTTAAAGTATAATTACTAAGCACTATGCTATATATATAATTAGTTTCAACTTTTGAATAAATAAAATAGACAATTCATAAAATGAACAGATTTTCTATTTAGATCTTGTAGGTGAATTCATGTATATATCGAAAAAGATATAACACGTTTATTTTATTTTTTTAAATACGTAACATACATAAAGCTCAGTTTGTGAACTACTTGCATCACATTCATTCATAATGCTTTATATCTATTGGACTGTTCCATATAAAGTACAATCAAATTGAAAATTATGGCAGAAATATAAAAATAATAAAAACTAACATGAACATGTTAAAAACTTTTTGTATCGTATTGTATCGTAAAAATGTGATGTGAAACCAGAATTACGAAGAGCTTTTTTATCCAAACGCAACCCCAACTATCAAAAGGGAAACGACAAATCTAAAAAAAAAAAAATTGGTAGCTAACCTTTTGTAATTTTTTTGATGCAAACTTTTTAATTTTGGGCAGAGTTATTATTTAAATTCTATATATTTATGAATTATACCAAAATAAAAATCACTAATTAGTACCAACATAATGTTCAAAAATTAAAAAAAGATCATGCAATATTATAATACCCTTTTTGAATTCATGATATGTTGAGTCAGCAGCTTAAAATCAAGAGAGTAAAGTAAAGAAAACAGTTGAATGGAAAATATATAATATTTTTTTTATCACAAAAACTTGTCGTGAATATCTTATAAAATAAATCAACATAACAAGTTATCAGGCCTTACAGCCGTACTCACATCTTTATATTTTTCTCAAATTTCGTGGTTCAGGCTAAAATGAGGTTATAAATGCCATAATTGAATTATTTATTACTATATAGACAATATATACATATTGTATGCTTATTCATTTTGTACAATAAAAATCTTCGACGATATTATTTGCCAATCACATTTGTTTGTTCAATAAATACATATGTGGTACTTTAAACTGACAGTGGGAATCTATTTTTACAAATTGAGATTAATTAACAACTGAAAGGAAATTATTGCTTTCACATTACGTAATATAACATATTTGTAGAAAAGGAATTTAATTTGAGAATGTTACAATTGATTTTCAAGGCTACAGTAAACAATATAGCATCAAATTTCTTGATCACTCTTTTTTTAGAAAGGAATAATTAGTGGCATAGTTATCTTTATTTTATCTCATAATCTTTTTTTCTTAAAAGAAATGGGAAAAAACGCCAAAAATCAGTTGGTATTAAGCAAAAAAAGAAATACATTAGGAATATCTCCATAACAGATAGAAATGTGTTAAGCTTCAAGGTTGGTTCAAAGATTGAAACTTGTCGTAAAAATATGAATCTGCGGCAAAACTTGATGAATAGAGAAATAAAGCAGAAATTTGTATATTCTATGTATAAGATCAAATAAAGAAAACTTAAAACATAAATAATAATTGATGTACTTTACTAACGTCATTTAAAATTGTTTAATTTAGATGTGCCGATCAATTATTTAAGAAAATAATAATCTTAAATAATTGATAACAATCACAACATTTCAGTAATTGGCAAATAGACAATATCAACTGACGTCAGTAAAATATATCAATTACAATAGAGCTACTTTTTAGTAGTAGCGCGCAGAAGGATTAAGAAACCAGTTGAAATCCTTCTGTGCGCTACTACTTCAGTCTATTGTAGTTGTTTAAGTAGCTCTACCCTAAATTTTTGATTTTTTGTGAATTTTTGCTCGAAATTAAATGACAATTTACACACTTAGATGGATGATTTCTTCTTAATTAAGGATTCTTATGGGGCACTTGATATCTCGTTTAAAAGCGGTGGGTCTCAGCTTTTTAATACATTCCTTATTAATTTATTTTATGTAATATTAAAGGAATTATTTAAGTACAAAGGATTTGGCCGACTTTTGGGCCTACTCCCGCCGCCTATGCCCTCATAAGTCCCTTTAGGGCAAAATAAAGACAAGAAATGAAATTTGCATACAAAACACTAGCCAATCATTATTTTTTAATACACAAAATGTGTATCCTTTTGGCTTAAATCGAAGTTGAAGTTGGTAAATGGGCCAAAAAAGCTAAAAAAGTAGGGTCCCATTTCTCGATCGATCTCGTGCCTAACTTTTTCTTATTCAACTATTTTATTATTATTTAAAATTATCATCACAATTTCAAACATTCAAAACGAACACATTTTTAGTCAATAAACAGGATAATAATGCATTATCTCCATTTTTTTTTTTTTTTTTTTTTTTTTCATGGTTAAAATAATTTTATTCTGTTACTGCAAAAAAGAATACAGTGTAAAAAAAAATACACTAAAAACATACAGATAACATAGGAAATAAAATCAAATCTGGACAGTTACGTAATAAAAACATCAATGAACATTATAGTTCAAAATTACCGACCAGATAAAAAAACCATATATATAAAACAACAATTGATAAAACTAATTTGTATTCAATACAAAACGGCGATGCATTCTTAAAATCCTTCTGATGTCGTTCCAATAGAATTTTGAACTGTTTGGATAAAATTTAATGAGGTCTCCAGCCCATTTCCATGTTGACGCTCCCAAATCAGGAATTTTGACCTCAAAAGCAGAGTGGCGGGCGGCAGCACCAATGAGGATAGGTCTTAGATTTTTTTCTAAAATGTACTTGTTAGTAGTAAGTTTTTGTGCAATTAAAGATTTGACATTTTGTATTGCAGATTCAATTGCTTTGTGACTGGGGGAGATTTATTTTTAAGATTAAAGACACCAAAAAGAACATAGGCTTTTAAAATATTTGAGGAATCGTCTTCATTCTCACAAACGTTAAGCTTTACGAATAGCTTAAACACCTTTAGGATTGGACAGTCTACGAATGCATGGAAGATATTGTTTAATAAAAACCCACAGTTCATGCAAGGAAGCTGAAATTTGAGGATTTGTCCTGAAATTTGTAATTGTGCAGTAAATTTTGCACCATCGGCAATACTACCCGTAGATTTCAGAATTCTTCTCTTTCAGGACAAAGAGAGGCCCAACAAACTTTGAAATCTTTCCGATATTGAAATCACTCCATCATATCTAGGTCTTTTAAGTGCAAATTTTAAAAACCACGGCTTCGAAGGATTAAAACCAATAAAAGAACGTTCAAGTGGAAAGTGGAACCTTCCAATGTTAAAATTTGACCTATCTAAGTCATGTGCTGTAAATTTATTTTGGTTAAGAGCAGTTCTCTCGAGAACAACAGGATCTCCAAATCTCTTGATAAACGGTTTTTTGTCCTTGTTTTGGTATATAATATCGATTGTTGTATCCGATAAATAAACAGGATGGGATCTCCATAATACCTCTGAATCGATGCTAAAAAGGGAGAAAACATTTCCAAATCTGAATTTGTTAAAATGGTGCCCATGTGAATCCAATTATAAAATTCCGTGGAAGTGAAGTACCTTTTCCAGTCTTGTTCATGATACACGCCCATTTTTTCAACTATTTTTCGATAGTAGGTTGGAAGAATATCATCTAAGAGACACAAGCCTCCCCCTATAAATTTTTGGGACGTTTGAGGGCGGGAAGATAAGATTTGTGAAAAAGTGAGGTCAACCAAGACAAGACTCTTCTTTGATTGCATACTCGGCAAGTGAAGGAATCGAAGTCGCCCTATACAAAACAACAGGCACCACACGTGTATTATAAAGATCGATCCTTTTTATTAATGAGAGATGGCGCCATTGTTTCAAAGATCTATAAATTTTTAAATTCATTTCCAACCAGTTAGACATAGACACATAATTTTTCATCCACTCTATACCAAGAATGTTCACTGACTGTACAACCTTACAACTAGAGATCATAACAGAGGGGTCTGGATTCCAAGATGCTAATGGCAGTATGCCTGTTTTTTTAGTATTCATTCCAAGACCGGACTTCAGTTCGAATTTTTTAAAGAAGGACAATATAATTTCAATTCTCCTGATGAGTTGAGCTTCGGAACTGGCTTCGATCATCAGAGTTACATCATCGGCATATAAATCAATCAAATGTCTCCCATTATTAAAAGATACACCAAAACACCAAAAAAACCGACTTTTGGGCCTACTCCCGCCGCCTATGCCCTCAGAAGTCCCTTTAGGGCAAAATAAAGACAAGAAATGAAATTTGCATACAAAACACTAGCCAATCATTATTTTTTAATACACAAAATGTGTATCCTTTTGGCTTAAATCGAAGTTGAAGTTGGAAAATGGGCCAAAAAAGCTAAAAAAGTAGGGTCCCATTTCTCGATCGATCTCGTGCCTAACTTTTTCTTATTCAACTATTTTATTATTATTTAAAATTATCATCACAATTTCAAACATTCAAAAGGAACACATTTTTAGTCAATAAACAGGATAATAATGCATTATCTCCATTACAGTTGTTATATAGTTAATTCAAAAAGGGAATGGGATTCCAAATTAAGTTTTGATAACAAAAAAAAACTATATATATATATCAAATTGATTATAATTTGAATCGATGTATTTAAAAAAAAAAGTAGAACAGTTGGGGGTTGAACATAAAAAAATTAATTAATTAAGAAATATTATGTAACAATAAAAGAATAAAGTTCATGAATACCAATATAATATACACAAGACCATTGAAATGTTTTTTAATCATTTTTGTCATCTTTTGAATGCTCTAGTGCAATATCATGGCATAAATTTTTCCATATGCTTTTAACTATATTCTCTAACCTATAATAATAGGTGCTGGTAGTAAGGGTAAGGTCCTTATTCTTGTTCATTACAACAAGAATATCCCTTTCAACATGTTTCTGTTTTATTTTGGAAATCACGAATTTCGACTTCCAATGATTTGGATTCCGTTAAAACGAAAATGAACGAATATTCATAAAAAATGGAACATGACATGAAACAATCAATTCAGTAACGTAAGACATGAAATTAATTTACCTGAATTGTCAGTGAAGATATGTTTATTGAATAAATCCAAATTTATTTCATGATATCAGTGATTTTCATGTCTGAGAATTAGAAAGAATTACCACCATTTTCAGTGATCTAGGATCTTGAATTACATTTCTGAGGTATTTTTAGAATTAATTCAAAATGGTACTTATTCTTGTAAATTAATGACGGTCTTCTTTATCGAGCATGCTGGTTGGGATCTAGTCTAGAGCGGTATATCCTAAGCTCCATTGTTTTGTTCATACAAAAAGCAAAAATTGACATGGTAACCTTGAAAATTTGATGAATGTTTAGGAGGAGTGCACCGTCAGCTTTCATGACATTTTAATACATCAGCATATTCTCTTATCCTTTTACAGGGGAAGACATTGACATTTGAGAGGGGAGAAGGAAATTAAACACAAATTGATACCTACCTATCAGAAAATTATTAAGGATGTGGAAAAAGAGTAAATTCAGTGTACCCGCAAGGAACAACTGTTGGCAATCTGTAAACATTTTTCTTTTTAAGCTGAGTGATGACATGTCGGCTTTGTATTTCACGACAATGAAGATGTTTAAATAGCTAGATCATATTCATTGAATTATTATTGATTCATCAATTTTTTTAGTCAATATAGGCCTTGGAAGAAAGAATGGCTCTACTTACATAGATATTACATTCAAAATAGATAAGAAGAATATCTGATACACCCAGCCGAAGAATATTGTAGCTGAGAAAACCATTGAGTACAAGCCTTTTTTTATTTAGAATAATGCTACATTCATCAATTGTGATTCTAAAGGTGTGTTCACGAAGTACATAAGCACGATTCAATTTCGTATTTTTTCTCTCTCTTTGTTTTGATTTCTCTTTCTTATTGCAAAAAAAAAAAAAAAAAAAAAAAAAGTATGGAAATTAGAAAAAAGAAAGAGTACCAAAAAATTGGAATGATCTTCATGTTCGAATCAGGGTGACTTACTCACAAGTTCGAACCACAGACTATTTAAATTACAACCTAAACAATAAGTATTGAAAAAAAAATAAAGATAATTGTGCGTATGCACTTCAGTGAATCCACATTAAGAGGGTTTTTCAGCATGATGGGGATGTACTTTCATCTATGGTTAAAATTAAAGTGTAGCTCATCTCGTGTATATTGATCTTCATGATTCTTAATTATTCCATTTTTATTTAATATTTTTTCATTTATTTGTTTCTGATGTTTATATTTTTTAGAATGTATGTAATCGGTTCAGTGACTCGTTATTGTGGTCACTATATCGATTTCAATGTAATTAACTCCCTGACAAATAGATCGTTTTTCCTTTCAAATTATGTCTTAAATATTTAGAATTCTCATAATAACTATTTCAACAATCCTTTTCATCGTACTATCCATTCAAATTGTAATCTATTTTATTTCATGCTCATAAAAACTTAATTTGGAATCGAGTTCCCTTTCTGAATCATTGTTTAGTTTTTCTGATATAACTGTATATGTAATCGAGATAATCACAATGGAATGTTATTCTATTTTTTTTATGGTGAAATTTAAGTGATTATAAAATGTACTACTTAAGACGGTTTGAAGTTGTTTTATAGTTTTAAATGATGATTAAATTATTGAGTATGTTGAATTAAAATAAGTAAACACTAGATGAGATGATGATTAAATAAATTTATTTCATATAAGTAAATGGGTTTTTTTAATGTGTAATATGAATTATAGATTTAACTTAAAAATATAATTGATCTATTTAGTTTCTCAGATGTTGAAAATCCCCTAGAAATTAATCTGTAGAACTGGGTTTTGCAGTATTTGAGGCTATAATAGTCGTTTGATTAGAAAATCATAAAAAGTATAGTAATTTTGAGGTACAATGCCAACAAAGGTAAATTAAGGTTGATACTCTATATGTAATTACACTGGTCAACAATCAAAAATCCTAAGGGGTATAAGTATATTAAAAGTTATTCAGTTTTGCTAACTAATTTCAAATCTGTAAAAAAAATTTCGAGAGTCCGACGGTTTTTGAGAAATCGGACCCTCGTTTTTGAGCTAATTTGGCCCATTTTTCAACTTCAACTTCAATTTAAGCCTAGAAGGATACTCTTTTTATCCATTAAAAAATAATGATTGGCTGCAATCCCACTCTTTCCTCGGAGTTGCCTTGTAATTAAATAAGAGATCCATGTTTTTGAATTTGGTTATCTTCAGCTGATGTCAGAGTCTTCTTCTGCGCGCTACTACTACAGTCTATAGCACTTGTTTTTTATTAGATCTACTATGAGTCTTAGATTTCTAGCGCATTTTTGCTCAAAATTGGATGAAAATTTACACACTTTGATGGACGATTTCTTCAAAGTTAAAGGCTCTTATCGGGCGCTTGACATCTTGTTTGAAAGCTGTGGATCTAATCTCTTTAATGCATTCCTTATTAATTCATTTCATGCAATATTCAAGGAGTTATTTAAGTACAAAGGATCCCATTTACACTCTTTGTTTTGACCTAAAGGGGCTCTTGGGGGTATAGGCGGCAGGAGTAGGCCCAAAAGTCGGCCAAAACGTTTGTACTAAAATAGTTCCTTAAGTATTACATGAAATGAATTAATAAGGAATGCATTAAGGAGCTCAAACCCACAGCTTTCAAACGAGATGTCAAGCGCCCGATAAGAATCTTTAAATTAGAAGACATTGTCTATCTAAATGTATAAATTTTAATACAATTTCGAGCGAAAATTTGTGCAGAAGGATTATGAAACCAGCTGAAATCCTTCTGCGCGCTACTACTTAAGTAGCTCTACCGTGAGTCATTGATTTCTAACGAGTTTTTTTATTTATTGTGGACAAGTGTTATTGATGATAAGTTGTTCTTAATTCTTTAGTAAAGCAGCAAAATAATGACATCTACATTCCCCCTTTCAAACATAATCGTCTAAAATTTTGCCTTTATTCAAGGATACCATACTTTTCATGACATCATCTCGGATGTGTTTTTAGAATTGGCTCCCTATAAATATAGAGATTTATTCAAGGAACGTAATTAAAGACAATTCTCATATTTTTAATTTCATTACTAATAAGACCAAGAAGCTTGTTTCCTTCAATTTCCAACTCAATATCGTCCTTCATCCACATTCTGTTAAGTTCATGCTCTGTACTGAAAAATCCGTTCCTTCTTAATACGGCATTGGAAAGTAAAGATGTGTTGTCCAAGATTAAAAAACAAGTTTATGGAAAAGATAATTTCACCATCATGTCATGATATTACACTTGAATCACTCATAAGTAAATGCCTGTATGTGATTGAGAGAAACAAGGAATTCATAATCTACGATGACAAGTTCTTTAAATATAGAAAAACTCCTATCGTAAACTGTGATGCGTTGAGAGCTTTCAATACGGTGAAGGGGATGAGGGATTCGATGATCATCAGATGGAACCCGGACTCCATCAAAATTGGAGATTTACAATGGCCATAATGAAATGATCTCAGCATAAATACCTATTATGAAATTATTGATTTCATTTCTAACGTATTAGTTATTATAGGTTAAGTTAGCCTTTAGTACATTTGCCAACCCTTCGTAGGACGATAGATTTGGAAAAGTCCGTAAAGCCAATGACAACTCTGGTTGATGGAGGTTTCGTCCTTAGAGCGATTGCCCACTCATAGTAGGAAATGGGGGACTTGGAGTAGTCCATAGAAGCAATGTAGAATTATTTAATGAACAGAGAATTAGTATCCCTGTCGTAACTGAAAACATTTTCACCTCTATTATTGACGATTTACATTTTATTGAAATAAATGATTGTTTTTTAGCGGATTATTACATGTGTTACACAGATCATGCGAGATCATTATTATCAGGTAGATGTTCTCCCCGCAGTAATAAAGAAAAAATGATAACAGCTTTGGAAAACAAAAAGTAATATTCATAGTGCCAACCCAAAAAAATCTCGCACGCGAAAAGTGTATGAAATTTACATTCCTAATAATATGTCAGTTGGCAATAAGGGTTGTATTTGTGTGCACCTTTTTTATTATTAATCATTTCTATTTTTAAGATACAAACGTCATAAGCAAGTATGTTGTCTCTAAAGTGGAATTCAAATATATTACTTCGTGCATATATCAACTTTGGAATCGACATTGAAAAAAAGATTTTTAAAAACTCTTCAACAATTCTTCTTTTTAAAAATGGAAAAGCGTTTATGGGAGTATAAATGATACGTCAGGTACTGATGTGCTCCCAAAGTCTATTTTTTTAGAAATTTCTTCAGGAATTTTTTATGATATTTTCTCTCATATTAATGATAAATTTTTTAAGTCGCATAACCTCCCCAAAATTGAGGTAAAAATACTGAATTACATGAAATCACTCTGTAACGAACTTGGATGAGAATACCACGTTCGGCTTCTACATAAATATATTATGTGGTATTTGTGTGGGAGCCAACATATCTGCTTGTATGTGCTTCAATCTGTGGATTTCAATCTGGCAGAACTTCTAAGTAATTAAGACTTTCTTTAATGGGCTGTCATATTTGTCCTATAAATTTGAAAAATAAATTGGCTTAAAAAACATCTCTTTGCTTATAGATGAAATAAAAGCATTTTAAGGAAAATCATACTTCTGGAAAGTATGGGTTAAAATGAGACATATTGATGTTTGAATCAGGGTGACTTACTCACAAGTTCGAACCACAGCCCATTTAAATTACAATTTAAACAATGAACATTGAAAAAAAAAAAGTTGAAGATAAATATAAACATTTCATGATTTAGTTGAAATTATGTAGTTATCTATCTCACTGAATTTAAGAAATCTTTTAGTCGCAATATTTATGCAAGGAGAAGTATAGAAACATAAAAAAATTAAAGGATATTATATTTTTTTCATAATTGATAAATAATATTAATTAGCACTTGAAGATAAACTCATTCTCCTTAAAATCCTCCTTGTGTTTCTTTATTTCTACAACCTCCCACCACCCCACACCCCACCCCCAGGTTGAAAACTTCTATTCGTGAAATTCTTGGTTCGTTATATGAAGGAGATTTTGAGTAAAGTTTTATCCGAGACTATGGATTGAGTACTATCTATAGATAAATTGATTTTAATAATGACTCAAATATTTACATTACATTTAAGATAAATAAAATTAATCCTGTGAACTCTTTATATTGAAGCCTGTTCCTTTTTCCCCCTTTTTTTATTTTTCAATTTTTTTTCCTACAATCTATTCAAAATATATATGATAGAAGTTCTAAGTTGTAATAGCATGTAGCATTATATGCTAATTGTTTTAAAAAAGGACGATCAAATCATAACATTGAATAAAATCTTTTTTATCAGGTCCAAACATGAATTACCAGCAGAAAATGACTCAAGTAATCTGCTCTCAAATAATTTTACTAAAATGAATGAATGGAGTGTCCATAACTCACAAGGAATTAATGTTTGGGCATCAAGTATACCAGAGTCATGGTCAACATTTACAACGAAGAACATTAATAATAACATTTCAAGTGAGTTCAAAATAGTAGTTAAGAGCATCTATTAATAAATGCAAAGTTATCATGGATTAAAATAATTAAAATAGGCTGATTAATAATTTGCTTTGTTTTAGATAAAATGAAACCCAAGAAAGTATTTTTATAATGATAAAACAATTGTAAATAATGGTTTAAAAAATGAGTATTACGAGCTGTAGGTCGGGGAGATTTTAAAATTATTATTACATCAGTGATTTAAAAAAAAAGCTATTGTTTTTTATTTACAAAGGAATTATATCTTGTTATTATCACCAATCATATGATTTTTAATTACTTCCATTTAAAAAACAAAAACAAATGTATGTCTTTCCTTGTTTGTATACCTAAAAGGCAACAAATGGATATTACAAATATTCTAATTATTGAATTAAAACATTAAACGCATAAAAACCCATTAAAAGAATGACATTTGGTCAACTAGTGTAATCAATCTTGAAGTATTTTATTCAGAATAAAAGATGCTTATAGATATTATCATTATATTTATTAAAATATTTATACGTAGTTCTTAAAAATAATCTTAACTTTTAAAATAAATTAATTTAAATGGTATATATATATATTTATATAAATTTGTATTTTTCAATAATTTAACCTATAAAAATCTAGAGCTAAAAATAGAGAGAAAATTGGCATGATTTGTATAATTTATGTATTGACTAAATAAAACATCACTCTCACTTTCTACATAAATATCAACTATAGAGTTTAATATATTGATAAAAGTCGTTTATTATCGATACTTTTGTAGCTCCTTACTAAAAAATGATTTTCCAAACTTTTAATTGAATCTATTTTAATGTTGTAGCAGCAATTAATAATATACAAGGTGTATACCGCCATAGACTTGGTTTTCATCTTAAATTGTAAAGTAGAAACAATCTTCATGTTTTATATTTATAAATATAGCATAAATGTCTTCTGGTAGCACTGACATTCATAGACAAACTTTTATTTAACTTAAAGTCTTCGATTTATTTGGCTAGGTTCTTCAATTCAATTATGTTATTCAATGGATAAAGAATTTGCTTGAATGTTGTTTTATTGAAAACTTTTGGAGATGACACGGAGGTCTCTTAATAAATTTTATCAATGGTTTCCTTAGCTCACTTGTTACATAAGCAATTGTGTGTTCCCATTTATTGGCTGTTTAGATAATACATCTGTATCTTAATTCATGTACATGTGCTGCTGTTATTTTATCACTTCCTATGGGGTTAATATTTTTCTTGCCATTTATCCATGTGTTCAACAGAATTAATGTCTTGGCTGCCCACGTATCTGGTATAAAGTTTTCAAAAGCAGTTTTACAGTTCTCACTGTCTGATAGAACAAAATCCAAGTTGATTCTTAAGGTAACTTTGTTGTCTCTCTTCATTAGGTTAAGTATAGTAACGGTTTTGATTCCTAAATTATCATTCTTCTTTTGCTTTGAGATTCAAAACGTCACAAAGGACATTTTAACTGTCAACCAAACATTTTTTCTGGCTATGGGGGTTTTCCCCGAACTATGTATGGTGCATACTCTTATTCTTATATTTGAACGAAATATTTCCAAATTCCATTCTGAGAATCTTGAACTACATATTATTTTTTCTAGTCTGTCTTGTTTTACATAAACAGATTTCAAAGATAAACATCTTGATCCTTGGGCTGAATAATTTTAATTTTGGTGCTTCTTTTCTGTTAAACCGACTATCAACCGCACTCCCCATCGTCAGATGAAAATTTTTCTAAATTTGCCTCTCTGCACAAAGCTTTTGTCCTGTTAAAATAGCAGAAAAGTCCTCACCTTGATTTCATATATATTTGTAAAAATCCACCTTACACCTCATGTCATCGTCAATACCAAGAAACTGTTCCTGCTCTTTTCTGAAAAAGAAATATCCTGATAGTCCCTTTGTTCATCTAATCACAATTTATCTATGTAATTCACTGAAGAAAAACGTTTAAAATAATTTATCCAAGTTCTGAAACTGATCGACGTAGTATTATGTTTCAAAGGGTCTGGTGTTACTGACACATTAACTCGATTATACATCTTTAACTATGAACTTGTGGCATTGTTCTTTCTACATTGAGTTGATTTTAGCCTTTCACTCTCAATTTTTTTTTCAATTAGTTTTGTTATTTTTGATATTGCAAATATATTTTCTAGTTTAGAGCACTTTTTAGCATTCTGGGAGTTCGTTAGTTATTCATGAGTATGGTATTCTAATTCAGCACATTCTTCGTTGCATTGGTGATCCATTTGAACTCATTGTTCTGCATGATTGATTCCATATTCCAAAAATGCTATTTTATTTAAAGTCTTCAATCAACATTCCATGAACATCCTCATAGAGTCTTTTCCATAACTCTGATCAATTTTTTGACCTAATGACTGGCTTATTCACATCTTTTTATGAAGGGTCTTGATGGAACTTTTCATCGACTTCGCCATATCTTTTTTTTTTCAATAAAATACTTTTTTATTAATTTGTTTTTACTTTAGTAACACATATGAATAGATAAAAAATAATGTCGCATTGAATCTCTAAATTACCGTTGGATGAGAAACAAAGATACTTGAATAATTATCTTTCTTCGTCTTGCCGAAGTAATTTTAAACAGTAGTTAGGTATGGGGAACCTTTAAAGTATTTATCTCTGCTTAGAAGTGTTGAGTCAACACTGCAATAAAAAATACTACTATTTTATATGGAGAGTTAATTTGAATAAGCGTATTCAATCGACACACAAACTCATATCAACGTGGCCAAAGTTGTTGATCAAAGTTATATATCAATGCCAAAGCAAATATGTTAGGGACGGTGTCAAAGATGTGGAGAACAGACACAAAGTGAAAATGGGTACCCAGCGAATAACAAGGAATGTTTATTATGCAAGAGAATCAGACATTTTGGATAACAACTACAAAATAGAAAAAATTCAGAAAATCAAACTTTGAAAACGAAAACAGTGAGTTTGTCAAAATACAAATAATCAAAATAAAGCAAGTGAAGTCTCTGAACCTGGAGTCATAAAAGACTTTGGTCATTTCAATTGTCGTAAAAGCAGCCAAGCTGAGTATGAATCAAAGCCAAATGGTCAAAATAATAGCTATTGGTGATCAAAGCCTCGATTGTCAAGGAGATGTGGATATGGTGATCAATTTTCAAGGGAGCAAGGTAAATACCAATGGTTTTGTATCCCCTAATATTGATTAAATGTTATTCTTGTGGCATTTACTGAGATATTTATTGTGATAACAATAGTATCGAACCAATTCATAATTGTACTAGATCAATTCAATAAGTGAATACAAACAATCTTGAAAAACAAAAAAAAATGCAATTGTATTCGATACAAAGATAATTTGAAACCAATGAAGAGTAGAAATTCCATATCTACCTTAAAAAGAACCTTAAAATCAAATCAACCAGGACCCTTGTGATGCGTCCAATTACTCAGGCACATAGAAGAGCAACTTTAGTTGAGCTTCGGAGAATGGAGATTTGAGGGATCTTCTAATTATTTGACCAGCATACCGAATGAACCATTCCGATCTATATCGTTCCTAAGAAGACTCCTAGTGGTTTAACAATTGTAGTGAATGGTAGAGGATTGAACTAATTTGTCAATCGACCAATTTAACCTTTTTGTACTCCAAATCAAGTACCAAACGCTATTTCTCCAAATGCAAAGACTTTTCTCTCTTAAAATGCAACAAAAGGCTACTGGCAAGTTCTATTGGATGAAGAAAGTAATACCGTGTCCACATTCTTGACTTGTTGGAGAAGAGAATAATTCACAAGGGGTATAATTGCTTTAAACGCTTCAGGATATCAATATTGTTGCAGAGGAGACTTTGCAATCAGTGATTAGAAGAACCTTCATAAAATTGAGAATGATATTTTGAGATATGGAAAGACATGGAAAGAAGTCAAGGATTTCTGGTACAAAATTATAAAGAGGTGTGAATAAATGTGAATTAGGTTGAATACAAGCAAGATACAAATTGGAATCAAAATCAAATTCGTAGGTCTCATAATAAGAAAAAATGGTGTCAAAGAAGATCTATCAAAAATTAAAGCATTGATGAAATTTTCAAAACCCAATAATATTTCACAGCTCTGAGTTTTTTTGATCTGGTAAACCAATTAAAACAGTTTTCAAAGGATGTTGTGCTTTCCATGAGCCAGTTACGGAGATATTGAGCTCAAAAAATGTATTTTAATAGTTACAAAATAGTGGCAAACTTCCTTCAGCATGATTTCTTAATAATCGGAAATTGATCTAGTTAAAATTGTTATAAGTTGTTGCTTCAATGATATATAGACCAAATTAAAATTGATTATAGTGGTACAATATGTTATTTTCCTTTCTTAACTTTAACACTATCTCAATATTTTGCCCATGTTCAATAATGACCGATGCATCAAGACTATATAGATTGGTTGATTCAAAAAAGACACCTGTGATGACATAATAAAATTTTTGATACACTTGAATAACGATAGCATATCAAACAATTTGAATGGAGGGAATGTAGCTGTCATTATTTTCCTCTCTTACTTAGGAACAGCTTGTTATTATAAGTTTTGAATTAATAAAAATTTATGAAGTACAGGAACCATAAAAATGCGTCTCTTAATACCAAAATTGTTATACGTAGAGCTGTAAATAATATGCACTGCCGGTATGTAAAAAAACAACAACTCGTAGTTAGTGCTACGTCGTTCTCTCTTCAAAAACTAAGGAATAATGATAACATCTTTGGAAAATAAAAATATTATGTACAGGAAAAATATTGCACGCAAGTAAATGCTTAGGATTTACAGCTTTAACAATTTGTGTGTATTCGGCGTGTAAAAATATGCTTCTCCTCTTGATGACATCAAAAACAATATGAAACAAAGTGGTGAAACAACAGCTAGTATTGCGTCAACTTGAGTGGAGTTGTTAAGGATAGACTCAAGTCAATGAATAAAAAAGGAAAAAAAAGAGAAAAAAAGTTATATTGCTAGGTAGCATCAACACATCCTAGGCTAGAATGCGTTGGAAAAGTAAAGATTTCTAGATTATGATCAAGCAAAAAAGTGTCCAATAGATTCTTGAGAATACTACTGATGTACATGAGAATAATGACTAGAGATGTAAATCCTAAGCTCTGCCAATATGTAGAAAAGAAAAAAAAGTAAAAATTGACCTCGTAACTTATGACAGTTTGATAAATAGCAGCGTCATCCATCATAACATCAGCTATTATCTTACCCTTTTACAAGGAAAGACGTTGACGGTGTTTGAGAGGAAATAAATACAAATTTATAACCATATGAAGATAACATTATATCAAAGATTTTAAGTTCACTCGATTAGGCATTTTATTGTTTAATTATTATTTTTAGACGGTGTTGTTAGTGCCATATGTAGACGCGGGCAAAATGTTAAAATAGCGTTGAGTTTAAGGAAGGAAAGAAAAATATCAGTTGCTACTTCTATCTTGATAATCAATTTGAATTCAGTCCTCTCTGCATAGATGAGTCGAGATCAAATAAAAATTTCAAAGTCTCAGCCCTGTTATACTAACTGCAGCAAAAAAAAGTGTTTAATAAACTAATAATATTAGGCATCACTTGATGCTCAAACACCCCATACGCTTCACCATTATATATAGTATCAAAAAAGAACGGCGAATGGGGACCATGCAAAGCTTTTAGTCGTTTGAATAACAACACAATTCCGGTTTTCTATTACAAGTGGCCTGATAAACTTCAAAAACTCTTCGAAAACCAGTCAAACGATAAGAAATGTAGCAACGCCTGCAATTATTACCATAAACACATCGATTTTCATGATGGTTCAATTCTCTGCTCTATGAATAGTGATAGATTGAGACCTTTCATACCCAACGCCTGGAGGGAACAAAAAATGAAATTAGTACACGAAGTAGCCTATGTCAGCCCAAGAGCTTCCACTAAAGCGTTGCACTGTATTTATGTTTAATGTGTAAATTTTCATTCAATTTCGAGCAAAAATTCACTAGAAATCAAAGAACTCACGGTAGAGCTACTAAAGTAGGTAGTAGTGCGCAGAAGGATTTCAGCTAATCCTTCTGCGCGCTACTATTTTAGTCTATTGCAGTTGGTTTTTTTCGTAGCTCTACCGTGAGTCTTTGATTTATATGGTAACATTATTAAAGTAGCCTCTCATCTGTTGGTGAATTTCGAAACGATGGTCCATTTTTTCATCTCTATTCAATTGGTTATAATGATTTTTTTCCCTTCCTCTATCTAAGAAAGATGTATGGTAGGTTAACGAGAGTGAATTCTGAATACATAGTAACTTAAGCAAAATAATTTTCTTGGATGACTATGTTCTTGGTCTACAAATTCCAGCTCTACTCGTAGCAGATAGGAAAAAGAAAACAATTACTCAAAAAATGTTGTACAGGTTGCATATCATTGACATCTAAAAAAATTATCTTGATATAGTTTCAGAACATGGAATAACAAAGAAGAACGTAACTGATGATCTAGAAAGAATTAAAAAAAAAGAATACGACCGATGGTTTCAAGAACAAGAAAAAATTCAAAAGGGCTTAGAATATGATTGTTTTGTTGAATATATAGAGAAAAAAGGTGTTAATACTTCTGAAGATAAAAAAATAGACAATATTAATAAAAATGGGGTGAATCTTATGTTATTTCAAATCCCTGAAAAAAATATAGAAATGTCGATCATAAATGAAAAGATATATAATGATGAAATTCAAGAATACATAGGAAAAAAAGGTAAGATAAAGTCACAATTTCATCAATAATTTACTCTTCAAATCAAATTTAACAATTTTCAGAACAAATTATTAAAGAAGTTGACCTTCAACATGAAACATCGATGCAAGGGCATACAATACTGAAAGGAAGGAAGGAACAAAAGTGTAATAAACAAACTTCAAAACTCGAAAGTTTACAACAAACATCAACTATTGTCAAACATGTTAATGAAAACATAATAATAAATTCCATAGATCGAGTAACCTTACCAAATGTTAACGAAGAACGTTGTATGCAGCCTCTTCAAAATTTAGATGTAAATTACGAGAAATATTCAGTAAAAAACTTGGTTGATCGTTTTTCAAAATCAACTCCATCCTTGCTTCCACTGCAATATTTACCCCAACAATATTTAACATCTAATGAAAATCCTCCTCTCAATTATCTCCAGCAACAGGAAGGACAAAAAAAAATCAATGAATTTACAGCGAAGAAGCCAATGAATAATATTCAAATCCGGAATAAGTGTGCAGAAAAAGATTTTTATAAACTAAATAAATCTCACAATGCAGTTGAGGAATTCTTTATTATGAACGTCTCTGACATAGAAGAGCACGTTTCAAGCAAAATGAGTGATCCTTCATATCTCTTGGCTGGTAATTATATTATATTTAAAAGTTATGTACGTTATTTTAATACTTTTAATTTTAGACAAGGATATTCCTAATGAATATTTTGGATATCATAGGCTCGTGCAAGGTTTCTAATTCAATATTGTTTGAAATAGGTGGACAATGTATTTACTTCTTTTTTTATTTTCTTTTTTTAAACAGGAGATGAATCCATAAATCTTTTGAGCCTCGAGAAAAGTAAATGGGATAATCATAACACAATTGCTAGGGGATGGAAATCAGCTTCATCTAACTATGTCCCGGTGACTTTTCGAAAAAAATATAATGTTGAGAATCAAAAACTATAGTGGCTTTTCTTTAACGTCATAACGAGGAATATACTAAATCTATAAATCTATATCTTAGAATAAATAAATAATAATATATATTTTTATTTTTGTGTTAAGATTGTACATAAATTTTGACTTCTGAGTTTTCCAGGTATATATATTATTTTTTTTGATCGAATCAATTTTAAAATTTGTTCTGTTTTTTTGTTCTCTAATTAAAACTTTACTTTATTGTAGAATAATAAAGATTTTTTACATTTGTGCAGGTTATATTTTTTTTCACATGTTAAGGATGTTTAGGGTTTTATTTGTGTCTTCACTTAGATTGGCTTAAATATGGAAAACAGTTTTTTTGTATACGATAAATTATGACGTCTCTTCATATAAATAATAAAATTAATTAAAAAAAATCATTTAATTTTTTTTATTATATTGATAACATTAATTACACTGGTCAACATATAAGTGTATTAAAAGTTATTCAATTTTGCACACTAATTACAAATCTATAATTCTTTTTTTCGAGAGTCCGACGATTTTCGAGAAATCAGTCCCTACTTTTTAAGCTAATTTGGCCCATTTTCTAACTTCAACTTCAATTTAAGCCTAGAAGGATACACATTTTGAGCATTAAAAAATGATAATTGGCTTGTGATTTTATGCAGATTCCATTTCAAGACTTTTTTTTTGACCTAAAAGGATTCTTAAGGACATAGAGTGCCAGAGTAGGCCCAAAAGTCGGTCAAATCCTTAGTACTTAAGTAACTCCATGAATATTACATGAAATGGATTAATGAGGAATGTACTAAAGAGCTTAGACCCACAGCCTTCAAACGAGATGTCAAGCGCTCGATAAGAGTCCTTAGCTTTAAAGAAATCTTCCATCAAAGTGTGTAAATTTAATGCAATTTTGAGCAAAAATTCGCTAGAAATCTAAGAGTCACGGTAGAGCTAATAAAAAAAAAAAGGTGCTATAGACTGTAAGAGTAGCGAGCAGAAGACGACTCTGACATAATCTGAAGATAACCAAATTCAAAAACATGGATTTCTTATTGAATTACAAGGCAACTCCGAGGAAATAGTGGGATCGCAGGACCATGGATATCTAGAAATGTAAATTTCGAGCAAATTCTCGCTCGCAAAATTTCTTAGGGTTGGCACTTAGAACAATACCTTTTGTATTCCAAAGCTGTTATCATTTTTCCCTTAATAACTGAGGGGAGATTATCTACCTGATTGTAAAGATCTCGTATGATTTGTGTACCACGAGTAATATTCTGTTGAAAGACAATCAATTATTTCATTAAAATGTCTATTGGAATGAATCGTCGAATATCGATGTGAACATGTTTGGATTTACGACAGAGAGTTTAATTCTCCATACATCAATCTGTTCGAAATTGCCTTTATGGACTACTCCAAATCCCACGCTTCCCACTATGAGTAGGCAATCTCTCTAAGGGCGAAACTTCCGTCAATCAGTGTTGTCATTGGCTCTAAGGACTTCTCCAAATCTATTGTTCTACGAGGAGTTGGTAAATGCTATAATGAACAACTTAAACCATAATGAGTATTAACTGTTAGAAATAAAAGCTATATTTTCATAACAAATATTAATTATATTAACTGTAGGAATTAAGATTTTTGGGATGATTCCCTGGATTCCTTCACTACTGAGATAATTTCTTTATGGTCATTATATATCTCCAATTTTGTTAGAGTCCGAGTTCCATCTGATGATCCTCGAATCCCTTATCCCCTTCACCGTATTTAAATTACTTGCAATGGTAAATTATGGATTTTGTTGGCATTTTCTTCAGTTATATGTATCTCTTGTTCTTCTCAATCACATGCAGTCATTTACTTATGAGCGATTCATGTGTAATAACATGACATGATGGTGGAGATATCGTTTCGCTAAACTTATTTCTTAATCTTGGATAATACTTCTTTACTTGATGCCGTAGTGGGAAGGATTGGATTTTTTAGTATAGAACATGAAATTGACAAAAACGATGTTGAGTTGGACATTGTTAGTGATGAAATTAAAAATATCAGAATTGTCTTCAATTACGTTCCTTCAATAAATATCTATATTTATTCATTGATTAAGACTTTAAACGTTTTGTATAAAGTTTAGTTTTCTCAAGTTCATTTAGATGACATTTCACTAACCTAGTATCTTCGTTAAAACTTTACAATTTATCATCTCCGTCATCAACGATAACTCGATTATATAATTTATTTACTCTTACTTTATGAATGAAAGTATTAAATTGTTAATTGTTTATTAATTTTGTAATTGCCATTAAACGTTTTCAATGCATATTTATGATTTTTCCTTCATTAATTAAATTATCACGTACATGGCTTGACATCCCTCACGAGATTTACATTTGAGGCTTAATCTTACTTTGAGTTGAAACTATTTTGTTCTAATTTGAGTTTCTACATGTATATATTATATTTGTGTATAATTTAAGCATTATTCAGTATCGAATTCATTAAAAGTCTTAATCACATTCTATTATATTGTTTCAATCTAGTACTGAATAAAAAATATATATTGATTTAATGCGCTCATGCATACTTGGGTAACTTTAAGAGTCAAATTTAGCTACTTCACCGGAGGAAGAGGTCTCAAGAAATAATGCAATGTTAACGAATAAGGGCCCAAGATCTCGTAATAATTGTTGGCTTAGGACTTGTAAGCTAAGATATATAATTTTCTGACATTAATTTGAGTTAATTTTCCGCCTCTCATCTATGGTATACATAATGTTATTATTTATGTCTTCATATGGATATATAAAGGAGAATAGCAGCTTGTAGCTCAGTAAAACGTCATGACAGCTCAAGCTTCTTCCTTCTCAACATTCATCAAATTTTCAGAGTTGCCAGGTTGGTTTTCTCTTTCTTTGTTTCTTACAAGCCCGATTTGCTTGAAATTTACATTCTTATAGATATCAAATGAAAGGAATAGTGTTCCTTGATGAGTCATCATAGGGTCTTTATGAAGAGTGTCTCAGTACCCTTCATCTTCATCCTTATCGATATGAACGAAACTGCTTTGAGGAATTACAGATTTCAAATCAGTGTGCAAAGTTCAATAACTGTTATTACCCCTTAGGAGTTTTGAAAGTTCAAACTTGTTGACTTGTGTTATTATTAAGAGATCTTGCCCTAAATGAAAACCTTTCTAAGCAACTTTTAACTGCAGGAAACACTGTTTATTTTTTGTTGTTTTTCAATGTGGTTGTCGACTTCAAAACTAAAGGTTTTTATAGATTTAAAGAAAAACATCTTTTATTTTGCTCTTGCTCACAATAAATAATCATTTATTATGTTTTCTTTATGGAAATTTTATACTAAAATATTTTTTTATCACACAAGCTCTACAATCTCGGGGACTCACACAGAAATCCCCCCTGAGAGGAAGGAGCAATAATTATAACATGTTTAATATATAGTAATTTATGGACTTACAAAAATATGTACACCACAACTAAAAATTGACTAAACTAAAAATACTTGTAATAATTACAATGCAGATTTATTAAATTTCTCTACTTGATGGTCCATTAAAGACTTATGGGGGTTTTATTCCGGAGAGACACACTTTGTCGTTGTAGGAAAACACATTACAATAGGAACAATATAGCTGGTTTTTTTCTCTCAATAGATACATAGTCTTCCTTTACTAACAAAAGTATTATTTTAAAAATTTATACAATTCTTTCTAACACTTACGTTTGACCAGTAGTGCCAGAATGCCAAATTTGTTAGAATGATGTCACAAGTTTATATGTTGACTGTATAAAAACACTCTACCATGTTAGTGTTTTGATATAAAACAATGGGATCTGTAAACTCATTGATAAGCCAATTTTAATAAATTTATTTTAATAAACATTTTATTTATATTCAGAAATGTGTTTACAATTTTATTTCTTTATATTTAAATTTGCTTCATAAGAAACATAGAAATTATAAAAAATATTAATCAATACTCGTATATTAATTTGCCAAATCTTATCGAAGTAGGCATCCCTATCCTCATTCCCGAAACAGAAAACATGAAGTATTTTTTTTTAAATAGAGGCCATCTGTCAATTATTTATATACATTTAGAAAAAGTAAATGGATTATAGTTTTTTGGTCAATATGGGGAGCAAGTTTGAAAAAATGAGGACTTTTAAAAAGTTCACCATAGTCCAACACATTGAAAACCAAAATCAAGTGAGGAATATTGAGATTTATACAAGGTGTTGGGTGACAACCGCTGTCACCAATGTTGGATACGGATACGACATTAAATGAGAGTGGGGTTAGCTTACACTTGACCTTATTATTATCCCTCTTGGACTTTATATAGTTACAATAACTAAGGAGTACATGGTTATAAATGGTTACGAGTACCTGTACTTGAGCGTGTCCTTGAGTATAGTCGTTTGTCACATTATCAGTTATCATTTGTCAATGCCACATTGTGGGGATCTTAAATATGTGTGGATCTTTAGAAGGGGAGATTGATAAGTAGAATGTCTAGCCAACATCCCTTCCCCCTTTTCGGAAACGAACTAGTTCGTGTTACCACGGGGTGATTTAAGATAAAGTGAGAAGAACAATAAAAAATATAAATACAAAAGAATAACTTTTTTTTTTCTTCTTCTAATAGATAATATTTTTTTTTTTATTTATTTCACAGTCCAAATAAGATATATACAATAAAAATAATAATAAAGTATGATGCTAATGCGTATAGAAAATACATAAAAAAACATTTTAGTTTAAAATTTTAGCATCACAGTTGGACATAACGGATACATCGAATTAATAAATAAATAAAAAATTCACAATCATTCAATCAATAATAATAAAAATAACAATAAACATTCTACATTTACCCTATTTGCATTTTTTTAATTATTTTACATAGTCTTTTGATGGTTTCCTTGTACGCGATGGAAAGAGTAGGAATGTATTTGATATCATCAGACACATATGCCCAAGCACCATCCGGAGAAGAGGGAATTTTGATGTCCAAAACAGCATATCTCGCTGCAGCCGAAAGAAGGATATTCCTCAATTCGCAACGATGGATTGGTTTATATAGAGTTATTCTATTAGCGATGAGAGCTTTAGCGGAGAGAAGAGCATTATTGATGGCTTTGGTTCTAGCCAAATTTTCTTTATTCTTAAAGCCGAAAAGGATTACTGCTTTGCAGTATTTCTCAGCTCGGGCTCCTTCCATTCCTCTAATATTGAGCTTAATAAAACTTTGCAATATATTTACTGCTCGACAATCAACAAAAGCATGCAAGGGTGAATTAAAAAGTAATCTGTAGTCCTTGCATGGTAGATAGAACCTGAGTAGGTCAGCTGATATCTGGAACTGGGCGGTTAACTTATTCCCATCTGCAATTCCACTTAGGGAGCCTAAAATCCTTTTTCTCCAATTTTCGGGTAGATCGAGTAGTTCCATATATCTTTGGCAAACAGTAGAGCTCCCTTCAATGTCTGAAAGAAATGAGTTAGACATTTTTAGGTGCCAGGGCTTTAACACATTAAAGTTGTTTGCAGCTCTCTGCAAAGGAAATCGAAATCTCCCGTCCATAAATGGGATTTGGCCATGAATGTCATGAAGTGTAATCTAGATTTTCCTCTCTTATTAGACCAGGAAAAATTTCCCGGATTATGTTTTTCTATTATGTCAACCAAGTCAAAAGTGCCGATGATTTTTCTGAGCATCATACTATTAAAGTATTTATCCTTAGGTTAACTCAAATCCACATTTAAATCACCGATAAGAATAAAAGGAACATTACTATTTAATTGACTATTAATAATGGATTGGAAGAAGGGGAAAGATTTGATATTCGGGCCATAGGCATTGATGACATAAAACAACACTTCATTAGAGGACAGGCGGATTTTATGCCAATCACTCTTTCCAGAGTATTCCTTGATACAGAATGCATTTGATATTCTTTTTATGATAAAGGTCAGAACCCCTCTACTTGATCCATTTCCCGTAAAGAAGTGATAATAATCTTTTGGAAGACAAAAGGAACATTGATTAACACAAGTAGAAGATACCAGAGATTTAATGTCTTGAAGACAAATAATATCTGCATTGAAGTGCATTCAAAATGAATGTCAAAAGTAGAATGTCTAGCCAACATCCCTTCCCCCTTTTCGGAAACGAACTAGTTCGTGTTACCATGGGGTGATTTAAGATAAAGTGAGAAGAACAATAATAAATATAAATACAAAATAATAACTTTTTTTTTTCTTCTTCTAATAGATAATATTTTTTCTCTACTTCTTCTATCTTTAACTGAGTCGCTGTAATTTTCCTTTTTCTTGGGTTTTTGTAGCTGTAATAAAAGATCAATGGTTAGATTATAACATAAATATAAACCGGTTTTTTTTTCGTTTTTGCATTTTTTTTTAATTTTCTTCTAGTTTCTCTACTTAACAATTTTCGGCTTTTTTTTCTTCTTCAATTGCTTCTGTGTGAGCAATTGAAATTGGACATGGAATTTTATACTTCAAGAGGCAGCAATCTTTCGTTAATAAAGTGTTAAAGAATATTTTTCCTTATACACGACACGGAGATACATCATTTAATATAATTATAGGAGATTCGTAGGCTTAATCCTGGGAGTTTTGATCATCATTAGGCAACTTTGCCATGTCCAGTTTCTGATCCGGAATCTTATTATTATTATTTTTTTTCAATAGACCGACGACAGTGTTCGATCGGATGATTACTCCATTATTTATATCATTTATCTATTAAAGCTTGCAGTCGAAATAAGGTTAATAAAGCAAATGCAATGTTAGAAAAGGTCTCAAGTCCTCGTATAATTATTAGTTAAAAATATATAATTTCCTGACATTAATTCCAGTTACTTTTCTGCCCCTCCTCTGTGGTATAAATTTTGTTATTATTTATAATTGATGTCTTCATTTGTATATATAATGGAGAATAACTGTGTGTATCTCAGTAAAACGTTATGACAGCTCAAGCTGCTTCCCTCTCAACATTCATCAAATTGTTAGAGTTACCAGGTTGGTTTTCTCTTTCTTTTTTGCTTACAAGCCCGATTTGCTTGAAATTTTCATTCCTACACAAACTCACCCGACACGCTGTTCGACAGGTATGCAGGTTCGACAAAGTAATTACACAAACCATAATTTCCTCTCCTGTAATTTGAGTAAAAGATGATGTACTGTAAGTATTAGACCCAATGTGCATTTCGAGAAGAACTTAGAGGACATCAGAAAACCATAACTGGTCCCTTGTCTTCAATGGTATTTTTAAAACTCTGTGCATCACCTCAACCATTCTGTTACTTTGTAAATGATAAGTAGGGATGGGCATATTGTTGAAATGAAAGAACATACCCGCAATTACTATCTGGTGCCTCTATATTTTATCTGCTGATTGTTATTTGACAATATGAAATAATACACGTTAGATACTTATAATTGTAGCAAGTTCTCACCTCAACGATACTGAGAGGACTAAATTCAAATTGATCAAGATAGTGGTATCAATAGATATTTTTCTTTCCTCCCTTAAAGTCAACTCTATCTCAACAATTTGCCCATGTTTAACGATAAGACGTTGTTTGCATATGGTGAAAACCCACCATTTCTCACAATTTATTGAATAGTTTTGCCTCAAATTGTTTATTGTACTGATACTGTAGTGTTCTGAAGAGGTTTAAAAATATATAAATTAAAATCATTTATAATGTGATTATATGATTAAATCTATTAATTTATGACGAAATAGTTAGGAGAGATTTATTCATAAATATCTATTTTGTTACATTTAAATTAATCCCCCTCAGATATAATACACTTCTGCCAACAATTTCTCTAATCCTCGAAGTACTTCTGATATGTGACATTTAAAAAAAAATCCAAGTTTATGTGAAATATTTCAAAAATGAGTAAGAATTGCTATCATATTCTTGAAGCAATTCTCTTTCGTTTATGTTAATAGTATATTTCGATTAATTAAACAATGACTCCAATAATTGCAATTTATTTATAGAAAAAAAATACCGACCACAATCAATAATATAAAACATCTAGTATTTCTGACAATGTAGTTACTATGACGTAAGGGAGTAATGATCGAATCAATTGTTCTTATTGAAGGAATGATTCCATGATCATCATGGGGTCCCCTAAATGATGATCTCTTTGTTGCCTGGGATGCTCTCTTTTTTTTTCAAGACTCGATCAATCTTTATCCGTCATTACTTTGCCCAAATCGTTCATCCAATCAAGGACCTACACAGTAATTCGGACATGAAGTCTTCAATTGCCTGGTTAGAGCAAAAAGTCTTCTTTGAAGACCTTAAAACAATTCTACTATCTTTTTACTTTAATGATACAGTACGCTTTTCCTCTTTGGTTTTATTGTGTCTATGGAAATCCGGGCTTAAAACATGTTAGGTAAAGAAGCAAAAACTTGCCTATACTCGATATTGTAGTATCAAAAAGTTTGTTATCTTTTTTTTTTTTATTGTGTTGCAATTATTATTATTTTTTTTTTTCTACGAATAATAACTTTATTTCAGAGTCATAATTTATTTACAAAAGCAAAATTATAAATATTCTGTTAAATTTCATTAACAATTTATGGGTCTTTATCAATAATAAGTTGTTTTGAAATATCCGCGATTAAAGTAAGGTAAGGGTAGACGGCTTAAGAACCGGTTCCTATCTTTAGAAATTTACAAACAAACCCTGCGAACGGTAGCTTCCATCCTCATTCAGCTCTGCTAGGACGGCAAAGGTACGGTCCAGAAGCTTGTCCAGACCCGCAGGGATTCCTGTTCGGTTGGAGCGTGCTGCATACAAAGCATGCAGGACCTTGCAGATAACTCTCGCTATTTTCCATTGGTATGGGCGCAACGGTGAGGTGAGAACAAGCCACTAAGCTACAGCGAGTGGGGCCCCAAATCTGTTTTTGATGTGCTCCGTGGTGAGCTTCACCAGGAGAGCCACTTTGACGCAGTCCAAGAAAAGATGTTCAGTGGTCTCAAGGTCTTGACCACAAAACGTGCAGTTCCTCTCCTCTTTTCTTTCTATCGATTTATTAACGAAGAGGGACGAAGTCGCTATTCTGTTGCGGAGCCACCTCTCTGACGAGTTCAAAAATGGGTTTTTGAACAAAGTCCTGGAGCCGCTAAGAACGTCTCCCATCGGGGTGCATCCTAAACGCAAAAAGCAGTTGCGGACTAAGTGCTCTGGGCAATCTTTCACAAGGCTGTTCTGGGGCGCTCTTTGAATTTTTGAAAGCGGTAAGTTACTGAGGGTAATATAAAAGGGAGTTGGGGGATCCATGACCTCCTTCCATGACTGCCTTATATTTTTCTTTATTTTTCTGAATTGTAGGAACGTGCGAGGATTATTCCCTTTCAAATCCCTGAGAACTTGGCCTATAGATATGAGATGATGGGATACCAACAATTCTTCCCTCGAGTTTATCCTGGTGATAAAGTTACAAGGCTCATGGTATCCTAATAAAGGAAGAGCTGCGCCAACTATTTTCTTCCACGAAGAGGTCATCGCCCTCCAATATTGTCCACAACGGGTAGATGTCTTGAAGAGCTCTTGATGGCCCATGGAAATTATGTCCTTGAACAAAAAGCCGGACAGCTTCTTAAAATTTTCCTTTAAGAACACTGTGCAAAAGTCATCACTACCTCGAAGTCTTAACAACCAAGACAAGTTGAGGGTCATCCACACTAGTTCCACTCACTTCAGCCCTAGACCCCACTGAGAGATGGGGAAAACAGGCGATTGTTCGAGATATAGGCTCTGTGTAAATTTTATCTGTAGCTCTTTCAGTTCAACCTTTATGGTATTTGAGTATGGAGTATACCTAAGTAAGTGAACAATACGAGGAACGACTATTCTATTCCATATATTAATTTTGTCGAGTATATTTATACACGATTTGTCATAATATAATGTTGATTTACGGACTGACTCTACGATATTATTTGTGTTGCAGTTATTCGCAGTCTCAGAGCCGTTCTTTGATATCGTTATACCGAGAAGGGAAGATTATTTTAAGGAGGGAAACGATTCCATTAGTGAAGATTGCATGGAGGTGAGAATTTACGTTTTAGTTTCATTCATAACGAGCCCTGAGTGTGTTGCATATCTCTCTAAAACTTGAAATGTATCTTTTATAGAAAATATTATGTCCTCAGGTGTACCTGAGTAGAAGACTGAAAGGACGTCCGCGTATAGTTGTACTAACTGTTTTCTGCTGGGGAAGTTTATTTAAATATTTTCTATATGAAGAGCAGCCATAACAATCAAAACATCTTTTTCTTAAAATTAATTTAAGTGGACTAAGACTTGGAACATGACTTGATTCAGGAGGACTTGAGGAAGGAACATGACTTGATTCGAGATGAGGACTATCAGAAAGAGTGGATTTAAGAGGACTAGGAAGATGGTTTGATTCAGAAGGACTGGAGGTAGGAACATAACTTGATTCGAGATGAAAACTATCAGAAAGAGTTGATAGACTTGAAGAAGAAATATGACCATAAGTAGGGATGTTAATAATATGCAAATGGGGTGTGTAAAATAAAAAGAAAGAGAAAATCTACCTGGTAACTCTGACAATTTGATGAATGTTGAGAGGGAAGTAGCTTGATCTGTCATGACGTTTTACTGAGCTACATGCTCTTCTATATATACAAATGAAGACATCAATGATAAATAATATTATGTATACCATAGATGAGAGGCAGAAAATTAACTGAAATTAATGTCAGTAAATTATATATTTTTAACTAATAATTATACGAGGACTTGAGCCCTTTTTGTTTACATTTTATTTGCTTTATTAACCTTAATGCATGTATTCCTTCATGCGAAATCTTTAATATCAGGTAGATGTTTTTCCCTCAGTATTAAAGGAAAAATGATAACAGATTAGGAAAACAAAAAGTACTATTCGAAGAGCCAACTCCACAAAATCTCGCACGCGGCATTTTGCATATTATTTACATTACTAACCATAAGAGTATCCCATAAGATTTTTTTTTCTTGGCCATATCGGCATATTTTTATTCGATTACACATACTAAAAATTCATAACAGGGAACAAAATTTTAAGGAACTGATGGAACATCAAAAACATATTTTAAAAAAACATAAATCAAAAGTCTTTTAAAAAAACATAAAAGTGCAGCAAAAAACAACATCAACAAAGGTTCAAAAAAATTATGACATACTTTGTAAAGTTCTGAAGTGGAGTTTTATTATTGATAGTACGCCGAAGATATCTTGATCAGAAAATGATCTTTTTGCGTATAGTACATGGTGGACTTTGGTGATGATGGCATTGATAATATTATCTTCCTGTCCGGTATAAAAACTAAAAATTTCCTCTAAATATTCCCCTATGGTAGAATATAGTGGGGTAAGTTTCTCACATTCAAAAAGAAAATGGTCACTTGTTTCATACTTGACTCCACAAAATACACACTTTCACTTTTAATCGGCAAAAAACTCAGCGTTCACTTCTAGAGTTCCAGTAAGTATTCGATATTTTGACCATTTTTCAGAAGAGGAGAGTAAAGCATTTTTTAAGACGTTTATACTTCGTGATACTGGAAGGTTCAATTGTCTTCTCTGTAAGTACCCTATAAAAGGGTCTAAAGTTGGAGAATAGCATAACTTCCTAAAGTTAGAAGCACTTATGAAAAAAAATCTTAGACGTATTGGCAAAGCAGGCCTTAGAACTGGGACGTAGTTACCGAAAGCTGATTGAAATTGAAAGAATGCCATCCTATTCAGCAATATAGAGGAGATTGCTGTTTCACCAGCAAAGTCTACTCCACATGTCTTGAATCTGAAATCACATAGGAACTCTCTGGTGGGAAATTCCCTTTTGAGGGATTTCTCAAGAGAACACACAACACTCTTTATTCCGTCTGATAATTTTAGCATCCTTTCCGAATAGCATGAAATTTATCCTCAATACTTTTTTTTGTCCTGCGTAGGGATCATTTGAATATTTATTCGGGAAAAAGAACGAAAAGAGCTGACTCCAGCAATGGGTCTCTGTCCACAGTTCTCTCATCCAAAATGAGTATCCCATAAGATTATCTAGAAACTTGGCCCTCTTTTGTTCACAATTAATACAAGGAGCTGTATATTTTTCCATGTATTGCTTCCTTTCTTCCGGTAATGATGCTTTCTCACATAGATATATATCAGGGATAATTGTAGGCAATTTCTCAGCTGATATTCCTTTTTTTAATAAATTCAGTGATTGGATTTTTTCACTGTTGAACCACTCCTTCATCTTTACCAAACCAGGATATTTTGAAGAAAACATAAAAGCATGGTATTTTTTAATGCCTTTAATTATACTAAAGTGCTTCGAAATGAAATTCTTCCAATTGAACCACTTTATTTCACTAAGTTTAGTCGGTATTGCAGATAACTTAGGAGACGTTTTGTTGACAACTTGAATTAAATCATTAAAGTCTTAAATAGCTTGATGGGTACGAAATGATTTCGAAATCATTCCAAAAGTTCGATCGGTAGAAAATTTTGAATGATTCTCAACGAGGAAGTGTAAAGATATTTCTTCCACTTTTCTTTGTATGACTAAATAAGCCAACATTCCCATTATAATAAAATTTTTGTTTTTACCTCTGGAAAACAAGAAAATTAAATCTAAAATATAAAGAGATATTTGAATGGATAACCAACCAACAGTTGTCACATTGTATTTCTATTCGAGGGGGTACAACATAATTAGAAATTTAATGATATAAGAGAGATGCATTACAGCTAGATCCTTTCTTGCAAGTTTCCTGTGATAATAAATATACTTTTTCTAAAAAGTTAAACATGTATCTTACTTGCTCTACTTCATCAAACATGTAGATATGAGACGTCCCAGTTCTTCGATGGCAAATAGATTTACTTTATACATAGATAAAAAATATGTGTTACCTTTTTGAATAGATGAGAATGGAAGGGATTTTGATTCTGAGAAATCCATCGTCAGTAATTGAACTTTATTTTAATTCTCTTTTGCATACTTGACTCGACTATATATAATCCACCCATGCATATGGTGTTTGAGAGAGTCGTCAATGAGTAGTGTCCAATCTTCTAGGGGGTTCCTCAATACAGATTGTCGAAACAAAGCTGCTAAGGTTTCGGAATTGTCGCAGCAAATAGGGCACAAATCCCTCCATCTTTCGATTATCCCCAATATGATTTATAAATGTATTTTTGCAACAATATTCATTAAAATCAAGATCATGGCATCGTTGGGTATAGTTGTGGTAGATAACTTCCTTGCTCCAATGACTTGGAAAGCGCACAACTTTGAAATCTGAGTGAAATGGAATCTGTCTGGGAATGAATACTCCATGTTCCTTGATGAGATTTTCAAGAAAGTACTTAATACCTTCACCTTGGTTTCTCTATTAAAACTGACATTTTAGCAAAATCCGGCTGTGATAGGTTTTAAAATGACTCACAAATATTTGACCGTTATATTTATGAACTAAAAAAACTTAAAAGTGGATTTTCTTCTTTTCAATATTTGAAAACAAAATTACTTTCTTGTTGGCTTGACACATATATGGTTTTTGGTATAGCCTTCAGCTCTTCCTACGATATGATCTTTATCTCATCAATCAGGTCATAATTCAGAAATTTAACTTATATCGAGTAGATTTAATGGAAGATGAAGTTCCATTTAATAATTATATGAATACATAAAAGAGTTTTTAGTGTTAGTTTGATTCGATGACAACTTTCCTTTTATGGTTTCTTTAGTTTTGGGAAGAGAAAAATGTCACAGGAGGCCAAATCTGTTGAATATGATGGCTGAAGTATGATCACGGTTTTGTGTTTAGCCAAAAATTCACGGATAAGTAATTAAGTGTGAGCATATGCATTATCTTGGTGCAAAATCAATGTCCTGTGATTCCACAATTCCGGCGGATTTCTTCATATTGCTTCTCACAAACAACTCATAACTTCCAGGTAATATTATTTATTGACTGTACAACCTACTGGCAAGAACTATTGATATACCACACCATTGTCATTGAAGAAAACAGTGAGAAAAACTTTCACATTCAACCGAACTTGACATAATTTTTTGTTTTACTATTCTCTTCTTCTGGGATGATGAGGCTTTGGTTTTGACATCATAACCATATATTCATGTTTTGTCAACAGTTATAACCCCTTTGATCAAATCTTTATCGTTATAGACGTCATTAAAGAGCCTTTGAGCAATATTTAGTAATGGGAAAAAAGAGCCAAGTAAGCGTGTCTGCAATTGACAACTTTGGCAATTTGTAAACATTTGCCTTCTTTTTTTTCTTGTCATACTGTTATCAATTCAAAAACAACACCATTCTTAATTAATCTTTAAAATTAAAAATACCGGCTATGGCATTTCTCGACTTCTATAATGAAAATATTTCCGATCATGAGACATGGAAACCACCGATGTCACAAGAAAAATATGAATACATTCAATTAGCATAGTATCAATATCGATCTAGGTACATCTGATTTCATGTCTGACCTAAATAAATTGCTTGTTACATGTAATATCCCACTTTCAATCGTGGGGCATACGAATTCTATCAAATTTATGGAGAAATACGCCAAGAAATCCATGACTTTTTGTTTTCTCGTAACCCAATCATTTGAGCTCAAAAATTGAGTCCAAAATAAAACATATTACATATTTATGACAATGAACGAGACTAAGGACATCAAACATCGATTTATGATTACGATATTGGTTGGTCCTTCGGATTTTCTTTGTCGGTTTTGCATTATTAAATCACAAGCTTATGCATGATTCAATTTCGTATTTTTTCTCTCTCTTTGTTTTGATTTCTCTTTCTTATTGCAAAAAAAAAAAAAAAAAAAAAAAAAAAAAGTATGGAAATTAGAAAAAAGAAAGAGTATCAAAAAATTGGAATGATCTTCATGTTCGAATCAGGGTGACTTACTCACAAGTTCGAACCACAGACTATTTAAATTACAACCTAAACAATAAGTATTGAAAAAAAAATAAAGATAATTGTGCGTATGCACTTCAGTGAATCCACATTAAGAGGGTTTTTCAGCATGATGGGGATGTACTTTCATCTATGGTTAAAATTAAAGTGTAGCTCATCTCGTGTATATTGATCTTCATGATTCTTAATTATTCCATTTTTATTTAATATTTTTTCAGTTATTTGTTTCTGATGTTTATATTTTTTAGAATGTATGTAATCGGTTCAGTGACTCGTTATTGTGGTCACTATATCGATTTCAATGTAATTAACTCCCTGACAAATAGATCGTTTTTCCTTTCAAATTATGTCTTAAATATTTAGAATTCTCATAATAACTATTTCAACAATCCTTTTCATCGTACTATCCATTCAAATTGTAATCTATTTTATTTCATGCTCATAAAAACTTAATTTGGAATCGAGTTCCCTTTCTGAATCATTGTTTAGTTTTTCTGATATAACTGTATATGTAATCGAGATAATCACAATGGAATGTTATTCTATTTTTTTTATGGTGAAATTTAAGTGATTATAAAATGTACTACTTAAGACGGTTTGAAGTTGTTTTATAGTTTTAAATGATGATTAAATTATTGAGTATGTTGAATTAAAATAAGTAAACACTAGATGAGATGATGATTAAATAAATTTATTTCATATAAGTAAATGGGTTTTTTTAATGTGTAATATGAATTATAGATTTAACTTAAAAATATAATTGATCTATTTAGTTTCTCAGATGTTGAAAATCCCCTAGAAATTAATCTGTAGAACTGGGTTTTGCAGTATTTGAGGCTATAATAGTCGTTTGATTAGAAAATCATAAAAAGTATAGTAATTTTGAGGTACAATGCCAACAAAGGTAAATTAAGGTTGATACTCTATATGTAATTACACTGGTCAACAATCAAAAATCCTAAGGGGTATAAGTATATTAAAAGTTATTCAGTTTTGCTAACTAATTTCAAATCTGTAAAAAAAATTTCGAGAGTCCGACGGTTTTTGAGAAATCGGACCCTCGTTTTTGAGCTAATTTGGCCCATTTTTCAACTTCAACTTCAATTTAAGCCTAGAAGGATACTCTTTTTATCCATTAAAAAATAATGATTGGCTGCAATCCCACTCTTTCCTCGGAGTTGCCTTGTAATTAAATAAGAGATCCATGTTTTTGAATTTGGTTATCTTCAGCTGATGTCAGAGTCTTCTTCTGCGCGCTACTACTACAGTCTATAGCACTTGTTTTTTATTAGATCTACTATGAGTCTTAGATTTCTAGCGCATTTTTGCTCAAAATTGGATGAAAATTTACACACTTTGATGGACGATTTCTTCAAAGTTAAAGGCTCTTATCGGGCGCTTGACATCTTGTTTGAAAGCTGTGGATCTAATCTCTTTAATGCATTCCTTATTAATTCATTTCATGCAATATTCAAGGAGTTATTTAAGTACAAAGTCGCCTTAATTTGAAGAAGAAGGGATCGGAGTTTCGACCTGTTATAAAATTAGAGATTCATCTTCATGAGAAAGTATTTGTCATTTGGATCATCTTTGAGTACACTAAGAACAATTCCCTTTTCAGATTAACAATAAACATCGCTGTTAAGTCAAGAATGGGGAAAGAAATTAAGACTTCATTGAGGAGTCAATGTTTGTATAGAAAAAACTAATTTCAACATTCATCTCAAAATTTAAACCGATGTTATTGCTTATATCGCTACGACGGCTCTTGTGTGGCCGTTTTTAGTCTACTAACACACATCCTCATTCAAATGGACAAGTTTTTTACTCTCATGTACCGATCACGTTACTGAAAGTACCTTAGTTTACCGTTTATGTCTCTCAGTACCGAGTCCCCTTCTTTATGTCTAAAGTGGAGAACAAGGAATAACCATGAAGCGTCTTTGTTAACGTCAATCGTATTCTGAACAAACTCATTTATTTTTTATACCATTTCTAATTAGGAATTTTATGTTTTTCATGAATTTGTTATATTGAAGAGACTAAATATTTTAATTTATCAATATATATATTGTCACACTAATAAGTAAAGGCATTCTTTCTTCTAAGGCTTGTATTATTATTCTCCTTCACCTTTGAAATAGTAGAACTACATAACATAAACACTGTCTTTATCACGTATAAAATAGGTTCAGGGAATGAATAAGGCAAAAACGTCCAAGGAAATGTCCATATAGAAGGCCAATCATAGATTGATCCTTGAAGTCCTTAGTCTCGTCCATTGTCATAATTCTATACTTTTCGTCAATTTCCCGTTTTATTTTGAAAATTCTGACTCGACTTAAGAGCTCCAATTATTGGGTTAAGGGAAAACAAGAAGAGACGGATTTATCCATAAATTGAATGAAATTTTGATGTCCTTTAACTGAAAGAATGTACAATACAGGACATCAAAATTTCATTCAATTTATGGAGAAATTCAAGTGTGACAATAGTCGAAAAGATATTCCACTTGAAACATTAAAAAGTGGATAGTATAAAGAATGCCCGATACATCCAGTTGAAGAATATTGTTACCGTGATAAGCATTGACTTGAAGAATATTGTTGCCGTGATAAGTGTTGACTTGAATAATTTTTGTTTGTACTAAAAGGCTCCGATCGTCAATTGTGATTCTGAGAGGGGCTTTTGCATGATGAGGGGATGTACTTTTCTCTAATGTCATAATTAAAGTTTGGCTCATCTTGTGTATATTGATCTTTATGAACTTGATTATTCCATTTTTATGTAATATTTTTTTATTTATTTCTTTTTGATGTTTCTATTTTTTGAGAACATATTCAATCGATTCAGTGACTTGTTATAGTAGTTACTGTATCGATTTCAATGTAATTAATTATCTGATAATTATTACTTTTTTCCTTTTAAATTGTACCTGAAATATTTAAAATTGTAATTATAACATACATTTACTAATTTAATTTATTTTTTCGGGTTTATATATGAAAACTTAAATTGGAATCACATTGGTCTTCCGAATCCATGTTCAGTTTTTCTAATATAACTATATATATATATTTGAGATAGTCATTATGAAATTTCATCCGATTTCCTGATTACAAAATGTGTTTCTTTTGACTGTATGAAGTTTTTATAATAGTTTTAAATGATAATTAAATTGTTGAATAAAAAAAAGTAGCCACTAGATGGTTAAATAAAATCATTTCATTTAATTGTAAGTATTTCTTAAATATATAATATGAATTATAGGATTCACTTCAATGTGAAAGTGTAATAATTTTAAGGTGCAATGCCGACAGAGACATATTGAAGTTGATACTCTTATTAGTATTGATTAAATAATAATTAATTTTCGAGTCAAGTCCGAGTCTATTCCAAAATGACTCAGGTCTCATGCTATGGCATTAGTTGCTACAAATTTAGTGTTCTATCCTTTACAAATTTTCAATGCAACTAAATAATGATCAGTTCTTAAGTAAAACATCAAAATAATAAGTTCCATTCCGCCACTTCAAATGTAACCGGCTGAAATTCTGCTTTACTTCAAGGGTACCATATTTATTTATGACATCATCTCGGGCGTGCTTGTCAGCTGGACCCTTTTTATACATCACTGGTAATAGGAAATAATGACCACGAGAACGTTAGAGACGGTCACGAAATAGTGAACTTAAGGTTGAACTCGAAAGCAAGTGTTGCTACAATGGAAAAGGAGAAAGAAGAAAACTGAGAAGAAGAAGGAAGAAGAGAACTTGAAGAAAGAAATGGAGTGTTGGGAGGGAGGATATGAGATGGTATGAGATGGTATGAGATGATTTTGAAGAATTTATGTTGGCGTGTGTGTTTGTCTGGAGTTTATTTGAGAAGACGTGGAGGTATAGTCGTTGGGATTAGCACTAACCTGTCTGGAGTGTGGCTATTTTCCTTGTTGGTTCTAACTTTTAGTATATTGACAGTTGGGTCGGGTAATGAAAAAAGTAATGTTTTACATCCTAAACGGAATGTAATGAATTTGTTATGTTCCATTTTCCTCCAGATGCTTGCTCTTCGCGTTCGACTCCAAAGCCTCGAATCCCAAATCATTCATCTATGCGTCCAAATATAACGTTTCAAACGTATGCCTGTCCCCCCGCTTATGCTGCTTGGTATTGCCTTAATGGAGCCACTTGTTTCACTGTTAAAATAGCAGAGTCCATTCTTTACAACTGCGAGTATGTTTTGAAACTCATATCATATGTATTTGATTGCTTTCTCTTCCAGATGTGCTGATGGATACATGGGTCAACGATGTGAATTTAAAGATCTTGACGGTTCATATCTACGTAAGTTAAAGTATTTCGTTTAAGAGTAATATTCTTAATGTCTGGATTTTTTAAATTGGTGAAATGGTACAAAGGGCACTTGCCCCCCTATCTTTAATGATGTTATGTCGTTTTTTAACTTAAACGCTATTATTCAAAACTCCATTTTTTATATTATTTAGAGTTGATGTTATTTTTAACAACTTAATTAAACTGTTATCACGATCAATTTCAATTTCTCCATGTAATTAAGCATTTTTTAAAGTATAAAATTGACTGGACCCGTCTGGTAGGGTTTTACCATTCATATTTTGTTACTACATTGTAAAAATAATGTCCATTTTACATAAGTAAGGATTAAAAGTTTTTTAACTATATTGTGGGAGAAATTTATTTACATCAACAGTGACAAGTATTGCATAAACGGTACCAAAAGTATAGAATTATTCCATAGTTATTGTAAATATGCAGTTATATACAAGTTCGTTCCTGTTCAATATACTTTAATTCATGCATATTGATTTATTTTATTTTTGCAAAAAATATTTCTACGGTTCGCTAAATAAAAGCCATTACAAAATGTGTCATCAATTTAATAAAAACTACGAAAATGAAGATTATATGGTGTTAATCACTACGTAAACAAGGATAAAATAACTTTGGACCTTGGTAAGTTTTGGGTATATTGAGAACTGCTATTCAAAAACTTGTACTTCTCCTTTACAGGGTAATGTATTTAAATACTAGCATATACATAAATTTTGGGGAACCTAAATTAATTTTAGACCATTGGTTGAAAAATTCTTTTTAATATATATTTAGCTATTTCATATTCTTTCTTTGTAAATACCTTTCTTGTATTGACTTGTGAACTCACATCTAACAAATTGGAAAGAAATTAACAAGAGAGGTGTTTAAATATATACAAACCTGGTTTATTTTAAAGTTATATTTTTGGTTATGTCATGATAACTATTCCTACTTATTTGTAATTTTTTTTTTTAAATTAGTGTTTTAAGTAATCTGTTTATCTATCTCTATATAGTGCGTTCTTGCAAATTGATAACGTATGGTCGTACTGGGAACAATATTATTTTGTGCAAGAACAGTGAGCTTAGTGTAAAAGACACTTTTGAATTAGCATAAATTTCGCTATTTGGACAAGTTTAATTTGTCCATGTAAACTATTTATTTCTTGATCTACATGAAGTTAACTTTAGCATATTTAAAAAAATGGAAATATAGTAAATCGAATGATTCATGTAGATTATATCCAATAAAGAAGTGATTTTTTTACACAGTACCAAGAACACATCTTTAGAATAATTGATCGAATTATCCATGAGTTTGACTCAAATATTTATGTCTTAGCTAACCATTTGTTATGGTAAAATTCCTTTTTTAATGAATTACGACATCAAATAGCACTTTAATTATTATTTTTCAAGAGTGAAAATAAATGTGATAATATGATTTAAAGATAATACGATATCTGGAAAAGACATTTTTGAATTTATTGGTAATTTAAAATCTTTATATATATAATATTTATTATACCTACATATAAAAGAATTCATTGATGTCTGTCAATTGCTATTTTCAAATGTGGCCTTAGTTTTTTTTCTACAAGCTCTTTTTTTTTCAAGAAATATGTTCTTCTTGAAGATAATAAAAAAAAGTTGGAAAATGCAAATAAATATTTTTTTCACAATGATAGAGAATTTTAGTATGATATTTTCAAAATGACTTTCTCTACCTTATAATGAACTTCAGAAAGTAACTGAAAACACATAAAAAATGTTTAAAAATGAATTATTTTAATTAAATTCTTGATTGTTTTATTTTTTGCTGAAATTATCAATGTTAGCTTGTGTTAAGGGAGAAACATAAATCTTACTTATCAGTTTTTTGGTTTTTGTTTTTTTCCCTCAAAATAATTTTTTTAGCGGTATTATTTATTTATTAAAAAAATAACAAGATTGTATGATATCGTCGAAACTTTTTGCTTATATCATAGTAAAATAACCTATACCTTATCATATTTTTATATTACATGAATGTCTCAAATGATTTTGTGTCATTCATTATGTATTATTTATTGTTTATTTTTCAACAATTCTTCATATTTTTTCTGTACAATATAATGTTGCTTTATTGATGATTTTTATTCAATTTTTTTGTATTTTCACTCATATGAGTTATTTTAACCTCTACATAGTGGGAAAAACCTTGTAAGTTTGAAATTGTAATTATATTTTTATGGGTATTTCCATAAAATCTGGAAAACTGTGGGTACATAATGTCATGGGTTTGGATAAAATTTGAATTGGTATTAGATATTTATTTTATTAGCTTAATTTTAAGATTTCAGGCTTAATTTGATCCACAACAAGAGCAATTGAAATAAAAAAAGAAAATTTTTATTAAATCAAGGATTCTAAGTTCTTGTGGTTAGGCATTTTATTTATTATTATCTGTAGACGGTTATGTCACTGTATTTAACCGGTAAGAATTATTTAAGAAGAAAAACTTTATATATATTTTGTTTCTTCTAATATTAAGTTTAAACCCCTAAATAAACGTAGTGGGCCGGACCATTAAAATTATAGCATACTTAGCTATAAATAACCAAAATATCATGTCTTCTCTTTGTTTTGATTTAAAGAAGAAGGACATAGTTAAATTTAACTAAAAACTTATTAAACAACACTTTTACAAAAAATTTCAGAAAATTGCACAAACTTTAAGTAACTGGTATCGAAAATTATAATAATGAACTTTACATGAGACTTATAAAGAAAGGTTAACATGCAGCCGTAGCGGATAATTCATGAATTACACCAAATTATTTTTCTTACTTTAAAATATTTATGGAATTGCCCACATTATTGTTAAATGTTCTCTTTGTATGTAACTTTACTAACAGTGAAGCTATTAAAGAATAGTCGAACCGACTATTGACGTAGTGACACGTTATTGACAATGGGTATATGATTAGCAGATTTTTGTGATTAATTTAATTTGTGCCTTTGCTTATTTAATATGGATTTACAATGTCAACTCTGCAGATGGACGTTTCATAACTATCAAAGTATTTGATGATATTTTGTGTCGAGGTTCTAATTCATAGGAAAGAAACGTCTAATTTTTAGTTCCTAAATATCAGTCGTTCAAGAGATATGTTCATTGAAGCCCTCCTCTTTTCTAAATTTCTACACGCCCTAGTAAACTTAAACTAGGAATGTAAAAGATATGCAAATGGGGTGTGTAAAATAAAAAGAAAGAGAAAATCAACCTGGTAACTCTGACAATTTGATGAATATTGAGAGGGAAACAGCTTGAGCTGTCATTACGTTTTACTGAGCTACAAGCTGCTGCTCTCCATTAAATACAAATACAAATGAAGACATCAGTAATGAATAATAGCATTTTTGTTAAAATCTGATCGTTGAATGGTCTTTGAAGACTGGCTCTTGTAGCTTCACGTTTGATTGTTCCACCAATCCCATCTGATGGCCCTTTGCCGTGGCTTGTTGCAAAGAAATGCCACTCAGCTTTTATTCCAAAATCCTGCTCGTGCAGGCATAAATTCATAAAGTTCTTTAGGTTTTTGTACTGGCCTGCACAGCCATCGGAAAAATAAATCATTTTTTTCACACTGGAAAATCTTTTAACAAGATGTGCAACCAATCGCTTTTGAAAAAGGTGAATTGCAGTGGTACCATGAACGTTGCAATCCGAAATCAGCACAAAATTGCCATTGTTGATCTTTCCTTGATCATTGAAGTAATATACAAATGGGTGGTTTGTTGCCATATTATTGTTCCAGTGGAACGACTAAGCTGCATCTTGCACGACAAAAGAAAAATTTTCAGAAAAATCTCCAATCATAAGAACCTCACCAGCAATTAGGCTTTCCTTCTGCTCCTGTAAAAAGAGTGCTTGCTGTTTAGAAACGAAGTCGTGCCTCTTCAGGATTTGCAACTTGGACAAAAAGTTCTCAAGAAAATCATCTACCGCCTGAACTTTTGTTTCTAGAGACGACCTATCTGTAGTTGTCCATTGCTTAAACTCAACAGCTTCAATGTCTCCTTCAAAATATTGCACTAACTCGCCTCTCAGGTTTTCGATGTCTGGGCAAATTTTACATTCGCCTAAATAGCAAGACGGCAGGGCAGGGTAGCAAGTGATCCTAGCGATTGCATGAGAATAATGTTCCTAAGGAATAGCAAGATGAGCGGTTACTTTGTGCATCATTGATCCAACCATCATCAGTTTCACATTGTTGTGAATAGTACAAATGCAGACCGAGTGTGTACCACTTGCCCCTGCAAGTTTACATTCTTTTGGTCGAAGTGATGCAAATTTTGTGAATCCAATTTTCATTTCTGGAAATATTTCCTTGAATTTCACATACATTTCTTTGAGGCTACCTAATACAAGTCGTTTTTGCACTTTCACCTTTTCACTATTCTTTAGTATGCTGATGCAATCTTTCTTACCAGGCATTGGTCTGCGGTAAAAACGGTAGTAAAAAGACTGAACACGTTCTGTAATATCGGCTGCCAACGGTCGACCAATTTTAGAACTTGGATTTGCTAGTATACCTTTCTCGATTGCAAGCTTCTTTGCCTGTACAGCCATTCGATGCGAGCATCCAAGCTTTTCCACCATTTTTTGGCGAGTCCAATGAGGTGCAAAAATTGTCAGAATTGTGACTTTTTCTGGCCGATTATCAGAAATTTTGAATCTTTCTATCAACGAATTGACAATTTCACTTGCTTTTAAATCATCATCAACTAAGTTGGTAGCTTTCGAAGAAGTTGAGCCACATGCACTCTCAATTTTTCCAGAAAGAATTTCTTGAACCTTTTGTTTCTTTTGTGGAAGATAGGATGCAGTGGTCTTTGCTTTCTGCTTTTTCAACGGGTTCACACCAATCAAGCTCAAAGATTTGTTGACTAATTCTAGATCAGCTTCAGGAGAAATGAACATTTCGTCACCATGAACATCAAATCGTTCTTGTTCAGCTTCATCTGAGGATACTGACATGTCTTAGAGCAGTATCGAGTGAAGACTCGGCTAGCGGACTAGCTTCTGTTTCTGCTGGCAGTTTTGCAATTTCCTTTCGACATTTACTACAGAGTTTTTGCCCAAGTGAGACGAGTGATGGATGTGTTCTTGCTTGGTCGCCAGTGGCCCATCTTAAATCTTTTGCTTTACTACTGTGAAGTTTTAATGGATTCGAGCAATACTTTTCACCTTTCCTAGATTCCATAGTTAGCGTTCGCTAAATGTCATGTATACACGCAAACAGTGAATCCTAAAACTGTTGTTCAACATAACCATGCACAGATTAACGTGTTAGTCGATTTTATAGTTACTTGATTCCTATTAAAAAGATTACACACACACCTCAGGATATTACACTTGTTAAGCTGTAAGTGTGATTTCATTTTTAGAGATATTGTTAAAAATCATTTTAAATATTAAAAAAATCTCAACAAACTGGATTCGTTTTATAAGATTTTTAATAGCTTGAGTACGTAACCTTGAATGGTAAGTCAAATGTCCTAGTCTCGAGTTTGCCAAAAGCTAACAACTGTACTTCCTTTAAAGTTTATTTTATGTAAGAACCCATGGTTGTCCTAAGTTGAAATTTCACATGAATATAGATTATATAACTGGGCAACTGGGAAATTTTTTTTCGTGACCTTTGACCTTGCTGCCGCGCAGCGGCAGCCTTCTAAACTTTTGTTACTTGATTTTGGTTAATTTCTGGTTTTTTGATTACATTTTAAAGGTAAAAAAGAGATTCTACACTAGAAAAGCTTTCATATGACACCAATATAGACCCTGTGAGATAAATATAGCAGAATATAGCTAATAAAGATCATGTTTCGTTTGCCGCGTCTGCCAAAATTAAAAAGTGCTATAATTAGCAACCCGTTAGTCCGATTTTTATAAAACTTTGTAGCTGTTGTTTTCTAATGAAACAGAACATATATACAAAATTTGAGAAAAATCGATGAGGTAAGACCTCAAAATGTCCTTTTTTTGTACCACTTGACATGGAATGACTCTATTGATACTTTAGAAAGAAAGATGAAACATATTTCCATATGGTACAGAGCAATATCACAGGTCAGTGTCAAAGGACTGAACTGTTCATCCTTGAAACTGACTGACGTATTTATTTTTGATTAAATGTAGATATAAAACCGAGGAGACTTTTTACATGACTTGAGATCAAGTTTATGGTTGAGTAAACGATTAAAACAGGTTAAGAATTCCTCACTGACACTTGATGCTGATGTTGTTAAATTGATGAGGAGATTTGAGTAAATTTTATCTCTACCAAGCATGTTTTCTATTTTAAGAACATTGCCTTGTGATAACACGACTGATCACTAAAGTCGGGTGAACATTTTTAAAAACTCGGCCTGGGTTATTTTCAGAGTTTAAACGATTGGCTACCAATTCATCCTCATTGAAGTTGTTAGCTGTTTATTCTGTTATGAAAAGTTAACTTTCTAAAGCAAATATTTGGAAGAGATACCACTTGCTATCTTTAGAATTTTAAGTATTGTTGTATTGAGAGCAGCCTAATTTTGTTTTGATTCGAAAGCAATGTTTATTGTATTTAAAGCCCCTCGCTTATCATAGTCCTGAACCTATAATGATCCAGCTCCTTGCTTCTTTGATCCTTATGAATATGTAACCACAACTTATTGATCAGAATTCATGATCTCTTCAACAATATCATCGAGTGCCAAAGCTTCAATAATCTTATACTCAGACAGGGAGAAAGGTCAGTTACTTCTGCCACCATTAGCTTGTGATCTGAGGAGGATTCGGGTCGATACTCAATGCATATTAGAGAAAACGTTTTCAGAAAGTAGTGCCAAATTGTTCTGATCTCCAAGATATCTTGTTGCCTGGCCTTTTCACTAAATATAGTTTTAAAATCTTTTTTTTTTTAAAAACCCTTTAAGTTGGGACTTTAGTACACTCACGTTTCCAAATCTACACTCAGGTTCTCTAAGTAGTAATATACGAGTGGAATCACACTTTTGGATTATTATCATGGCCTGGGAGAGGGGTTGACATTTCATATTAGGGGTACAACGCATTAAATGAAGTCACCCCTTGAGGTATAGTAATAATATGCCAATTTCTAGGAATGTAAAAAAATACAACATGGTAACTGACAGTTTAAGGAATGTTGAGAGGGAAGCGGCTTGAGCTGTCATGACGTTTTACCGAGCTACAGGCTGCTATTCTCCTTTATATATTCAAGTGAAGACATACATATAAAATAATAATGATATGTATACCATAGATGAGAGGCAGAAAGTTAACTCAAATTAATGTCAGAAGATTATATATTTTTAGCTAATAAGTCGTAAACTAATAATTATCACAGGGAGTTGGAATTGAGCCCTTTTTTTGTTAACATTGTATTAGCTTTATGAACCTAAGAGCTTGTATTCCTTTCGATAGGTAGTATATGCATGAAGTGTAATCCAAATAACTCCTTGAGTCCTCCTCCTGTGGCTAAATTTTACTATAAAATTACCCCAGTATGCGTAAGTGCATTAAATCAATATGTATTTTTTATTCAATACTAGATCGAAACAATATAATAGAATGTGATCAAGTCTTTAATGAATTCGATACTAAATATATGCTTAAATTATATATATGAAAGAGCTGTACACTGAGGGTTTTATCTATGTATTTTAATATCACAGATATGTACATTGAAGATATTATATTTACAAGTTAAAACTATTGAAATAAAACGTTGGACGTGAGTCCTTTAATACTCCCCCAAGAGTTACTTAATTAGTAAAATAAAATAAATGATCGTCCTGGAGTCAGGGTCTAAAATCTTAAAGGTAAGAGTAGTCATATCACACTCACTATTCATTATACATTCTAGTGTAGAGGAAGGAAGTTGTTCACTCCAAAGGCAGGCTTGGAACGGTTGACCGATATGAAGTCCGAGCGATTGCCTAAGTCTATTTTGAATGCCCTTTCCGTTCTAGAAACGACTTTGACGGATCCCAAGTACGTTGGTGAGAATGTTGGTCTTATTGGTTTATCTTTAATAAAAACAAGATATGTCTATTTTAAACGTTCAAAAGCGGGCCGAATACATGAAGGAGGCTCAGGATTAACTCTTGGAGGGTAGTGTTTATTGTTTCTAAGTGTTTCGAAAAACTTTGGCTTTTCTGAGATTCCGAGCACTCTACCAAAGCCGTAGGTAGCCTTGGAGCTGTACCCAATAGATGAAACAACTGCGAAAAGGAAGTCCCATGCACTGAAGGAGCATCCAATCTCAATCCAAGAAGCACAAAGGGAAGGGCTTCGAACCACGATTCCTTCTCCTGAGAGGATAGGGCCGTTATTAAAGTTCTATGACACAAGATTTCGTTGGATTCTGGGTGATACGCCGTAGTAAAAAGAACGTTTGAACCTAGGAGCTGACCCAAACGACTCCAGAGTGCTCCAGTAAATTGCGCTCCTCAATCTGAATGTATTGATATTGGGACACCAAATCTTGAGATCCATCCTGAAAAGAACGCCCTGACGACCGTTTCCGCCCAAGTATTCTCAATTTGAATGGCCTTAGTCCATCTTGTTGCTATGTCTAGCATTGGAGCAGATGGGTGTAACCGGTGGACAGAGGAAGTCATGAACTGCGCCGAATCTTGAATGGTCACGATATAAGGTGTTGGGCCTGAAGGTCTTGAGTGAACCATAGATTTACTCTGTTGGTATGGCAGGCATTCTTCGGTCCAAGTCTTGACGTCTCTTCTCAGGCCTGGTCATGCGAAAGATTTCGAAACTTTTCTCAGAGTCACTTTAAATTCTGGGTGAGAAAGCGAATGAGCTATTGCGAAAATCTTCTTTCTCAATCCAACCGAGGAAAAAATCGCCCTGAAATGAGGACCACTCCCAAAACCAACCGGAGTGACCTCTCCAAATATCTCTGTCGTAAATCGCCTGTACTTAAAGCCTAAGCTCTGGGGATCTGTGGATGATTGGTCTCGTATAGTCAACTCTAATGAATGAAAAAGGCTCAGCTCTGACAGGTTTTATAAGCCTTGATAACGAATCCGCAACAAAGTTTGACTTCCCAGGCTTATGCAAATTTTTGCATTGAATTTCAGTTATTTAAGTGAAAGCCCGCGTTTGTCTCACTGTTCATGATGGATTTTTCGATTCTAAGGCCTAACTTGAAGGTTTATTATCCGGGAAGATGACAAAATCCTTTCCCTCAAGGGACCAACGAAAATGAGAGACGGCATGCCTAATTGCCAAGATCTCTCTATCGAAAGCTGAGTATTTCTGTTGGTCAGGAGTCAAAGATTTCGACCAGAACGCCAAAGGCTCCCATGCACTTCATGTACATTGTTCAAGAGTTGCCCCCATGCAGGGCAGCCCTTTAGCATTCACGACAGATGCATCGTGGTTGGGAATGGGGGCAACTCTTAGATGCATCTGTCGTGAATGCTAAAGGGCTGCATTCCGTCCAAAAAGACAAAATGCCTCGTTTTTATCACCATCCCACACGAACTTCGCCTGTTTATCCAGTAAATGGCGCGGTCCGGCACAAATCTTGTGTTGTAATATATCACACCCAAGAATGTTTGAAGCTCCTTAAGTGACTTTGGTGGAGCCAATTCCTGGGATGGCCTTTGCTCTACTCGCGAGAGCAGTAAAATCTTCACAAGATACGTGGTGGTCGAGAAAGTCTAGTGAGAGTACAGTCCATTTACACTTTTCCTTTGAGAGGCGGGGTCCTGCTGCCTGGAGTTTCGACAAGACCTTGAAGAGAAGACTTTGGTGTTCCTTTACTGACTTCGAAGCCACGAGTATGTCGTTCAGGTATACGAAAACTTCTGGTATATTTCTTAAAATGGAGTCCATAAAACGTTGAAACGTCTGAGCTGCATTTTTGAGCCCAAATGGCATCTGTGTGTATTCAAAGAGGCCTACAGGCGTGATGACTGCCGTTTTGTGAACGTCTCGTTCGTCTACAGGGATATGATGATAAGCCTTGCATAAGGTTTTTTTCGAGATTACTTTGGCCTCGCCCCAATCCTTGGGAAAAGTCTCATATTAGCAAGAGGGTACCTGTCGAGTTCGGAAATTCGATTGAGGCACTGCAAGTTCCCCCACAGACGAAATCCTCCATCCGGCTTCCCCACAATGTGGACTGCAGAGGAGAACAGAGAGGACGAGGGTATGACGATTCCTAACTGGAAAAGACCAGCAATTTCTTTTTTTAAAAGGCTAACTAAGGGCCGCATAATCTTCTGGCCTTTGCGAAACAAGGTGGGCCCTCTGTGACAATGGAATGTTCAATGGAGTGCTTGATAGGTGTCTGGCCATCAGTTTGATTCCTGATATGGAATCGTCCCGTAAAAGATGGAGGACGCTCCTCACACGTTCTTGAGGAGTACATCCGAAAACCCTCAACATACCGTTCTAAAGATCTTTGTAGGAACCCTCCAAATTTTTCGAGGGAATATCCTTGATGATATGACTCGGGAGTCCCGATACCATAATATTTACTCTATCTGCATCTTCCGTTACGCCGTATGTTTTGAATATTGACTCTGTTCGAGAAAACCGCGTTTCAACATCTTCGTCGAATTGCGGAAGACGTATGTCGTGTGCATGGGGTCGATTTGATCCTCTAAGCTCTCAGAGTAGGACGAGTCGGAACAGTCGAATTTTCTTGTTTGTTCGGATGATAAGTCCTTTGAACGTGAAGCGGGCATTGTGTAAATAGTGGGGTCACCAATGAAGGAACTGTACGCTAAGGCTTTTATCAGACGGAATGACTTTGTATTTTTATATCACGGATATGTACATTGAAGATATTATTTACAAGCTAAAACTATCGAAATAAAACGTTAAATGTGATTCCTTCATATATATATGTAGCAAGTCTAAGCACGTCGGGAAAATGCACGCATTTTCCCTCCCTTTATGTTAACAAAGCAGTCACTTCAGAGCTACTGAAGTAGGAGCATTGTTCTTGTCGAATAATAAATTTATATATTAAAATTGATTGTTAGCTTTCTTGAAAAGCTAAACTGTTGACCCCGAGCAGATGGTACATATTTGACGTCGTTAATGGCAAGAAACCTGGAGGCATCCTCTTCCTTCGGAATTTTCAACTCAAAAGCATTATATCTTGTAGCTGCAGCCAAAATAATTGTTTTTCTTTCGTGTGCGCATATTGAAGAGTATGAGGTGAATCTTTTGGCTATGAGAGCTTTGGAATTCAAAATGGCAAAATCAATTGCCATGGATTCCGGTGAGGCTCATAGATTCCTATCTGAGAGTCCAAATAGTATAATAGCCTTGATTATGTTTGGTGGTCCTCTGTCTAAGTCTTTAACATTTATTTTTACTTAAGTTCCTAAAATGGGGAGAGCATGACACTCGGTAAAAGCGTGTAATATATAGTTAAATACTTACTACAGTCTTTGCAGGGTCGAAAGAATTTTAAACAGTTCCCCCAAATCTGTAACAGTACAGTAAATTTTTTCTGTCTCCCCGAGGAATTAAAGATTCTAAAACGTAACGCCACTGGAAGATCCAACCTCTTAATATACTCATTGCATATCCTATCCACTTCATTGTTCGGAATATATAACGTCATTTTCAGGTGCTAAGGTTTCGGCTTTATATAATTTTTTGCTGACCTCCTGAGTGGAAAGCAAAATCGACCATCATAAAACACAGAACCAATTTTAATGTCATGTAGGCTAGAAATATTTTGCTTCAATGCTCGCTCTTCAAGAGAGGCCGAAGTGTCGAGGTTTCAAAAGAAAAAGGGGTTATCGGAGTTATGCACGATGATGATCATTACAGAGTCATAATTAAAAATCTTGGATTGCCTTCCAGATCAGTCTTTGAGCTGCTCCCCAAGTTTTAAGTTTGTAGATATTTACATATTTTAAAAACTTACTTTCCAAAAAAGAGTAATAAGACTTCCAATCTCTTTTTAATTTGAGGTTCAGAATTTGCCTCAACTGAGATGGTCACATCATCAGCATACACATCAACCAAATGTGGATCCCAAACTTTACACCAAACCCACTGCACTTTTTTTGAGATGAACTATAAGATCCTTCGTCGCCAATAAAAGAGGAGTAGAGGGACATCCCTGTCTGCAGCTCTTTTTTAGAAAAATGGGTTCACTCTCCACTCCATTTAGAGAAATGATGAAGGAACTGTTTCATAGTAGAGCCCTCACAGGGTTAAAAAATCTTTTGAGGAGTAACTTTTTAACTGCTTCCATGATGTGACTGTGATTAACAGAATCGAAGGTAATGGAAAAGTCGATTTCAATAACGGATCCATATTTTTTCCTAATATTAACTGGATCAATGGCAGCCTGAATATTACGAGATGTATCCGATATTTTTCTATTTTTCAAGAAACCTTTCTGTGATAGTCCAATCTTCTGATTCAGAATAGGTTCCATTTGACTAGCTAGGATTCCTGAGAGTATTCTATGGGATATGTTGAGGATATTAATAGGTCGCCATTGATTAAAGTGGGTTCCATCACCTTTTTTGGGAATGAAGAAATTATTCCCTTTGTAAGAATTTTAGGCATTGTTTCGTCAATTTCCATAAAGGAGCGCACGTTGTAAAGGTACTGGGATGCTTCATAACTGTATATTGAAAACAGCTTTACCGTCTTAGTTAGTTAAGATTTTATTACTTACAGGGCACCTGTTAATGAGGTGATCTGCACTCTGTGACTCTTCCACGCAAACATCACATGTTGACTTGTGTTCTACCATTTACTGAGGTGAGCGAGAAATAGCCCATGACCAGTGTAGGCTTGAACAATTAATTTCATATTCTCACGACGAAGTTTGACAGGCTTTCACATAGGTTCTTTTAGCATCACATGTGTGTGTTTCATATGTTGATTATGATCAGTGAATCGTTTGCGCCATCTTTTATGAAAGAAATCATTTATTGTATTCTTAATGTAGCTGGGAGGCACACCAACACACTTTATGGCTAGGAATATATATAATATGCAAAATGCCGCGTGCGAAATTTTGTGGTGTTGGCTCTTCGAACAGTACTTTTTGTTTTCCAAAGCTGTTATCATTTTTCCTTTAATACTGAGGGGAGAACATCTACCTGATAGTAAAGATCTCACATCAAGGAATACATGCATTAAGGTTAATAAAGGAAATAAAATGTAAACAAAAAGGGCTCAAGTCCTCGTATAATTACTATTAGTTAAAAATATATAACTTCCTGACATTAATTTCAGTTAATTTTCTGCCTCTCATAATGTTATTATTTATTATTGATGTCTTCATTTGTATGTATAAAGGAGAATAGCAGCTTGTAGCTCAGTAAAACGTCATGACAGCTCAAGCTGCTTCCCTCTCAACATTCATCAAATTGTCAGAGTTACCAGGTTGATTTTCTCTTTCTTTGATTCTTACAAGCCCGATTTGCTTGAAATTTACATTCCTACTTATGGCTATGGGTCTTAATGCCACTTTTTGCAAGATAGTCGTGCTTCCCTGTCAATCCATCTGGATTTTTCTTAAACGTAAGAAGACGTGTCTATATCGCTCTGTGTTAATAATTATGTGTTCATTAATCTAGAGTGTTCGGCGACGATTTTTTTTCTTGCTTCGTGTGAATAAGTGATTAATTTCCCCGATTATTTGGTTAATTAGCCCTTGTCGGGGGTTCTATGGACAGTAATTTGTTATTTTTCGTTGGACAGGACTGTCTACGTCACCTCTCTTGAGGGTGACGTATTTTCTCTGCGGGTAGCCTAGTTCCCTTAGCTTCTTCTTCTTTCTTGCATGAAAGAAGATGCATTGCCAGGACCCGCCTCCTCAGAGACCATCGGATCAACAGGATTAAGAAGCTAATGGCGTGAATGGAACTCGGTCGGTGAGTGTTGTTCCTCCTCGTTTGCTTTATTCACAGACGCTGGATCGAAAAAATAATATAAATAACTCCATTACTGATGGAACAAGATAAGAGACAAGAATGGGAGACTTTTATTATCCATATTGAAGATAATGAGGGCACCTTTATGCGTCAGGATAACATGAAGCATGTTGATGTTTATAATATTGCTGTTAAATTCGAATTTAAGGAGCATGAATTGGCTGGGGCTAATCCGAAGTTTGGCTTTGGTCAGGCATCTTTTATACTAAGTATGTGGTTGATGTTTGGGGAAGATTGGAGGAACTTAAAGAGGTACACTTCTTCTATAGCTTGATAAACTCAAATGGGGAGAATATTAATATTAAATTGAGACTGAAGGGAATAGACAAGATATTATTAGACAGTAAAAGGAAGTTCACCTGAGGTGTTGAATGTAACTCCTAAAAATTTGATCGATAAAGTCAATAAACACTGATACCACCAGTAACCTGTTTGGAAGAGGTAGACGGCAATGAAAACCTTGGAGACGTTGAAATTAGTGCTGAAACCCCAGTAGCGTTTTCAGAACCTGACAAGTCAGTATCTCAAACTGGGGAAAGGAAGCTTAGAAAAATGAGTCCCCAATGAGTTATCTACTTCGTTTTTTCAGGCAATTATAAACTTACAAAAAATGATCCTAATCCTTTTATACTTATCGGTGATTTGAATATTGACTTAGATAAACTTACATCCTGTTATCCAAATTCACAAATCCTGGGCCAACTCTGGATGAGGTTCGATCTTATTGATATTTTAAAGAAACGCTCCCCTGAGGATACTATATCCTAGAGAAATGGTGGTCAAGCATCACGAATTGATTTAGCTCTTATTTCTCGTTTAATTTAAAGGGCAATAATTAATGTTTATTACTGTCCCGCACTAGCATCGGATCATAAAGTAATTGAATAAAACATTGTTTCTGTTTTTAAATGTCGCCCTTTTATGTTGCCAAAATGGATTTTTAGTGAGGAAAAGTTTGTTGAAAGATTAAAAACAACTTACATCAGTATTGTAGCCCACTTCTCTCTGCCAAAGAAGCAAATGGGACATTATTTCATATTGTACGAACTACAGTTTCAAAATATCTATGGCAGAAAAGAAAAGTTGGGTTTTATAGAAAACATGCTCAATAGCAATTCCTTATTCGATTGGACATTTACGTCTGATATCGTTAACTCTTTCAGAATAGCTGAAATTGTAGAAGCGGAAATGTCAGAAAAGGTTAAATGCGAAAATAATGCTAATTGGGGATTCAAAAAACTACTCATTAAGGACAAATATTTAGCATGTTGCATAAGGAAAATAATAGGTAATGGAAAAGAGTTTACAAACAATTTTGAAATTTTAAATTACTTTCATTTAAATTCAAGAATTCAATTAAATTAAATATCAAGAATAATGATAGATCCGAGGAACAGAGTCTTCACTGTGGACAATATTAGGGACTACATCGTTGGAAAGCTTAAAACTGACAAGGTTGTACCCTTTTGGACCCACAAACTCAAAAATTGGTTTCGTCGCTTGGAAGGACAATTTTCCGTGTTTAATGTTACGAGGGAAATTGTCAAATACCATAATTTGCTTTCTGCAATTAATGATAAAGTCTTGTATATGTTCGATGATGAAGAGGATGATTCGGACCTTGGATCTACTCCATATTCTGATCTCAAGGCGAAACTAATCGAAGAATACACCTTATCTACCCAGGACAAAGTGGAGCGGCTTTTCCAAATAGCAGAATGCCCAGTTAAATATTCAACAGTAGAGATAATTAGTTTGTCGAAGAATTATCTCTCTAACATTCTTGATCTTCGTGATGCAATAACTAAACAATTGCTAATGCGTAGCATGCCTGAAAATCAGAGTTTATCTCTTGGAACCCAATTTAACAGTCTGGATTTTGCTCAATTTATTCGGTTAGTACGTTATACAGAAACCCTATCTAGAAAGTCAGCTATTGTCAATACCATCAAGCAAGAAGCTCCTTCACCAATTAATAAGATTGACACGGCTAATTAAGAATTTTTGTATCACAAGCGATGGGGAATCAAAGCGAGAAAATGCGAAACCTCTTCAATTTGCCCCAAGATTGTGATCACATCTGCAAACTCAAAAAACTATTTGGTCGTCGGGTAGCCCACTCGACGTTAAATGCCAATATTTTTAATGTAGAAAATAAATATTCCGGACAGTATCATTGGTCTTTTATTCATTCAGTGTGGTGATATTAAATTTCTTATAGATACAGGCTCATATCGATCGATACTTCCATGGTCCCACGCACAAAATTGTCAAGTTAAGGCTAATGTTAGTTGCTGCTAACAATTCATCAATTGCTACTTTGGGGATCTGTGTGAAAAGTATCGATATAGTCCCACTAGGCAATGTCACCTAGGAATTTGTCATGGGAGATGTTGACTACGGCATATTAGGCGCTGACTTCCTTCATCACTTTAACCTTCTGGTCAATGTCTGCACTAACAAATTAATCCAGGATAATGAAATCACAGCAGCTATCACATGTCTGAAGCTATAAGGTTGGTTTCTCAATTTCATACACCTCAGTCTGAGGTAGACTTCTGTGCGCAGCTGCGACATGGTGTCAAACAAGAAATTTGTACTATGGGAAGCCCTTGTTTTGAGCGCACTCGCTATTTGACACCAGAAAAGGAGTTAATAGTAAAAAAAGAAATCAATATACCGTATTTGCCGGACTATAAGCCGCACCGGATTATAAGCCGCACCTCACCAATTTTTCCAAGAAAAAAACAGTAACGTATAAGCCGCACCGGACTATAAGCCGCATTTTTAAAACACTAAATGTAAGGAGTTTAGCCCCATTTTATCGTAAATAAATCAGTTAAAAAAATCTACTGACAACACCAAATAGTATATTCACCAAATTATTTTATTAGTTTTCATCACATTAAGAATTACTAGTAATATCAGTCAATTCATCTGAATCTACAATTGATACTTGATTTTCTTCTTCTGCTTCACCTTGTACCCCAGAACTATTACCGGTAATGATGCCTGCTTTAATAAACCCATTAATTATTGTTGACGTTGGGATAGTGTTCCAAGCTTCAAGAATCCATTCGATTATTGTCAGATAATCAACTCTTCGCTTTCTACCTGTTTTAGTAAAAGTATGGTTTCCTGAGATCATCCACTCTTCCCAGGATTTTCGTAATTTGGCTTTAAATGATCTATTGACTGAGATATCAAGAGGTTGAAGAATTTTAGTCAAGCCACCAGGGATGACAGTTAAAACAGTATTGGCTCGTCTCACTAATGCCTTTACAGTTTCAGTAAGATGAGCACGCATTGAATCGCAGATAAGCATTGAGGATGATGTGTGAAAAAATCCACCTGGTCTTTTAATAAATACTTCATTGATCCATGCCCGCATTAAATTCTCGTCCATCCATCCTTTTTCATTAGCCTTCACCACAACTCCATCAGGAAAATTACCTTTAGGCAATGTTTTCCTGGTGGCAATTTTAATCCACTTGAAGAACATGCTAAAACAACAGTACATGATGTTTTTTCGTTTCCCGTTGTTATAATTGGAACCGAATTGGCACCGACCTTTTCAATGGTTCGATTAGCTGGCATATCAAAGGGGACAGGTACTTCGTCCATATTGACGATGCAATTATGATCTATATTTTTCTCTTCGATTTTCATTAAACAGAATTGACGGAATGTACTGGCTTTTTCCTCAAAGTCAGAAGGAAGCCGTTGGGATAATGTAGTTTTGCACCGAATGGAAAGATGATTTCGTTTCATAAATCTAGTGCACCAAGATTGAGCTCCTGTGAAGTTCCTAATGCCCATTTCTTTGGCTAATGCCTTGGCTTTGAGCCGTATAGAGACCGTTGAGATGCTTCTACCAACTGATCGCATTTCAAGAACCCAATGCTTAAGATTATCTTCAAGTTCTGGCCATCGTGGAGTGTTTCCACGTAAGCTTTTACAGGTCTTTTTGTTTTGCCTCAGCTCATCTTCTTGCTTTCTCCATCTTCTAACCATTGACTCGTCGATATTGAGTTCCTTTGCAGTTTTCCGGTTTCCATTTGCTTTAGCTAATTCAATCGCTCTTAATTTCCACTCTGTGGTGTATGAAGATCTTTTCATGGCAAAAACTTAAAAAAATTTATTACAACGTGGATTTGCCTAAAAATATACTGGAAAATTTATTATTTCTTTAAGTAAATGTCAAATATTATAATTTATTACAGGCTGACTACCTCCTAAACAAAGTTAGAATAATCAACAGGTTTTAAACGTTAACGTATAAGCCGCACCAGACTAAAAGCCGCACCCCTTGAATTAAAACACATTTCAAGTTTTTAAGTGCGGCTTATAGTCCGGAAAATACGGTAAAACAAATAAGACGTGCAGACGTGCACTAGTTAAGGAAAATAATTAATTAGTAATAAATTGATTATCAATTAGTGGAAACTAATTCTGTGCCACCTAGTAGTGTTATCTACGCGGGAAAGAACCTCTACGGTCCTCCAGGATGTCTATCCCAGAAGGGGGAGTTTTCTCCCCCCACATACGATCCTCCGTCAGAAGAAACTAGCGTGGGGAGTGCCCCAGCAGGGCCGTCTCCGAAGGTGGTAAGACCCTTTCAGCGATAGTCAAGGATGGGCCGCCCAAGGGCTTCTCGAGAGAGGATTCCTATCAAGAAGACGATGACGTTATCATAGAGCCCTCTGAAAAAGAAGATCAAAATAACAGCACCACTAAAACAGGCTTCTGGGAGTTCTTCAAATTATCCATTAAGAATCATGATAACGGACATGTTGTGTCAGAAAATATACTCGATTAGGGAAGGGCTTGTATGGAAGAACTCTCGACTATACATAAGCCGGATCCGTATGGAAACGGTCATCTAGTACTGGGGACTTGGTGCTTCAAACATCAAAGCTGTGTGGCATACACTGAATATCTCCTGATTGAATAGGCTCCTATATAATGAAGATTTCTGGTCATTGAAAATTAAAAATGATTTTTTCAAAAAAACGGGCTGCTTTTTCGCTCAGAGACAGTGTATGGGTCCCTCAAAGATATTCGACATCGTCAAATTACGCGGGCGTTACTCGAGGCACATGTGCGCATCATAGGCCGAAATAATCCACGGGCTGCTCCCCTTGATGGGTATTCGCGAGCCCTTGAATTATAGCCCCAGGCTCGGGAGTTCGGACGAATTCATCAAGGAAGCTGGACTCGCACAGGGCAAGGGGTACGGCGACTTAGGATCCGGGACACGTCAGTCTCGTTGGGCCTCACATTCCCTTCTTTGCCTGCTTGAGTGGCCTGGAAAACAAAAAAATCAGAAGAGCACGACCAAGATCAATAATATAAAAATCAGTAGAAAAGGCAGAAGAGACTGGGGGTGGAGCCGATCAAAAAAACGAAAGAACCCTCTTGTCATATTTAAAGATCCCTTTACCGACCTGAACGATAAAAGGTTTCGTTATGGGCTCGCGACGTCGTCTATCTTCACAGGCAAGTCTCAGAACAACCCAGAGGATAGGCGATGCCGGCTCTGCAAGAGGGTGGAGGAAACTTCGTTTCACCTCTTCTATGACTGTACTCGGATCTCGCCACTCATACGAGCTGTGGAGGAAAGGATTCAGGAAAACTTTGGGGAGGTACTTAACCCGACGGATTGGTTTGTCGCGACCGATCCTGACTATGTGAGTGCTTTCAAGATCGAGTGCGTCATAACCAGTGATGTAAAAAACGGCGATTTTTAAGCGTGTGAGTAGTTCTCAAAATGCCTGTTAGTTGAAACCCTATATAATATTCTTTCATCATTCATAAATCATCAAGCTGTTTTCCTTTTGACATAATAATTCTTATTATATGTATATTATATTATCTATTATAAAAGTTACGGTAATATCACACAACCTTTCCTTCAATTTTGATTGAAAACTTTCTTTACACGTTCGCTACCAGACCATTTTTTCAAAAAATTTCGTTCGTACCAGCTCCGATTTTTTTTTTTTTTTTCTAAAAATTGAATATTTTTAAGGTCATAAATATAAAACTGGCATTAAAATTTGAAAATTTAAATTTTCAAAAATGAGTGATATGGGCTCAAAGTATATTTTTTTCCTTCATATACCGTGTCACTCACATGTGAGTGACAGTATGGTAGGAAAATTTCACATAAAAAAGTCAAATTCTCCATTACATTTTCTTTGTTCCCAATATCCCTTGTCCTCAATTGCGTTGCATTTTTGTTTGTTTTGGATAATTGATAATAATTGATGCACAGTTTGATAAAACCCTTCATCATGTCAAGATTATCACATGAAGATATAGAATATTTGCTTGATGCGACTGATTCTTCAGACGACGATGGCAGTGACAGTGATTGTGATATTCAAGAGCTTCTTTCAGATCTTGTACTTAAAGAAGAAAATGACAACTTTCAAGATTCTCCAGTGGAAAATCCTTCCAGTATTATTTGGTCTGATTTTAAGAATCGTTCACCGAACTTTTCTTATTCAGGAAATGGTGGCCTTCAACAAGATTTGTCATGTTCAATTACTCCTTTAGAAACATGTTTATTATTCTTTGATGAGGAAGTAATTGATTTGATAATACAAGAAACGAATAGATATGCCCTTCAATCTGATTCCTAAAAAAAAGATACAAGATCTTCCAATAATCTTTGGAAGCCAACTGACAAAGAAGAAATTTTGCATTTTTCTGAATTTATCATTTGGACAGGATTAGTGAAATTGGGAAAGATAAGTAATTATTGGTCAACAAATCCTCTATATAAAAACATTGTTGCATCTAAAATTATGCCAAGAAATAGATTTCAAATCCTTCTACGTAATATTCACTTTGCAGATAATCAGTTGATTGAAAAAAAAAAATGACAGACTCGGCAAAATTCAACCCCTCGTTGAAAAGCTTCAATACAATTTTCAAAAAGCTTATAAACCAGATCAAGACTTGGTAATAGATAAAAGTTTGGTACCCTGGCGAGGAAGATTTGTCTTCAGACAATATCTACCTGCAAAAGCACACAAATATGGGATAAAAGTTTTCAAACATTACAAATATATTCAGGTAGTTCTACATTTGGAGAAAGAGAAGTTGGGCAAGCCCTAAGGGTATGCAAAGATCTAACTATCGGACTAAGAAATGAAGGCAGAACATTATATGTAGATAATTTTTACACAACCTATGCTATGGTGAGATTTTTTTTAATGAAAAAACCCATGTGGTTGGTACTTAACGGGCAAATAGACAGAGTATACCCCAAGAAGTCTTTGATAAGAAATTGAAGAAGGGTAAAATGATATGTAAAGAAGAGCAACATGGAATTCTAGTCATGAAATGGAAAGACACTCGGGGGATGTAAGATTGATTACAACAAAACATAAACCTGAAATGGCTGAAGTGAAAAAAAAAGTATTCAAATGATAAAACCATCAAAAAAAGTAAACCAATAGCAATACTTGACTACAATAGAGGTAAAGCAGGCATTGATCTTTGTGTTCAAGTGTCTTCTTATGCTTCAGTTTTAAGAAAAGGTATAAAATGGTACCACAAACTAGCATTTGTGTTATTGTTTGAATGATCCATTGTAAACTCATTTGTTATATATAAAAAATTAACATCATCTAACATTGGAATAAGGAAATTTAGGGAGGAATTGGCATTATCATTGCTGAATTTACGAAATTCACAGACAATTCAAGAACCATCAGTGCTATCCCCCCATGTTTTAACAAAAATTGAAAATAAATCAGCAAAAACTAGGAAAAGATGCATCCTTTGTTATAAAAATCTTCAGAAAACTGAAGGTCGAGAAGTAGCAAGAAAAAGGGCCAAACTTGTCAATACTTTGTGTTTACAGTGTAGAAATAAACCATACTGTATTTCTTGCTTTGGTACTCAACATGGAAGAAATTAAATAATATGTAGAAAAATAAATATATATAGATGATAGAAAATATTGTACCTTAACTTTATAGATTTTAAAATAATTTTTGTCAAAAAAAAAAAAATATAAGTGCTCAAAAATAATTCTATTTATTTTTTCGTTATTATTAGTGCATGGGAACTAAATTATTTAAAAATTCTATAAAAATTAACAAACATTGATTGGTTTTTTTTGGTATAGAGGTCATTTCAAAAATCAAGGTGTCACTCATATGTGAGTGACGCGGTACGAACAGAAAATTCACTGTCGCTCACATATGAATGACGTGGTACTGAACGTGTTAATGTTAGTAATTCCCGAAAAAGTGACTTTTTGGAAAAAAAAATTGCTCGAAGTACAAAATTGAGTTATAGAAAAGGTAGAATAATTATAAATATCATTATTAAATTTTCAATAATTGTTTTTAAATTATGCAAATATCTAAAAACATAAAGCTTTATTTTGTTAATGAATGAATAATCATTATTATCAAACTAAAAACTTAAAGATTAGTATATAAAGAGAGCAGAGATTACTATTTGTGTACTTATTTTTCTTAAAAATTAGTACAATTAATGAAATTTTAACAAAAATAGCAATAAATCCAAAACTAATGTACCGATTTTGAAATTTGGAAAATTTCCTGTTTATTTTAAGTAATATCTACAACTTTGATTTGAATAATATATTTCTAAAACATCAACTTAATTAAATTAGTTACGTTATGTCCAAGAAAAGCTGTCTTGAGCCTGGAGCAAGGCTGTCACAGCTACAGTCATAATATTATATCAACAGTAAATGAGCTGGCTTTCATAGTTGCCATATCATATTTGACGTCATCAAGGGAAGGAGCTACTCGCACGCATAACAATCGCCGTTTTTTACATCAGTGGTCATAACTAATGTCCAAAGGAGGATATGCTTCGACCATCTGTGGCGGGACGGTTCCGAGTGGAGTCATGTGCCTTATCGAGAGACAAATAGGGATACTAAATGGCTTCACTAACGATGGTAAATAATGGTAATTGTTTACCCACGCCATGTATAATTAACGAGTAACTCTTAAGAACACGAGTGGGGAGCAAGAAGAAAAAAAAAGAAAGAGGAATGAGTCATCTCTCAAGTAGCACGAAAAGGTCTACAGAATACTCGATCATAACTCTTTCAAATAGTTATTTTTTATTGTATACTTACGTGAATCTATTTTTGTAGTAACACTGTCAGGGGAAACAAGTCTCATGTTTGCTCGTGTAATCGAGGGTATGAAAATTATTTTCTTATATGGAACTAGCAAAATGTTAAGAATAATGTTAAATTAATAATTGTTAACTTGTTTAATTGATGATGCGTTCAAATTCATCTTGTTTTACTAACTTTCCACTGTTTATATTCTTCTCATGGACACGATGATAATATCATATGATTGGATGAAGACAAACGGATTTATAAAAACATATATCTATAATCTATATACATTATAATCAATATTATCTGTTACCTTTATAGTCTAATAAAGTCATAAATATATATTAAAAAAAATAATAAATAAACTCGTCTCCGCTGGTGTTCTGAGACCATCTAAATCAAACTGGTCTTCCCCCATCCATTTAGTCGAAAAAAAAAGGTTCCTGGCGTATGGTAGGGGACTATAGACAACTTGATACCCTTACAATTCCGGATCGGTATCCACAATGCCCCACATACAAGATTTCATTTGGAATATAGAAGGCTGCAAGTTTTTATGAATTAGACTTATAAAAGCCTACTATCAAGTTCTTTAGTCAAAAGAAGATTCCAAAAAGACTGATATTACAACCTGTGCTGGTTTGTACGAATTTATACGTATGTCATTTGGCTTATGCAATGCCTCCAGCACATTCCAACGCTTAATGGACTCGCTGTTTGGGCAATCACATTTTGTATTTGCTTTCATCGATGACATTATGATAGCCTTGCACACCGAGATTGAACACCACCAGCATATCAAAACAGTTCTTCAAACACTGGAGGACAATGATTTGGCCTATAGTTCCCAAAAAAGTACCTTTTGTCAGTAGAAGATAGAATTTCTTGGGCACAGTGTCAGTAAGAACAGAATTCGCCCAATTGATCAAAAGCTTGAACAAATTCGAGCGCCTAATCGTCCAGAAAGGACAAAAGATTATACCAAGCTTATTGATATGTTGAACTATTTTCGGCGCTTTATCCTTGACCTTGGTAGAATTCTAGCACCATTGTACAGATTATTGTCCAAAAGGAAAATGCAGATGTGGAATGTACAGAAGAATTCTTTTCTTGAACTTCTTAAGGTATTACCAGAAGCTGCTACATTACGCCATTACATTCCTAACCAAGAACTCTTTGTCACTTTTGATGCTTCCGACAAGGCTATTGGAAGAGTTTTAGAACGACAGGACAAAAATGATGGCTTAGTTCCATTAAAATTCTTTAGGAAAGCGCTCAACAACACGCAAACTCGGTGCTCTACCTTTAATCGCAAGCTTTTTGGTACTCGTGAGTCTCTTCGACACTTCCGTTATATGATTGAAGGACGCAGTTTATATCGACAACAAACTTCTAGTTAATGCAATCCAAGCAAAGAATCCAACTTGGTCAAATAAAGTTCATCGATATTTAGCTGAGATCTCTGAGGCTGGTGCAGCTATTAAACATATCAGTGGCAAGGACAATATACCAGCAGACTTTTAGTCCTGACTGATTAGCATTCTAGTCGATGTAGTGAATTGGAGTGAATTCTCAGACCTCCAGGCCTCTGAAGGTATTAGCCTTGATGATAATCGTGAAAACCGTTTAGTCAGTGGTTTCGACATCATTTGCGACATCCGCAGTCCTGTACCTCGACCTGTGGTTCCTCCATCTCTAAAAGAAGGACTAATCTGAAAGATTCATTCCGAAAGCCATAGAAGTGCTGAGACAACAACGAGAAAAATAGCCTCAACTTATTACTGGGACAATCTCAAACAAGATGCATGATACTTTATACTTACTTGTACAACATGGGGTAAAGCCAATACTACCACTGATAAAAACAATGAAACAAAAGACGTTGAGGTCACAGAGAAAAAGTTTCAAATCCAAATCGATTTAGTTGGCCCTTTCTCTCAAGTTAACAGAATGAGGTACTAACTATGATTGATAGGTGTACGAGATGGCTGGAAGCCTAACCAATCCCCGACATAACCACAGCAGTAGTTGTAGAAACGTTTCAAAACTATTGAGTGCCTAGATTTGGAGTTCCATTAGTTATTACATCAGACCTCGGTCGGCAGTTTGTGTCTGAACTATGGACCAAGATATGTTCTAACCTTGGAATTAAATATAAGAATACAACACCTTATCACCCCAAGTCACATAGGGTTGTGGAGAGATCCCATAGGACGCATAAAGATGAACTTTCGAGCTCGTCTTTCTGAGAAGCATGAAGATTGGATCACAGCACTTCACAAAGTGCTGCTAGACCTTCGAACTACCCCTCGTACCGATTCAGGAGTTTCCCCCGCACAAGAGGTCTATGATCAGACAATCCACTCTCCTACTCTTCCGATGCATTTGTACTAGAACAAATTATTAATAAAAACAACACAACTGAACATCATTCGCCGAAGTAATCAAAGCCCTCAATAGAAGAGTAGTGACTAAGGTTGGCAAGTGAAGCATTCATCAAGAATCCTCCAATTAGGGGGCCCTTTGACACTCCCTACGCTGGCCCTTTCAAAATAATTGAAAAACATGAGGACTATTTTATTCACTTAATCAATTGAGTCAAAATCAAACAGTCGATTAACCGTCTCAAGCCAACGCATCGCTATCGATCTAACCAAATTGTTCCTGATTATATTTTCTATTATATTTGTTTAAAATCATCTAGTTTATGGCTCCAACCCCCATAGGGGGGGGGGGGTAGGAGTAGTGTAGTAAATTTAAACGCGTCAGGGAAAATGCGCACCTTTTTCCCTCCCTTTATGTTAACAAGGCAGTCACTTCTGAGCTACTGAAGTAGGAGCATTGTTCTTGTCGACTAATAAATTAACATATTAAAATTGATTGTTTGCTTTCTCGAAAAGCTAAATATATATATATATATATATATTATATAGAAACTCAAATTAGCACGAAATAATTTCAGTTCACTGTAAGATCAAGCACCAAATGTATATGGTGGAGGTATGTCAAAACATGTATGCGATAATTTAAATAGTGAATGAAAAATCATATAAATATATATTGAAAACGTATAATGAAAATTAAAAAATTAATAAACGATCAACAATTTAATAAATTCATACATAAAGTAAGGATAAATAAATTATCTATTCGAATTAGCATAAAATCCTTGATCGCTGATAATGGAAATGAAACATTTTAAAGTTATAACGAGAATCCCAGGTTAGTGAAATACTGTCTAAATTAATTTGGGACTGAAGCCTTGAGAAAGTTAAACATAATACAACACGTTGAAAGTCGTATTCTTGAGATTAAAATAGAGATTTATTCAAGGAATCTAATTAAATTCTGATATTTTTAATTTGGTAACTAATAAGACTAAGGCGCTTGTTTCCTTCAATGTCCCACTCAATATCGTCATTCATCCACATTCTGTCAAGTTCATGCTCTATACTGAAAAATCCGTTCCTTCTTACTATGGCATGGGGAAGTAAAGAAATGCTGTTCAAGATTATGAAATAAGTTTAGGGAAATGATATTTTCACCATCATATCATGTTGAATCACTCATAAGTAATATATAATCAACGATAGCAAGATCTTTAAATACAGAGAAACTCATATCATACTCATACTGACAAGCCTTGAGGGTTCTCAATATGGTGAAGGGGATGAGATATTTGATGATCATCAGATGGAACTCTGACTCTATCAAAATTGGAGATTTGCAATGACCATAATGAAATGATCTCAGTAGGAATCCAGGGAAATATCACCAAAATCTTAAACCCTATAGTTAATATGATTAATACATATTATGAAATTAGAGCTTTTATTTCTAACATTTAATACTTATTATGGTTTAAGTTGGCCATTACAGCATTTGTCAACTCTTTGTTGGACGATAGATTTGGAAAAGTTCTTAGAGGCAATGACAACTCTGATGGATGGAAGTTTCGTCCTTAGATCAGTTGTCTACTTAAAGTAGGTTACGAGGGATTGGGAGTAGTCCATAAAGGCAATGTCGAACACATTGATGAACGGAGAATTGAAATCCCTGTAAAACAAACCTCTGCGAACTGAGGAAGGGGCTTTGAAAATGGGGATTGTTGGGTAAAAAAAAAAAAAAAAAGAACTCAATCATTACAACACTAATTGGGAAAAGAACACGCATTAAATATTAAAAAAAGGCAAAACAAAAAAATAAAACACCGACCGGATTGTGTCTTTCATTCCGTTTGTATTCCATGTGTTCTTTCCTTGAAGCCTATCCTCTGTCGTGATAAACTCAGGAGTCTTCCCATCTGTATAATCCATGCTTTTTCTGTTCGACTTTTTATTTGACTGTTCTTCTGGGCTTTCAGTATATCGTTTTTTCGACTTTGACTCATTATTTTCTGAGTTATTCTTCTTGCTTTTGGTAGTCTTTTTTTCTGAAAACTAGTTGCCAGTCTTTCCTTAGAGGGTTCTTCTCAGCTTTTTTCTCCATCTCCTTCTGGGCCTCCGAATTACCAGTCTCCTCAAGGATGTCTTCCTCAGCGTTACATTCATCTACTTCTCGATAGTTGTTCTTCGAGTGGGTCGATTCGTCAGAGGTATCATGACTTTCCAAAGGGTTGCATCCTTCCTCCTCTAGTTCTTCACGATATGCCGCTTCTTCGGTGGCCAATCTTTCTTCCGCACTACCAACCCTCAACGGAAGATCAAATATTGAACGGAAGTAAGACTCGAATTCTGCATAAGTCATACGTTTCGTTGATTGGCATACAGACTTTGTATGGCCTAATTTTAGGCATTTGAAGCATTGTTTTAATTGCATATCTGACTGTACTTCAACCTTTTTTCCTCTGACTGGAATAAATATGGGTAATCTGCGTTTTGGCATTAGACTAAGACGTAGTTTGCCCGACATAATTTTATTTAAAATGTTCGAAAATTCCTTTTCATTTTCATTTTCCGGCCTGACTGAATGAGGAACATCCACAAAGTCCCCCATTACTTCTCCTAATTTGGACAATATTTCCTTTAGTCCAGCAAGGTCGACTTCTGAACCATTTTTTATCATCACATCCATAGGTTTCTGGGCTTTTTTTAGGTTCTCTAAGCCTCTTATATTAAACAGTACATTATCTTAAACTTTTAACTTTCCATTTACGTCTCCAAATTTTATTAGCATGTTTACAGGCCTAATAAACGTTAAGACTAAATATCCGGCACCACTTTTGCATTCGTTTATCCTTTGAATTTCTCCTTCATTGAGTGACAATAATTCGAAAATTCTTTTGTAGTGCTTAATTTTTGGGTAAAAACCTTTGAGATTTTTTCCTTCAGAATCCTACCAATCAATATAGATTTTTTCCAGAACGGATTTGATTGAATTTGTTCCTTTTTCCAATTATTAGTTCCAACTTTCCCGGAGTATGAATTGCCATTAGAATTCTATACATCTTCACTTGTATGGCCAATCTTTATTGTTAAGCGTTTTCTTTTCATCTTATTCAACGTTTGATTGTTCGGGCTATTTAAAGAGGGGAGAGCACACATTCCTCCTTTTCCTTCCAACGGGACGGATGCTCGTTCATTGGCTTGTCAGGAGGGTGTACGATCATTATTTTGAATTAAAGAGATTTAAAGGGCAAAGTTCACGACTTGTCTTGTGACAGCGTGGATATTTCACCTTTTTCTATGTTTTCAATGATGCGTCAGAGAATACGTCACAATAGATCTTTGTGGAATGTACGCAGAAACTGAAAAGTTATTCGCTATTTTCGTCGATCCTCTTCAGTAAGGATGACAATAGTTATTCAAGGAGGGTCCTTGAATGTTTGCCGATCCTTAGATACAAATAATTCACGATAAAGTCACTTAGAACTGTTGAAATTTATTTTTTCACTCGGAGTAAATAAACACAGCACTTCCTTCAGCAACTATACACTTCCTATTTTTACAAAACTTGATCTCCTTAGTTAATTATTTGTTCTTTTCATGTCTATTTGATTAAAACGACAATTGATTATTGAAAGTTATGATAAAAACGTTTTTGTTACATATAAGGTCCTTGGGTCATTTTGACCCATGCACTATTACTGAAGGCATCTATGCAAGAAATTGTGTTAATTTTTTTTATTTTTTTTTTGTCTGAGTGGGTCTTTCTTTCTTTTTTCATTGTTATATTTCATATGCATCACAGTTTATTATAATGTTCAACATGAGTAGTTAAAAAAATATAATGACAATCGCTTCGGTTGTCCACTTCTTGGTGATGGGATCCTGTACAATTACCTCATCCCCAACGCTAAATCCTTGGACGAGTCTATCTGAAGCGGGGACGGACTTTTCTTTTCGATAGTTATAAGCTGCAGTTGAATCAATTCCTTTGTAGGCGTCAGGTAGCATTGGTAAATATCCTTGCTGTCTTCTATTGAACATCATTTGGGCTGGACTATATCCATTTGCTCTTGGAGTATTCCTCCAGGCGAACAATTCTGGGTCAATATTTTGTTTCCCAGTTTTCTTGATGATAGACTTTACTGATTTGACAGCTTGTTCTACAAGTCCATTACTTCGGGGATTATATGGTGAACTTAATTCATGCAAAATGTGATATTTTTCGCAGGACTTATCAAGTTCCTTTCTGAATTGGGGCCCCCCATCAGTGCGAATGCATTTCGGGAATCCAAACCAATAAAACCAAGATAGAAGAATAGTTGTTACCGTACTTGTAGATAGGCTATTCAATTTTTGACGAAAGGGTAACCACTAAACCCATCAACCAGTAGATAGCGAGTCCCTTGATATTCAAATAGATCAGAAGCCACATGAGACGTTGCATTTTCAGCTTCAGAATTCATACATGGTTTTATGGTTTGCTAGGCGAGAACTTCTTACATGAATCACATTTATCAATAATATTTTTAACGTCGTTGTTAATATTCGGCCAAAAGTGAAGTTGTTGAGCCACTTTTCTTGTCGTCACAATTCCTGCGTGAGGTAGGTGAAGTAGTTCTAATATTCTCTTACGCTCAGATGAAGGAACAATAATACGAGAATTATCATAAATTAGAAGGGTATTTTGTCATCATCAAATAAAGATAATTGATCCCAAACTGACGACAATTGGCGGGCTGGATGGTTCGAAGGAATTTCTTTTGCCTTTATTCCCGACCTGAAAGCTTTTGGCATTAATTGATAATTAGTGTCGTCTTTAACAGCACTAATTAACTGCTGAATGGTGGGATCTGTACATATTTTATTACACAACATGTCATTTTCACAATCTTTCTCACATGATTCCTCTGGCGCATCAAATACAGGGGCTCTCGATAAAGAATCTGCAATTTCGTGAGATTTTCATGGAACCCATTCCAACTCGAAGTTGTGATCAACCAATTTTTCTCTAAAGCGCTGCAATCTCTGATTAGGGATATCCATGATGTTCTATTGAAATATTCCAAGTAGTGGACGATGATCACTTAGTATCTTGAATTTTGATGAACCATACAATTAATACCTGCATCGTAAAACTGCCAATTGGACTGCCAGGCATTCGAGTTCCACCGTTGAGTATCTTGATTCCGTCGATGTAAGACTCCTTGATCCACATTGAATAAGTTTTATATTATTCTCCTTATCACGTCGGACTAAAGCGAATCCTATGCCGTTGAGACGTGAGGCATCTGTAAGTAATTCGGTTGATAAATTGGGATCATAATAGTTAGCAACGAGTTTTGAGGGGAGAAGAGACTTTTTAACTTTTTCAAATGATTCTGTACGGTCCTCGAGCCATAAGAATTTGCTATTTTTCTTCAGTAACGACCTCAAATTTGAAGCTAAATGAGCAAGATCAGGTACAAAATGTCCAAGTTGATTAATTAATCCCATAAAAGATCGAAGACTAGATGTGTCCAGGAGTTGGGAACTTGCGAATGGCTTCAAGTTTATCTTCACCTAGCTTGACTCCTTCTCCCGAAATAGTATAGCCTGCAACGGTAACACTTGGCCCATAGGCGAATTTTTTGATTGAGATTTTTACATTTAACCTCCGACACTCCAATAAGGTTTGGCATACTCTTCGGAATAGGGTTCCTTCATCCGGAGCTTGAATAAGGATGTCATCAACAATTTTTTTTGCATCAGTGATATGTTTAATTATATCATCTGATCGAGAACACCATTCATCGGAACTGGCATTAAATCCCATGGGTGCTCTAGTAAATCGGTATTTACCATCAGGTAACAGGAAGGTGGTGAGGTCCTTGCTTTTCTCTTCCAAAGGAATCTGAAAGTATCCATGTACACAATCCATTTTAGCAAAATATTTCGAATTAGGCTTGATACACCGCATTATATCCTCACTTGTTGGGAACGGATGTATTAGCCTCCTGACATGTTTGTTGAGTCGGGTATAATCAACGACAAGATGGACTCCTTCTTTATTCACGAAAAATGCAGGACTTATCCATTCTGTAGGAGAGGATACTCTTTCAATTATTCCATTACTCATCAACTTTTCGATAAGAGCCTTTGCTTCGACTTGTTGATGTAAATTGATGGGACGAGCCGTTAAAATTTTATATGGGCTTATACTCTTGGGATCTTTTAACTCGATCCTCATGGGTGGTCCTGACATTGGTTTATTGTCTATATAGTCGCTAAAAACATCCTGGAACTCGTTCATAATGCATTTCATTTTTTTATAAGATACTTCAGTTTTATGCACCAAAACATTCGGGAACCCATCTGCAATGACAGAAAGTCGTTATAAATCGTCTATCCCGATGAGAAATTCTCTTTTCATGGACGATGTAATGATAACATCAACAGTAATACGCTTACCACATGAATGAGTTATTTCAAGCTCAGTTGTCCCTACACAATTCATGAGGTCATTGCTTGCATTGAAAAGTTTTTGTTTGGTATCATTAAAGGGAATTTTATTGTCCTTCACGTAATCAAAAGTTATTATTCTTCTACTTGATCCGGTGTCTGGCAATGCCATGACCGTGAAGTGCCTTCCGCTCCTTACTTTAACTTCCACTTCCATCTTCTTAAGAACTGCAGACCCCTTGATCTGGTTTGTCTATGTCTGTGACGATACATTTCGCTCCAGGCTATTCATTCGTGAGGAGTGATGACTACTTGGCTTGGAGGTGGACTTTGAATTAAAATTAGTCTTGGTGAAACACATGGTAGATGAATGGCCAGGCTTTTTACATTTATAGCATGTAATAGAATCTTTTTGAGGATAATCTTTAAAATAACTAGTGTTTCCACATCTCTTACATCCTTTACAAACAGACGTATATTTTTTAATGGACCGACATTGAATTTTATTTATTGAGTGGGAAGCAAGGCCCATTGCCCTTTGGCAAGACGTAGCCGCCTCGTACGCCCTTCAGGTCCTTTTGATATCCTCTTTCGTGGGGTTCTCTAAACTAAGAAGCTTCTCGCGGAGCTCCCTGTCCGTCGTCCCATTTACGTACCGAAAGACGTATAGATCGTCCACATTTACTTCGGCCAAATTGGCTTGAGCTCCTTTTTGCTCTAGGCTCGCGACGAAATCGGCCCAAGATTGCCCTTGCTCCTCGGAGCACCGAAAAAACTCTAATCTCCTTTGAAATGGCGGATATAGCAGAAGGAATTATCAATATGGATGGTATTGTTGAAGGAAGGTTGTGGAGCTCTATTAAGCATGGGTTTGGCTGGCTGCTCATTTAAAGCCATAATTTCAAGTAATTTCTCGAGCGCCTCTTGATACTTCTTATCGTATTCATCCAATTGTTCGTTATAGACCTCTCTTTCATCAGGATTGATCTCCATTAGTTCTATATAGTGGTCCTCCAATGCTTTGTAAGCTCTTTGGAGACGGATTCGCGCATCTTCCAAGTATGACTTCCCTTGAGACGTCTTACGGATAGATAGGGATTGACATAGACTATATATACTATTTACAGCTCTCGTCACTTGAGCCTATTTGACTGATGAGAGTTTTTGCATATCTTCTCTTCCCTTGTCCATTTTGATTTACGATTCCTTTGAATCCAGCAATATCGTACCAATCTTTTAATTATGAGGATTTTTAATTAAATGTTCTTATCTGAGGTATCCAGTAACTGCCGACTGCGCCATGATGTATTCGTCCGTGTGGATCGATCCTCAAGATTGGATTTTATTAAATACACATGTGGTTCAGTTTACGTCTATATTAATACTCATAAGATGAATCCTGTCAATCAATATGTACATAGTATGCCAACAAATATATATATATAATCACGAAACTCTACAGTTTACAAAAGGCTATAGAACTAATTTTTCAAGAAAGCCTAGAGGATGAGAGCGTTTATTCATCTGATATTGAAGACAAAAATCAGTTGGATTTATGTATATCAAGTGTCAAGGGTGCTCTGTCCTTTGTTCTTGCTTATAAATTAGTTCCTGTGTGTCTTGTGTACTTAATTGCAGTTTATTTTACATAAAAGTCATTATAAGTAGGAATGTTAATAATATGCAAATTGGGTGTGTAAAATAAAAAGAAAGAGAAAATCAACCTGGTAACTCTGACAATTTGATGAATGTAGAGAAGGAAGCAGCTAGAGCTATCATGACGTCTTACTGAGCTACAGGCTGCTATTTTCCTTTATATATGCAAATAAAGACATCAATAACAAATAATAACATCATGTATACCATAGATGAGAGGCAGAAAATTAACTCAAATTAATGTCAGGAAATTATGTATATATTTTTAACTAATAATAATTATACGAGGACTTGAGCCCTTTTTGTTTACATTTTATTTGCTTTATTAACCTTAATGCATGTATTCTTTTATGCGAGATCTTTACTATCAAGTAGATGTTCTCCCCTCAGTAATAAAGGAAAAATGATAACAGCTTTGGAAAACAATAAGTACTGTTCGAAGAGCCAACTCCTCAAAATCTCACACGCGGGGTTTTGCATATTATTTACATTCCTAATTATAAGTGTGTTAAGTGAGTTTTTTATTCCATAAACTGACAATCAGTGATCTCCGGAGGCCTTTTCTTCGAAAGAGTTACTTTTTGGATTTCGGATTGTCATAAAGACTTCTCTTCTTTTTTTTCTCTTTACTCGTGTTTTTCCTCTTTATTTACTTTTTGGAGGGTGTGCTTTTTTATTCTTTTATTATTTGTACACCTAATTAATTTGCTGATCACCCTCCTGAAATCTTACCTAAAATGTCATACTTTCAGGCTACCACAGGTAGAAACGGAAATAATAATAATAATTATCATGCTAATGAAAGGATTAATCTGAATGGAGATTACATGTGGGAAACTTTTGTGATTCGCATTGAAGACAAAGAGGAAAGGCTTTTCGTCAAAATAAACTGAAGCACATTGATGTATACAATCTAGCCATATTCTATGGGTTTAAAGAACATGAGCTTGCTGGCGCTAACCCAAAGTTTGGGCTTGGTCAAGCATGTTTTTATACTAACTTTCCCATTGACGGTTGGGATAGACTGGGGGGATCTAAAAAAGCAGAAAAAAATATTCTTGGAAAACTCTGAAAGTGTTAAAGAAGAAGTATCGGTAAAATTAAAAGGAATTGAAAATATTTCTCTCGATAGTAGGAGGAAATTGCTCATCACCTTAGTGAATACATTTAAGCGTGTAGATGGATTAAAAGTTGTAGATTGGCTAAAGCATTTTGGTGACGTAACCAATCCTTATCCAAAAAATAATCCGTTTGACAAACTAGCAGAGGAACTATTTCCTAAGTACAAAAACGTCTGGAGAGATAGCGACTACATGGTTGAGATCATTGCAGATCCCTCTTCACTTCCAGAGATCTTACCATTTAGAGGAAATTTAATTAAACTTAAGTGTACTGGGGTCAAACTGCAATGCCAGAATTGTTTTAAATGCGGTCATATGAAGCTCTACTGTAGTGAAAAAAGAGTGAAAACTTTTTACTATGAAAAAATGTTGAAGAATTTTATTTTAGAATATAAAATTATGGAACGTAATAACGAGAGTATTATGGAGAATCAAAAAGTAGTAGAACCAGAAGTAGAGGGTCATTCTCTGAAATGTGATGATATGGAGAAAAATTAGTAAGAAAGTTCAAATATAACCAATCTTACAGTAGAAAATTGTGATGATATATCCTTGTTACTTAATATACAACCTGAGGGTGAAGGTATAAGATGCCTTAACGGTGATATTACCATAATATACCAAAATACTGAAGTAATTGTTGAAACTAATAATTTAAACACAGATGAGGGTACCAATTCAAATCAAGAAAATTTAAATGAAGAAGGAATCTATACAAGTAGTGGGCATGACTCGAATGAGACCAAAAAACCATCCAAAGTTAATAAACAAAATATTTCTTTGGGTAATATTCTAAAAAGTAAAACAAGATCAGGATCAAATACAAAAAGAAACACCCTGGACTCTGGACTGTCCCCACAAAATTCACCGAGCATCAAACAGAAAAAAACTCATGAACCTCCGGATGACAAGTTGATTTAGCTATTTCAACACTTAAATATAAGTTGCGATCATGAGTTTTAAATAATTTAATGTAAAATCCGCCAATGTCAATTCAATAGTGGGTGCAAATAAAAGAAAACAGATAATAAATAATCTGCTACGGCACAGACCTGACCTTTTTTCTTTATGTGACTCGCGAATGACCAGGGTTGACCCTGAGAGTTGTTTTCCAAGTGCTTATAAAACATTCTTAGTTCCAGCAAGGAAAAAAAAAGTCAAACCATCCCTTACGAGGCATTTTAATGGCCACAACAAACACATTCAACCAGAATTGATAGAAATGGATATAAAAGGGAACTTTTCTGATGTAAACATAAGGTGGAACAGTAGAAATACAAAAATCATATCTATATATGGGCCAAATCAAGATGATACTGAATTATTTGAGTCAATAGATAAACAATTCTTGTCAAATGATAGTGAAGCAAATAAAGAAATAATTTTACTAGGGGATATGAATATAGCTATTAATCAAGTAAGAGATACGTCGTGATACAAAAATGAAAATAATACAAATGCTCAGATTGTGCTGAAATGGAAAAGAGGGGCTTGATGGACGTGGCGGCTAGAATATATCAAAATCCTGAACACACAATCTACGTTAAAAGGGACAACATTGTTATAAAGAGCTCTAGATTTGACTATTTTTTTGTTACTTCAGGACTAATCTCAAATGTTGTCGAGTATAAAACAATTTCTGGGGTAAGATCGGATCACTGCCCTATTTTAGCCACTTTTAAATCACGAATCGAACATGAGAAGAAACGTTGGAAATTAAACGTGAGTCTACTTGAAGATAAGGAGACACATTCAAAGGTTTCCAAAATTATTTCTGATATTCTGGAGAAATTAGAAACACAAAAAACAAAAACAGCTTCACATGCACTGAAGCTGATTCTTGATTGTGACCGAAGTGAATACATAAAACTAGGAGTGAGAAAGAGTGCAAATCGGAGACATAGGTTGGAAGAACTGGAACGATCAAGGCAGGGAATGATTGATGATATGGAACGGAGAGATATTGCTATTTACTCGGGCAAAGGATGTCTAATAAGGACGGGCCTTAACGATATAAGTAAAGAAAAGGTGATCTTGGAGCAAATAAAAGGGGTGGAGAACTTCAGTATGGGTAAGAAAAGTTTAGATGTGATCTTTGATAAGAATGGTAGTAAAATGTATGACAGAATAAAAATTCAAGGAAGTATAGTAGATTTTTACCAATAATTAAATGACTGTGCCGAATGCGTCTCGTCTGAAAACAATACCGGGTGTAGCTTACATAAAGTTTTCTCTACTTTGGAGACAAATAATGAAATTAAACTTAGAAATAATACCCACGCTCCACAACTCGGAAAATCATTTGAAACTTTATTGGACTCAGATATTTCAGCTAAGGAAATTCAGGGCAATATAGAAAACTACTCGGAAAAAAAAATTCCTGGTCCAGATGGTTTCCCAATAGAATTTTATAAAAAATACTGTGAAAATTTAGTGAAGACTCGACTTACACTGAGAGAGTGCGAAACAAAATAAAATCCAACAACGGTTTTTTCTCTCGATGAACTGCGGGGAAAGGGTCTCAAAAAAGTCATCGAAGCTCTAATATCGATCAATACTTTTTGGGAAACTATTGCTGAAACGAGCAAGGAATTTTCAAGGAAAATTTTTTGTCAAATGAGATGGCAGGAACCAATAAAGTATAATAATAGATTGAAGTTTATCCAAGATACCTCTGTGAGGAAAAGATTAGACTTTTTGGGTGAGGTTTTTAATCCTAGAACCAGCTTTTCTTTCACAGAAAGTCTCGAAATAAAAAGAATTTTGAAAAATGTTTATATCACTAGGAGAGAATTAGGGCCTAGTGACTGTGTTTTTTAATTATATACGTTTTACGGACAACAAAGACATTCGACTTGCACAAGCCACAGATATAAAGAAAACACAGTTTTTAAAACAGATTGAAAGAATTTGAGGAAAATATGTCGGTAAGACATCAGCACAAGATATTATTGAAAGTTTATCAAATCCTAATTTTGAATACAATTTATACTGGTTCAAGTACAAAATTTTAACCAACACACTCACTATAGGTGCAATTCATGGAAGAACATCTGAGGAAAAAAATTGCTTTTTCAGCAAAAACTGCAGAGAGACCATCGGTCATTTTTTGTTAGAATGTTGTGTAACAAAAGGAATTCGAGATCAAATTTCTATTGAAGTTTTTCAAAAATTCAAAATTGTTTTAAAACCCAATGATTTCCTTTATTTGTACATTGGCCCAATGCAAAATGAGATAAATTTTTTGATAACATAAACTTTTAACATATTATATAAATTTCCATCAACAAAGACACCTCCCTAACGATTTTGAAAACTTTATTGCAGATATATTAGGAAAGTTTTAGTACTCTTAATTTAAAAGATAAAACTGTTCATATTTTACCTTTTTGATAAACTAATTAATGAAAAGTATTGTATGATTTTGTGTGTATGTATTTTTGATATTAAAGCATAATTATAAATTAGACACAAAAATTGAAATATAGTTGTACTTCGGTACAAAAAAAAAAGAAAAAAGAAAGCCTAGACCAAAGTGAGGATGAGAGCGTTGATTCATCTGATATTGAACCCAATTTGGACTTTCAATCAACATCAGAATCTTCTACGGACGTGGACTCAGAATTATTACCGCATCCACTTGAATCAAATCAAATTATTAATATATTCAAGAAAGGAAAAATAGAGTGGGCAAATTCACCTGCACGATAGCCTTCTCTAAAATCAGAAGATATAATCAAAATGAAACCTGGTCCTACAAGATTTGCAGTTAGCCATGTTTTGGAAATACAATCTTCATTTGAGCTTTTCTTATCTGACTCTATTCAAAAAATAATATTAGATATGACAAATTTTGAAGGGGGACGCTCTTCGGTTATGAGTGATCGGTTATCAGCAAATTAGAAATAAATGCCTATTTTGGGATCCTTATTCTTGCAGGTAGATATAGATCAAAAGGAGAGGCAACCGAATGTCTTTGGACCCTTGAAACAGGAAGACCAGTATTTCGTACGATTATGCCATTGAAGAAGTTCAAAATTTTGTCCAGAGTTCTTCGATTCGACGACCGCCAAACAAGACACATAGACGTCAGACAAATAAATTGGCTCCGATCCGCGAAATATAGTATAAACAGATAGAGAGGCTTTCCTACTCTTACAATCCTGGGCTAATGTAACTGTGGACAAGCGTCTTGTTGGATTCAGAGGTCGCTGTCCTTTTCGACAATACATCCCTTCAAAACCTGCTAGGTATGGGATTAAAATTTGGACTGCATGTGATGCAGTGCATTCTTATGCGTAGAACACGCAAATTTACACTGGTAAGTTAAGTGTGGAAAGTGCAAAAAAAAAAAAAATCAAGGGAAGCGGGTAGTGCTGGACATGTCTCAGGGTCTACGTGGTCACAATATTATTTGTGATAACTTTTTTTTACATCTTATTGCCTTAAACAAAAAATACTCCAAAAAAAATAATTGAAGATGATTGATAATATTCAAAAAAATAGAACTGGTCTTCCAAAAAAATCTTAAATTTGAAAGGGAGACAAGTAAATTGCTCAATTTTTTTATTCCCAAACGTAACCAGCCTCGTTTCCTACACACCGAAACAGGATAAAAGCGTTGTTTTTATGAGCACACAACATAGGGGCGGTGTAATTACTAGTAGAAAAGATCGTAAGCCTGATATCATTCTTGATTATAATTCGAACAAAGGTGGTGTTGATAATTTAGATAAACTACTTGCGTGCTACTCAAGCCAAAGAAAAACACTAAGTTGGCCTATGGTTATATTTTACAATATGCTGGATGTTTCAGTTTATAATGCTTTCACAATATGGATGGAAATAAATCCAGATTGGAAGAAGAAGAAATTATACAAGAAGTGCATATTTCTTGAAACCTTAGGCAATGCGCTTGCAACTCCGTACGTGAAGAGTATGTAGAGAATGCTGGATGTCTCTCCTCTTCCAAGTCCTAGTCTTACACAGTACCAACATCAAAACTCTAAAGTAAATAACCTTTTGCCATTCTAAAAAACGACCCGTAAATGTATTTATATTTAGGAGACTAAAAGGAAGCGTTGCCAGGTTTGTGGATCTTGGAAGGATTCTTTATATAAATATATATATATCATCTTAATCATTAGCAACTAAAAAAGAAAATAAATCAACTAAATTTACGTAAAAATTTGTTCTAATTTATATTTTGTATGAAAAATATATCCATGGGTCAATTTGACCCGAAGGAGCTTCAACAGGGTATAAAAGTAAAGACCGTATGAGGTTTAATCTCGTTCAGGTGTATCTTCAATTTCAATTTCATCCTCGATTGTGTGGATTAGTTGGTTCATCACAATCTTTTGTTGTTATACTGAGAATCATCTTTTTATATTATTAAAAAAATAAATAAATAGAGGTAAAGTAGTTAATCGCGGAATGAATACTTTTAATAATTTATCACTTTTTTAGACTCTGAGAAAAGAGTCAGACAGTGTTTTTTCAAATATTCATTTTTCCACTTGCTAGCACAAATTGTTACTTGTAAATATGCACGGGGTTGAATATTAGGGTGCATCATACGCCCCATAATTTTTAAATTGTTGTTGGATTTTTTATACCTATTCCATCAAATGTGAGACTTGGTCACACAAGTATGTATAAAAAAATTAACAAAATTGGATGTTGCCAGTTGCCCAGGCCACCAAGACCTTATTATAATTGTTTGAGCCATTAAATGCATAGAATAATCTTAACTTTCGTACTTTGCCTCAAAACTTGATATGTTTGGTATCAAATGAGAACTCTTGATGTGAATAACACAAAAATTATTTTGCAAGATTAGAACATTCTTTTTTCTTGAAATTTTTTTTCTTCTTTTTGAAAAAAAGTCATATTATGACGGTCTATCGTGGACATTGGATCATCATTCATGAGGCTAGCTAGGGTTGTCCTCTTCATAACTTTTTGAAATGCCAGCTTTCCATATTCAGAACTACTACAGTATTTAGTATGCATGGCAACTAGTCAGTTTTTTTTTTTTTTTTTTTTTTTATTCACCAGTCTGTTAAAATAAATATATAGAAGATATAAAATACTCAAAATAAAATGAATGTAAAATTATATGCATATAAATATATATATAAAATCTAACATTATAGTTAGATTATAGAAAAATAATAACAGAACAAGGTTAAACATTTAGAAATAACAATAAATTAAGTCGGTTTTAAATATTCACGCATGACAGATATGAAGGAAGACACAATTAAATACTTGGAGGGCTATGAATTCTTGACAGTTAATTTCTTTGCTTTTTTAAAATTTTTATAGATTCTTTTAAAGGTATTAATATAAATAGTTTTATCTTAATAGATTCTGATAATATCTGAAGCTTCCGACCACTCCACTCCGTTCACATTGGGTATTTTAAGTGTAAAAGCCGAGTACCTTGCTGCCGATGCTATAAATATAGCTAGGATCTCTTCACTTTGAATGAGCTTGTCGTCTGTCAGTCGTCCGGCCACATAGGCTTTTGAATTGAGAACGGCAAATTCTAACGCTTTGGTCTTAGCAGAGGCGCTCCTCTTTCGTTCCCCAAGACCAAAGAGGATAATGGCAGCCTGCAGGTTTTCGTGATCCTCCAAGCCTTTCATATTCAGAGTTAGAAATTGCCGGATTATTTTAACTTTATGACATATTACAAACGCATGAAGAATGCCGTTGTAAAGCTTCCCACAATCCTTGCAAGGGGTGTTAAACCTCAGAAGTCCCGCTGATATTTGTAATTGGCTGGTAAAAACCTTTCCATTTGCGATTCTACACGTAGATGTCATAATTCTTTGTACCCATGTTTCTGGCAACTTTAACTCTTCAATAATTGATTTGACCTTTTTTAAAGGATTCAACTTCGGTAATGGATCAAAGTTGATTTTCAAGTGCCATGGCACTGGTGTTGCGTGGTAGCTTATACACCTTCTTAATGGAAATAGGAATTTTCCAGCACTAAAAATTGATGTTGGTTGGATGTCAAACAAAGTAAGTATGTTTCCTTCTAGGGCCTCCTTTTCCATCGTGAGTGGGTCCTTGAGATTTCTAAAAAATAGTGTTTTTCCTTTATTTTGACGTAATATATCAATGGTTGTGGCCGAGTCGAAAGTCGGATGTCCCGTCTAGAGAATTCTGTGACATGCGGCTAATGTTGGAGAATATTGACCAATGAAATCATTAGACAGCTCTGTGCCAAACATTAGCCATTTATAGACTTTATTTGAAGCAACCAAGTTCTTCCATTCTTTTTCCGGAGAATTTGTGATACTTATTACTACTTTTTTGTAAATTTTTGGAATTATATGATGCAGGGACTTGAGTCCCCCACCAAGTAGTTTTTTTGGCCTTTCTAAGGCAGGAATATAGCTATGATGGAATAGTGTTTTCCATATTTTTTCTTCTTCCTTAAGAGCTTCTTCAGCAATTATGGGAAGAGAGGAGGCTATGTATAGAATAGCAGGTATAGCTCGTCCATTGTATAGATCAATACGCTTCTGCAAGTTGAAGTTGCGCCATAGCCTAGCATTTTTATATAAATAATATCTAATCTCATTCCAATTTGAGAATGAGGGTCCATTTCTCTCCCATTTAATTCCCAAAATTTCTACCATCTTCTCTACTTTGCATTCTGAAACATAGAGATTTTTTGACGAGTGCCACAGGCCTATTGGGAGAATGCAGGTTTTCTTTTTATTAATTGCTAGTCCCGACTTCTTTTCGAATTTTTTAAATTGAGCTAAAATAATCTCAATCCTCCTGCATAGTTGTCTCTCAGAATTTGCCTCAATCATAAGAGTGACATCATCTGCGTACATATCTATAATGTGTTTCTGGTTTCCGAAGCTCACTCCAAAACCTTCATACTTTTTCTTAATACTACAGCTCAACTCATTTATCGCAGCTACAAAGAGAAGAGGGGCAGAAGGACATCCCTGTCTGCAACTCTTATTAAGCATGATAGGTGAGCTTTCTATATTTCCTATATTTAAAATTGATGTGCCGTTTAAAAGTAAAGCCCTTATGGGATTAAAAAATTTAAGAGGTAAAACCGTCTTGACTGCTTTTAAAATGTGTTCGTGAAGAACTGTCTAAAGCTTTGGAGAAGTCCACAGCAATGATAGCTCCAAATGTTCCTTTCCGTTGTACAGATTCTATTGCTGACTGTATATTAAAAGAAACATCTGTAATTCTTCTTCCTTTCAGGAAACCCTTCTGTTCTGCACCGATCTTCTTGTTCAAAAATTTCTCCATCTCCTTAGCAATTACTCTGGAGAGGATTCTGTAACTTTCGTTTAAAACAGTTATTGGACGCCAATTATTAAAATTTGTACTATCTCCTTTTTTGGGAACTAAAACAATTCGTCCTCTTGTCACAGTATCGGGAAGATATCCTTTCTTTTCCATAGACTTTCCTAGAAGATTTAAGAATGGAACTACTTGTTCTCTGATCTGGGTAAAAAATTTTCCACCGATTTGGTCTGGTCCAGCAGCTTTATTATCTCTAAAATGAGTCTTGATATAGTCAGAAATGACTTCCTCTGAGAAAATTGGTTCTTGCAACTTTATTTTTCTGGGAAATTTCCCCCTTTCTCCACTCACAATATCTCGGAACTTTTTTTGAAAAAAATCTAATATGAGGTTATCTTTATCTAAAATTAGTCCACCATCCGTGACTATCTTTTTAATTGGAGAGAAAGAATGTTCCTTTTTGGGTAGGTTTTTAATTCGTTTATTATGATTATTTTCTGTTTCCATCTTCTCCCTTCTCTCAGCGTCGACGATTTCAGTAATTCTAAAAGAGTTTATTAACTCTGACGTAAAAGTACGAGTAAACAAACTGCTATTATCTAAGACATCATTTATCCTTTTGTCTGCCAGTCTTTTTTCTTTTTTCTTTTTCCCGATAAACCAATTAGTTGTTGCTTTAATAATTCTGGTAAGGGCGGTAGCAGCATGATTGGAAGAGAAGGATTTTCGAAATCCATTACTTAGATTTTTCTTCATAGTTTCTCGAAACTTTTCGTCCTCAAATATCCAATTTGGAATTTTGGCTGGACTGCGCCCGCTACTGCCGTGAGTTTTTAACATCAAGATATTGTGATCTGAGGAAGGTTCGGGTATATAACGAGCTTTTCTTAAATAGATTGACGACAGATGATGAGACTAACGCAGCATCGATCCTTGACTTCTGTTTACCTCTTCTCCAGGAGAACGACTCGTCACAAGACATTGTCTTACTTATATCTTCAAGGTTAAAGTAATTGATCAAGTTTTTAAGATATGGCTTATTAACATGAGAGTTTACCTCTCTGTCCAAGTCCACGTTTAGATCTCCTATAATTAGTGGAGGAGACAAATTATTCTTATGACTCTGAATAATCGAGTCAAAGAATAAAGGATTCCGCTTGTTTGGACCATAAGCGTTAATTATGCAAAGCGTTACATTATTCACCGAAAATTGGACTTTGTGCCAATCGCTACCTGATGAAAATTCATTTATGGAGGCCACCTCGCTTATTTTCCTAGTTACAAATGTCATAACTCCCCTGCCAAAACCAGACCCTGTGAAAAAAGTGTGGAATTTCTTGGGAATACATAAAGGACATGTTTTTGAACAAGTTGATGCAACTTTATCTTTAACATCTTGCAGACAAATTATGTCAGGGTTCATCAAAAGCAGATGATTCATCAATCCATGTCTTGATCTTCTATCCTTTCCTCCCCTTGTATTTAAAGATATAATTTTCATACCCCCAAGGTCGCTTTTCCTCTCTTCTGTCGTCTTTTTCAGGAAGAAATCAGTTATCATCAACTGCTCACGGCTGTCTACGTAGACTTTAGATTCTTTGGAGTTAAACATGTTGATCGTTGTTAATTCTTTTTAATTTGCTTCGCTGGGGTTCTTTTATTGGAGATTCACAAGCATCAGGTTTTGATCTTTTTCCTGCAGATTGCGATCGAGTACGACTTTTAAGAATAAGTTGGGTACTTAAATGTTGACCTTTTTGCTTTTTTGTAAGCTTGGAATTATTTTCGTCGTCAACATTTATATTTTTTGGTATTTCCTTGCTATTAAGGCAAGAAATCCCCTTTGCGTTGCCCATTGTCTCAGCCTCGGTGTCCTCTTCTTCTTGCACCTCCCCCGGATTAAAAGGACAGCTTTCATCTTCCCTTTCGTCGCTACCTCCCAACGGTCCATTATTTTCCTTCATATCGATATCATCTCTCACTTCATGTTCTCCTTCGGAGCGTTCTTTACAGTTAGCTCCAGTAGTAGGATCGTTACCTGCTTGTGATGGGCTACTACTTTCTAAAGCAACATCCACCCCGGAAGTAGGAAACACACCCAATGATTCAACTCCAGGGAGTTCATTGGATTTATCAATTGTTTTGTCCTGTTCTATAGCTACATCAGAAGAGACTGTAAATAATATCTGATCTTCCTTCCGCAATTTCAAAGTCTTTTGCATTTCTATATATTTTTGTAGAGCTCTTTCATATTCGAATATCTTCACTCTATTTCGATCACATGAATGCTTCATATGGCCGAAGCTAAAGCATCTCTGGCACTGTAATTTCACTCTATTAAATTTGATTTTAATCAGAACACCATGAATAGCTATTATTTGTGGAATGGTAGACGGGTCAGCAACCATTTCAACGACATAATCTGAATCTCTCCATATATCTTTATAAGACTTGTATCTTTCTTCCGCTCTTATATCCACAGGATTTTTCTTTGGAAAGTGGTTTAATACATTTCCAAATTGTCCTAGCCAGTCAACAACTTTCGTTTCTTCTATTCTTTTAAAGGTGTTAATCAGAGTAACTTCTATTTTCTTTTTTCTATCTATATCTACCTTGTCGATACCTTTTAGCTTCCCCACGGATGAATCAAGAAAAGAAGTTCAGCAAAGAGAATACCCCTTTCAAAAAAAAAAAATCAGGAATGTCTTTCAACAAAAACGCACGCCCACCCCACGGGGTAAAGAAGAGAAAAAAAAAAAAAAAAAAAAAAAAAAGAAGGAAAAAATCCCTTCTTGGGTCCTCACTAGTCAAAAAAGCTCAACTTTTTGATGAAGTAAAGGATTATTCACCAAAATTGCAGGCCTCACCTAAAGCCACAGGTCCAAGGAACACGACAATATAATTTTCGTCTTCCAATGGTGTTTACTCCTGGAGATATCGATTTTATACAGCGGAATTACTTGCAGCACATGTGCACGCAACACTATACATAAACACCTTCACTAGTCAGTTTTTATGTCTAGTATAGCATCTGCAAAACAGCGACACTCGTTTATAGGTACTCTGTAGCTGAACAGTGCCATAACAACCATCTCTTATTTTGAATACCACAAATGCCTATCAAAAGCTTTTAAGTAACTTTTTAAAATGGTTTAATTTGCATCCTTATAAATTTGTAGAAGCTTGTAAAAGTACAAATCAGATCATGGGGTGGTTGACGCAGAACGTGAAGGAAGCTACCAATTGTAGTAAATATAAAAAACAAATTTCTTTAGTTTTTTTATTTTTTTCTCTGATGATGGAGTAATTAATGACATGTTTAGAGCCCCTAGCGGGCAAAACAGGTCGTTTCGTTCGTCTAAATTTGGAGATAAATTAATCGCATGATTTTCATTTCGCCACTTTGATTCATAGCTTTGAATGGAATCGTAGCCCATATTTGAATAAAGAATCTTGACATCCACATGACCCTGTGCATTGCTCCTGGTTTACATACTAAATATTATATCTTATATTCTCAGTCACTCAAATTAGTCTCCTCAAAATCTTCCTTAGGCTTCTACATTTCTAGAATGCATTCTTTCCCCCTTTGCTGTCTCTTGGCGTTGGTTGATGGGGATTTTGAATGAACTTTTATCAAGGATTATGGACAATATGTAGTCAATGATTGAGTATTCTCTATAAATAAATTTGACATATAAATAATTAGGATCTCATTAATTAATATTATTTAATAACACTGGTCAACAGCCAAAAATCTTCTGGGGTATAAGTATAATAAAAGTTATTCAGTTTTGCTCACTGATTTCAAATCTGTAATTCTTTTTTTCGAGAGTCCGACGGTTTTCGAGAAATCGGTCCCTACTTTTTTAGCTTTTTTGGACCATTTTCCAACTTCAACTTCAATTTAAGCCTAGAAGAATACACATTTTGGGCATTAAAAAATGATGATTGGAGATTTTTATGGAGATTTCATTTCTAGTTTTTGTTTTGACCTAAAAGGACTCCTAAGGGCGTAGGGTGCCGGAGTAGGCTCAAAAGTCGATGAAAAATGTGTAAATTTTCATCCAATTTTGAGCAAAAATGCGCTAGAAATCTAAGACTCACGGTAGATCTAATAAAAAACAAGTGCTATAGACTGTAGTAGTAGCGCGCATAAGAAGACTCTGACATCAGCTGAAGATAACCAAATTCAAAAACATAGATCTCTTATTCAATTACAAGGCAACTCCGAGGAAAGAGTGGGATTGCAGGGTCATAGATATCCAATGAAAGGAATAGTGTTCCTTGATGAATCGTGTCTCAGTACCCTTCATCATCATGGAAGTCTACTAACACACATCTTCATTCGAATGGACACTTTTTTACACTCATGTACCTGTCACATTACTGAAAGGAATAATCATGAAGTGTCTTTGAGAACGTTAATCGTATTATGCACACATTCTTCTACGCTTAAATTGAAGTTGAAAAGTGGGCCAAAAAAGCTAAAAAAAATAGGGACCGATTTCTCGAAAACCGTCGGACTCTCGAAAAAAAGAATTACAGATTTGAAATCAGTGAGCAAAACTGAATAACTTTTATTATACTTATACTCCAGAAGATTTTTGAAAGTTCAAATTTTTTTTTTTTTTTTTTTTTTTTTTGTACCGTAGTACAACTTTATTTCACATTAAAAAAATTCATATAATATAAATAACATTTTCATGAAACAATTTCTTCAACTATGTCTTTTACATAAAGACTAAAATTTTCTGGGAGGGATGTTTGTGTACTTCGGAATTTGTATAAAATGTTTTGTATTTTTGCAACAATAAAGTTTACTTTATTCTTGAAGGGCCCTATATAGATAAAACTGAAATCTTTTACTCCTAAGAAAATTCCCAATCTAAAATACAATTCTTCAATCAGTGTTCCCCAAACTTTTTTTATTTCTGGGCACTCTAATAAAAAATGAGTTGAAGTTTCTAGTGAAACCTTGCAAAAAAAACACACCCTCTCCATCTCAGTCCTTCCAAAAATACTTCCTAGTGTAAGAGTATTCGTTATTACTCGATATTTAAACCAATATAAGGCAAAGCTTAGGTGTTTATTTTCCAAACATTCCAGAGCATTTTCCCCTGAGCATTTTATCCCCAGTTTATCAATTTTCCTTTGGATTTGTGTTAAGAACAAAACCCTATCTTTTTTATCTACAAGAAGTTCACGTAAGTGAGAGTTTTTTTACCTTCTTCAAAAAGTTAAAAAAACAATCCCTCGGACCTATTTGTCTCTTTTTAAAATCTATTTCTCGTAAAACCATTTCCCTTTCGAGGACGTCACTAGGATTAAATTCATTGTTTTCATTAAAAATTTCTCCCAGAAATTCTACCTTTCTTTTAATTGAGGTCGATTCCAAATATGTTAACCTTTTGTTATCTTGGGTCGGCTCTTGCCATTTCATTTTAGAAAGAACTATATTTGAAAGTTCCGCAATAATATGCGCACTTTGGCTCCAAAATTCACTTATGAGTTTAGACGATTCTATTATTTTGTCCGGCCCTTTGCCTCTGACTTCATTTTTGGTTATCCCAAATGTTTCACTCATTTTTAGTTCTAAAATCTTTGACCATATTGTCCCAGGATCAAGTGCTCGTTTAAACCAGGAAAATATCACTACATTCCAGAAAACCCCGAAATCGATCATTCCGAGCCCCCATACTTTTTGGGAAGAGTAATCCTCTTCCATGTGATTATTTTCGATGGACAACCTCTGAAAAGAAACTTGGTAGTTATTTGTTTTATCTCTGCGACAAGAACTCGGGAGTATACGGTAGTTCTAATAAGATGAGTAACACGAGGAAGGATGAATATATTCCATACATGAATTCTGGCCGGTAGGTTCATGCTTATTATGGTTGAATATTTAGAAACGGCATTACGTATTGTATTTTCAATTTTTTTTCTATTTTTAAGTTCACCTGCTGGGCCCAATGATATGTAAGCCCCCAATATTTCCAATATGTCAACAGTGTTCAAGCCCATCGCCTTAATTTCACCCTCGCAACTTGACATGCACATAGACTTGTCGTAGTTGACTTCAAGTCCCGAAACTTCTTCGTATTTTTTCAGGATGCTGAAAGTATTCTCAATGGACTTTTCAATCACTTCCTGTTGACCTGAGTATAAGATTGTTAGATCGTCCGCAAATGCTTCAACCTTGTGCTGTTTTTCACCTATTCCTATTCCTTTTATATCCTCCGCAACATCTATCTCAACTATTAGGGGGTCAAGTGCTAGGATAAACAGGTATGGTGATATTGGATCACCCTGTCGACAGCCCCGGTTTATTTGGAACTGGTATTCCTTCGACCCAACTTGTGTCACAAGATCCTCCAGACATATGGCAACCATCCGGACAAAGTTGCGCCCAAAACCTTTTGCTTTTAAACATCTGATAATCCAGTCATGGTCAACACTGTCAAAGGCTTTCCTAAAATCAATAGTCACTGCGGCTAAATTTTCTTTTTTATGTTCCATAGAGGCGATACAATCTTTTATTCCTCTCACTACGTCTTCCATACATCGCCCCCGAAGGAATCCTTTTTGAGACGAGTGTATGAGTGAGGGTAGGACTTCTTGTAATCTTTTTGACAATATCCCACTGTATATTTTATATGACGTATTTAACATTGTCAGTGGTCTAAGATTTTCCACCCACCGAGGATCTTTACCACTCTTGGGTATTAACACTAGATTTCCCTCAGTTATATGATGGTCAAATTTTCCATCGTTGAGGGCATTATTATAGATATCCTGTAATAAGGGTGTCAACAATGTTTGAAATTTTTTGTAGAATTCCATTGGGAATCCATCGGGACCTGGGGCTCTATTCTTTTTTTTGTAGTTATTAATATACTGTTTTATTTCTTCGTGTGATATATTTTCATCAAGAAATTCACTATCTCCTTCACCTGAGATTTTTCCGGTATGAGGTACGAACTTTCTGGGCTGAACTGTATCCAAACGACGTTTCTTTTTTGTTAAACATCCCAGTCCGCACTCTAACTCTCCTCTAACACAATCCCAGCATCTATGCATCTTGCGAAAGTATTTTTCAATAATTTTGGATATGACAGCCTGGTTTTCAACTAAATTACCATCGGGGTCGAAAACAGCATTGATTTGTTTTTTCCCCATATTATTGGTTTCCCATTTTCTCACTCTCTCTAGTATAACATTTTCCTTAGGTAAAGTTCTCAACCCAGTCCGGATTAAGCTTCCCTCGGCTCTATATTCCGTTATTTTCCTAAGGTTTTCATCAACTATTACATTTTGCCCTCGTGTATTTTTTAGTTCTAAAATTTTCCTTTCTTTTAATTTCCTAGCTGCGCTCAACCTGGTACCCAGTTTTATATACTCCCGTCTACAGCAGTCTAAGATTAGCTTCAACGCATGTGAATGGGTCTTGATTTCTTTTTTGTCCAGTCTGCACAGTATATCCTGAATGATTTGTTTAACCCTACAATCTGTATTGTCATCAGCATCCAACAAGCTTACATTAAGCTTCCAAGTTTTTTTACGATGTGTAATAGGTGCCAAGAATGTTGCCATTATTGGGCGATGGTCAGAATTAAAAATATCCAACGAACAGAAACTGTTTAGAAGTGAATATAGACCACCTGATACCAAAATATAGTCAAGTCTAGCGCTGATGAAAGTTTTCTGTTCTTTTTGTGTTCTGATAAACGTATGATCCGGTTTTGATTGGAACTTGAGCGCCGCATCCTTAAGGCCTAGCTTAGCTATTATTTCTTTCATCTTCTGAGATGCTTTTTTATTATTTTCATGTTTGCAATTTTGTGTGTCTCGCTCCCTATCCATAACCATATTTAAATCACCCAGAACTACGCATTCGTCCTTCCAGGAATCTTCCCCCGACAAAAAATTGTGTTCAATTTGGTTGTAAAAGTTAGGACAATCTCTATTTGGTCCATAAAGAGACACTACTTTTATAAATTGGTTCTTCCATGTTATTTTTACTATAGCGTAATTTCCAGCTTCGTCTCCCGCGACCAGCTTAGGATGTAGATTTTTTTTAAAAGCCATCCAAATCCCTCTAGAAGGGTGATTTCCCCCCTTTCTGATTGCTGAGACTTTAATAGTTTCGTAATCTGGTGAGAACTCATTTTCCCAATTGTTTCCTACAACTCTAGTATCAACCATTGATAAAATGTCAGGGTCTAAACTCATGAAATGTTGGACTACCTTTCGACGCTTTGTGGTGTCTGAGATAGAATTAACGTTGGTTGAAATTATTTTAAGATTCATAAATTAAAAAACAGGTAAAGTATCACATAGAGTAAAACTACAACTCTAAAAACTACAGTCGGGTTGACGTTAACTAAACCAAACTTAAAAATCATAAAAGCAGCAATTAAGTAAAAACAAAAAAAAACCGAACAAAATGTACACATCTGCAAAACATTCTGGGCTAAAAAAGTTAATTTAAATAAAAACACAACAGAAACGACTCACGTATTTATTCACTTATGGGTAAGAGCTGTTGAGATTTCAATCATTCACCTTCGAGGCCGTTACTTGTTTTTCTATTCCGGGGTCCTGACGGATAAAAACTTCGGCAGGAGGTTTTTTTTTTTTTAATGATTCCTTAACATTATCATCCTTTACTCTCTTGTTAAGATCATTTTCAGTACCTTCCAAGCCTCTCTTTGAGTTTTTCCTTGCCACTGGTCTTTTCCGGAGAACCTGTTTCCACTCTTCCCTTAGATCACCAACTTTCAGTTGTGATGTAGATGACTGCTCTTCCTGAGTTTCCTCCCCTACAGAGATTTGACCTGGTACCACCTCTCCATCTTCATTCATTTCACTAAATTTACTATTTGTTGTCTCCTGGTTGTCCTCCTCCGTTTCTTCTTGGTGGATAGCCTCCTCTGCAATTTTCCTTTCTCTTGCTCCTCTGATCCTCGAGGGGAGTCCAAATTCCGTTCGAAACCAATTTTCAAATTGCGAGTATTTTGTTCTGGATTGAGCTGAACACCCCGTCCTTACATGATCAAATTTTAAACACTTGTAGCATTGGATACGATGAAAAGACGAGATGAGCTCCACTTTTCTGCCCAATATTGGTACAACTGTAGGCAGTCGTTTCTTGGGTTTTATCTTAAGTTTAAGTTCTCCCGACATTATGTTCTTGTGCTTTCCTGTAAATTGGGATTCTTTCTCGTTTTTTGGATCCAGTGAGAGTGGAATGTCCTCAATGTCACCCACCAAATCGCCGAAAGCACTCATGACTTCCCTTAGAGCTGATATGTCGACTTCCGATCCATTTTTAATTATAACATCTGTCGGCTTCTGCATTTTACGGAAGTTTTCTAGGCCCCTCACATTCGCATAGATGTTTTCCCCAATCTTGAACCTTGCTGTCAAATTGTTCAGCTTCTCCAATACATTTATAGGACTTTTAAATGTTAATACAACATATCCAGCCCCACTCTTACATTGATTTATACGTTTGATTTCGCCCTCTTCAATAGTTAAATTTTCAAAGATTTCCATATAGTGACAAATCTTTGGTTCAAAGCCTTTAACTGTTTTATTTTCCACGTCCTTAAAATCTATGTAGAGTTTCTCCCACATAGGATTTACCATACATTCTTCCCTTTTAGATATTATTTTTGTCTTATTTGAATAAGATGACATAAGTTCCCCTCTTTTTGCCCTTTGCCAAGCATTTTCTTCTTCAACTCCAGCATCCACAGCGCAAGCTCGCTCCCTCTCCTGTAAGGTAGCGCCCTGGCTGTTGGGCAGGCTCTCATTTCTTTCTCCTCCAAACAGGCTCCCACGCCCTATGTTTCCAGGTGATTGACTTGTCATGACCTTTTTATTCCTCCCTCTTTTCTTCCCCTTCCCACAGGCACTACGCAAAGGTTTACCCTTTTAAAGAATATTTACGTACTAAGTGACGTAATGACTCTTAATGAAGAAGAGGATCCTAATATATACCAAAATCCTCGAAATCCTCGTCCTCCGTGTATCGATGGAAATTTCCAGTTGACTGTCGTTGATGCACACACCGATGTATCCAAGCAGGCACCGAAATTTTACCACAAAAATCACTTGACAAGCCTAAATTATTTTTTTTATAAGCACAAAAAAAACTAGCTCTTGTCAGCGTGACAATACATAATACAAAACACTGGTCAACAGCCAAAAATCTTCTGGGGTATAAGTATAATAAAAGTTATTCAGTTTTGCTCACTGATTTCAAATCTGTAATTCTTTTTTTCGAGAGTCCGACGGTTTTCGAGAAATCGGTCCCTACTTTTTTAGCTTTTTTGGACCATTTTCCAACTTCAACTTCAATTTAAGCCTAGAAGAATACACATTTTGGGCATTAAAAAATGATGATTGGAGATTTTTATGGAGATTTCATTTCTAGTTTTTGTTTTGACCTAAAAGGACTCCTAAGGGCGTAGGGTGCCGGAGTAGGCTCAAAAGTCGATGAAAAATGTGTAAATTTTCATCCAATTTTGAGCAAAAATGCGCTAGAAATCTAAGACTCACGGTAGATCTAATAAAAAACAAGTGCTATAGACTGTAGTAGTAGCGCGCATAAGAAGACTCTGACATCAGCTGAAGATAACCAAATTCAAAAACATAGATCTCTTATTCAATTACAAGGCAACTCCGAGGAAAGAGTGGGATTGCAGGGTCATAGATATCCAATGAAAGGAATAGTGTTCCTTGATGAATCGTGTCTCAGTACCCTTCATCATCATGGAAGTCTACTAACACACATCTTCATTCGAATGGACACTTTTTTACACTCATGTACCTGTCACATTACTGAAAGGAATAATCATGAAGTGTCTTTGAGAACGTTAATCGTATTATGCACACATTCTTCTACGCTTAAATTGAAGTTGAAAAGTGGGCCAAAAAAGCTAAAAAAATAGGGACCGATTTCTCGAAAACCGTCGGACTCTCGAAAAAAAGAATTACAGATTTGAAATCAGTGAGCAAAACTGAATAACTTTTATTATACTTATACTCCAGAAGATTTTTGAAAGTTCAAATTTGTTGACCTGTGTAATTATCAAAAAATACGATATTATTTTATATTTTTATGTTTCTAACATGATTCCTATGCTTCTTATTGGATTGATATGACGACGAAAGGATTACTTAAATTACCTTAGACGGATAACTATAAAATTATATGTAATTAAATTATGAAATGTTTTTATTTATTTTCAGTGTTTACGTTTTAATTTAAATTATTTTTTAATTATATGGTTCGAACTTGTGAGTTAGTAACATTGATTGGGACATGGAAATAATTCCAATTTCTTATGCACCTCGATTCTTTTTCTAATTTTTATACCTTTTTCTTTTTTGCTTAAAGGAAGACGAATCAAAACAAAATGCAATAAATTAGTGAAAAAGGAAAAGTTTTGTTAAAAGGTCCTCGATTATTAGTAGGAGCTATTGCATTATATATAGCCATACAAATAGTATCTATCAATATGGGAGAAGATATGTGTGGCACGTACATGTGTTAGCAAATTTGTGAATTCACTATATGAAGATCAACGTCAAACACGGATTATGTGAATATGAGTAAATTAAATTAAACTTCTAAAAATTTGGATCAGTGACCTGCAAATATTGTTTGTTTTCTTAAAGTCCAAAATAATTTTATCCTCTGAAACCAAATTTAACTATTTTGTCAAGAAGTAGCTATGAAAATAAGAGATCTAATTATTAATCCTCCAAACTTAGAACATTATGAGGCCTTTCATATGTTCTCATAAAATGTTTTTCCATACCAAAGCAGCTTCGGCTAAAAAAAATTATAGGCACTGTAGAACTAGGAGATAAGAAGCTGACACAACTACTACGTTGGATGCATCAACTTGTTGACACAGCTTCCATTGATAATAGTATTATATTTATTACCTCATAAATTCAAAATGTCTTCCGACATCGATAACAACAGTAGCTTCAGCTTCAACTACTCAACTGGACGAAATAGCAGTTCTTACCGATAAAATTTTGAAGGTATCAACAACAGGTGTGCCCCATCAATCAAGACAACTTTTTCAACTGAAGTACAACAATTAAAAAGTAAAATAAGATCGTCTTGAGCAATCAATTTACCCATTATATATACAAGAAAGAATGAACTACAGTAGAAAACGACATAGAAGTAGATCCAGGAAACGGCAAAATTTGACAAAGCTTTATCATGAGCTTTTTTGATTGGGAAACGACAATAGGGTGATGTAATGGCGTCAAATGTCCCCCGTTCATTTTGTCATTGCCTTTTTTTCATCAGTGATAAGTCATTATAAGAACAATTTCTTGTAGATACTGGAACTAAATTCAATGTGTTTTAAGACCTATACACTAAAATCTAAGGCAAAACTTGGAAGGATCTCCTGTTATGGCTACAAATGCTTCTTCAATTCCTACTTATGGTCAACATTCACCAATATTAAATTATGGTCTTCTTCGTGTCTTCATTGTTGAGGATGTTTCGTACTCTAGTTAAAAAAAATTTCTCCGTGCTTCGTCTAGTAATTGGGTTGAATCTCCCACATGTTTTGCTTGGTATCTGTTCATCATTTAAAGGAAAATGTTGTTTGCTAATCTAGTCAACTTCTTTATAGTGCTTAGATTTGACTTCCTGGATAGTTTTTCAAAGGACATCGGATATTGATTTGAGGGTGTTACATATGCTAGCAGACTACGTTCAGCTATGACATTGCTTACTCCAACGAATTCGGGACAATCAGATTGGCCACTGTATATTCCATGCAAATCGTTTTTTACTTTGCATTTCTTGATTAAATCTCCTCCCATAAGCCAAACGGTAGATCCACCTTGTGAATAACCTTCCAAAATTTGGGGTTTTTCTCAGAAGACTATCACCATTGATGGAGATAGTAAATTAGAGTATAAATCAAGTTAGATCTGAATTTCAAGGCTACATCCATCTAAAAAATTCAGCGAATCTTGTGAAATTTAGAAATTTTTATCTTCTTTTATAATCATTCAACTACCACGGAATTTAATGTTTATTATTTTATAACTTTTTTTAGTTGAATAAACAATCTTTAAGATACATTCCTTTATACTAGGTTTCTGTGAAATGTAGTTTCAGCGACATAAAGCAAGGAGAAAGGAAGATAAAGAAATAAGTATATTTCATATAACCAGCATTGTTTTTTTCATGTGACAAAATTATTTTAAATTTTAAAATTTGAGGTGATTTATCCATTATTGAAACTTGTTACGTTTGTGAAGAGTCTTTATAATATGTTTTGATAAAAAAAATCAATTCATCAAAATTGTTTAAATGCATTTTATATATCTAATTTACTTAAATAAATCTAAAAATATTGTATTTATTATTATAATCCATACCGTTACAATTGTAAACTAAAAATAATAATTGAAACCTCAGTTTGTACTTGGTACAACTTTTTAATTTCTGTCACAATTCAAGTAGGGATAAATTTGTCACATTTTCTGCGTTTCCCTTTTAGCCATGTTAAAGTTGTTCTATAGCAAGCATTAATAATTGTTATCATTTTGTTCATGATCATCATTACTTAAATTATTAAGAGTTTGGAAATAGACTATGTGTTGTCATTTATCCTCCCAATATATTTCTCGAAGATGGAAATTCAGTGATGTCTCTTAAGTCTCTGATAATTCTTACTTTTTGAGGTTCATTAGGTTCATGTAGTTTTAGCAAATCTCTGGTGCAAACATTCCAATTATCTGATACAATTTGAATTTATTTATAAATTATAGTATATTAGCAATAAAATTTAACTTTATTTCGCGTAATTTCAATTAAGGCAAAAAATGATCAAAATTATTTGTAGATAATTTATTAAAGAATGTATATAATAAGCTCATTTTTCAAATTTTTTGTTTATCACTGATTTCATACTCCAGTGACAGGTTTGCAGCCGTAAATAGTGCTTTCAAAATTCGAAATTTTAAACTAAAGGTAATGCTATTTTGGTAAATTATGTTAATAATCTCGTAATTTAAAGTGTGGGGTTTAAAATGTTTCTTTTTTCATGTAAATAACATATTGACATCGGTTATTGTACCATTTTATATGCAGGTGCACAGGGGTCTCTTCATTCTTCTTACAAAAGTGCTCAAAGGATCTTTCGTATGTGTTTTAGGGGTGAATGATCCAGTTAGTAGTCTATATTGCTTCCATTTTTGTTTCAGGTTAAACGATCTGTGTTTTGAAGGTCATAGAATAGTGTCATAAAATCATATATTTTCTTTTTGCATTTGAATATTTAACTTATTATGAGTGATGTAAAAAACGGCGAGTAGCCCCTCCCCTTGATGACGTCAAGAATGATATGGTAACTATAAAAGCCAGCTTATTTGCTGTCGATATAATACTATGACTGTAGCTGTGACAGCCTTGCTCCAGGCTCAAGACAGCTTTTCTTGGACTTATAGTAATTAATTAAATTAAATTGACGTTTTACAAAGATATTATTCAAATCAAAGTTGTAGATATTACTTTAAATAAAAATAAAATTTTTCAAATTTCAAAATCGGTTCATTAGTTTTGGATTTATTGCTATTTTCGTTAAAATTTCATTATTTGTATTCATTTATAAGAAAAATAAGTACCTAAATGGTAATCTCTGCTCTAAATATATAATTATCTTCAAGTTTTGAGTTTGAAAATAATGGTTATTCATTCATTAAAAAGAAGAATATAAGAAAAATGAGGAAAAATATATTTGACAAAAATGTTTAATAAATAAAATATTAACCTCTAAAGAATTATATTTGTATATCAAAGATATCTTCAGCAAGAGAACAATCTCAATATAATATAATTGTATCATGAATATTCAAATATAGTGAAGACGGATTTAATTCTAGTTGACTTTACATAGGTTAAGGTTGAACAGTCTATTTGAATTTTATTAATTGCATTTGTAATTTTCTGATATTGTTTTAGAGACGCCAAATGACTGTATGGTATTAGTTAAGAATGATTTTAAAACCAGATTACCTAAAAGCCTAACTTATGAGGGAAAATTTGTGGTCAGTTTTGGATTTTGAACTTAAATAAACTCTTTCATAGTCTATTAGATAATTTATATATATATAAATATATATATGAAAAGGGATGAATAAACCATAAACAAAAATGTATCATATATAAAATTACAACTTATTAAGATTTAAATTTTTATTAGTTCAAGATTCCATTTCATAATAAGAATATCTTTTACATGAGGACACGTTAGTTTATTTCTTTTAGGAGAGTTTACGTCTCGTAAAAGGCTAAAAAAAATTTTCAACATTACAATTAATAATTGGTGCATTTCTATTATTTTCAAAGTTTGTATCTCCTTCACTTATTTGGGAAGCAATATTTCTCAGTTTGTCATAACCAACGTTCTTTTCCAAAATTCCCATTAATCTAGTTCGAAAAGGTTCTATTTTCCACAATCGTTACGCTTGTAAGAAGCGGTATTCTTTGCTCCAACGCTTTTATCGTCTTAGGAATGCAATTAAAATTGGCATTGATGGTATTTAATTCCGAAATCATGGCATCATTCTTAAACAACTCCTTGAGGTTTCCCACAATGGAACTATTCTCATGAATGCCGTTTATAAAACTTTTAGCAGTATTGAAATGTTCAACGTAGTATGCTACTGCTTCTAACCAACCAAGTTCCCTAACGTGTAGTAATGGGTGCAGGTGGTAAGGGAATTTTGCAAGAAGCAGTGAAACATCTCTTCTTAGCACCAGACTTCAAAAAAAGTTTTTTTATATCTGATATAAGAAGGTTGGTATTCGGAAATTGTTGACGACATATCTCAGTTATCCTGTGTAGTGCATGTGCGATGCATGTAATGTTTATCAATGAGGGGAACCTACATTTAAGTTTCTCAGCCGCCTTAATGCAATAAAATGCTCCATCGGTGGTGAATAGTTTTAGCCTATTTTTCTCAAAATTAGACCCGAAAATCTCATTAAAACTATTCATAGCAACCTCTTCAATCACCGAACTATTGGTATTGACAACGTGACACAAATCGATGAGGTAAGGTCGACCTAAGAAATGACCATCAAGTGGTGTAACCAAAATTGCAATCATTTCCCGATAAGACTCTTTGGTCTCGTCCATAGCCAGGAATGTATCCTTTCCGTATATTTCCTTCTCTACCTTAGAGAGAACAACCTTACTTTCCGACTCCAGTGACTTGGTCATTAAATAGCGAGAAGGAACTTGTTTTCCGGTGTATTTCTCCAAGAACTCGACAAACTTCGGATTTTCAACAGTGCTCAATGGAATATTGCAAGAAACAAACATTTTAACGATATCTGTAGTGAATTCCGATTCACTTGAGTCATTATTCACTGAATGCCTCTTTTTGAGCACCTCCATTTTACGAACATGACATCGGCGTTTCGTATGCCTAAGCATATGATACATACGAGCCATACTTTTTTTATAGTGACATAGGCGGCAGGTCAATACTTTGGTTTCGTCGTCGTAGCTCCAGACAGACTCGCCTACGTGGTTGGAAATCCAAGATCTTAATTTACTCACACTGAACATAGGATAGCATTTCTCGACGGTCATTATGCTGTGTTCCATTTCTACTTTTTTTCTGGTCATGCAAGTTTTCACATTTTCAATTGCACCCTATAATATATAATATCAATTCACCTTACTTCAAATCAATCATGTGTTCATTATAAAGAACGGAAGTACATGATAAGTTAAAGATTGAAATGCAAAAACACAATATATGATTTTATGACACTATTTGCTCTGCAGTTGCATTTGACACAGGTATACTTACATAATTCCGCTAAAGTTTGTTAACCTGACTAAAGAGTGGCAGAATATTTGAACTTAATTCAACAAAAATATATAATACAGTGTTCATTTTTGTGATCTTATTTATTATACTGTCATTAGAATTGTTTTAATTCTGCAAAATTGTCAGAAGTTGGGAAGAGCAACTATCAATGTCACTGTTGTACGTATCAACAATGATTTTGAGTATTTAACAAGTAATCCCAGAATTAAGGTTAGTAGCCTTAAAAAATATCTCCCCTACGTCCCTCAGAAGATCTAATGTCGGTTGATTAAATCTTCGGGATAGTTCTGGGGCTATTAGTTCAACAACTTTACAAAATTTGTCCCTGCAATATTTTTCATGGCTATTCTAACGACTAGGTGATAACCATTTATCATATCGACGTGGGGTACGTCTCTTAAGAGATAAAATTGGTTCCTAAATTATATTGTCGAGGTTCTTTTTATGAACAATTTCAAATACACTATGAAATGTATGATTAGATTTCAAGTGAAACTGCTGAATTAATGAGGCTGTACATATTTGCTTTGACTGCAACACATGATCTACTTCTTAGGCTAATGAAAAGATAATCATTGAAACTTTTAGCCTGAAAAACGAACTAAATTTTTCCATTGGCGCTCTAGGTTTAATATCCTTAAAGTGGCACTTTTTTTTTGATGTTTGTTTTACTTTACATTTTCAATATGTCTGTAAGAAGTTGTATACAAATCTAGTCTTGTTGGAAAGGCATGTATCGTCGACTATATTAAGCCAATATTATTATTGTCATAAAAGAAAAGTCATAAAATTAAATGACGTAATAGTTAAATACAACTGCTGTGATCTTTGACCAAATAATGAAAATTAATAATTTAACGATCATAAAGATCCAATAGCGATTATAGTTATAAAATATCTACTAAACCGAAACATCAAATATACCAAGTAATCTATTTTAAGTACAAAACTATTATATAACTAGGTCACGAAACCTCATTTTTCATTGTTCCGGCACCACATGCCCATGAAAGACTGTCTTACATTTGCCCCATGTACCAATGTCAGTGGGGATTTTAAAATCAAGCCCATGCTGGCGAACTACTGAACATTTAAGACCCACAAAATCCGACAAAAAAAATTTTAAAAGAAAAACTTCAGGTGCTATGGAGGACCAATGCCTCCTCAATCTCGATAATATACCTACCCACCCTCCCGGCCTCGAAGATGATATCCTGGAGGAGTTATCATTTATTAAGGTGATGTACCTCTACCCAACACCACCCCACTATCCTCCATCCCATGGATCGACAAGTCATTCTGAACTTCACTGAAAACACCCAGCTTATCCTTCGTGAGTTTCAAAAGCAGCACTTCGATATTGTTGTTAGCCTCAAGATAATTGTCATGGCTTGGCAGGAGCTGACCAGACGTATCCTTTTTTTTTTTTTTTTTTTTTTTTTTTGTACCCACGGTACCAAAAATTTATTTCATATTAAAGAACTACACATTCATATTATACATATTGATTAAACTATTTTCTTTCCCTTAATGGACATTCCACTCATAAAAGTTAATTTATCATTATCTTTTACGGGCTCTTCTCACCAGTTCTTCATTAGACTCCCGACATTCCTTCCAAAATGGACTAATAGCCATTGTCAAATCAAGAACTTTGAACGGACCCTTACTTCTAGCATCTTCTGAAACCTTTCCCTTCCCCTCTTTATATTTCTCCCCTATTATCTCATTCCAGACAGTTCTCTCTTCAAGAATTCGTTTAAACCACTTGAAAACCAAAAGTCTCCAAAAATTCTGAATGGCTACAATCCGAGCCCCCCATACTTCTTAGGGCAATTTATTCGCTTCCATGTGATTGTTTTACTTCTTCCCTCAGGTAATAAAAATGATTCACATATTTCCTCTACTTTTACACATACTTTTTCGGATATCGGTATCAATTTTAGGATATGAGTTATTCTTGATAAAATTAAAGTGTTCCAAATTTGGATTCTAGCTGTTATGTTTTTCCTCAGAAAAAAATTGAACTTTCTCGTACCTTGTCGAACCCTTGACAACATCTCATCATAACATTTTTCCATCTCAATCCCATATTTATGTACGTACCTAGTATCTTCATCGAATTCGTTAATTCTATTCCTTTTAAATTAAAAGTTATTTTAAAATTTGCCATAAAATTTGATTTATTTAAATTTACAATCAGACCTGATGTTTTTCATAATTTTCTAAAATATATATGGTTTCATAAAAAGAAGTACGAATTTCCTCTTCACTTCCAGTGTATAATATTGTAACATCATCAGCAAAAGCTTCTACCTTTAATTCCATCTCTCCCATTTCCACACCCTTTATTTTCTGGCAATAATTAATTTGTACTAACAAGGGATTCAAGGCAATAATAAATAAAAGAGGAGAAAGAGGATTTCCTTGTCTGCACCCTCTGTTTACTTGGAACTTACAATCCGTTTTTTCATAAAAAGTAGAAAGGCCACAGAGGCTTACAGCAATCAGTCTCACAAATTTTGTACCAAATCCGAGCACTTTCAAGTATTTAATTGTCCATTGATGTGAGATGCAGTCGAAAGCTTTCATGAAGTCAATTCCCACCACTGCTGTCCCACATTCTTTATTACACGCTTCAGAAATCGAGTCATTAATGCCTCTGCATACATCTTCCATAACCCTTCCTGGTACAAATCCATTTTGTTATATGTGAAGTAAGTTTGAAACAATGCGTTTGAACCTATCTACCAAGACACTACAGTAAATTTTATACGAAGAATTGAGCATTGTCAAAGACCTAAAATTTTCAACAAATCTGGAATCCTTTCCCTCTTTAGGGATGAGGATCAACCTTCCCTTGGAAATATGTATACTTTTTCTAAAAGAGGGCTTAAAGAAGTAGAATATTCTTTATAAAACTCCATTGGAAAGCCGTCTGGACCGGGAGCTTTAGTCATGGCTTGGCAGGAGGGGACTAGACGTATCCTTAATGTGGCTTGGAGAAAGTTTTTGCTCCACGAGATTTTATAGGGTTAGAGGTGGAGTTGGAGGGTAAAGTTGACGAAATTGTTTCGCTGGGAAAGTGTATGGGACTTGAAGTGAATGACGAGGACGTCAACGAGTTGATTAAGTACACCACGAAGAGCTGAGGGATTAGAGGCGATGCAACTAACTCGGCAGTGCAGGCAGAGTTCAGTAAAGACGGAGTGTAAGCAACCTAGAAAAGCATTTTAGGAAAATTCTATGAAGTTACGGAATTTGTTGAAAGCAATCACTCGGAAAAAGTGTTCACTAGTCGGGCTATTGCTCAGTATGTTTGCCTTGCATATTTTCAAAAGATTATGTTAAAGCCAACAAAAAGCAAACGACGGTTATTTACAAAACGTCATGCAAAAACCACTGCTGAGAGTGAACCTGAACTGAAGAAGGCGAAACGTGAAAACGATAGCAGTTGAAACAAGTGAAAAATTTAAGGAAAGAAGAAACAAAAAAAAAAAAATTATTCTATACATTATGTTCAATTCTCATGTTAAAAGTGTAGTAATTTAATTCTGACATATATTTGTTACGATGGGTTTTTGTAGTTTATAAAAAATTTATATCTGATTTTTAAGGGGTTTGGAACCAATTAGGGCATTTACACGGTAAAACGTTTCTACTTACGAAATTTTGAATTTACGAAACAATTTCAAGAACGAATTAGTTTCGTAAGTAGAAGTACTGTTGTATTCTTAAATATTCACCCTAATCCAGATTGATGTAAAGCCAAGTCCGCAATTTTACCTCGCACACTGTACATGATTTAGTGTGTTTTGTAGTTTCTTGATATCAATGTTGGGTACCTCACTCTACCAGTTCGTTGCATACCGACTGCACTATGGTATGGTAATTTTTCAATAGAAAAAAGCACAGCTTATTAACAAAAACACTTTATTATGTGTATACTACCATCTTCGTGAGAAGAAGTAAGAATGGAATGAATACTCTCTTCGTAAGACAGGCATAGGGTAAACTTGATCATCTGATCATGTCATATTGAGCTTATCAATAATCAATAAAATTTCAACCTCTCATAAACTTCATATTCATTGAAATGCTATTTGGTTTGATCACTTTTAATAAACGTACTAGTGTAATTGGAGATATGACATTATCTCTTTCAAGTGATCTCTGAATGAGGACTAAGAATATTGTGGAAGAGTGCCCTGGCTCAAAAATCTCTTGAGTAGTATTAATCATGTTATCGAAATGTGCAAATGATGTTATCTGTTCTTCTTGAAGCATCTATATTTACCGAACATCAATAATTGCATCGAGTGCCACTTTCACTGTTTCGAAGTTACAGGGGTACACTCTTGTCGGATCTTAATATATAAGTTAAGCTATGCCTTTTACGCTCAATATTTTTTTTTTTTATTCTTATTTTTATTTATTCATTTACTCAGACATGTATTATAATCTATAAAACATAACACGTCACAGATAATAGTGGGGCAATAGGATGTAAAATTTTGGGAGGGGGAGAGTTCCGGTGCGATTTGAAACTCCGCACATGCAAAGGGACATTTTAAATATTAAAACTAAAATATAGAGGACATTTCGTTAAAAACACAGCTTAAAATTGTGGTACAATCTTCTGGTAGAGGGGTTTTGGTGCTTCTAAGTTTGTATAAAATAAATTGTAATTTCGTTGTAAAATAATTGATTTGATTTTGATTGGGGCCTATGTAGATGAAAACTAATTCTACAGATCTTAAATTTAAGTTAAAACTTTGGGAAAATACTCTTTTCAATTGATCTAATATCTTATCTACAAATGGACATTCGATTAAAAAGTGTTTCGACGTTTCCAATGAATTTTTGCAGACAAAACAGAGTCTTTCCTCTATTGTTCTTCCATACACACTTCCTAATGAGAGTGCATTGGTAACGATTCTATACTTCATCCAGTACAGCCTACAATCAAGACCACTTGAGTTGAGAGCAGTCATCACTTTTTCTGCCGATGAGGATATGCCATATATATCTTTCCTCCTTTCTACTTGATTTAGGTATTGTTTGGTTTTGTCGGCTAATGACATTCTCAGGGTTTTATTATTTACTTTCGCTAAAAAGTTAAAAAAACTATCTCTAGGTCCAATTTCCCTTTTTTTAAGATTAATTCTGTTTTGGATTGTTTTACTTTCTAAAACCTCGCTTATCGAAAATGTGTTAAATCTGTTAAAAATTTCACCAACATACGTAATTTTTTTCCTGATTGACGTATCAGAGATAAAAAACAGCCTTTTGTTTTCTGAAGCAGGTTCTTGCCACTTCATTTTTTCCAGAGCTTTGTGAGCCAGCTCCTCATTGATATTATTATTTTCCCGCCAGAATTCACTTATCTCTGTACTCATTTGGAGTATCCTTGTTGGACCATTACCCAATTCGTTTTCTATTGTATCTTTGTCAAATTTTTGTAGCAATATTTCGGCCCACACAGATTTCTTTTCAAAAATTCGTTTAAACCAATTAAAAAGCATAATTTTCCAGAAAACTTTAAAAGATAAGAGTCCTAAACCTCCATATATCTTGGGCGTGTTTATTCGCTTCCAAGTTATGACGTTTCTAGTCTCCTCTGGAAGTATAAATTTTTTACATAGACCTTCAATTTTGTCGCATAAATCGTTGGAAATTCGTGTTTGCTTAAGAATGTGGGTGGTTCTTGGTAAGATTAGGGAATTCCATATATATATTCTAGCTACAATATTTTTCTTTAGTAAAAAGGCATATTTTGATATAGTTTTTTCAATGTTTTTTTCAATTAATCTAAAATTCTCTGCGACATACGACTCATCTAAAGAAATAAAGGTGCCAAGAACTTTAATAAAATTACTTATTTGTATATTTTGAAGGTTAAAACAAACATTAAAATTTGCTAAAATATTGGATTTCATAAAATTAATGTAAAGACCGGAGTTTTTTCCGGTGGCTGCTAAAATGTTAAGGGTTTCTTTAAAGGAAATTTCTATTTCTTTCACACTCTCAGAGAAAAGCATAGTGATGTCGTCAGCAAAGGCTTCAGCCTTCATCTCTGTTTGTCCTAAGTCTATACCCCTTATTTTTTTGTTGTTATAGACTTCCTCTAAGAAGGGATTTAACGCAATAGTAAATAAAATTGGGGAAATGGGATCGCCTTGACGGCACCCTTTACTTATATTAAATTCATTGCTTTCATTCTTATAGAATGTATGAATATCACAAAGACCAACTGCTATTTTCCTTATTAATTTATCTCCAAAACCATGCGCCTTAATACATTTGATGATCCCTTCATGTGAAATGCTATCAAATGCCTTTTGAAAATCAATTCCCATCACTGCCAAACATTTGTTGTCTTTTTTTGCTTCTGCAATCGAGTCTGTTATGCCTCTACACACATCTTCCATTGCTCTGCCACTAACAAATCCTTTTTGTGATATATGAAGCAGTTCGGGGGTCACTTTTTTTAATCTATCTGCTAAAATTCCATTGTAGATTTTTTATACTGTATTTAGCATTGTTAATGGGCGATAATTCTCAATAAACCTAGGGTCCTTATCAACTTTGGCAAAGATGGCAAGTTTTCCGTTAGAAATGTACTTTTCGAAGTGTCCCTTTTGGTCTGCTTCCTCGTAGATTTTTTCCAGTAACGGAGAGAGTAAAAAGATATATTTTTTATAGAATTCCATTGGAAAACCGTCTGGCCCTGGAGATTTGTTTTTTTTTTGTTGAATTTTTCTATAAAGCCTTTTATTTCTGAACAAGAAATATCTTCCTCTAGAAATTTATGAAATGATTGGTTGATCTTTTTTACATTGATGTTATTTGTATCTTCTATTCTTGTTATAAAATCCGCTGAATTAAAGAGGTGTTTAGTGCATCTGTTGCTGTATTTTTTCTTACAGTCACCACAAGAAAACATATTATAAAAATAGTTCGTGACAACACGTTGTATTTTAGAGGAGTTCGTTATAATTTCTTTCTTTTCGTTTACTAGGACTTTCAAGTCTTTTTTTGACCTACCATTTTTTTCCATATTTTTGATCTTCCCAAAAAGTATTTGTTCTTTCGGGATGGATGTAAATCCAGTTCTAATTAGATGACCATTTGAAATTGTCTCAATTATTCTATCTAGTTCTTCATTTTCTTGTACTCCATTACTTCCGTTGTCTCTCCCTCTAGATAGTTGTTCCAACTTAATTTTTCTTTCTTCGCTTAATTTAGAACCCAGCTTTATATATTCTTTTCTTGATGCTTCCAAGATTAGCTTTAGAGTTAAGGAAGGAGATTTTTTGGGGGATTCAATTAACTTGGAGATTTTATCTCTTATTATATTTTGTATTTTATCATCAACCGTGGAATCCTCCAACAATGTTGTATTGAGGTGCCAATGTTGTTTATAGTTGCTCTTTTGGTGGATGAGTGACATAAATATGGGGCAATGGTCTGACTGATGGGGCGGTAATGCATGATAATCGCACACGTTTGAAAGAAGTCCATCCGATATTAAAAAGTAATCAAGACGGTAGCTTTTAGATATGTTGCAATCCCTTTTCATTGAAAAGGTATGAGCAGGTAATGAGCTAAATTTTAGTGCTACGTCAAACAGTTGGTGTTTATTTATGATATTTTTTACCTCCCTTCCCGCCTGTACATTGTTATTATTTAAATAGTTTAACGTGTCTCTCTTTTGATCTAGGACAATATTAAAGTCGCCCATTAATATGAAATGCTCCTTATTAAGACCGTCATTATGAGTAAATCGGGAGCTAATCAATTTATAAAAAAAAGGATCGCCTCTGTTAGGCCCATATATAGAAATAATTTTTATTCTTTTCCCCTTCCATTCAAAAGTCAATACGCAGAAGTTGCCCTGTGGGTCACTTTCTACGTATGTAGCTTCTAGACTGTTCTTAACTAGCAATAAAACCCCCCTTGAGGGATGTTTAGCCAATTTGTTCACTGCAGAAGCATTAAAAAACCCCCTCGATGGCGCGCCGGTTATCAAGACTTTTATTTGTGTCTTGCTGGGGTCCTTTCCTTCCCTTGTCTTCTCCACTCTCCTCCTTCTCATTCACAGTCTGATTCATACTGTGAACTTCTTGACCTTGATGAGCTTGATGAGCTGGTATTCTCTCAAAACACGGTTCTGAACTAGCTCTCTCCATTCTATGTACTTCCCGATCTTGTTGATGCGGTTGATTCTCAGGAGGGGGATCCTGACTTAGCATCTTCTTTTATTGAAAAAAGGAGAAGAAGTGATGACGTTACCCTCCAGAAGAGTGACGTAGGCGGTCCCCTCAAGCAGTAATTAGCTAATTTACGTCCTTATAAAGCACGGTAAGCACTAATTAATTTTTAAGTAATGAAGGGAGAAAAGCACCGTACATACGAAGCAACACAAACACCTTAGCCTAGCACTCTATATCAATCAATTTAGAATTATTGACACGGAGCTAAGTGCACACGTCCTCACAGAAGAAAAGGAAAATAAAAGAACTCATTATCTTTCACGGGCTCTTCTCACCAGTTCTTCATTAGACTCCCGACATTCCTTCCAAAATGGACTAATAGCCATTGTCAAATCAAGAACTTTGAACGGACCCTTACCTCTAGCATCTTCTGAAACCTTTCACTTCCCCTCTTTATATTTCTCCCCTATTATCTCATTCCAGACAGTTCCCTCTTCAAGAATTCGTTTAAACCACTTGAAAACCAAAAGTCTCCAAAAAATTCTGAATGGCTACAATCCGAGCCCCCCATACATCTTAGGGCAATTTATTCGCTTCCATGTGATTGTTTTACTTCTTCCCTCAGGTAATAAAAATGAGGACTAAGAATATTGTGGAAGAGTGCCCTGGCTCAAAAATCTCTTGAGTAGTATTAATCATGTTATCAAAATGTGCAAATGATGTTATCTGTTCTTCTTGAAGCATCTATATTTACCGAACATCAATAATTGCATCGAGTGCCACTTTCACTGTTTCGAAGTTACAGGGGTACACTCTTGTCGGATCTTAATATATAAGTTAAGCTATGCCTTTTACGCTCAATATTGACTCTCCAACATTTAAGTTGGCTTTTTCTTTTTTGATTTAACTTTTTTTCGAGACATGGATTGACTGATTCATTAAATGTAAGTGACAAAATGGCATAGTAATTCTAGCAGAGTGATTACTTGAGGTATTGAAGGAATTGATGTTTTGTACCATTATTAAAGGTGTGGCTTAGAGTCAATGAAAGATGTAACTAAGCTTGAAATTCCATAAATATTCCATTATTCACTTGAACCTTCATAACTTTGATTACTGAAAACAATCATAAGGTTCATTAAATTCAATTATAACTTATTATTAATTTTCTGGTGTTACAAGTTTGGAGTTTGTTTACTTACTATCACTGTATGCTATTACTAATATGTTAATTAAACTGGTCAACAGTCATAAAAACCTAAGGGGTATAAGCATAATAAAAGTTATTTAGTTTTGCACGCTAGTTTCAAATCTGTAATTATTTTTTCGAGAGTCCTAAGATTTTCGAGAAATCGGACCTTACTTTTTTAGCTTTTTTGACCTATTTTCCAACTTCAATTTAAGCCTAGTAGGATACAAATTTTGAGCATTAAAAAAGATAATTTGCTAGTGTATTTAATGCAAATTATATTTCCAGTCTTTGTTTTGAACTAAAAGGACTGCTAGGAGCGTAGGGTGCTGTAGTAGGCCCAAAAGTAAGCCAAATCCTTTGTACTTAAATAACTCCTTGAGTATTACATGAAATGGATTAATAAGGAATGCATTAAAGAGATTAGACCCACAGCTTTCAAAAAAGATGTCAAGCGCCCGATAAGAGCCTTTAACTTTGAAGAAATCGTTCATCAAAGTCTGTAAATTTTCATCCAATTTTGAGCAAAAATTCGCTAGAAATATAAGACTCACAGTAGATCTATTAAAAAACAAGTGCTATAGACTGTAGTAGTAGTGCGCAGAAGAAGACTCTGAAATCAGCTGAAAATAACCAAATTCAAAAACATGGATCTCTTATTTAATTACAAGGCAACTCCGAGGAAAGAGTGGGATCGCAGGGCCATGGATATCCAATGAAAGGAATAGTGTTCCTTGATGAGTCATCATAGAGTCTTTATAAAGAGTGTCTCATCACCTGGCATCCCTTCATCTTCATCACCATGGATATGGATGGAACTGCTTTGAGGAACGCTGGATCGATTATCCCGACGTACATTCTCCAATTTTGCCGGAGGATGATGAAAGTGCTATAGGTTTGCATGTTGAATCCCCTAACACACTATCATCCTGAGGAAGAGTTGCCACAGCAATTAACTCAGGAAGAATTGTGTGATCTTTGTAGAGATTTGTCACTTTCCAAATAGGATTCGGAACTTCTTGCTTCTAAGTTGAAAAAAAAGTTTCTATGCAATAGAAATGTTAAAGTGAGCTATTTCAGAAATAGAAGTGATAGGTTATCCTCATTTTGCAGTGTTGATGGGCCACTTTGCTATTGCAATGATGTTAAAGGATTGTTTGATGACCTATCGCAAGAATATGATCCATCTGATCGGCGGCTTTTAATAAATGCATCAATGACAAGTTTAAAAGCTGTCCTTCTTCATAATGGTAATAATAAGCCTTCTATCCCTATTGCTCATTCTGTTCAGCTAAGAGAGTCTTATACCAACATGGACATTATACTCAAAGCAATAAATTACCAAGACCATATGTGGCACCACCTATGTGGAGATTTAAAGGTTATCGGTATACTCATGGGCCTGCAAGGAGGTTTTACAAAGTATTGTTTTGTTTTTTTTTGTCTTTGGGATAGTAGAGCAACTGGGAAGCATTATGTAAAGCGTGAATGGACAACGTAAAACATATGTGCAACAATTTAAGCCTTTAGTAAATCCTAAAAAAATTATTTTACCTACTATTCATTTAAAACTTGGCTAAATAAATAATTTTGTTAAAGAAATGGCAAAAGACGATTCCGAAAGAATTTTAATATCTGTGTAAGAAATGCTCTTATATAAGCAACGCTAGTATGAAAGAAGGTATATTTGTGGGACCAGAGATAAGAAAAGTTCTTTATGAAAATGATTTCAGAACCACTCTTATAACATCAGAAAAAAAATTCATGGAAGTCCTTCAAGTAAGTTTTTGAAAACTTTCTCGGCAACAATAAGTCGCCACAATACAAAGATGGTGTGAAAAAACTCCTTAGGTACTATGAAAAATTTGGATGTCGGATGTCTCTCAAAATTCATTTTCTATATTCACATATAGATCATTTCCCTTTACAATTTAGGAGCTATTAGTGATGATTATTTTCATTAATATATTAAAAAAATGGAAACAAGATATAAAGGGTTTTAGAATGCAAGCATGATGGGAGATTATTGTTGGATGTTGTACCGTGATGAACCTGAAAAGAAGTTCAAGGGTAAATCTATTACCGAACATCGATAGTCTCTTTGAAATTATATTTAAAATCTTAAAGAATTATATAAGATATGTTATGTTTTTTGATATGTTGGTAAATTAAAATACTAAATCTCTTCAATATAACTAATTCATGGAAAACATAAAATTTCTAATTAGAAATGGTATAAAAAATAAATGAATTTTGTCTAGAATACGATTGACTTTAACAGAGACACTTCATGATTGTTCTTGTTCTCAACTTTAGACATAAAGAAGGGGACTCAGTACTGAGAGACATAAACGGTAAACTAAGGGACTTTTAGTAATGTGAGAAGCATATTAGTGTAAAGAAGTGTCCATTTTAATGAGAATGTGTGCTAGTAGGCTAAAAACGGCCACAGAGCTTGAGTCCAGTGTATGCATGAGCCGTTGTAGTGATATAAGCGATATTATAGGATTAAATTATGAGATGAATGTGTAAATTAGTTTCTAACATAAAAACATGGGCTCCTTAATTGAGTCTTAATTTCTTTCTCCATTCTTCATTCAACAGCGATCTTGGCATAGATTTTTTACTATTGTCACACTTATAAGGTGAGGCATTTTTTCTTCTAAGGTTTTTATGATTGAAAATTTGATGAATCTACCATAGTTTATTGGATGTCGTCTCGCCATTTAAAAAAAATTGGGTTTAAAATAGTAGAAGTTATTACAGTCGGAATTTTTTAAATAATAATAAGACTGCTTCTATCTAAGTTCCTTAATGTGTAATAATAGGTTTAGGTAATATGGAAAGTAATTAGGCAAGGTCAACAAAGTTCTAAGTAATTGTTCTTAGTACACTCATAGATGATCCAAATGGCAAATACTTTCTCATGAAGATGAATCTCTGATATTATAACACGTTTTAGTCGAAACTCCGATCCCGTTTTCTTCAAATTAAGGCGATTGATCCAACATATTTTCTAAAATATCTGAAATATGAGAAATTGTTGCAAAAGATTCCTATTTCATTTTCCCTCCATTGTAGTACTGTTTGATGTTATACATTATACAAAGTTCAACTGATAAACTAATTGTTAAGTTTTTTTTAAAAAACCGGATAGGACAATATATCATAGCAATTAAATTTAAGATTTTATAAATAGTACATTTTTTCATTAATAAAAAACTTGAGTAAGAGTAATAAAAATATATTTATATATGCTGTTTTGGATTGACATAACATTAATATACTAGTAATAACTCAATTTTTATAATTTAAAGCAGATGTGACAAATTTTGATCTTAAAGCAGCGGTATATCGAAGATGTGATAAGAAAGGTCATATCAAGGTTTGTAATGCTTAAAATAAAAGACTGACTTCTTTTATCATTGCATCTGTATCCAACTCTATATATACTTAAACTAGGGTTCCCCCTGATTGGTTAGAGAAATCCATTAAAGAAAATGCTATGAACAGAGTTCTAGTAAAAGCACTGATAGATACTCGGAGATACTCTATTAACTATTATAGACTAACTAAAAAACAACAGATTATTACTTCCAATTGGTGTGAACAACTTTAATTTTAGCAATTGATATCTAATGCGACATACATTTGAGCGAGTATTTATTTGGGCGAGCTATATTTCAGCAGGGTTCATTCAGTGACACTTTTATTTATAATAAACACTACAACATTTGAACTTATTATTAGACTACTCATTCCAGTGGTGTTTTAAAATCAAATGTGATAACTGTTAAGTCTAGTAGAAACAACTGAGGCTCATATCGGATTTCAATTGTACCAATGCACGGAATTCTTGTTAATATTTTTGTTATGGACAATAAACTTTGGATTCTTGAGCCTTTCCTGACTTTGTTTATAACTGTTTTTTTCACCATTTTCCTATCATAACTTATAGCCAGATATAGGTGTCATGTACTTTTACTTCAACTTGTATCCAACTTATCATATTTATATTATTATTATTTTTTAAATAGAATACCTATCTGGCAATTTATTGTTTTGTACATACCCATGTTCCTTTTTTTTTCTTTTATTCTCAGTCCAGGAAATTTACATAAATGTAGTTATAGGTATATAAAAAAATCGAAGCTAATGTATAGTTAAAATCTATATAAATCAGCATTGTAGCTTAAAATTTTAGCATCGATGCTGAACAAGCACAAATTAAATTGTTTTCAAAAAATTAAATATCTATCATAAAAAAATATTTATTATTGGTACTTCTTAAAATATTTCAAAAATTTCCGGGAGATGACTTGAAAAGAATGTGAGATGCTGGGATAGTACTTTATTTCGCTTGCTGCTGAGATCCATGTAGTATCACTTAAAGATGGAATTTTGAGGTCTAAAGCTGCATACTGAGCCGGAGCAGATAAAAAGATTGACCTCAAATCTGTTGGGTGGATCGGACTATCCATAGTCAATCTTCTGGTAATTAAAACTTTAGCACTGAGCAGGGCACAATTTATAGCTTTAGCCCTTGAGGAGAGATCCTGCGTTCCAAGAGCAAACAGTATTATTGCTTTGCAGTACTTAGATGACTTGTTGTTCTCCATTCCTCTTACGTTGAGAGTAATATACTTTTTTTAAATGCTAATCATTAGACAGTCTACAAAGGCATGGAGTATCGAGCTGTATAGGATACCGCAATCCTTGCAGGGACGATGAAATTTAAGGAGATCAGCAGATATTTGGAGTTGGGCGGTAAACTTTTTTCCGTCCGCTAATTTTGATACAGAACTCAGAATCCTCTTTTCCCATTCGCCTGGCAGACCTAGAAGGGTTAGAAACTTAAGACAAATGTCTTGGCTCTCTTTACCATCTTGACGTAAATCTTGAGACGTCTTTGTGTGTCAGGGTTTAGCCAAATAGTGTTTCTTGGCTGATCTGGAAAGAGGAAATCTGAACCACCCATCATCAAAAGAGTCATTCTTACTCAGGTCATGTAACGTGAGAATACCCTCCTTTATGGCCATTTTCTCAAGTTTTTTGGGGTGTTTCAGATTTTGAAAGAATTTTTTTTTTGCTATAGTTGGACCTGATCACATCAATGGTAGAATCCTGTTCGTACAATGGAGTATTTTTTTTTTTGTACCGTAGTACAACTTTATTTCACATTAAAAAAAATCACATATTACAAATAACATTTTCGTGAAACAATCTCTTCAACAATGTCTTTTACATAAAGACTAAAATTTTCTGGGAGGAATGTTTGTGTTCTTCGGAATTTGTATAAAATGTTTAGTATTTTTGCAACAATAAAGTTGACTTTATCCTTGAAGGGCCCTATACGGATAAAACTGAAATCTTTTACTCATAAGAAAATTCCCAATCTAAAATACAATTCTTCAATCAGTGTGCCCCAAACATTTTTTATTTCTGGGCACTCTAATAAAAAATGAGTTGAAGTCTCTAGTGAAACCTTGCAAAAAAAAAAAAAAAAACCACACCCTCTCCATCTCAGTCTTCCCAAAAATACTTCCTAGTGTAAGAGTATTCGTTATTACTCGATATTTAAACCAATATAAGGCAAAGCTTAGGTGTTTATTTTCCAAACATTCCAGAGCATTTTTCCCTGAGCAGTTTATCCCCGGTTTATCAATTTTCCTTTGGATTTGTGTTAAAAACAAACCCCTATCTTTTTCATTTACAAGAAGTTCACGTAAGTGAGAGTTTTTTTACCTTCTTCAAAAAGTTAAAAAAACAATCCCTCGGACCTATTTGTCTCTTTTTAAAATCTATTTCTCGCAAAACCTTTTCCCTTTCGAGGACGTCACTAGGATTAAACTCATTGTTTTCATTAAAAATTTCTCCCAAAAATTCTACCTTTCTCTTAATTGAAGTCGATTCCAAATACGTTAACCTTTTGATATCTTGGGTCGGCTCTTGCTATTTCATTTTAGAAAGAACTATATTCAAAAGTTCCGCAATGATATGGGCACTTTGGCTCCAAAATTCACTTATGAGTTTAGACGATTCTATTATTTTGTCCGGCCCTTTGCCTCTGACTTCATTTTTGGTTATCCCAAATGTTTCACTCATATTTAGTTCTAAAATCTCTGACCATATTGTCCCAGGATCAAGTGCTCGTTTAAACCAGGAATATATCACCACATTCCAGAAAATCCTGAAATCAATCATTCCGAGCCCACCATACTTTTTGGGAAGAGTAATCCTCTTCCATGTGATTATTCTCGATGGACAACCTCTTAAAAGAAACTTGGTAATTATTTGTTTTATCTCTGCGACAAGAACTCGGGAGAATATGGTCGTTCTAAGTAGATGAGTAACACGAGGAAGGATGAATATATTCCATATATAAATTCTGGCCGGTAGGTTCATGCTTATTATGGTTGAATATTTAGGAACGGCATTACGTATTGTATTTTCAATTTTTTTTCTATTTTCAAGTACACCTGCTGGGCCCAATGATATGTAAGCCCCCAATATTCCCAATATGTCTACAGTGTTCAAGCCCATCGCCTTAATTTCAACCTCGCAACTTGACATGCACATAGACTTGTCGTAGTTGACTTCAAGTCCCGAAACTTCTTCGTATTTTTTCAAAATACTGAAAGTATTCTCAATGGACTTTTTAGTCACTTCCTGTTGACCTGAGTATAGGATTGTTAGATCGTCCGCAAATGCTTCAACCTTGTACTGTTTTAACCTATTCCTATTCCTTTTATATCCTCCGCAACATCTATCCCAACTATTAGGGGGTCAAGTGCTAGGATAAACAGGTATGGCGATATTGGATCACCCTGTCGACAGCCCCGGTTTATTTGGAACTGGTATTCCTTGTGTTACAAGATCCTCCAGACAAATGGCAACCATCCGGACAAAGTTGCGCCCAAAACCTTTTGCCTTTAAGCATCTGATGATCCAGTTATGGTCAACACTGTCAAAGGCTTTCCTAAAATCAATAGTCACTGCGGCTAAATTTTCTTTTTTATGTTCCATAGAGGCGATACAATCTTTTAATCCTCTCACCACGTCTTCCATACATCGCCCCCGAAGGAATTCTTTTTGAGACGAGTGTATAAGTGAGGGTAGGACTTCTTGTAATCTTTTTGACAATATCCTACTGTATATTTTATATGACGTATTTAACATTGTCAGTGGTCTAAGATTTTCCACCCGCTGAGGATCTTTACCACTCTTGGGTATTAACACAAAATTTCCCTCAGTTATATGATTATCAAATTTACCATCGTTGAGGGCATTATTATAAATATCCTCTAATAAGCAGAGTTTCAGAAAACTTCGATCCTGGATCGCGAGGAACTTTCGTTACTTTTCCAAACTTATCGAAATTGAGGAACTTTTCTTGCTAACTACTATCCAAAATAAATTATCCAGTTTTTGTAGAACTCTTGGAACAAAGCTTGATGAACATATCAAACAAACTACGTTCCATGCCTCGACTAAACTATTTGACTTAATGTCTAGTTATCTTGGTATAAGTAAGATTATTCAAAAAGGTGACGACAAAAAGTGTAGAAAATCTGATGAAACTTCTGAAGGTAGCAAAGTATGATGAAATCGCTATCACCCAAATTGTTGATGAATACAACTCGTTCAAGTCGTCTCTCAGAACTCTCTATAACTCAACAAAAGCTGAAAATGATTTCATCCGATTGTTTAAGTTCGTATTGTTCAAACACCACGAATGTCAGGAGTATGCATGTGATGAAAAATGCCTCTCTATAGGGAAAATTGAGATTCCGAAGCAATCAGTCACAATGAATTTTCTCCACATTTATCTGAAAGAGAAAGAATTATACGAGGGTCAAGAAAAGTTCTTAAATTTTTTCTTGAGGTGTACCGTTAAAAACCACGCTGAGGGAGTGGCCGAGTCTATGGGGAGCGTCATGGATTTCCACAGTGATAAGAGGAGAGGACTGTCCATTGAGGACGTCGGTAAGGAGTCAATCATTCATTGGAATGGTCCTCCAGTGAATTTGGCAAGTCATCTTGGTGAGAAATCGTTAAATCGATTATTTATAGGTAGAAAATGGCATTTCGTCACCAAAAGAGGACAATTCGACCAGTCTACTGTTTTGAAAAGAGTTAGTGACAAGAGCCAGAGGGTGCCCTTTTATTCTTGAATGCTTATTATAGTCAATATTTATACTGATTCTATTTGTTTGTGTTGTGTTTATGTTGAATATTATATTGATAGATTAGTTGTGTTCATGATGGCGATATATAAATGAACATATATTGCATTTTTCTCGATCCCTAGGCATAGGCGTACGAGGCAGGGGGCTGGGGGCTGCAGACCCCCCCAGTAGGTCAGAGATCTACAAAATTCGGGCAAAATTACACTTTTTCGGGCAGAATTAATTATTAATTGCTCTAAATGTCTAAACTGAAGGTCTTATGGAGTCTAGAAACGAAAATTTTCTTTCCCGCCCAACCATGGTGGGCGGTAATTTTAAAGAACATCGATAAACTTAAATTATCTCTTACATATTTGGGCAAATTTTGACCAGTCATTTTTTCTTTCCGTACGCCTATGCCCCTAGGTAATTAATCCTTTAAATAGCCATTTCATGAGACAGCTTGTAGAAATATATACAAATAACTTGTTAATTGATATGAATGATAATTTACTTTATTCAAGGGGGGAATCAGCCACCATTTTGAGGAACCTTTTCTATTTAAGAAAAGTCAGGATCGAGGAAAAAATTATACTTTCTGAAACTCTGCTAATAAGGGTGTCAACAATGTTTGAAATTTCTTGTAAAATTCCATATGGAATCCATCGGGACCTGGGGCTCAATTCTTTTTTTTGTAGTTATTAATATACTGTTTTATTTCTTCGTGTGATATATTTTCATCAAGGAAATCACTATCTCCTTCACCTGAGATTTTTCCGGTATGAGGTACGAACTTACTGGGCTGAACTGTATCCAAACGACGTTTCTTTTTTATTAAACATTCCATTCCGCACACTAACTCTCCTCTAACGCAATCCCAGCATCTATGCATCTTGCTAAAGTATTTTTCAATAATCTTGGATATGACAGCCTGGTTTTCAACTAAATTACCATCAGGTTCAAAAACAACATTGATTTGTTTTTTCCCCATATTATTGGTTTCCCATTTTCTCACTCTCTCTAGTATAACATTTTCCTTAGGTAAAGTTCTCAACCCAGTCTGGATTAAGTTTCCTTGGCTCTATATTCCGTTATTTTCCTAAGGTTTTCATCAAATATTACATCTTGCCCTTGTGTATTTTTTAGTTCTAAAATTTTCCTTTCTTTTAATTTCCTAGCTGCACTCAACCTGTTACCCAGTTTTATGTATTCCCGTCTACAGCAGTCCAAGATTAGCTTCAACGCATGTGAATGAGTCTTAATTTCTTTTGTGTTCTGATGAACGTATGATCTGGTTTTGATTGGAACTTGAGCGCCGTATCCTTAAGGCCTAGCTTGGCTATTATTTCTTTCATCTTCTGAGATGTTTTTTATTATTTTCATGTTTGTAATTTTGGGAATCTCGCTCCCTATCCATAACCATATTTAAATCACCCAGAACTACACATTCTTCCTTCCAGAAATCTTCCCCCGACAAAAAATTGTGTTCAATTTGGTTGTAAAAGTTAGGACAATCTCTATTTGGTCCATAAAGAGACACCACTTTTATAAATTGGTTCTTCCATGTTATTTTTACTATAGCGTAAGCTCCAGCTTCGTCTCCCGCGACAAGCTTAGGATGCAGATTTTTTTTAAAAGCCATCCAAATCTCTCTAGAAGGGTGATTTCCCCCCTTTCTGATTGCTGAGACTTTAATATTTTCGTAATCTGGTGAGAACTCATTTTCCCAATTGTTTCCTATAACTCTAGTATCAACCTTTGATAAAATGTCAGGGTCTAAACTCATGAAATGTTGGACTACCTTTCGACGCTTTGTGGTGTCTGAGATAGAATTAACGTTTGTTGAAATTATTGTAAGATTCATAAATTAAAAAACAAGTAAAGTATCCCATAAAGTAAAACTACAACTCTAAAAACTACAGTCCGGTTGATGTTAGCTAAAAGAAATTTAAAAATCATAAAAGCAGCAATTAAGTAAAAAAAAAAAAACCGAACAAAATGTACACATCTGCAACATATTCTGGGCTAAAATAGTAATTTTAAATAAAAACACAACAGAAACGACTCACGTATTTATTCACTTATGGGTAAGAGCTATTGAGATTTCAATCATTCACCTTCGAGGCCGTTACTTGTTTTTCTACTCCGGGGTCCTGATGCGAGTATTTTGTTCTGGAATGAGCTGAACATGATCAAATTTTTAACACTTGTAGCATTGGATACCATGAAAAGACGAGATGAGCTCCACTTTTCTGCCCAATATTGGTACAACGTTAGGCAATCATTTTTTGGGTTTTATCTTAAGTTTAAGTTCTCCCGTCATTATGTTCTTGTGCTTTCCTGTAAATTGAGATTCTTTCTTGTTTTTTGGATCCAGTGAGAGTGGAATGTCCTCAATGTCGCCCACCAAATCGCCGAAAGCACTCATGACTTCCCTTAGAACTGATATGTCGACTTCCGATCCATTTTTAATTATAACATCTGTCGGCTTCCGCATTTTACGGAAGTTTTCTAGGCCCCTCACATTCACATAGATGTTTTCCTCAATCTTGAACCTTGCTGTCAAATTGTTCAGCTTCTCCAATACATTTATAGGACTTTTAAATGTTAATACAACATATCCAGCCCCACTCTTACACAGGGGCGTACTGGCCCGGCGGTCAACCGGTCAATGACCGGTGCGCCCCTCTGAAATCTTTACTAGGCGCCCCTTCGATTTAGCATAATGCGCCTTTATCGTACGTATATTTTTCTTTTCATCACAAAAGTTTGCGCTCAAGTTTCAGTCAGTGGGTGATAAAAGGAAAAATTATATACAGTGGCGCCCCTCATTTACTCTTTGCCCGGTGGAAATTTTCGCCCCAGTACGCCCCTGCTCTTACATTGATTTATACGTTTGATTTCGCCCTCGTCAATAGTTAAATTTTCAAAGATTTCCATATAGTGACAAATCTTTGGTTCAAAGCCTTTAACTGTTTTATTTTCCACGTCCTAAAAATCTATATAGAGTTTCTCCCAAATAGGATTTACTATACATTCTTCCCTTTTAGATATTATCTTTGTCTTATTTGAATAAGATGACCAGTGATGTAAAAAACGGCGATTTTTAAGCGTGCGAGGAGTTCTCAAAATGCCTGTTAGTTGAAACCCTTCATAATATTCTTTCATCATTCATAAATCATCAAGCTGTTTTCCTTTTCCTTTTGACGTAATAATTCTTATCATATGTATATTATATTATCTATTATAAAAGTTACGATAATATCACACAACCTTTCCTTCAATTTTGGTTAAAAACTTTCTTAATGTTAATATCTCTCGAAATGACTTGATGGAGTCAAATATTTACACTTCTATCCTATAAAATGTATCATTTGTTGACATTTTAAATATATTTTTAGCCATTTTCTTGAGTTATAGAAAAGGTAGAATAATTATAAATATCATTATTAAATCTTCAATAATTGTATTTAAAATATGCAAATATCTATAAACTTAAAGCTTTATTTTGTTAATGAATGAATAACCATTATCATCAAACTAAAAACTTGAAGATTAGTTTATATATAGAGCAGAGATTACTATTTGTGTACTTATTTTTCTTAAAAATTAATACAAATAATGAAATTTTAACAAAAATAGCAATAAATCCAAAACTAATGTACCGATTTTGAAATTTGGAAAATTTCCTGTTTATTTAAAGTAATATCTACAACTTTGATTTGAATAATATATTTCTAAAACATCAATTTAATTAAATTAATTACTTTAAGTGCAAGAAAAGCTGTCTTGAGCCTGGAGCAAGGCTATCACAGCTACAGTCATAGTATTATATCGACAGCAAATAAGCTGGCTTTCATAGTTACCATACCATTTTTGACGTCATCAAGGGGAGGAGCTACTCGCACGCTTAAAAATCGCTGTTTTTTACATCACTGAAGATGACATAAGTTCCCCTCTTTTTGCTCTTTGCCGAGCATTTCCTTCTCCTCCAACAAGGCCCCCACGCCCTATGTTCAGGTGATTGACTTGTCATGACCAGTGATGTATAAATAGGAATGTAAATAATATACAAAATGCCACGTGCGAGATTTTGTGGAGTTGGCTCTTCGAACAACAGTACCTTTTTGTTTTCCAAAGCTGTTATCATTTTTCCTTTATTACTGAGGGGAGAACATCTACCTGATAGTAAATACAATGTTAGAAATGGGCTCATGTTCTCGTATAATTATTACTTAAAAATATATAATTTTCTGCCTCTCATCTATGGTATACTTAATGTTATATATATAAATGAGAATAGCAGCTTGTAGCTCAGTAAAACGTCATGACAGCTCAAGCTGTTTTCCTCTCAACATTCATCAAATTGTCAGAGTTACCAGGTTGATTTTTTCTTTCTTTTTATTTTACACACCCCATTTGCATATTATTTACATTACTATGTATAAAAAGGGTCCAGCTGAAACCTGGACCCTGAAGTAAGGTAGAATTTCAGCCGATTAAATTTCAAGGGGCGGAATGTAACTTATTATTTTGATGTTTTACTTAGGAATAGATAATTATTATTTATGAGTGGCATTAAAAATTTGTTAAGGATAGAACACTAATTTGTAGCAACTAATGTCATAGCATGAGACCTGATTTATTTTGGAATTGACTCGGACTTGACTCGAAAATTAATTATTATTTAATCAATACTAATGTAGTATAAACCTCAATATGTCTTTTTACTACTAGTGTAGTATATAGCTTTGATGAAAAAGAGCGCATAGCCATTTTTTTTCATTTAAAATTGCCTTTTCCGCGAAGAATGGTGTGGATGATGCTCTGTATAGAACCAAAGGAATTATTTTGAAATTATATAGATTCACTCTCTTTCGTAAATTAAAATTCCTCCATTTGGACATTTTTCGTAGAATCAGTGAGTTAATAGAGGACCAGTTTCTATCATCAACCCCATCCCTACACCAAAAAATTCCAAGAATCTCCAAATTTGATCTAACTTCACAAGAGCGAACCTGAATTCCACTATTAGGAAGCCAAACACCAATTGGGAGAATAGAAGTCTTCGATTTGTTTACTGAAAGACCTGAAACTTTTCGATATCTGGTGAAGTAGTCCAAAGTTATTTCGATTCTCTAAACCAATTGGGCTTCTGAATTAGCTTCAAGAGTGATTGTTATGTCATTGGCATACATATCTATTAGATGTCGGGAGCACTCCAGATCAATTCCAAAACCACGAAATTTACGCAATAAGTTCCTCGCAAATTCTTCGACAGCTGCTATGAAGAGGAAGGGGGTAGAAGGACAACCCTGTCTACAACTCTTTCCTAGCGTCATTGGTTCACTTTCATGTCCATCTAGAGAAAGAGTTGATGTACCATTATAAGGTAAAGCCCACACAGGATTAAAGAATTCCCTTGGCAAAAGTCTAAGAACTGCTTTAAGTATTTGAACGTGAGAAATCGAATCAAAGGCTTTCGAGAAATCCACGGCAATGATGGCTCCAAACTTCTTCCTACGATTCACTGATTCAATTGACGCCTGAATAGTATGAGACACGTCATAAATTTTGCAATTTTGCGCCAATTTTCCCATTTAAGTGTATTTACATTTGCTGAGCCAGAACGCCAGATAAAATCCGATAAGACTCGTTTAGGATTGTAATTGGTCTCCAATGACTGAAATCAGTCCCATCACCTTTTTTTGGGATAAGTACAATTCTACCCCTGGTCAAAGAACTTGGCATTTTACCCCTCTTTCCTATATCCACGCCAATTTTTAATAGAAAAGGAACAACTTGATCTGGAAACTGCGTGTACACCTTCCCAGTCATTTCGTCTGGCCCACACGCCTTGTCTGTCTTGAGTCTTGTCTTGATATATCTCAAGATGGCTTCACTAGAAAAATATTGTCTTTATGGTTTTGAGAAAGTCTTTTTGGTTTGGGAAAATGGTCTAATCTTTCCCCAACAAGAGACTGAAAACGACCGTGAAAGTATTTCAAAATATCTCACTTATCCGTTATAGTTTTACCGTCTTCAATAATGCCACAGAGTGAGGAGACAGAGTAACCATCTAGTTTAGAAAGGTCTCTTAATCTTTTGTTGGAATCAGACTCCCGGATGACTTTGTCTTCCATTTCAGCTTCTGCAATCTCAGAAATTCGAAAGGAGTTCATGCTATCTGCCATAAAAGTTCTCACAAATAAGGACTTATTGCTGAGCATATCCTCCACTAGACGTTGATGCTTCTCGTACTCGATTCTTCGTTTGTACAGGAAATTGGTTGTAGTTGAACGAACAATTTGTGAGAGGCAAATTACTGCTTGATATGAAGAAAGACTATTATCAAAGCCTATATCAAGGTTTGTACACAGTTTAGTTTTGAATTTTTCATCCTCCAATACTCAGGTTGGAACTTTAAAGTCACTTATACGGGCCAAACAAAACAACTCCAGTTCCACAGTTTTGTGGTCAGCAGAGGACTCAGGGTGATAGAAAGCTTTCTTTACTCTGGACGCAATACAAGAAGATGCTAAAGCCAGGTCTAATCTAGACCTTTGATTTTTTGAAACCAAACTTCATAGCAATGTCGTATTTATCGACATGTTTAATATTGTTGTTCTAATAAAGAACTTGTTCTTCATTTTCTAGGGTGAGAACAAACGTCTCCCACTTAAAACAGTTATCCAGGTTCATTTGAACCACTGCCTCCGAATAGATGCTTGTATTTTCATTCAGGACACTAGCATATCCTATTTTGACGCTCCTTGATTTCAACAAAGCTTCATCAGGAGGCTTATCTGGAGATATAGTAGATCCCTCCATAGGTAAAAAATGTTCCGTTTATTTTTTTCACGTCAACCCCCTCAAATAGGTAAAGAAGATACACACACAATGTACCCTACCCTCAACGAGGAAAGAAACAAAAACAAAAGTGTCTTTCCTTATATATCGAAGAATCCAAAAATGAGGAACGAAATCCGGGCTTCGCCAAGGAGTAGATCAAAAATAACGTCTGAACGAGGGGCCCCACGCACTTAGAACACTATTTACAGAAATAAAAAGATTAAAAAAAACACATAAACCACTAAATCAGAGTTATTCAATCGCAGTAATAAAAAGACGTCCGCAATGTATACATAAACATCCTTTTTTAGTTTTTGTTTACTTTCCCTTAGTTGTTGACGACAATTCTGGATATGTATCTTAAGGTTATTTTCAAGTAACAATAAAAATTTATTCATTTGTATATTTAATGCATGTCAACACAAAAAATCAATAGGTGGAACACTATGTAAGTTTTTTCTATTCAACCTATAGATATAGCCTTAGAAGCAAAGATGATTAGCTCCTCGACATCTTTTGAAAAATTAGTTATACATATATTTTGTTAATCCTTTTACTACTTAAAAGTATTGAATAAAGTTTGAGATACCTTTTTTGATGTAGGAGTTCAATACTGATCTCCCAATTTCCCAAAATGTTAAATTGAGAATGGGTTCTACCAACAGGAAAGGGCAAGAATGAATAAATAACTCTGAATTGAAGATTACATTCCTAAAAGGCACATATATATTAACGACAAATGGTATGGAGGGTGTCTAAATTTAAGATGAAAACATAAAATACCTCTACTTATATTCTTGAGAAAAAAATAATTGAAATTACAATGTTACAATCGGCAATTAATCTGTATCTAATACATGCAAAGATATCGCTAAATACAAATAGAATAAATTAAGAGGCATTTGTATGGCGGTGGGACTTATAAAGGCTTTATTTGTATGACACACTAAAAATACATTCAAAACACATAATGATAATCTTCAGAATAAAATATAAAGAGGTTCTTCAATCTATTAAAGAGTCAAATCAGTCAAAGTGCTTGAATACCATCACACTTAATAAGTTATGTAAATTCTTCCCGTCACAAAAGCTTACGGACTTGAGACGAAACCCGATAAGAGCTTTGATTGTTACTGCGAGTTTTATCATATTTAATTTTAAAACACCACTTGGAATGAGCAGTGACGGCTAATAATGACGTCATTAATGTAATGTTTATTATATATGAAAGTGTCGCGGAGACTAAAGTCGCTGAAAAAAAGCTCACTCAAATAAATACTCGCTTAAATGTATGTCGCAAAGATGACATTTGCTGAAATTAAATTTGCTCAAGTGTATGCACTCCCTTCCAAGTAATACTTCTGTTTCACTGGCTTCTACCTCTTTAACTTTCTACACTCTTGGAAAATACAATTGTAGTAATCTGAGCACATGTCCTACTCGAGAATTATCTATAGAGTAAGAATTATGAAAGCCATTCGCCTTGTAAAAAGAAATCCTCCTGTTGATAACATTATAAACGCTATGGTAGCTGTGAATTTGCTGTTGATGTAATGCTATGCATGTGACAGTCATAAGTTTGCTACTTCAAGCTTTCTAGTATCTCTTCTCAGAAATATAGCAATAAAACTCAATAAATACTAAACTTTATTGTGAATATAAAACTATCTTCAAGTCTTTAGTTTGATAATTATTTATTCTTGAAAAAACGAATTCAAGAAAAATACCATGGCCAAAAATGTTTAATAAATAAAATAATATCCTTTAAAGAGTTAAGTTTCTATTTGCACATGATTTCATTTCATAACAAGAATATCTTTAATAGGAAAACGTGTTATTTATTTCTTTTAGGAACATTTATGTCTCTTAAATGATTAAACACTGTTGGTGTTTCAATAAACGGCAATCCAGGATATTAATTTATTCTTACTATTGTCTTAATAAGTCAAAATGTGTTATTTACCTTAGCCGAGATTTTTTTTCGAATTTCGTGTCACATGAGTTTTTTTTGACCGATTATAATACATAATACATTTTTTATTTTCAATATCAAATCTTACCTTTTTCTATAAATTCTAGTTGTTGTTTTTTTAGATATATGCTTTAAATTGCAAATTTACCCACCCGACGTATCGAACTCAAAAGTAATTTGCATGCGAAAGGTACAAAATAAATTTAAAACTGTATAACATTTTTTTTTAAAATTATTCAGAATTTCAAATTGATTTATAATTATTTTACCTTTTCTAGAACTCAAGAAAAATGCTGAAAGCATATAAAACATGTCAAAAAATGAAGCATATCCTTTTAATATTTATAACCTTTATATTTTTGGATGAAATTATCCGTGTTATAGCTTGCATTAAGGTAAAAAAATACATTTTTATACATTCTTATTAGTAGTCAAGTAGACCTTCTCTCACTCAAACTCTTTCTTTGACTTCAACAATTACTATTCAAACTGGATTTAACCTCTTTGTTTAAAACTTATTAAATGTATTTGTGTCACTGATTATATCTGTAAATTTTACTGGAGTCCTCCGAAAAAAGTTTCATAGCCTTTTCTACGTAATGTGAATAATATGGAAATTTTTCGTATTCCATAGGCTTGGTCTCTGTTTCCACTAGTTCTTCCTCACACCAATATTGCAAAGGTAGAGGATCTCAATCTTTGTTTTCGAACATATATAACTGTAAATCTTGAGCGTTAACTCACGTGCGATATTTTTATTGTTTGTCAATTTGAACAGTATTTTTTTACCACATATTTTAAAAATGATCTTCTTCTGGCAACTTGATGTGAGGAATAAAAAACTTACTCTCATGCCCAACTAGAGGAGCTTGGTACACAAAATACTAGAAGGACTATTGAACATATACTTGAAAACGAAATGTTGACCCTTCTTAGCTGCAAGAAAGTATTTACTTAAAGTATTATTATTGTAAAAATATCGTAAATATTAAATACCCTTTAATAATCAATCTGATTAATTGAATATTTTAAACATGAGTAACATATAATTTAAACAACTATTCATTTTAATGAGTACATTTCTATAAATTTAATTTTTTTCATCTCAATTTTTTTTTACCTTATACTTCAATTCGGACATCCTAAAATAGTTTACATTAAATTTTTGCATATTTCTCATTTAAGGTACATCTTAGTCAAATACGACCTTAGTAATCTCATCTGGACCAGTGTCTATGAAACAACTGACAACACTAGAGGATCATCGGGAAATACCTTGTTTTTACAGGTAGATGTGGAATAATTTCATCAAATCTCATCTAGTACAATGTAATTTCCTTGACCAGAAACGACTGTTAAAATAGTTGAAGATGCTATAAGGATGTATTTTCCTAATTTGACCGTTGTTTGCCCCTGACGTGATAAAGTGTGGAGGGACCTTCGAGATTTTCAAACCAGGACTTATTCACCTGACATGTATTCAGCGTGTTTAGGAGTCGGTCAGAGATTCATATGACAAAGTAAATGATCTTATTTCTTCGGTCAATATAATGTTTCTTTATACTAACGGAAAGAATGATAGCTATCCAAATCTAGCTATTGAAATTATGAACAAACTGAACCCAGATAAAGCAATTTCTATCAAAAATGCTTGTCTGGCTAAAGTCTGACCTGATCTTTTTCAAAATCCATTTCAAGTTTTATGGGGAGTTATAAAACAACTATAAGAACATGTGGATCATTTCTTTCATACTTGTAAGCATGGGCGAAGTCAGCCCAGTTTAAAAATCTTTACAGCACTTCTACTTATACAATCATCGAGAGCATTTTGAAAACAATACAAAGCAATACTGGATCAAAAGACAAATATAAAACTCTAAAAATTATACTTGAAAAAATAAAGCTCAGAAAAATTGTTGGATGTTTTGAGTGGAAAAAACAAAAATCCTCTTGAAGGCAGTATGATCCAAGTTGTATTACTATTTAGGTATGGTACATTACGTATTTGAACGTAGAGAGGAGTTTTTCTGTTTGAGTATATTTTGTTCAGTAAAAAACAAAAACTAACTCTTATGATAATTTGTCTAAAAGCCTATAATAATGTTTGTATTAGAGCTCGACCGACTAATTGGCTTTTTGAGAAAAACTGGTTATCGGCATTGTATACCGATTATTGCCGGTATAATTATTTGAAACATGAAAAGAGTGTATCGAGTTATACTGCCTTTAATATATAAGAAAGTTATTAAAATTATGAAAATTCTGATGTTATTGTGTTAAATAAATCGGTTGATTAATCGGATCGTGGGTTTTTTCCGAAATAAATCTGCTTTTGTATCGGAAATTCCATTTTGATCGAGCTTTATTAGGAGCATTTCATATTAAGTATGCAGTGGATTTGCCACTTATATATATGAATCTGATAATTTTTACCTTGCATCTTTTTACTTTAAAAATAAGGATAGTAAAGTTTCAGGTCGACTAGTAAACGTTTTATTAATTTCTCAGAGAGCCCTCTCATTTTTTCAATGTACTAAATATTTGGGTTCCTTTTGGTCCGTTTTACCTGCTCATGGAAGTTCCCTTCTTATCCTGAATGTCCATTTTAAGATTTTCTATGCTATAAGAATCCTCAATTTTGTAAATATTAGATAAAAGCAATTCTTTGCTTGAAAAAAAAAAATGATATACCTATTTTGGCTATTTCTTATGGGTATATGTAATATATAGATAAAAATAATTAAATTCTGAGGTAAAATCGGTTTAGAAACTATACTTAAAGAGATTTCGGTATTAACATTAATCAATTAATTAAGCTTCCGTAGAAATAGAATATGTCCTAAATAAAAGCAAAAAAGTCCTTGAAAACTCATTGAGTAGCATTGGAAAGTTAAATTCCTTTACAGGGAACCCAGTCAAGTCAAAAATAATACCATTAAAATTTATTTTAAATTACATAATTTGTATAATAGTTTGAAATTTTAATCTTTTTCGGTCAAATTGAAAAACGAAAAAGAAAGGAAAAATACATTTTCAAAGATTTGAGGCGAGATGAGAAATTCTTCCCATCGACCTAAAACTTTACTATTTTTATTTTCAATGTAAACTAAACATACACCCAAAAAATAAAAAAATTCTGAGAAATGAATGGCAGATCCATTTAATACCATTTGATATGGTATTTCTCATTAAATGTGTAATATGTTTCGTAATGACTCTTTGAAATTTTATGAAGGTTTGATATATGTTTATTCTAAAGAATAAACATATTTCGTCAAAAAAAATCACATATTATTAATATTTTGCTTCGAAAAACCATGCATTTTTCTGTACTCTATTTTCTTTCCTACCTTCCTCCTTATATATAAAATATACGACGGCTTTGATTCAAGTTTCAAAGTCCCCTAAAATGGCCGAATTCTTATTCTTAAGATAAGTTTTCTTGATCCATGAAATAAGAAATGTTTGTTGTCAAAAATGAAAGTTAATTTTGTATAATTTTGAGGGTCAGTAGGCCTTGAGGAGGCCACTAATGGCCAAAATATCTTAAAATGAAGAAGTTAACTTTTTTTTATGAATTTTATATAGAAACGTACCTAGGTACGAAATATTTCCAACTCATAAAAAGGTTAAGCTTCACATGTAGATATTGTGAAGGATTTCGAAATATGTATCTGATATGAATTGTTTTATCAATAATAACTTCAAATTATAAGGATATAGGAAAAATTTATAATATTCGTATTTACAATATTATAACGAAAATTACTAAGTTAATAAACGCATAAAACGATGAACGATTTAATAAGTTCATACATAAAGAAATAGTCAATAAAATGTCACTGAGGTGAAAATGTAGAAAAATTACGATGAAAATTCCAGGTTAGAGGGATGTTGTCTTTGTGATTTTTGGACAAAAGCTTTGAGAAAGTTGTACATTGTACAACACGTTCAAAGCCGTAATCAAGATATATATATATATATATATATATATAAATTTTTTCAATCAACGTAATTGAAGACAATCTTGAGACTTCTAATTTCATTACTGACCTATGTACTTGTTTCCTGTAATGTATTACTCAATATCGTTATAGACCCGTTGCCGGGAGGAGTCTGGGGGGGGGGGCTGTTCCCCACTAAATATTAATTGGTGGCCCCCTAAAAATTTTTACATCTTGTATTATATACATCGCTTATGTGAAGAAATATTTGAAAAATTATTTTTTTTTTAGAAATTTTACTTTTATTATTTTTGGACTCACAAATATGTGTACAAAATACAAATTAAGTTTATTCTTTTTACCTTGAGCTATTACATGCAATTTATTTTGTTGCAAAATAAATTAAGTTTTTACATTAAAATTTGTAGGTGTTCGTATAAATTGTAGTTTGGGACCATGAACTAATATTTTAGTTAATTCAGACACCCTATGTGAAAAATGTGATATTTTATTGCCCTCTCCCCCTACAAACATTATTTTCTGCCCGACTCCCCTCTCAGGGAGTTTGTGTTTGGTCCATTTATAAACTTTACCTGAAGGATTATTTTGGTCTGATATCCAGACCCTCTAAATCCTAAGCAACTATTTATGTACAAGAAAATTATCTAATTACTGTACCAATACTATCGTCCTAACAGAAAACTGTTGTAATAGTAGGCTGGATATCAATACGATGTGAATGTGTGTTTTGGGCATTGAGTCGAATTGATGTTCCTCAACGACGCTCGATGAAAACCCAAATAGAATGTGACCTTGACTTTTTCAGTTTCGAAAATAAAGTTCTTATTGGGGATATCATCTTTGATAAGTTTTTCCGTGCTTGGAAGTCGCAACCAAGAAAGCTTTAGATTTTCTATTTATTCTTTCTATGTATTTTCTTTTCTTTTCTTATACATTATGTTAAGAGCTAAATCTTTTATACTTTATGAATATTTCTAAGTTACAAAGTTATATCATTTTGTGTCTGTTAGAATGAATAAATTAATATTAAGAAATATTTATTGCATTATCATTTTTCAACCAGTTGGCATGAATAGTTAGATTTGACTAATTAAAGCTTCAAGTTTTGATATATTTTAATTCTATCAATGTAACAGGTCATTGGAATATTGTTATATTTAGAATTGACTTTTTATAGTTTTCAGATCTGGTAGGTTATAATCAAAGTGGGTGGTGGCCCAGGGTGCAGTATCTAAGGAGTCGTAGATATTGTAGGTCATTGCTATCACTAAGTATCGTTATCAAGAGGGGGGGGGGGGGATTGCAAATACATTATTCTTTGCCCGGCCACAAAATCTGCCAGAGTTACAGATATGATTATAACAGTGATCAAAACAAATCGAATTGTTCATTTCATAATATAAACATTTCTAATATTTAAATTATTCAACTCTCTTTTTTTAAGTAGTTGTACTTATATTTTGGAAATAGAAAGCACAAATATTCGTGCTTTTATTTTTTTTAAACTCATCAACCTAGCAAAAATCATACACTTGAATTCTCAGATCTTGAAAATATGTATAAGAAAAAAATTGTCAAAATTATAAAACAACCTATATTATTTATAGATTTAAAAATTTGGAGAATGAAGTTGTAACAGCTAAAATGGTTAAATTTAAATCAGTGATATAATTATGTAATAATAGCATATCTATTATCCATTTGAGAGGCAAACAAGTGTCCGAATGAAAATGAATAACTAGTTACCTAGCTACAGTGACGTGCACAGAAGGGGAGGGTGGGAGTCAAGAGAGGCAATTGTCCACCTTAACTGACTCAATTATTGAAAAATCATACTATAACTTCCCTTTTTTCCTTATTATCCCTGCCTTTTTTTTGCTCACCCTTGACCTTCAAAAAGTATATGCACGCCTTTGCCTACTGAACTATAATGACAATATTAGGTTTGTAAACACAGATATCAATAGAACTTATTCAAACTCAATTTTCTTGGTACCCCCCCCCCCCCTGGACTTTTGCTCTAGCTACGGGCATGTATCGTTAATCAAACAATTTTCCTCTAGTTTGAGGAGCTCGATAGTGGAAAAGTTGTTCCCTCTTACTACATCATCATAAGTCCCATTGTGGAGTAGTGGTGTCCAAAATTAAGAAAGAAGTTTAGAAAAAGGATATTTTCATCTTCTATGTTTTGACATTCTATCGTTGATTGAAATGAAATCTGAATAGAGGACAAGAAAAGTAGTGAATGATAGGATAGGAGTCGTATCAGGTACAGTTATTTCTAAATAAATTATTCCTTTTAATACGCCTCTACACTTAAATTGCTCTACAGTAAATTTCTGAAAGTGATTGTGATGAACAAAAGATACATCAAACCGAGGGAAATGTCAGCAGAATCCATCAGCCACGATAGTAAGTTTTTTAAAAAGAAAACACTTCTATCGTAAACTGTGACGTCAAGAGGACTTTCAATATGGTGAAGAGCATAATTATCCCGAAATTTATAGGTCTGATAGAAAGTCACTTCAGAGATTTGTTGATCATCAGATCTTGAATGTTCTCCAAGAGTTGGGACGAAGAAAGAGAGAGGGAATAGGAGGGAGAGAGATCAAAGTAACTTCTAACTTTATCATCCTTAAATAAATATGTTCCAATTACGGTTTTCATGGGGGTTGATGGGATGAAAATTCATCTGAGAATCTATTCCAGGGTTGAAACAATTAAGGGATCCATTCACAGAGAGAAGCAGCCCGAACTTTTTTGTACACTCGAAACCCTCGACTCTCAAAAGGGAAAGGAAATACTTGAAAAAACATTTGAGAGCAACCCTTCTGTATTTTTCTTGTTGCCAACTTTTTAATATTGGGCAGAGTTATTATTTAGATATACTATACATACATTGATAAATTTTAACAATATACAAATCAATAGTTAATAATAATTCGATAATGGATTTCTTGTAACTACAACTAATAATATATATATATATATATATATATATATATACATATCACAGTCATAGTTAATTATAACATCCTTTTTGATTTCATAGCTCGTAGAGTCAGCTGCTTTAAATCAAAATAATCAACTGATAAACAACAGCTGAAGGGAGAATACAGTGTGTTTTTGTTTATCTCAAAATTCACTTCGTAAAGTGAATGACTTTCAAATAATTATTGAAAAGTTTTTATCATAAATGGAGCTGCATTCTGTGGTACAGCAGCGAAAAAATTAAGAAATAAGTTCCTTGTACTGATCCACGTACCTTATTATACTTGTGGACTCAACGCCACCATAGTAAACATAACAAACTATTCCGTATCGAACTAATAGTACTAAATTAATAAGTAATTACTAATTAAAATAAAATAAATATTTGAAATGTATTTACTTCTTACTCTTCGTGGATGGATCCCTTCATTGTTTGAATCATGGAATATACTTCGTAAGGAAGGACTCAATTATACTCCCTTATGAAAATTGGTTCAGAGATTTTTTTGTAGCATATTAATTCTTTATTTTTCGTTAAAAACCATTTCATTTTATAAATAAAATGTGGTTGAAAAGATGATGGTTTTTGTTGATTTTGACCCGTGTTGTATTTAGCTTAGTGATTTAGAACAGTAACAATCATGAGGAACACATTCACAGATTCACACCAAAAATGGTAGCGAAATAGAATTGTCACATCTTCTCTTTATACGTGTAAATCTGAGGCTATTGCAGACGATCGTTTTTGTCACTGGTGTAAATCGGAACTGGAGACATCCTTTCTTTTACTGCCTAAAATTCATAGGACTGAATTTTGCCAAAGCGTCGAAATTTATCTAACAATAGTATTAAGAACTTGGTTTTTTGGTTAAGCATATTTTTCTTTTCGGATCGTCTACTGGCCTCTGTCAACTGTGAGTGCCTACGAATTATCCTCTTTAAAATACCGTTTCTTGATCCCCAAGATTTTAATACTTTCCTTCTTTTTATAATAGTAAATTAATATTTGTATAGATGCTATATAAATAAGAAAACAATAGTTAAATATAGGGAGTTTTTAAAATTGCTTGTTACATAGCAAACTTTGTTTGGACCGACCTCGATAGAAACACGAATTAACAATCAATGTGAATTTCTTGTGTTATATACAATCAAAATATCATATAAATATTATTTAATGAAATAATAATATTAATAAACAATGATAAAAAAAAGATTTGGTAAAAATATTATTGAATTTAAGAGAAAATTTAGCAAATCTAGCGTAAAAGTAAAAAAATAATTAACTCAGAGGCCACATTTCTTAAAATAGGAAAGTTTTCATTGAATCTAAGGATTTCTACAAATCTATCGTCCTACGAAGAGTTGGCAAATGCTGTAATGACCAACTTAAACCATAATCAGTGATGTATAAAAAAGGGTCCAGCTGACATGCACAAAAAAGACGGTTATTTGCAACATTTGTCTTTTCAAACTTCTTTTTCTTTCTTCTTCTTCTTTTATGACTCAGTTCTATTCCATTCAAAAACAAGTGTCATTTTTAAATTAAGTTAAAAAGTGCCCGAGGATTTGATTAAGGAACTTGGGTTGCCGACAATGGAGGTAGCAACACTTAAAAATTTGTCCAGGATACAAGTGTGATGGCATTCCGGCCATGCTATTTCTCGACTTCTATAAAGAAGGAATTTCCTATCATAAGACTTTCAAATCGCTGATGTCACAAGAGAAATACGGATCCATTCAATAAAAATGGTATTAGTAAAGATTCAGGTACATCTGATTTCATGCCTGACCTAATTTAATTCCTTGTATCATGTATTATCCCACTTTCAGTCAAAAGGACATCAAAATCTCATTCAATTTATGGAGTAATCCGTCTCTTCTTGTTTTCTCGTAACCCAATCATTGGAGCTCTTAAGTCGAGTCAGAATTTTCAAAATAAAACGGGAAATTGACGAAAAGTATAGAATTATGACAATGGACGAGACTAAGGACTTCAAGGATCAATCTATGATTGGTCCTCTAGATGGGCATTTCCTTGTACGTTTTTGCCTTATTCATTCCCTTAACACCTGAACCTATTTTATACGTGATAAAGACAGTGTTTATGTTATGTAGTTCTACTATTTCAAAGGTGAATAAAAATTTAAATATCTAACTTTAGAAGAACGAATGCTTCGACTTATTAGTGTGACAATAGTCGAAAAGATATTCTACTTGAAACATTCAAAAGTGGATAGTATAAAGAATACCTGATACATCCAGTTGAAGAATATTGTTGCCGTGATAAGCATTGACTTGAAGAATTTTTGCTTGTACTAAAATGCTCCGGTCGTCAATTGTGATTCTGAGAGGGGCTTTTGATTGATGAGGGGATGTGCTTTTATCTAATGTCATAATTAAAGTTTAGCTCATCTCGTGTATATTGATATTCATGAACTTTATTATTCCATTTTAATGGAATATTTTTTCATCTATTTGTTTTTCATGGTTCTACTTTTTTAGAACATATGCAATCGATTCAATGACTTGTAATAGTAGTCGATTTTTATATAACTAATTCCCTGACAATTATTACCTTTTTTCTTTTAAATTATATTTGAAAAATTTAAAATTGTAATTACAACGTATATTTTCATCGTATTATCAATTTAATCTATTTTTTTGTGTTTATTTATGAAAAGTTAAATTGGAATCACATTGGTTTTCCAAATCAATGTTCAATTTTTCTTATATAAATATATATATATTTTTGAGATAATCATTATGAAATTTCATCCTATTTTATTTTTTTATGGAAAAATTTGAGTGATTACAAAATGTGTTAATTTTGACTGAAGTTTTTATAATAGTTTTAAATGATAATTAAATTGTTGAATAAGAAAAAGTAGCCACTACATGGTTAAATAAAATCATTTCATTTAATTGTATGTGTTTCTTAAATATGTAATATGAATTATAGGATTCACTTAAGTGTAAAAGTGTAGTAATTCTGAGGTGCAATTCCGACAAAGACATATTGAGGTTTATACTATATTAGTATTGATTAAATAATACTACAGATCAACAAATTTAAACTTTCAAAAATCTTCTGGGGTATAAGTATAATAAAAGTTATTCAGTTTTGCTCACTGATTTCAAATCTGTAATTCTTTTTTTTTTTTTTTTTGAGAGTCCGACGGTTTTTGAGAAATCGGTCCCTACTTTCTTAGCTTTTTTGGCCCATTTTCCAACTTCAATTCAATTTAAGCCTAGAAGAACACACATTTTGGGCATTAAAAAATAATGATTGGCTAGTGTTTTTTATGGAAATTTCATTTCTAGTCTTTGTTTTGACCTAAAAGGACTCCTAGGGGCGTAGGGGGCCGGAGTAGGCCCAAAAGCCGATGAAATCATTTGTACTTAAGTAACTCCTTGAATATTGCATGAAATGGATTAATAAGGAATGCATTTAAGAGATTAGACCCACAGCTTTGAATCAAGATGTCAAGCGTCCGATAAGAGCCTTTAACTTTGAAGAAATCGTCCATCAAAGTGTGTAAATTTTCATCCAATTTTGAGCAAAAATTCGCTAGAAATATAAGACTCACAGTAGATCTATTAAAAAACAAGTGCTATAGACTGTAGTAGTAGTTCGCAGAAGAAGACTCTGACATCAGCTGAAGATAACCAAATTCAAAAACATGGATTTCTTATTTAGTTACAATTTAAATTTAAAAGAGTGGGATCGCAGGGCCATGGATATCCAATGAAAGGAATAGTGTTCCTTGATGAGTCATGTCTCAGTACCCTTCATCTTCATCATCATGGATATGAACGGAACTGCTTTGAGGAATGCTGGATCAGTCGCCTTAATTTGAAGAAGACGGGATCGGAGTTTCGACGTGCTATAAAAATTAGAGATTCATCTTCATGAGAAAGTATTTGTCATTTGGATCATCTTTGAGTACACTAAGAACAATTCCCTTTTCAGATTAACAATAAACATCGCTGTTAAGTCAAGAATGGGGGAAAGAAATGAAGACTCTATTGAGGAGTCAATGTTTGTGTAGAAAAAACTAATTTCCACATTCATCTCAAAATTTAAACCGATGTTATCGCTTATATCGCTACGACGTCTCTTGTATACACTGGACTCTCGCTTCATGGCTGTTTCTAGTCTACTAACACACATCCTCATTCGAATGGACACTTTTTTACACTCATGTACCAGTCACATTACTGAAAGTCCCTTAGTTTACCGTTTATGACTCTCAGTACTGAGTCCCCTTCTTCATGTCTAAAGTGGAGAACAAGGAATAATCATGAAGTGTCTTTGATAACGTTAATCGTATTCACGACGAGCTTTTTGGGATAAACAAAAACACTATGTATTCTCCCTTCAGCTGATTTTCATAATTTGACTCTTTTGATTTAAAGCAGCTGACCCTACGTATTATGAACTCTAAAAGGGTATTATTATTATTTCTGATGTTGATGCATACAAAATATATTAAATCAAGAATTGCGCGCCCTTTTTTTGAATTTTGAATATATTAGGAGTAGTAACGATTGGTTTATGATTGGTAAAATTTATAAATATATAGTATATCTAAATAATAAATTCTGCCAAATATTAACAAGTTGGCAACATGGAAAATACAGAAGAGTAGCTACCAGTTGTTTTTCCAAATTTTTCCTTTCCCTTTTGTGAGTCGAGGTTGCGAGTGGCCAAAAAAGCTTGACGTGATTATGCACAAACTCATTTATTTTTTATACCATTTCTAATGAATGATCTCAAATACAAAATATATCAAAAACATTACATAATTTACATAATTCTTTACAAGTATAATTCAATCATCAATGTTTGACAATGAGTTATTTGATTCAGATGATAGTTTCAATGAAACTGAATAACTTTTATTATACTTATACCCCAGAAGATTTTTGGCTGTTGACCAGTGTAATTAATATTCGAGTCAAGTCCGAGTCCATTTCAAAATGACTCAGGTCTCATGCTATGGCATTAGTTGCTACAAGTTTAGGGTTCTATCCTTTACAAATTTTTAATACCACTCAATGATAATAATAATCTATTCCTAAGTAAAACATCAAAATAATAAGTTACATTCCGCCCCTTCAAATGTGATCGGCTGAAATTCTGCCTTACTTCAAGTGTACCATATTTATTTATGACATTATCTCGGGCGTGCGTGTCAGCTGGACCCTTTTTATACATCACTGACCATAATAAGTATTAAATATTAGAAATTAAAGCTATAACTTCATAATAAATATTTACTTTATTAACTGTAGGATTAAGATTATTGGGATGATTCCCTTAATTCCTGAGATAATTTCAATATGGTCATTGTGTATCTCCTATTTTGTTAAAGTACGAGTTCCATCTGATGATCATCGAATCCCTCATCCCCTTCATCGTATATGAAGAACTTGCTATCGTAGATTATGGATTCTGTTGACATTTTCTTCCGTTATATGTATCTCTTGTTCCTCCCAATCACATGCAGACATTTGTGATCCAAGTATAATAACGTGACATGATGGTGGAGACATACTTTCGCTAAACTTATTTCTTAATCTTGGACAACACTTCTTTACTTTCAAATGCTGTAGTATGAATGATCAGATTTTACAGACATGTAATTGACTAAAACGATGTTGAGTTGGACATTCAAGGAAACAAGCGTCTTATTAGTGATGAAATTAAAAATATCAGAATTGTCTTCAATTACGTTCCTTGAATAAATATCTATATTTATCTCGTGATTACCAATTTAAACGTGTTGTATAATGTTTAGTTTTCTCAAGGCTTCTGTCCCAAATTCATTTAGATGACATTTCACTAACATAAGATCTTTGTTATAACTTTAAAAATTTTCATCTCCATTATCAACGATCAAGGATTTTATGCTAACTTTATGGATGAATTTATTAAATTTTTAATCGTTTATTAATATAGTAATTGCCATTAAACGTTTTCAATATATATATTTATATTTGATTTTTTCTACACTAATTATATTATCACATACATGGCTCGACATCCGTCACAACTTTTACATTTGAGGCTTCATCTTACTTTGAGTTGAAATTATTTTGTTCTAATTTGAGTTTCTGTGTATATATATTATATTTACGTATAATTTAAGCATATATTAGTATCGAATTCATTTAAAATCTTAATCACATTCTATTTTATTGTTTCGATCTAGTACTGAATAAAAAATATATATTGATTTAATGCGCTTATGCATACTGGGGTAAATTTAGAGTCAAATTTAGCTACATTGGCGGAGGAAAAGGGCTCAAGAGTTATTTGGATTGAATTTCTTGCATATATTATCCATTTTAAGGCTTCTAGTCGAAAGGAACACAAGAATTTAGGTTAATAAAGCATATACAATGTTAACAAAAAAAGAGCCCAAGTCCTCGTATAGTTATTAGTTAAAAATATATAATTTCCTGACATTGATTTCAGTTAATTTTCCGCCTCTCATCTATGGTATACATAATGTTATTATTTATTATTGATGTCTTCATTTGAATATATAATGGAGAATATCAGCTTGTAACTCAGTAAAACGTCATGACAGCTCAAGTTGCTTTACTCTCAACATTCATTAAATTGTCAGAGTTACCAGGTTGATTTTCTCTTTTTTTTATGTTACACACCCCATTAGCATATTTTTTACATTCCTAATTATGAAGAAACATGCACCGTTTACAAATATTAACACAGTTCAACAGTCAAAACTTTTACGGGGTGTAATTATAATACAAGTTATTCAGTTTTACACTCTGATTTCTAATCTGTAACTTTTTTTTTGAGAGTTCGACGGTTTTCGAGAAATCGAACCCTACTTTTAAGCTTTTCTGGCCTATTATTCAACTTCAACTTCTGCCAAGTAGAATACTTATTTGTGTATTAAAAATAATGATCCGCTAGAGTTTTTAATTCAAATTCCCTTTCCAGTCTTTGTTTTAACCTAAAGGGACTCCTGGAGGCATAGACGGTTAGAGTAGGCCCAAAAGTCGGTCAAATCCTTTATACTTAAATAATTCCTTGAATATTACAAGAAATGGATTAATAAGGAATGCCTTCAAAAGCTGAGACCCACAACTTTCAAACGAGATGTCAAGTGCCAGATAAGACTCCTTGACTAAGAAAAAATTGTCCTCCTAAATGTGTAAATTTTCATTCAATTTCGACCAAAAATTTGCTAGAAATCATAGACTAACGGTAGAGCTATTAAAGAAGAAGTACAATAGAGTGAAGTAGCAGCCCGCAGAAGGACTACAAAATCAGGTGAACGTAACAAAATTCAAAAACATTGATCTCCTTTTAATTACAAGGCAATTTCGAAGAAAGAGTGGAATCCAATATCAAATGAGAGGAATATTGTTCCTTGATGAGTCATCATAGGGACTTTTAAAAAGGATCTCAGCATCCGGTGTCCCTTCTACTTCATCATCATGGATATGGATGGAACTGTATTGAGAAACACTTCATCCACATCCTTAATTTGGAGAAAACGGGATCGGAGTTTCGACTAAAACGTGTTATAATATCAGAGATTCATCTTCATGAGAAAGTATTTGCCATTTGGATCATCTATGAGTGTACTAAGAACAATTACTTAGAACTTTGTTGACCTTGCCTAATTACTTTCCATATTACCTAAACCTATTATTACACATTAAGGAACTTAGATAGAAGCAGTCTTATTATTATTTAAAAAATTCCGACTGTAATAACTTCTACTATTTTAAACCCAATTTTTTTTAAATGGCGAGACGACATCCAATAAACTATGGTAGATTCATCAAATTTTCAATCATAAAAACCTTAGAAGAAAAAATGCCTCACCTTATAAGTGTGACAATAGTAAAAAATCTATGCCAAGATCGCTGTTGAATGAAGAATGGAGAAAGAAATTAAGACTCAATTAAGGAGCCCATGTTTTTATGTTAGAAACTAATTTACACATTCATCTCATAATTTAATCCTATAATATCGCTTATATCACTACAACGGCTCATGCATACACTGGACTCAAGCTCTGTGGCCGTTTTTAGCCTACTAGCACACATTCTCATTAAAATGGACACTTCTTTACACTAATATGCTTCTCACATTACTAAAAGTCCCTTAGTTTACCGTTTATGTCTCTCAGTACTGAGTCCCCTTCTTTATGTCTAAAGTTGAGAACAAGAACAATCATGAAGTGTCTCTGTTAAAGTCAATCGTATTCTAGACAAAATTCATTTATTTTTTATACCATTTCTAATTAGAAATTTTATGTTTTCCATGAATTAGTTATATTGAAGAGATTTAGTATTTTAATTTACCAACATATCAAAAAACATAACATATCTTATATAATTCTTTAAGATTTTAAATATAATTTCAAAGAGACTATCGATGTTCGGTAATAGATTTACCCTTGAACTTCTTTTCAGGTTCATCACGGTACAACATCCAACAATAATCTCCCATCATGCTTGCATTCTAAAACCCTTTATATCTTGTTTCCATTTTTTTAATATATTAATGAAAAAAATCATCACTAATAGCTCCTAAATTGTAAAGGGAAATGATCTATATGTGAATATAGAAAATGAATTTTGAGAGACATCCGACATCCAAATTTTTCATAGTACCTAAGGAGTTTTTTCACACCATCTTTGTATTGTGGCGACTTATTGTTGCCGAGAAAGTTTTCAAAAACTTACTTGAAGGACTTCCATGAATTTTTTTTCTGATGTTATAAGAGTGTTTCTGAAATCATTTTCATAAAGAACTTTTCTTATCTCTGGTCCCACAAATATACCTTCTTTCATACTAGCGTTGCTTATATAAGAGCATTTCTTACACAGATATTAAAATTCTTTCGGAATCGTCTTTTGCCATTTCTTTAACAAAATTATTTATTTAGCCAAGTTTTAAATGAATAGTAGGTAAAATAATTTTTTTAGGATTTACTAAAGGCTTAAATTGTTGCACATATGTTTTACGTTGTCCATTCACGCTTTACATAATGCTTCCCAGTTGCTCTACTATCCCAAAGACAAAAAAAAACAAAACAATACTTTGTAAAACCTCCTTGCAGGCCCATGAGTATACCGATAACCTTTAAATCTCCACATAGGTGGTGCCACATATGGTCTTGGTAATTTATTGCTTTGAGTATAATGTCCATGTTGGTATAAGACTCTCTTAGCTGAACAGAATGAGCAATAGGGATAGAAGGCTTATTATTACCATTATGAAGAAGGACAGCTTTTAAACTTGTCATTGATGCATTTATTAAAAGCCGCCGATCAGATGGATCATATTCTTGCGATAGGTCATCAAACAATCCTTTAACATCATTGCAATAGCAAAGTGGCCCATCAACACTGCAAAATGAGGATAACCTATCACTTCTATTTCTGAAATAGCTCACTTTAACATTTCTATTGCATAGAAACTTTTTTTTCAACTTAGAAGCAAGAAGTTCCGAATCCTATTTGGAAAGTGACAAATCTCTACAAAGATCACACAATTCTTCCTGAGTTAATTGCTGTGGCAACTCTTCCTCAGGATGATAGTGTGTTAGGGGATTCAACATGCAAACCTATAGCACTTTCATCATCCTCCGGCAAAATTGGAGAATGTACGTCGGGATAATCGATCCAGCGTTCCTCAAAGCAGTTCCATCCATATCCATGGTGATGAAGATGAAGGGATGCCAGGTGATGAGACACTCTTTATAAAGACTCTATGATGACTCATAAAGGAACACTATTCCTTTCATTGGATATCCATGGCCCTGCGATCCCACTCTTTCCTCGGAGTTGCCTTGTAATTAAATAAGAGATCCATGTTTTTGAATTTGGTTATTTTCAGCTGATCTCAGAGTCTTCTTCTGCGCACTACTACTACAGTCTATAGCACTTGTTTTTTAATAGATCTACTGTGAGTCTTATATTTCTAGCGAATTTTTGCTCAAAATTGGATGAAAATTTACACACTTTGATGAACGATTTCTTCAAAGTTAAAGGCTCTTATCGGGCGCTTGACATCTTTTTTGAAAGCTGTGGGTCTAATCTCTTTAATGCATTCCTTATTAATCCATTTCATGTAATACTCAAGGAGTTATTTAAGTACAAAGGATTTGGCTTACTTTTGGGCCTACTACAGCACCCTACGCTCCTAGCAGTCCTTTTAGTTCAAAACAAAGACTGGAAATATAATTTGCATTAAATACACTAGCAAATTATCTTTTTTAATGCTCAAAATTTGTATCCTACTAGGCTTAAATTGAAGTTGGAAAATAGGTCAAAAAAGCTAAAAAAGTAAGGTCCGATTTCTCGAAAATCTTAGGACTCTCGAAAAAATAATTACAGATTTGAAACTAGCGTGCAAAACTAAATAACTTTTATTATGCTTATACCCCTTAGGTTTTTATGACTGTTGACCAGTTTAATTAACATATTAGTAATAGCATACAGTGATAGTAAGTAAACAAACTCCAAACTTGTAACACCAGAAAATTAATAATAAGTTATAATTGAATTTAATGAACCTTATGATTGTTTTCAGTAATCAAAGTTATGAAGGTTCAAGTGAATAATGGAATATTTATGGAATTTCAAGCTTAGTTACATCTTTCATTGACTCTAAGCCACACCTTTAATAATGGTACAAAACATCAATTCCTTCAATACCTCAAGTAATCACTCTGCTAGAATTACTATGCCATTTTGTCACTTACATTTAATGAATCAGTCAATCCATGTCTCGAAAAAAAGTTAAATCAAAAAAGAAAAAGCCAACTTAAATGTTGGAGAGTCAATATTGAGCGTAAAAGGCATAGCTTAACTTATATATTAAGATCCGACAAGAGTGTACCCCTGTAACTTCGAAACAGTGAAAGTGGCACTCGATGCAATTATTGATGTTCGGTAAATATAGATGCTTCAAGAAGAACAGATAACATCATTTGCACATTTTGATAACATGATTAATACTACTCAAGAGATTTTTGAGCCAGGGCACTCTTCCACAATATTCTTAGTCCTCATTTTTATTACCTGAGGGAAGAAGTAAAACAATCACATGGAAGCGAATAAATTGCCCTAAGATGTATGGGGGGCTCGGATTGTAGCCATTCAGAATTTTTTGGAGACTTTTGGTTTTCAAGTGGTTTAAACGAATTCTTGAAGAGGGAACTGTCTGGAATGAGATAATAGGGGAGAAATATAAAGAGGGGAAGTGAAAGGTTTCAGAAGATGCTAGAGGTAAGGGTCCGTTCAAAGTTCTTGATTTGACAATGGCTATTAGTCCATTTTGGAAGGAATGTCGGGAGTCTAATGAAGAACTGGTGAGAAGAGCCCGTGAAAGATAATGAGTTCTTTTATTTTCCTTTTCTTCTGTGAGGACGTGTGCACTTAGCTCCGTGTCAATAATTCTAAATTGATTGATATAGAGTGCTAGGCTAAGGTGTTTGTGTTGCTTCGTATGTACGGTGCTTTTCTCCCTTCATTACTTAAAAATTAATTAGTGCTTACCGTGCTTTATAAGGACGTAAATTAGCTAATTACTGCTTGAGGGGACCGCCTACGTCACTCTTCTGGAGGGTAACGTCATCACTTCTTCTCCTTTTTTCAATAAAAGAAGATGCTAAGTCAGGATCCCCCTCCTGAGAATCAACCGCATCAACAAGATCGGGAAGTACATAGAATGGAGAGAGCTAGTTCAGAACCGTGTTTTGAGAGAATACCAGCTCATCAAGCTCATCAAGGTCAAGAAGTTCACAGTATGAATCAGACTGTGAATGAGAAGGAGGAGAGTGGAGAAGACAAGGGAAGGAAAGGACCCCAGCAAGACACAAATAAAAGTCTTGATAACCGGCGCGCCATCAAGGGGGGTCAGGGAGAGGAAGAAGAATGAATAAAAATGAAAGTTCAAGATAACAGTTACGCGGGCAGAATGAAAATAAACATGCGTAAGAATATTTCTATCAACCCAGTGTGGGAAAAAATCTACTTGGACTGGAAAGACAAAAATAACGCCATCTTGAGAGGATTTACCCCCAAACTTAAACACTACAAAAAGATATTTGACAAACTGCCTATCAGTGAAGAAGACATTTATAGAATAAATGATTGCAAAAGTGGAGCAGGTTTCATTATATTTACTCTTAAACGGCCTACCAACATAATATCAAAGTTTGAGGGTGTCAACTCATGCATTGAAGTTGAAAATGATGTTTGGTGCAGCGTTAGAGGCCTTGAAAACCTTCGACGTGCACAAAGCCCAGTGGAAGTAATAGTAAAAAATGGATCAGAAACAGATCTGGTCCACTTAAGAGAGATCATGCGCAACTATGGTGAAATAATAGGAGCCATTGAAAATGTCCCCCACTCTTTTGACCCTGAGGATGAACAAGAGGCGGAATTTTTAAAAACGATAAATAGAATAATGTCTGGGAAACTAAAGTTCAAAATCAAACCCAAAAGGAAGCTTCCTGCCATCATCCCAGTAGTGGGAAGAAAAGTGGAGCTGATTTCTAACATGCAAGAAATACAATGCTTCAAATGCATGAAGTTTGGACACATAAAGGCCAAGTGTACAAGGAACAGTAAAATAAAATACGCAGAATTCGAAAACTACTTCCGAAAACAACTAGGACTCCCTACCCGTATCCAAGGATCGATTGAGCAGAACATTGTGGAACAAGCTGTTCGGGAAGAGGAATTGGAGGAAGAGGAAGAAGACGAATGTAGTCACTCACTGTCATCAGAAGTCCTTGTGGAGGAAAATAAGGGTTTACGGGCGGAAGAGAATAAAGAGGGAACAGGTGAAGACTCAAACGAGGAAGCCGAAGACTCAAATATTACACAGGAACCAAAACTGAGAGCTGATTGGAAGCTAGTTCTACGAAAAAGACAAAAACCTCCTAAATCATAACAAAAACCTTCCAAAAGGAATTTGCGAAGCCCCCAAGAAGAAAATAAAAAGCGCCCACGTGAAAACGAAGGACATTTTCATGAGGACTGCATCAGTTCAGATGGATTTCAGGTCCGCCCAACTACATGAAGAAGAAGACACGCCAAATCGATTTTAAAAGTAAGACCTCCTCTTGTATTTTTTCGCTTTTAAAATCAGCTGTATCCCATAATTTTAAAGGTGCTGTTTTTTTTTTTTTTTTATTTGAGCCATGGAAAGAAACACTTCTAAATTAAATTTTATATCAGCAAACGTAAATTCAATTCATGACAAACGTAAACGAAAGGATGTTATTAATCACCTTTTATCTTTTGATCCTGATGTTCTATCGATGTGCGATACACGTATGAGACAAATCGATGTACAAAATTGTAGATTTCGAGGTTACGACGTTTTTAATGCTTCTGCAGTGAACAAATTGGCTAAACATCCCTCAAGGGGGGTTTTATTGCTAGTTAAGAACAGTCTAGAAGCTACATACGTAGAAAGTGACCAACAGGGCAACTTCTGCGTATTGACTTTTGAATGGAAGGGGAAAAGAATAAAAATTATTTCTATATATGGGCCTAACAGAGGCGATCCTTCTTTTTATAAATTGATTAGCTCCCGATTTACTCATAATGACGGTCTTAATAAGGAGCATTTCATATTAATGGGCGACTTTAATATTGTCCTAGATCAAAAGAGAGACACGTTAAACTATTTAAATAATAACAATGTACAGGCGGGAAGGGAGGTAAAAAATATCATAAATAAACACCAACTGTTTGACGTAGCACTAAAATTTAGCTCATTACCTGCTCATACCTTTTCAATGAAAAGGGATTGCAACATATCTAAAAGCTACCGTCTTGATTACTTTTTAATATCGGATGGACTTCTTTCAAACGTGTGCGATTATCATGCATTACCGCCCCATCAGTCAGACCATTGCCCCATATTTATGTCACTCATCCACCAAAAGAGCAACTATAAACAACATTGGCACCTCAATACAACATTGTTGGAGGATTCCACGGTTGATGATAAAATACAAAATATAATAAGAGATAAAATCTCCAAGTTAATTGAATCCCCCAAGAAATCTCCTTCCTTAACTCTAAAGCTAATCTTGGACGCATCAAGAAAAGAATATATAAAGCTGGGTTCTAAATTAAGCGAAGAAAGAAAAATTAAGTTGGAACAACTATCTAGAGGGAGAGACAACGGAAGTAATGGAGTACAAGAAAATGAAGAACTAGATAGAATAATTGAGACAATTTCAAATGGCCATCTAATTAGAACTGGATTTACATGCTTAAATTGAAGTTGAAGTTGGAAAATGGTCCAAAAAAGCTAAAAAAGTAGGGACCGATTTCTCGAAAACCGTCGGACTCTCGAAAAAAGAATTACAGATTTGAAATCAGTGAGCAAAACTGAATAACTTTTATTATACTTATACCCCAGAAGATTTTTGGCTGTTGACCAGTGTTATTAAATAATATTAATTAATGAGATCTTAATTATTTATATGTCAAATTTATTTATAGAGAATACTCAATCATTGACTACATATTGTCCATAATCCTTGATAAAAGTTCATTCAAAATCCCCATCAACCAACGCCAAGAGACAGCAAAGGGGGAAAGAATGCATTCTAGAAATGTAGAAGCCTAAGGAAGATTTTGAGGAGACTAATTTGAGTGACTGAGAATATAAGATATAATATTTAGTATGTAAACCAGGAGCAATGCACAGGGTCATGTGGATGTCAAGATTCTTTATTCAAATATGGGCTACGATTCCATTCAAAGCTATGAATCAAAGTGGCGAAATGAAAATCATGCGATTAATTTATCTCCAAATTTAGACGAACGAAACGACCTGTTTTGCCCGCTAGGGGCTCTAAACATGTCATTAATTACTCCATCATCAGAGAAAAAAATAAAAAAAACTAAACGAATTTGTTTTTTATATTTACTACAATTGGTAGCTTCCTTCACATTCTGCGTCAACCACCCCATGATCTGATTTGTACTTTTACAAGCTTCTACAAATTTATAAGGATGCAAATTAAACCATTTTAAAAAGTTACTTAAAAGCTTTTGATAGGCATTTGTGGTATTCAAAATAAGAGATGGTTGTTAAGGCACTGTTCAGCTACAGAGTACCTATAAACGAGTGTCGCTGTTTTGCAGATGCTATACTAGACATAAAAACTGACTAGTTGCCATGCATACTAAATACTGTAGTAGTTCTGAATATGGAAAGCTGGCATTTCAAAAAGTTATGAAGAGGACAACCCTAGCTAGCCTCATGAATGATGATCCAATGTCCACGATAGACCGTCATAATATGACTTTTTTTCAAAAAGAATCTTTTAACTAATGAAAAAAAATTTCAAGAAAAAAGAATGTTCTAATCTTGCAAAATAATTTTTGTGTTATTCACATCAAGAGTTCTCATTTGATACCAAACATATCAAGTTTTGAGGCAAAGTACGAAAGTTAAGATTATTCTATGCATTTAATGGCTCAAACAATTATAATAAGGTCTTGGTGGCCTGGGCAACTGGCAACATCCAATTTTGTTAATTTTTTTATACATACTTGTGTGACCAAGTCTCACATTTGATGGAATAGGTATAAAAAATCTAACAACAATTTAAAAATTATGGGGCGTATGATGCACCCTAATATTCAACCCCGTGCATATTTACAAGTAACAATTTGTGCTAGCAAGTGGAAAAATGAATATTTGAAAAAACACTGTCTGACTCTTTTCTCAGAGTCTAAAAAAGTGATAAATTATTAAAAGTATTCATTCCGCGATTAACTACTTTACCTCTATTTATTTATTTTTTTAATAATATAAAAAGATGATTCTCAGTATAACAACAAAAGATTGTGATGAACCAACTAATCCACACAATCGAGGATGAAATTGAAGATACACCTGAACGAGATTAAACCTCATACGGTCTTTACTTTTATACCCTGTTGAAGCTCCTTCGGGTCAAATTGACCCATGGATATATTTTTCATACAAAATATAAATTAGAACAAATTTTTACGTAAATTTAGTTGATTTATTTTCTTTTTTAGTTGCTAATGATTAAGATGATATATATATATTTATATAAAGAATCCTTCCAAGATCCACAAACCTGGCAACGCTTCCTTTTAGTCTCCTAAATATAAATACATTTACGGGTCGTTTTTTAGAATGGCAAAAGGTTATTTACTTTAGAGTTTTGATGTTGGTACTGTGTAAGACTAGGACTTGGAAGAGGAGAGACATCCAGCATTCTCTACATACTCTTCACGTACGGAGTTGCAAGCGCATTGCCTAAGGTTTCAAGAAATATGCACTTCTTGTATAGTTTCTTCTTCTTCCAATCTGGATTTATTTCCATCCATATTGTGAAAGCATTATAAACTGAAACATCCAGCATATTGTAAAATATAACCATAGGCCAACTTAGTGTTTTTCTTTGGCTTGAGTAGCACGCAAGTAGTTTATCTAAATTATCAACACCACCTTTGTTCGAATTATAATCAAGAATGATATCAGGCTTACGATCTTTTCTACTAGTAATTACACCGCCCCTATGTTGTGTGCTCATAAAAACAACGCTTTTATCCTGTTTCGGTGTGTAGGAAACGAGGCTGGTTACGTTTGGGAATAAAAAAATTGAACAATTTACTTGTCTCCCTTTCAAATTTAAGATTTTTTTGGAAGAACAGTTCTATTTTTTTGAATATTATCAATCATCTTCAATTATTTTTTTTGGAGTATTTTTTGTTTAAGGCAATAAGATGTAAAAAAAAGTTATCACAAATAATATTGTGACCACGTAGACCCTGAGACATGTCCAGGACTACCCGCTTCCTTTGATTTTTTTTTTTTTTTTTGTGCACTTTCCACACTTAACTTACCAGTGTAAATTTGCGTGTTCTACGCATAAGAATGCACTGCATCACATGCAGTCCAAATTTTAATCCCATACCTAGCAGGTTTTGAAGGGATGTATTGTCGAAAAGGACAGTGACCTCTGAATCCAACAAGACGCTTGTCCACAGTTACATTAGCCCAGGATTGTAAGAGTAGGAAAGCCTCTCTATCTGTTTATACTATATTTCGCGGATCGGAGCCAATTTATTTGTCTGACGTCTATGTGTCTTGTTTGGCGGTCGTCGAATCGAAGAACTCTGGACAAAATTTTGAACTTCTTCAATGGCATAATCGTACGAAATACTGGTCTTCCTGTTTCAAGGGTCCAAAGACATTCGGTTGCCTCTCCTTTTGATCTATATCTACCTGCAAGAATAAGGATCCCAAAATAGGCATTTATTTCTAATTTGCTGATAACCGATCACTCATAACCGAAGAGCGTCCCCCTTCAAAATTTGTCATATCTAATATTATTTTTTGAATAGAGTCAGATAAGAAGAGCTCAAATGAAGATTGTATTTCCAAAACATGGCTAACTGCAAATCTTGTAGGACCAGGTTTCATTTTGATTATATCTTCTGATTTTAGAGAAGGCTATCGTGCAGGTGAATTTGCCCACTCTATTTTTCCTTTCTTGAATATATTAATAATTTGATTTGATTCAAGTGGATGCGGTAATAATTCTGAGTCCACGTCCGTAGAAGATTCTGATGTTGATTGAAAGTCCAAATTGGGTTCAATATCAGATGAATCAACGCTCTCATCCTCACTTTGGTCTAGGCTTTCTTTTTTCTTTTTTTTTTGTACCGAAGTACAACTATATTTCAATTTTTGTGTCTAATTTATAATTATGCTTTAATATCAAAAATACATACACACAAAATCATACAATACTTTTCATTAATTAGTTTATCAAAAAGGTAAAATATGAACAGTTTTATCTTTTAAATTAAGAGTACTAAAACTTTCCTAATATATCTGCAACAAAGTTTTCAAAATCGTTAGGGAGGTGTCTTTGTTGATGGAAATTTATATAATATGTTAAAAGTTTATGTTATCAAAAAATTTATCTCATTTTGCATTGGGCCAATGTACAAATAAAGGAAATCATTGGGTTTTAAAACAATTTTGAATTTTTGAAAAACTTCAATAGAAATTTGTCTCTTACTAATCTTCACTTTGTTCAGAATTTGTTGGATCTTTGCAATTATAAACTCAACTTTAAAAGTCTCTTAGTGTTTAGGTGATGTTGCAATGAGCCAGTTCGAAGGGCACAGCACAACGTTATAGGCCTCAAGAATCTCATTATCAACCATTTTAATGAGGGGGTCAATTTAAGGCAGTAAAAGAGAAAATGAAAAGCTCCAGCTTCGATTTACACCTGTGACAAAAACGTTCATCTGCAATAGCCTCAAATTTACACGTATAAAGTGAGGATGTGGCAATTCTATATCGTTACCATATTTGGTACAAATCTGTTAATGGGTTTCTCATGATCGTCACTTGGTTCAATTGAGTTAACTCAAAATTGAGACCAAATCTCCTCAACCTTTTTTTCCACTGTATTTTTGGACCCTTATTACCCTGGCTTTTCATCAAACCTACACGGATTAATTTACTTGGAAGACCTCCCAGAGCTATTTACATAGAAATTGCTGGATCGCAACCTCTTTTTAGCTCTCGAACATAATATATAATCACCAATTTGAAGTTTGCCCCCGGTACATCAACTCTCGACGATGTACCATAATTTATCATATCTTCACTATTTTTCCCTTTTTTTAGAACCAAGGTCAAAATTCTTCATTCATAAAATTGGGAATGAATCCTTTTTTCGAAAATGTCATCAAAGACCTGCTCCAGTATCGGAGCTAATTGCAAATCAAAAGTCTTAAAGAACTCAAAAGGAAGCTCAGAAGGTCCAGGAGATCTAAATTTTTTCTTGTAGCTTCGAATGAAGTCCAGTATGTCACCCTGATTTATTATAGTCTATATCTTTAAAAATATCCTCATTCATACAACTTACATGGCTATCTTTTATAGTACTAACTGAATCTAAGAATTCGGACAGGAGTGGTTTCCACTTGGTGGGGTCCTTGATAATCTTCCAAGAGTAACATAAGTCATATATTTTAACAGCAGTGCAAACAGGCCAACTATACAGCTTTCAGTAAAAATTACACACTTCCTTTGACACCTCAGCAGGATCCTCAAATACATCACCAGATGTCAATTTCAAGCAGGATAATTTTTTACCTCTGTGCGACTTTTCTAAGTGCTTAAAGGAAAACTTTCACTTAACATTAAGATCAGTTATTCTTCTTCTTAATCTAACTTTGCCTTTACTCTCATATTATGTAATTTCCTCTAATTTTGCGTTGTGTAACTGCACACTCATCAACAATTTCTTCCAACTGTCTCCTCACTCTTTTCCTTTCTAGGGCAGCTTCTTTACCCCATCGTATAAATATCATTCTAACACTTGATTCAATATTTTTCAGCATCTCCCATGGTTAAATATTTTCAGATTCTAATCTTAATCTGATATGATTAATTACCTTTGATATCTCATCTCGAGTTTCTATCGAGTCTAAGAGCGGCACATTTAGTTTCCAGAACAAACTTTTGGTTAACAATGATTCCTGAAAGTAGAAATTAGTGAACAGCGATCAAAAGTATATGATGGCACGACGTTGAAATCTTCTAGAATGTTTTGACAATCGAAGAGTCGAAAGAATGTAGTCAAGTCGGTCATGTATCTCTCTACCCAACTTTTTTCCCATGTGAAATGTCATTTTAGGGGATGCCTCATCTGATATCAGACTTAGATCGCATAGGTTTTTATACATGATGGCTTCTTCCAGCTCTCTTTCGTTGATTTTATTATTTGACCCACAGTATCCTCTTGTATCTCTCTCTGATCTAGGATTAATATTCAAATGTCATAAGAAAATGCATTCTTTTCTGTGTGCCAGTGAGTATTTTTTTGAAAATATTAGAGAACCAACCCCTACAATCCTAATTAATTCTGCCGATTGCATATAAAGTCGTTCTAATCCCAAGCAAGTCAAAATTTACAACCACATAGTTTCCCTCCGTATTAGAAGCTATTTGTTGAGGATTCACATATTATTTTATTAAGACCAAAATACCTCTGGATGGGTGGGACAGTGCTCTAGAAGCTTTAGCAAAAAAACCTGCATGTGAGTGTGGAAGAATGTGTGATATGTTGGAGACGTCGTCAATTCTTGTATCGATTAGGACAATCACGTCTGGTAGTGCATAGGCTTTTATGTAGGTAAACAATTTTTTTGCCCTTAATATCAATGAAATTGAATTCACATAAAAGTCACCAAACTAGTCATTGTGTTGTAAAAAAATGATATTTATGCCTTTTTAGTGTTTGATTTTTTTATCCGTACCCTTCCAAATGACCGACGTGGAGCCTTTTTTATAGTGTAGAGTTTTTTCGATGTGTATCCATAGTTTGTTTGAGAGGGTCCATCAGCACATGTGTCATGGAGCGGATATAATCTATATCATTCCAATCACCTTGGGTGACCTTCCTTGATGGAGAGGGAGACACTGGGCAACTCAGCGATTGGGCCCACTCTGGGTATAGGAGGGGTGGGATATTTTGTGCTAGGGTATGCGTATGACTTTTCAAGGGCAGATCCAATTTGTTCTCAGAAGATATCTCCCAATGGGAAGCTATTTCTAGAGTGGTCTCTCCAACGTTATATCTGGATATATCTTTTATATAAGTTAAAAAAATAACTATCCCCATAATGGCTTCATCGAAACCAAGTTGCTACAAATCTTTTAGGAGATACAGAACGATGAAGCGTATAGAACCCGAGGAAATTAATTTTCTTATCGCATATTCTGCTGTGCACTTGTTACAAGTCATACAGTACACACAACTTACTCTTATTTATATATTTCGATTGCAGCCAGAAAGCTGAAGAACAAGGTAAACGAACTTCGACAAGTTTTTGTGTACTTTTGAATTCAATAATAATATTATATTTATATTATAGTCCACTTTAAACGGTATTTCATAAATATTGATATGTATATAATTACACTGGTCAACATTCAAAAATTCTAAGGAGTATAAGTATAATAGAATTTATAATAAACAATAATTACTTTTAAAATTATGACCAATGTTTTTGAAAAGCTAATCTTTTAAAATCATTTTGAAAATACAAATAATTTTATAATTGATTGCTATTTATATGTAAAGTTATGACGAATTACAAAATATTTTAAAATTTATCTGGGTTTTCCACATAAATTGAAATCAATCGTACAACTATTTGTAGATTTGATACGATGATTTTTTCACAAGGTTGATCACCTTTTTTAAAATGCTTGAACGCGAAGGTGCTTAGCATTTTAAGGTTCCAAATTAGTCAACTTTTGAAAAATCGGTTGTAATAAGGTTATTAAAAAAAATTTAAAAAACATAGGTAATGTCTCCTACCTATATTAAATTATTGTCATAAATTGTATTCTCCAAAATTGCTTTTGATGATTTAATTACAAGCAGTTAGGCTACGAGTACTTTTAAAGCAATACTTTATAACTTTTTTAGTAAGATTATAATTGTAAGATATATTTTTAACAATTTGAGTAAATAATAATGAAAAACCCAAAACCCCTCCCACGAAACAATTGTACTTAGTTGTTTAAACTTATATTATAGTCCCTTTGAAACGGTATTTCATATGTATATAATTACACTGGTCAACAGTCAAAAATCATAAAGGTTATAAGTATAATAAAATTTATTTAATTTTGCATGCTGATTTCAAATCTGTAATTATTTTTTCGAGAATCCTAAGGTTTTTGAGAAATCGGACCTTACTTTTTTAGCTTTTTTGACCCCTTTTCCAACTTCAACTTCAATTTAAGCCATAAGGATACAAATTTTGAGCATTAAAAAATGATAATTTAATAGTGTATTTAATGCAAATTACATTTCCAGTCTTTTTTTTTTAGCTAGAGAGGCTCCTAGGGGCGTAGAGTGCTTAAATAACTCATTGAATATTACATGAAGTGGATTAATAAGGAATGCATCAAAGAGCTTTGACCCCCAGCTTTCTTAACTGAGGATAAATCGTTTATCTAAATGTGTAAATTTTCATTTAACTTTGAGCAACCGTGAGTCTTTGATTTCTAGCAAATTTTTGGTCGAAATTGAATGAAAATTTACAAATTTATATGGACGATTTTTTCATAATTTTTTCAGGAGTCTTCTCGGGCACTTGACATCTTGTTTGAAAGTCGTGGGTCTCAGCTTTTGAAGGCATTCCTTATTAATCCATTTCACATAATATTCAAGGAATTATTTAAGCACAAACGTTTTCGCCGTCTTTTGGGTCTACTCTAGTCCCCTATGCGTCCACGAGTCCCTTTAGGTCAAAATAGAAACTGGAAATTTGATTTGCATTAAAAAAACACTAGCGAATCATTATCTTTTAATACACAATAAGAGTGGGCTTAAATTGAAGTTGAAGTTGGGAAATGGGCCAAACTAGCTCAAAAAGTAGGGTCCGATTTCTCAAAAACTGTCGGAAAAAAAAATTGCAGATTTGAAATTAGTGCACCAAACAGAATAATTTTTATTATTCTTATACCCCTTAGGATTTCTAACATTTCAAATTTGTTGACCTGTGTTATTTAAAATAAAATTTTAATATACAGTCAAACCTGGTCTAACGGTCAAATTTCAAGCAAATCGGGATTGTAAGAATCAAAGAAAGAGAAAATCAACCTGGTAACTCTGACAATTTGATGAGGAAGTAGCTTGAGCTGTCATGACGTTCTACTGAGCTACATGCTGCTATTCTCCTCCATATATACAAATGAAGACATCAATAATAAATAATAACATTATGTATACCATAGATGAGAGGCGGAAAATTAACTAGAATTAATGTCAGAAAATCATATCTATTTAGCAAATAAGCCGTAAACTAATAATTATTTCGAGGACTTGGGCCCTTTTTTGTTAACATCGTATATGCTTTATTAACCTAAATACCTGTGCTCCTTTCAACTAGAAGCCTTAAAAATGGGTAATATATGCAAGAAATTCAATCCAAATAACTCCTTGAGCCCTCTTCCTCCGGCAATGTAGCTAAATTTGACTCTAAAATTACCCCAGTATGCATAAGTGCATTAAATCAATATATATATTTTATTTAGTACTAGATTGAAACAATGTAATTGAATGTTATTAAGACTTTTAATGAATATATACATAGAAACTCAAATTAGAACAAAATAATTTCAACTCAAAGTAAGATGAAGCCTTAAATGTAAATAATCTAAGGGATGTCGAGCCATGTACGTGATAATTTAATTAGTGAAGAAAAAATTATATATTTATATATTGAAAAAGTTTAGTGGCAATTACAAAATTAATAAACGATTAACAATTTAATAAATTCATACATAAAGTAAGAGTAAATAAATTATCTAATCGAGTTAGCATAAAATCCTTGATCGTTGATAATGGAGATGAAAATTTTTAAAGTTATAACAAAGATCTTATGTTAGTGAAATGTCATCTAAATGAATTTGGGACAGAAGCCTTGAGAAAACTAAACATTATACAACACGTTTAAATTGGTAATCACAAGATAAATATAGATATTTATTCAAGGAACGTAATTGAAGACAATTCTGATATTTTTAATTTCATCACTAATAAGACGCTTGTTTCCTTGAATGTCCAACTCAACACCGTTTTAGTCAATTACATGTCTGTAAAATCTGATCCTTCATACTACAGCATTTGAAAGTAAAGAAGTGTTGTCCAAGATTAAGAAATAAGTTTAGCGAAAGTATGTCTCCACCATCATGTCACGTTATTATACTTGGATCACAAATGTCTGCATGTGATTGGGAGGAACAAGAGATACATATAACGGAAGAAAATGTCAACAGAATCCATAATCTACAATAGCAAGTTCTTCATATACGATGAAGGGGATGAGGGATTCGATAATCATCAGATGGAACTCGAACTCCAACAAAATTGGAGATATACAATGACCATAATGAAATTATCGCAGTAGTGGAGGAATACAGGGAAAATCCTACAGTTAATATAATTAATATTTATTATAAAATCATAGTTTAGTTTCTAACATTTATAACTTATTATGGTTTAAGTTGGCCATTTGAGCATTTTCCAAACTCTTCGTAGGACCATAGATTTGGAGAAGCCTTTAGAGCAATGACAACTCTGATGGACGAAGGTTTCGTCCTTAGAGTAATTGCCTTGTAGGAAACAAGGGTTTTGGAGTAGTCCATAAAGGCAACGTCGAACACATCGATGCACGGAGAATTGAAATCCTCGTAAATCCAAACATGTTCACATCTATATTCGACGATTCATTCCAATAGGCATTTTATTGATATAATTGATTTTTTTTTTCAGCGGAGTATTACACGTGTTACACAAACCATGAGAGATCTTTACTATCAGGTAGATGTTCTCCCATCATTAATAAAGGAAAAATGATAACAGCTTTGGAAAACAAAAAGTACTGTTGAAAGTACCGACCCCATGAAATCTCTTGTGCGAGATTTTGCTTGAAATTTACATTCCTAGTCATATCCAGTTCCCACACAGGAAATTTATAACTATGGATGTGAAAAAAGAACCCAGCTCCAATGCCCGCCCGAGATCACGTTATAAAAAATATGGTACTCTTGAAGTAAGGCAGAATTTCAGCCGATCACATTTGAAGGGTCGGAATGTAACTGTCATTATTTTACTTAAGAACATATTATTATTTAGTGGCATTAAAAATTTTTAAAGGATAGAACACTAAATTTGTATAACTAATGCCATAGCATGAGACCTGAGTCACTTTTGCATGGACTCGAACTTGAATTCAAAATTATTTAATATTTAATCAATAGTAATAGAGTATAAACTCTAATATGTTTTTGTCGAGATTGCCCTCAAAATTACCACACTTATACACATAAGTGAATCCTATAATTTATATTACATATTTAAGAAACACATATAATTGCATGTACTAAAGTGCTCCGACCGTCAATTGTGATTCTGAGAGGGGCTTTTGCATGATGAGGGGATGTACTTTTATCTAATGTCAAAATTAAAGTTTAGGTCTTCTTTGTATCTTCATGAACTTTATTATTCCATTTTTATATTTTTCATTTATTTGTATTAGATGTTTCTATTTTTTAAAATATATTCAATCGATTCAGTGACTTGTTATAGTAGTCGATTTAAATGTAATTAATTCCCTGACAATTATTTCTTATTACAAAATGTTTTACTTTTGATTGTTTGAAGTCTCTATAATAGTTTTAAATGATAATTAAATTGTTGAATAAAAAAAGAATATTATCAATCATCTTCAATTATTTTTTTTGGAATATTTTTTGTTTAAGGCAATAAGATGTAAAAAAAAAGTTATCACAAATAATATTGTGACCACGTAGACCCTGAGACATGTCCAGGACTACCCGCTTCCCTTGATTTTTTTTTTTTTTTTGTGCACTTTCCACACTTAACTTACCAGTGTAAATTTGCGTGTTCTACGCATAAGAATGCACTGCATCACATGCAGTCCAAATTTTAATCCCATACCTAGCAGGTTTTGAAGGGATGTATTGTCGAAAAGGACAGCGACCTCTGAATCCAACAAGACGCTTGTCCACAGTTACATTAGCCCAGGATTGTAAGAGTAGGAAAGCCTCTCTATCTGTTTATACTATATTTCGCGGATCGGAGCCAATTTATTTGTCTGACGTCTATGTGTCTTGTTTGGCGGTCGTCGAATCGAAGAACTCTGGACAAAATTTTGAACTTCTTCAATGGCATAATCGTACGAAATACTGGTCTTCCTGTTTCAAGGGTCCAAAGACATTCGGTTGCCTCTCCTTTTGATCTATATCTACCTGCAAGAATAAGGATCCCAAAATAGGCATTTATTTCTAATTTGCTGATAACCGATCACTCATAACCGAAGAGCGTCCCCCTTCAAAATTTGTCATATCTAATATTATTTTTTGAATAGAGTCAGATAAGAAGAGCTCAAATGAAGATTGTATTTCCAAAACATGGCTAACTGCAAATCTTGTAGGACCAGGTTTCATTTTGATTATATCTTCTGATTTTAGAGAAGGCTATCGTGCAGGTGAATTTGCCCACTCTATTTTTCCTTTCTTGAATATATTAATAATTTGATTTGATTCAAGTGGATGCGGTAATAATTCTGAGTCCACGTCCGTAGAAGATTCTGATGTTGATTGAAAGTCCAAATTGGGTTCAATATCAGATGAATCAACGCTCTCATCCTCACTTTGGTCTAGGCTTTCTTTTTTCTTTTTTTTTTGTACCGAAGTACAACTATATTTCAATTTTTGTGTCTAATTTATAATTATGCTTTAATATCAAAAATACATACACACAAAATCATACAATACTTTTCATTAATTAGTTTATCAAAAAGGTAAAATATGAACAGTTTTATCTTTTAAATTAAGAGTACTAAAACTTTCCTAATATATCTGCAACAAAGTTTTCAAAATCGTTAGGGAGGTGTCTTTGTTGATGGAAATTTATATAATATGTTAAAAGTTTATGTTATCAAAAAATTTATCTCATTTTGCATTGGGCCAATGTACAAATAAAGGAAATCATTGGGTTTTAAAACAATTTTGAATTTTTGAAAAACTTCAATAGAAATTTGTCTCTTACTAATCTTCACTTTGTTCAGAATTTGTTGGATCTTTGCAATTATAAACTCAACTTTAAAAGTCTCTTAGTGTTTAGGTGATGTTGCAATGAGCCAGTTCGAAGGGCACAGCACAACGTTATAGGCCTCAAGAATCTCATTATCAACCATTTTAATGAGGGGGTCAATTTAAGGCAGTAAAAGAGAAAATGAAAAGCTCCAGCTTCGATTTACACCTGTGACAAAAACGTTCATCTGCAATAGCCTCAAATTTACACGTATAAAGTGAGGATGTGGCAATTCTATATCGTTACCATATTTGGTACAAATCTGTTAATGGGTTTCTCATGATCGTCACTTGGTTCAATTGAGTTAACTCAAAATTGAGACCAAATCTCCTCAACCTTTTTTTCCACTGTATTTTTGGACCCTTATTACCCTGGCTTTTCATCAAACCTACACGGATTAATTTACTTGGAAGACCTCCCAGAGCTATTTACATAGAAATTGCTGGATCGCAACCTCTTTTTAGCTCTCGAACATAATATATAATCACCAATTTGAAGTTTGCCCCCGGTACATCAACTCTCGACGATGTACCATAATTTATCATATCTTCACTATTTTTCCCTTTTTTTAGAACCAAGGTCAAAATTCTTCATTCATAAAATTGGGAATGAATCCTTTTTTCGAAAATGTCATCAAAGACCTGCTCCAGTATCGGAGCTAATTGCAAATCAAAAGTCTTAAAGAACTCAAAAGGAAGCTCAGAAGGTCCAGGAGATCTAAATTTTTTCTTGTAGCTTCGAATGAAGTCCAGTATGTCACCCTGATTTATTATAGTCTATATCTTTAAAAATATCCTCATTCATACAACTTACATGGCTATCTTTTATAGTACTAACTGAATCTAAGAATTCGGACAGGAGTGGTTTCCACTTGGTGGGGTCCTTGATAATCTTCCAAGAGTAACATAAGTCATATATTTTAACAGCAGTGCAAACAGGCCAACTATACAGCTTTCAGTAAAAATTACACACTTCCTTTGACACCTCAGCAGGATCCTCAAATACATCACCAGATGTCAATTTCAAGCAGGATAATTTTTTACCTCTGTGCGACTTTTCTAAGTGCTTAAAGGAAAACTTTCACTTAACATTAAGATCAGTTATTCTTCTTCTTAATCTAACTTTGCCTTTACTCTCATATTATGTAATTTCCTCTAATTTTGCGTTGTGTAACTGCACACTCATCAACAATTTCTTCCAACTGTCTCCTCACTCTTTTCCTTTCTAGGGCAGCTTCTTTACCCCATCGTATAAATATCATTCTAACACTTGATTCAATATTTTTCAGCATCTCCCATGGTTAAATATTTTCAGATTCTAATCTTAATCTGATATGATTAATTACCTTTGATATCTCATCTCGAGTTTCTATCGAGTCTAAGAGCGGCACATTTAGTTTCCAGAACAAACTTTTGGTTAACAATGATTCCTGAAAGTAGAAATTAGTGAACAGCGATCAAAAGTATATGATGGCACGACGTTGAAATCTTCTAGAATGTTTTGACAATCGAAGAGTCGAAAGAATGTAGTCAAGTCGGTCATGTATCTCTCTACCCAACTTTTTTCCCATGTGAAATGTCATTTTAGGGGATGCCTCATCTGATATCAGACTTAGATCGCATAGGTTTTTATACATGATGGCTTCTTCCAGCTCTCTTTCGTTGATTTTATTATTTGACCCACAGTATCCTCTTGTATCTCTCTCTGATCTAGGATTAATATTCAAATGTCATAAGAAAATGCATTCTTTTCTGTGTGCCAGTGAGTATTTTTTTGAAAATATTAGAGAACCAACCCCTACAATCCTAATTAATTCTGCCGATTGCATATAAAGTCGTTCTAATCCCAAGCAAGTCAAAATTTACAACCACATAGTTTCCCTCCGTATTAGAAGCTATTTGTTGAGGATTCACATATTATTTTATTAAGACCAAAATACCTCTGGATGGGTGGGACAGTGCTCTAGAAGCTTTAGCAAAAAAACCTGCATGTGAGTGTGGAAGAATGTGTGATATGTTGGAGACGTCGTCAATTCTTGTATCGATTAGGACAATCACGTCTGGTAGTGCATAGGCTTTTATGTAGGTAAACAATTTTTTTGCCCTTAATATCAATGAAATTGAATTCACATAAAAGTCACCAAACTAGTCATTGTGTTGTAAAAAAATGATATTTATGCCTTTTTAGTGTTTGATTTTTTTATCCGTACCCTTCCAAATGACCGACGTGGAGCCTTTTTTATAGTGTAGAGTTTTTTCGATGTGTATCCATAGTTTGTTTGAGAGGGTCCATCAGCACATGTGTCATGGAGCGGATATAATCTATATCATTCCAATCACCTTGGGTGACCTTCCTTGATGGAGAGGGAGACACTGGGCAACTCAGCGATTGGGCCCACTCTGGGTATAGGAGGGGTGGGATATTTTGTGCTAGGGTATGCGTATGACTTTTCAAGGGCAGATCCAATTTGTTCTCAGAAGATATCTCCCAATGGGAAGCTATTTCTAGAGTGGTCTCTCCAACGTTATATCTGGATATATCTTTTATATAAGTTAAAAAAATAACTATCCCCATAATGGCTTCATCGAAACCAAGTTGCTACAAATCTTTTAGGAGATACAGAACGATGAAGCGTATAGAACCCGAGGAAATTAATTTTCTTATCGCATATTCTGCTGTGCACTTGTTACAAGTCATACAGTACACACAACTTACTCTTATTTATATATTTCGATTGCAGCCAGAAAGCTGAAGAACAAGGTAAACGAACTTCGACAAGTTTTTGTGTACTTTTGAATTCAATAATAATATTATATTTATATTATAGTCCACTTTAAACGGTATTTCATAAATATTGATATGTATATAATTACACTGGTCAACATTCAAAAATTCTAAGGAGTATAAGTATAATAGAATTTATAATAAACAATAATTACTTTTAAAATTATGACCAATGTTTTTGAAAAGCTAATCTTTTAAAATCATTTTGAAAATACAAATAATTTTATAATTGATTGCTATTTATATGTAAAGTTATGACGAATTACAAAATATTTTAAAATTTATCTGGGTTTTCCACATAAATTGAAATCAATCGTACAACTATTTGTAGATTTGATACGATGATTTTTTCACAAGGTTGATCACCTTTTTTAAAATGCTTGAACGCGAAGGTGCTTAGCATTTTAAGGTTCCAAATTAGTCAACTTTTGAAAAATCGGTTGTAATAAGGTTATTAAAAAAAATTTAAAAAACATAGGTAATGTCTCCTACCTATATTAAATTATTGTCATAAATTGTATTCTCCAAAATTGCTTTTGATGATTTAATTACAAGCAGTTAGGCTACGAGTACTTTTAAAGCAATACTTTATAACTTTTTTAGTAAGATTATAATTGTAAGATATATTTTTAACAATTTGAGTAAATAATAATGAAAAACCCAAAACCCCTCCCACGAAACAATTGTACTTAGTTGTTTAAACTTATATTATAGTCCCTTTGAAACGGTATTTCATATGTATATAATTACACTGGTCAACAGTCAAAAATCATAAAGGTTATAAGTATAATAAAATTTATTTAATTTTGCATGCTGATTTCAAATCTGTAATTATTTTTTCGAGAATCCTAAGGTTTTTGAGAAATCGGACCTTACTTTTTTAGCTTTTTTGACCCCTTTTCCAACTTCAACTTCAATTTAAGCCATAAGGATACAAATTTTGAGCATTAAAAAATGATAATTTAATAGTGTATTTAATGCAAATTACATTTCCAGTCTTTTTTTTTTAGCTAGAGAGGCTCCTAGGGGCGTAGAGTGCTTAAATAACTCATTGAATATTACATGAAGTGGATTAATAAGGAATGCATCAAAGAGCTTTGACCCCCAGCTTTCTTAACTGAGGATAAATCGTTTATCTAAATGTGTAAATTTTCATTTAACTTTGAGCAACCGTGAGTCTTTGATTTCTAGCAAATTTTTGGTCGAAATTGAATGAAAATTTACAAATTTATATGGACGATTTTTTCATAATTTTTTCAGGAGTCTTCTCGGGCACTTGACATCTTGTTTGAAAGTCGTGGGTCTCAGCTTTTGAAGGCATTCCTTATTAATCCATTTCACATAATATTCAAGGAATTATTTAAGCACAAACGTTTTCGCCGTCTTTTGGGTCTACTCTAGTCCCCTATGCGTCCACGAGTCCCTTTAGGTCAAAATAGAAACTGGAAATTTGATTTGCATAAAAAAACACTAGCGAATCATTATCTTTTAATACACAATAAGAGTGGGCTTAAATTGAAGTTGAAGTTGGGAAATGGGCCAAACTAGCTCAAAAAGTAGGGTCCGATTTCTCAAAAACTGTCGGAAAAAAAAATTGCAGATTTGAAATTAGTGCACCAAACAGAATAATTTTTATTATTCTTATACCCCTTAGGATTTCTGACATTTCAAATTTGTTGACCTGTGTTATTTAAAATAAAATTTTACTATACAGTCAAACCTGGTCTAACGGTCAAATTTCAAGCAAATCGGGATTGTAAGAATCAAAGAAAGAGAAAATCAACCTGGTAACTCTGACAATTTGATGAGGAAGTAGCTTGAGCTGTCATGACGTTCTACTGAGCTACATGCTGCTATTCTCCTCCATATATACAAATGAAGACATCAATAATAAATAATAACATTATGTATACCATAGATGAGAGGCGGAAAATTAACTAGAATTAATGTCAGAAAATCATATCTATTTAGCAAATAAGCCGTAAACTAATAATTATTTCGAGGACTTGGGCCCTTTTTTGTTAACATCGTATATGCTTTATTAACCTAAATACCTGTGCTCCTTTCAACTAGAAGCCTTAAAAATGGGTAATATATGCAAGAAATTCAATCCAAATAACTCCTTGAGCCCTCTTCCTCCGGCAATGTAGCTAAATTTGACTCTAAAATTACCCCAGTATGCATAAGTGCATTAAATCAATATATATATTTTATTTAGTACTAGATTGAAACAATGTAATTGAATGTTATTAAGACTTTTAATGAATATATACATAGAAACTCAAATTAGAACAAAATAATTTCAACTCAAAGTAAGATGAAGCCTTAAATGTAAATAATCTAAGGGATGTCGAGCCATGTACGTGATAATTTAATTAGTGAAGAAAAAATTATATATTTATATATTGAAAAAGTTTAGTGGCAATTACAAAATTAATAAACGATTAACAATTTAATAAATTCATACATAAAGTAAGAGTAAATAAATTATCTAATCGAGTTAGCATAAAATCCTTGATCGTTGATAATGGAGATGAAAATTTTTAAAGTTATAACAAAGATCTTATGTTAGTGAAATGTCATCTAAATGAATTTGGGACAGAAGCCTTGAGAAAACTAAACATTATACAACACGTTTAAATTGGTAATCACGAGATAAATATAGATATTTATTCAAGGAACGTAATTGAAGACAATTCTGATATTTTTAATTTCATCACTAATAAGACGCTTGTTTCCTTGAATGTCCAACTCAACACCGTTTTAGTCAATTACATGTCTGTAAAATCTGATCCTTCATACTACAGCATTTGAAAGTAAAGAAGTGTTGTCCAAGATTAAGAAATAAGTTTAGCGAAAGTATGTCTCCACCATCATGTCACGTTATTATACTTGGATCACAAATGTCTGCATGTGATTGGGAGGAACAAGAGATACATATAACGGAAGAAAATGTCAACAGAATCCATAATCTACAATAGCAAGTTCTTCATATACGATGAAGGGGATGAGGGATTCGATAATCATCAGATGGAACTCGAACTCCAACAAAATTGGAGATATACAATGACCATAATGAAATTATCGCAGTAGTGGAGGAATACAGGGAAAATCCTACAGTTAATATAATTAATATTTATTATAAAATCATAGTTTAGTTTCTAACATTTATAACTTATTATGGTTTAAGTTGGCCATTTGAGCATTTTCCAAACTCTTCGTAGGACCATAGATTTGGAGAAGCCTTTAGAGCAATGACAACTCTGATGGACGAAGGTTTCGTCCTTAGAGTAATTGCCTTGTAGGAAACAAGGGTTTTGGAGTAGTCCATAAAGGCAACGTCGAACACATCGATGCACGGAGAATTGAAATCCTCGTAAATCCAAACATGTTCACATCTATATTCGACGATTCATTCCAATAGGCATTTTATTGATATAATTGATTTTTTTTTTCAGCGGAGTATTACACGTGTTACACAAACCATGAGAGATCTTTACTATCAGGTAGATGTTCTCCCATCATTAATAAAGGAAAAATGATAACAGCTTTGGAAAACAAAAAGTACTGTTGAAAGTACCGACCCCATGAAATCTCTTGTGCGAGATTTTGCTTGAAATTTACATTCCTAGTCATATCCAGTTCCCACACAGGAAATTTATAACTATGGATGTGAAAAAAGAACCCAGCTCCAATGCCCGCCCGAGATCACGTTATAAAAAATATGGTACTCTTGAAGTAAGGCAGAATTTCAGCCGATCACATTTGAAGGGTCGGAATGTAACTGTCATTATTTTACTTAAGAACATATTATTATTTAGTGGCATTAAAAATTTTTAAAGGATAGAACACTAAATTTGTATAACTAATGCCATAGCATGAGACCTGAGTCACTTTTGCATGGACTCGAACTTGAATTCAAAATTATTTAATATTTAATCAATAGTAATAGAGTATAAACTCTAATATGTTTTTGTCGAGATTGCCCTCAAAATTACCACACTTATACACATAAGTGAATCCTATAATTTATATTACATATTTAAGAAACACATATAATTGCATGTACTAAAGTGCTCCGACCGTCAATTGTGATTCTGAGAGGGGCTTTTGCATGATGAGGGGATGTACTTTTATCTAATGTCAAAATTAAAGTTTAGGTCTTCTTTGTATCTTCATGAACTTTATTATTCCATTTTTATATTTTTCATTTATTTGTATTAGATGTTTCTATTTTTTAAAATATATTCAATCGATTCAGTGACTTGTTATAGTAGTCGATTTAAATGTAATTAATTCCCTGACAATTATTTCTTATTACAAAATGTTTTACTTTTGATTGTTTGAAGTCTCTATAATAGTTTTAAATGATAATTAAATTGTTGAATAAAAAAAGAATATTATCAATCATCTTCAATTATTTTTTTTGGAATATTTTTTGTTTAAGGCAATAAGATGTAAAAAAAAGTTATCACAAATAATATTGTGACCACGTAGACCCTGAGACATGTCCAGGACTACCCGCTTCCCTTGATTTTTTTTTTTTTTTTTGTGCACTTTCCACACTTAACTTACCAGTGTAAATTTGCGTGTTCTACGCATAAGAATGCACTGCATCACATGCAGTCCAAATTTTAATCCCATACCTAGCAGGTTTTGAAGGGATGTATTGTCGAAAAGGACAGCGACCTCTGAATCCAACAAGACGCTTGTCCACAGTTACATTAGCCCAGGATTGTAAGAGTAGGAAAGCCTCTCTATCTGTTTATACTATATTTCGCGGATCGGAGCCAATTTATTTGTCTGACGTCTATGTGTCTTGTTTGGCGGTCGTCGAATCGAAGAACTCTGGACAAAATTTTGAACTTCTTCAATGGCATAATCGTACGAAATACTGGTCTTCCTGTTTCAAGGGTCCAAAGACATTCGGTTGCCTCTCCTTTTGATCTATATCTACCTGCAAGAATAAGGATCCCAAAATAGGCATTTATTTCTAATTTGCTGATAACCGATCACTCATAACCGAAGAGCGTCCCCCTTCAAAATTTGTCATATCTAATATTATTTTTTGAATAGAGTCAGATAAGAAGAGCTCAAATGAAGATTGTATTTCCAAAACATGGCTAACTGCAAATCTTGTAGGACCAGGTTTCATTTTGATTATATCTTCTGATTTTAGAGAAGGCTATCGTGCAGGTGAATTTGCCCACTCTATTTTTCCTTTCTTGAATATATTAATAATTTGATTTGATTCAAGTGGATGCGGTAATAATTCTGAGTCCACGTCCGTAGAAGATTCTGATGTTGATTGAAAGTCCAAATTGGGTTCAATATCAGATGAATCAACGCTCTCATCCTCACTTTGGTCTAGGCTTTCTTTTTTCTTTTTTTTTTGTACCGAAGTACAACTATATTTCAATTTTTGTGTCTAATTTATAATTATGCTTTAATATCAAAAATACATACACACAAAATCATACAATACTTTTCATTAATTAGTTTATCAAAAAGGTAAAATATGAACAGTTTTATCTTTTAAATTAAGAGTACTAAAACTTTCCTAATATATCTGCAACAAAGTTTTCAAAATCGTTAGGGAGGTGTCTTTGTTGATGGAAATTTATATAATATGTTAAAAGTTTATGTTATCAAAAAATTTATCTCATTTTGCATTGGGCCAATGTACAAATAAAGGAAATCATTGGGTTTTAAAACAATTTTGAATTTTTGAAAAACTTCAATAGAAATTTGTCTCTTACTAATCTTCACTTTGTTCAGAATTTGTTGGATCTTTGCAATTATAAACTCAACTTTAAAAGTCTCTTAGTGTTTAGGTGATGTTGCAATGAGCCAGTTCGAAGGGCACAGCACAACGTTATAGGCCTCAAGAATCTCATTATCAACCATTTTAATGAGGGGGTCAATTTAAGGCAGTAAAAGAGAAAATGAAAAGCTCCAGCTTCGATTTACACCTGTGACAAAAACGTTCATCTGCAATAGCCTCAAATTTACACGTATAAAGTGAGGATGTGGCAATTCTATATCGTTACCATATTTGGTACAAATCTGTTAATGGGTTTCTCATGATCGTCACTTGGTTCAATTGAGTTAACTCAAAATTGAGACCAAATCTCCTCAACCTTTTTTTCCACTGTATTTTTGGACCCTTATTACCCTGGCTTTTCATCAAACCTACACGGATTAATTTACTTGGAAGACCTCCCAGAGCTATTTACATAGAAATTGCTGGATCGCAACCTCTTTTTAGCTCTCGAACATAATATATAATCACCAATTTGAAGTTTGCCCCCGGTACATCAACTCTCGACGATGTACCATAATTTATCATATCTTCACTATTTTTCCCTTTTTTTAGAACCAAGGTCAAAATTCTTCATTCATAAAATTGGGAATGAATCCTTTTTTCGAAAATGTCATCAAAGACCTGCTCCAGTATCGGAGCTAATTGCAAATCAAAAGTCTTAAAGAACTCAAAAGGAAGCTCAGAAGGTCCAGGAGATCTAAATTTTTTCTTGTAGCTTCGAATGAAGTCCAGTATGTCACCCTGATTTATTATAGTCTATATCTTTAAAAATATCCTCATTCATACAACTTACATGGCTATCTTTTATAGTACTAACTGAATCTAAGAATTCGGACAGGAGTGGTTTCCACTTGGTGGGGTCCTTGATAATCTTCCAAGAGTAACATAAGTCATATATTTTAACAGCAGTGCAAACAGGCCAACTATACAGCTTTCAGTAAAAATTACACACTTCCTTTGACACCTCAGCAGGATCCTCAAATACATCACCAGATGTCAATTTCAAGCAGGATAATTTTTTACCTCTGTGCGACTTTTCTAAGTGCTTAAAGGAAAACTTTCACTTAACATTAAGATCAGTTATTCTTCTTCTTAATCTAACTTTGCCTTTACTCTCATATTATGTAATTTCCTCTAATTTTGCGTTGTGTAACTGCACACTCATCAACAATTTCTTCCAACTGTCTCCTCACTCTTTTCCTTTCTAGGGCAGCTTCTTTACCCCATCGTATAAATATCATTCTAACACTTGATTCAATATTTTTCAGCATCTCCCATGGTTAAATATTTTCAGATTCTAATCTTAATCTGATATGATTAATTACCTTTGATATCTCATCTCGAGTTTCTATCGAGTCTAAGAGCGGCACATTTAGTTTCCAGAACAAACTTTTGGTTAACAATGATTCCTGAAAGTAGAAATTAGTGAACAGCGATCAAAAGTATATGATGGCACGACGTTGAAATCTTCTAGAATGTTTTGACAATCGAAGAGTCGAAAGAATGTAGTCAAGTCGGTCATGTATCTCTCTACCCAACTTTTTTCCCATGTGAAATGTCATTTTAGGGGATGCCTCATCTGATATCAGACTTAGATCGCATAGGTTTTTATACATGATGGCTTCTTCCAGCTCTCTTTCGTTGATTTTATTATTTGACCCACAGTATCCTCTTGTATCTCTCTCTGATCTAGGATTAATATTCAAATGTCATAAGAAAATGCATTCTTTTCTGTGTGCCAGTGAGTATTTTTTTGAAAATATTAGAGAACCAACCCCTACAATCCTAATTAATTCTGCCGATTGCATATAAAGTCGTTCTAATCCCAAGCAAGTCAAAATTTACAACCACATAGTTTCCCTCCGTATTAGAAGCTATTTGTTGAGGATTCACATATTATTTTATTAAGACCAAAATACCTCTGGATGGGTGGGACAGTGCTCTAGAAGCTTTAGCAAAAAAACCTGCATGTGAGTGTGGAAGAATGTGTGATATGTTGGAGACGTCGTCAATTCTTGTATCGATTAGGACAATCACGTCTGGTAGTGCATAGGCTTTTATGTAGGTAAACAATTTTTTTGCCCTTAATATCAATGAAATTGAATTCACATAAAAGTCACCAAACTAGTCATTGTGTTGTAAAAAAATGATATTTATGCCTTTTTAGTGTTTGATTTTTTTATCCGTACCCTTCCAAATGACCGACGTGGAGCCTTTTTTATAGTGTAGAGTTTTTTCGATGTGTATCCATAGTTTGTTTGAGAGGGTCCATCAGCACATGTGTCATGGAGCGGATATAATCTATATCATTCCAATCACCTTGGGTGACCTTCCTTGATGGAGAGGGAGACACTGGGCAACTCAGCGATTGGGCCCACTCTGGGTATAGGAGGGGTGGGATATTTTGTGCTAGGGTATGCGTATGACTTTTCAAGGGCAGATCCAATTTGTTCTCAGAAGATATCTCCCAATGGGAAGCTATTTCTAGAGTGGTCTCTCCAACGTTATATCTGGATATATCTTTTATATAAGTTAAAAAAATAACTATCCCCATAATGGCTTCATCGAAACCAAGTTGCTACAAATCTTTTAGGAGATACAGAACGATGAAGCGTATAGAACCCGAGGAAATTAATTTTCTTATCGCATATTCTGCTGTGCACTTGTTACAAGTCATACAGTACACACAACTTACTCTTATTTATATATTTCGATTGCAGCCAGAAAGCTGAAGAACAAGGTAAACGAACTTCGACAAGTTTTTGTGTACTTTTGAATTCAATAATAATATTATATTTATATTATAGTCCACTTTAAACGGTATTTCATAAATATTGATATGTATATAATTACACTGGTCAACATTCAAAAATTCTAAGGAGTATAAGTATAATAGAATTTATAATAAACAATAATTACTTTTAAAATTATGACCAATGTTTTTGAAAAGCTAATCTTTTAAAATCATTTTGAAAATACAAATAATTTTATAATTGATTGCTATTTATATGTAAAGTTATGACGAATTACAAAATATTTTAAAATTTATCTGGGTTTTCCACATAAATTGAAATCAATCGTACAACTATTTGTAGATTTGATACGATGATTTTTTCACAAGGTTGATCACCTTTTTTAAAATGCTTGAACGCGAAGGTGCTTAGCATTTTAAGGTTCCAAATTAGTCAACTTTTGAAAAATCGGTTGTAATAAGGTTATTAAAAAAAATTTAAAAAACATAGGTAATGTCTCCTACCTATATTAAATTATTGTCATAAATTGTATTCTCCAAAATTGCTTTTGATGATTTAATTACAAGCAGTTAGGCTACGAGTACTTTTAAAGCAATACTTTATAACTTTTTTAGTAAGATTATAATTGTAAGATATATTTTTAACAATTTGAGTAAATAATAATGAAAAACCCAAAACCCCTCCCACGAAACAATTGTACTTAGTTGTTTAAACTTATATTATAGTCCCTTTGAAACGGTATTTCATATGTATATAATTACACTGGTCAACAGTCAAAAATCATAAAGGTTATAAGTATAATAAAATTTATTTAATTTTGCATGCTGATTTCAAATCTGTAATTATTTTTTCGAGAATCCTAAGGTTTTTGAGAAATCGGACCTTACTTTTTTAGCTTTTTTGACCCCTTTTCCAACTTCAACTTCAATTTAAGCCATAAGGATACAAATTTTGAGCATTAAAAAATGATAATTTAATAGTGTATTTAATGCAAATTACATTTCCAGTCTTTTTTTTTTAGCTAGAGAGGCTCCTAGGGGCGTAGAGTGCTTAAATAACTCATTGAATATTACATGAAGTGGATTAATAAGGAATGCATCAAAGAGCTTTGACCCCCAGCTTTCTTAACTGAGGATAAATCGTTTATCTAAATGTGTAAATTTTCATTTAACTTTGAGCAACCGTGAGTCTTTGATTTCTAGCAAATTTTTGGTCGAAATTGAATGAAAATTTACAAATTTATATGGACGATTTTTTCATAATTTTTTCAGGAGTCTTCTCGGGCACTTGACATCTTGTTTGAAAGTCGTGGGTCTCAGCTTTTGAAGGCATTCCTTATTAATCCATTTCACATAATATTCAAGGAATTATTTAAGCACAAACGTTTTCGCCGTCTTTTGGGTCTACTCTAGTCCCCTATGCGTCCACGAGTCCCTTTAGGTCAAAATAGAAACTGGAAATTTGATTTGCATTAAAAAAACACTAGCGAATCATTATCTTTTAATACACAATAAGAGTGGGCTTAAATTGAAGTTGAAGTTGGGAAATGGGCCAAACTAGCTCAAAAAGTAGGGTCCGATTTCTCAAAAACTGTCGGAAAAAAAAATTGCAGATTTGAAATTAGTGCACCAAACAGAATAATTTTTATTATTCTTATACCCCTTAGGATTTCTAACATTTCAAATTTGTTGACCTGTGTTATTTAAAATAAAATTTTAATATACAGTCAAACCTGGTCTAACGGTCAAATTTCAAGCAAATCGGGATTGTAAGAATCAAAGAAAGAGAAAATCAACCTGGTAACTCTGACAATTTGATGAGGAAGTAGCTTGAGCTGTCATGACGTTCTACTGAGCTACATGCTGCTATTCTCCTCCATATATACAAATGAAGACATCAATAATAAATAATAACATTATGTATACCATAGATGAGAGGCGGAAAATTAACTAGAATTAATGTCAGAAAATCATATCTATTTAGCAAATAAGCCGTAAACTAATAATTATTTCGAGGACTTGGGCCCTTTTTTGTTAACATCGTATATGCTTTATTAACCTAAATACCTGTGCTCCTTTCAACTAGAAGCCTTAAAAATGGGTAATATATGCAAGAAATTCAATCCAAATAACTCCTTGAGCCCTCTTCCTCCGGCAATGTAGCTAAATTTGACTCTAAAATTACCCCAGTATGCATAAGTGCATTAAATCAATATATATATTTTATTTAGTACTAGATTGAAACAATGTAATTGAATGTTATTAAGACTTTTAATGAATATATACATAGAAACTCAAATTAGAACAAAATAATTTCAACTCAAAGTAAGATGAAGCCTTAAATGTAAATAATCTAAGGGATGTCGAGCCATGTACGTGATAATTTAATTAGTGAAGAAAAAATTATATATTTATATATTGAAAAAGTTTAGTGGCAATTACAAAATTAATAAACGATTAACAATTTAATAAATTCATACATAAAGTAAGAGTAAATAAATTATCTAATCGAGTTAGCATAAAATCCTTGATCGTTGATAATGGAGATGAAAATTTTTAAAGTTATAACAAAGATCTTATGTTAGTGAAATGTCATCTAAATGAATTTGGGACAGAAGCCTTGAGAAAACTAAACATTATACAACACGTTTAAATTGGTAATCACAAGATAAATATAGATATTTATTCAAGGAACGTAATTGAAGACAATTCTGATATTTTTAATTTCATCACTAATAAGACGCTTGTTTCCTTGAATGTCCAACTCAACACCGTTTTAGTCAATTACATGTCTGTAAAATCTGATCCTTCATACTACAGCATTTGAAAGTAAAGAAGTGTTGTCCAAGATTAAGAAATAAGTTTAGCGAAAGTATGTCTCCACCATCATGTCACGTTATTATACTTGGATCACAAATGTCTGCATGTGATTGGGAGGAACAAGAGATACATATAACGGAAGAAAATGTCAACAGAATCCATAATCTACAATAGCAAGTTCTTCATATACGATGAAGGGGATGAGGGATTCGATAATCATCAGATGGAACTCGAACTCCAACAAAATTGGAGATATACAATGACCATAATGAAATTATCGCAGTAGTGGAGGAATACAGGGAAAATCCTACAGTTAATATAATTAATATTTATTATAAAATCATAGTTTAGTTTCTAACATTTATAACTTATTATGGTTTAAGTTGGCCATTTGAGCATTTTCCAAACTCTTCGTAGGACCATAGATTTGGAGAAGCCTTTAGAGCAATGACAACTCTGATGGACGAAGGTTTCGTCCTTAGAGTAATTGCCTTGTAGGAAACAAGGGTTTTGGAGTAGTCCATAAAGGCAACGTCGAACACATCGATGCACGGAGAATTGAAATCCTCGTAAATCCAAACATGTTCACATCTATATTCGACGATTCATTCCAATAGGCATTTTATTGATATAATTGATTTTTTTTTTCAGCGGAGTATTACACGTGTTACACAAACCATGAGAGATCTTTACTATCAGGTAGATGTTCTCCCATCATTAATAAAGGAAAAATGATAACAGCTTTGGAAAACAAAAAGTACTGTTGAAAGTACCGACCCCATGAAATCTCTTGTGCGAGATTTTGCTTGAAATTTACATTCCTAGTCATATCCAGTTCCCACACAGGAAATTTATAACTATGGATGTGAAAAAAGAACCCAGCTCCAATGCCCGCCCGAGATCACGTTATAAAAAATATGGTACTCTTGAAGTAAGGCAGAATTTCAGCCGATCACATTTGAAGGGTCGGAATGTAACTGTCATTATTTTACTTAAGAACATATTATTATTTAGTGGCATTAAAAATTTTTAAAGGATAGAACACTAAATTTGTATAACTAATGCCATAGCATGAGACCTGAGTCACTTTTGCATGGACTCGAACTTGAATTCAAAATTATTTAATATTTAATCAATAGTAATAGAGTATAAACTCTAATATGTTTTTGTCGAGATTGCCCTCAAAATTACCACACTTATACACATAAGTGAATCCTATAATTTATATTACATATTTAAGAAACACATATAATTGCATGTACTAAAGTGCTCCGACCGTCAATTGTGATTCTGAGAGGGGCTTTTGCATGATGAGGGGATGTACTTTTATCTAATGTCAAAATTAAAGTTTAGGTCTTCTTTGTATCTTCATGAACTTTATTATTCCATTTTTATATTTTTCATTTATTTGTATTAGATGTTTCTATTTTTTAAAATATATTCAATCGATTCAGTGACTTGTTATAGTAGTCGATTTAAATGTAATTAATTCCCTGACAATTATTTCTTATTACAAAATGTTTTACTTTTGATTGTTTGAAGTCTCTATAATAGTTTTAAATGATAATTAAATTGTTGAATAAAAAAAGAATATTATCAATCATCTTCAATTATTTTTTTTGGAATATTTTTTGTTTAAGGCAATAAGATGTAAAAAAAAGTTATCACAAATAATATTGTGACCACGTAGACCCTGAGACATGTCCAGGACTACCCGCTTCCCTTGATTTTTTTTTTTTTTTTTGTGCACTTTCCACACTTAACTTACCAGTGTAAATTTGCGTGTTCTACGCATAAGAATGCACTGCATCACATGCAGTCCAAATTTTAATCCCATACCTAGCAGGTTTTGAAGGGATGTATTGTCGAAAAGGACAGCGACCTCTGAATCCAACAAGACGCTTGTCCACAGTTACATTAGCCCAGGATTGTAAGAGTAGGAAAGCCTCTCTATCTGTTTATACTATATTTCGCGGATCGGAGCCAATTTATTTGTCTGACGTCTATGTGTCTTGTTTGGCGGTCGTCGAATCGAAGAACTCTGGACAAAATTTTGAACTTCTTCAATGGCATAATCGTACGAAATACTGGTCTTCCTGTTTCAAGGGTCCAAAGACATTCGGTTGCCTCTCCTTTTGATCTATATCTACCTGCAAGAATAAGGATCCCAAAATAGGCATTTATTTCTAATTTGCTGATAACCGATCACTCATAACCGAAGAGCGTCCCCCTTCAAAATTTGTCATATCTAATATTATTTTTTGAATAGAGTCAGATAAGAAGAGCTCAAATGAAGATTGTATTTCCAAAACATGGCTAACTGCAAATCTTGTAGGACCAGGTTTCATTTTGATTATATCTTCTGATTTTAGAGAAGGCTATCGTGCAGGTGAATTTGCCCACTCTATTTTTCCTTTCTTGAATATATTAATAATTTGATTTGATTCAAGTGGATGCGGTAATAATTCTGAGTCCACGTCCGTAGAAGATTCTGATGTTGATTGAAAGTCCAAATTGGGTTCAATATCAGATGAATCAACGCTCTCATCCTCACTTTGGTCTAGGCTTTCTTTTTTCTTTTTTTTTTGTACCGAAGTACAACTATATTTCAATTTTTGTGTCTAATTTATAATTATGCTTTAATATCAAAAATACATACACACAAAATCATACAATACTTTTCATTAATTAGTTTATCAAAAAGGTAAAATATGAACAGTTTTATCTTTTAAATTAAGAGTACTAAAACTTTCCTAATATATCTGCAACAAAGTTTTCAAAATCGTTAGGGAGGTGTCTTTGTTGATGGAAATTTATATAATATGTTAAAAGTTTATGTTATCAAAAAATTTATCTCATTTTGCATTGGGCCAATGTACAAATAAAGGAAATCATTGGGTTTTAAAACAATTTTGAATTTTTGAAAAACTTCAATAGAAATTTGTCTCTTACTAATCTTCACTTTGTTCAGAATTTGTTGGATCTTTGCAATTATAAACTCAACTTTAAAAGTCTCTTAGTGTTTAGGTGATGTTGCAATGAGCCAGTTCGAAGGGCACAGCACAACGTTATAGGCCTCAAGAATCTCATTATCAACCATTTTAATGAGGGGGTCAATTTAAGGCAGTAAAAGAGAAAATGAAAAGCTCCAGCTTCGATTTACACCTGTGACAAAAACGTTCATCTGCAATAGCCTCAAATTTACACGTATAAAGTGAGGATGTGGCAATTCTATATCGTTACCATATTTGGTACAAATCTGTTAATGGGTTTCTCATGATCGTCACTTGGTTCAATTGAGTTAACTCAAAATTGAGACCAAATCTCCTCAACCTTTTTTTCCACTGTATTTTTGGACCCTTATTACCCTGGCTTTTCATCAAACCTACACGGATTAATTTACTTGGAAGACCTCCCAGAGCTATTTACATAGAAATTGCTGGATCGCAACCTCTTTTTAGCTCTCGAACATAATATATAATCACCAATTTGAAGTTTGCCCCCGGTACATCAACTCTCGACGATGTACCATAATTTATCATATCTTCACTATTTTTCCCTTTTTTTAGAACCAAGGTCAAAATTCTTCATTCATAAAATTGGGAATGAATCCTTTTTTCGAAAATGTCATCAAAGACCTGCTCCAGTATCGGAGCTAATTGCAAATCAAAAGTCTTAAAGAACTCAAAAGGAAGCTCAGAAGGTCCAGGAGATCTAAATTTTTTCTTGTAGCTTCGAATGAAGTCCAGTATGTCACCCTGATTTATTATAGTCTATATCTTTAAAAATATCCTCATTCATACAACTTACATGGCTATCTTTTATAGTACTAACTGAATCTAAGAATTCGGACAGGAGTGGTTTCCACTTGGTGGGGTCCTTGATAATCTTCCAAGAGTAACATAAGTCATATATTTTAACAGCAGTGCAAACAGGCCAACTATACAGCTTTCAGTAAAAATTACACACTTCCTTTGACACCTCAGCAGGATCCTCAAATACATCACCAGATGTCAATTTCAAGCAGGATAATTTTTTACCTCTGTGCGACTTTTCTAAGTGCTTAAAGGAAAACTTTCACTTAACATTAAGATCAGTTATTCTTCTTCTTAATCTAACTTTGCCTTTACTCTCATATTATGTAATTTCCTCTAATTTTGCGTTGTGTAACTGCACACTCATCAACAATTTCTTCCAACTGTCTCCTCACTCTTTTCCTTTCTAGGGCAGCTTCTTTACCCCATCGTATAAATATCATTCTAACACTTGATTCAATATTTTTCAGCATCTCCCATGGTTAAATATTTTCAGATTCTAATCTTAATCTGATATGATTAATTACCTTTGATATCTCATCTCGAGTTTCTATCGAGTCTAAGAGCGGCACATTTAGTTTCCAGAACAAACTTTTGGTTAACAATGATTCCTGAAAGTAGAAATTAGTGAACAGCGATCAAAAGTATATGATGGCACGACGTTGAAATCTTCTAGAATGTTTTGACAATCGAAGAGTCGAAAGAATGTAGTCAAGTCGGTCATGTATCTCTCTACCCAACTTTTTTCCCATGTGAAATGTCATTTTAGGGGATGCCTCATCTGATATCAGACTTAGATCGCATAGGTTTTTATACATGATGGCTTCTTCCAGCTCTCTTTCGTTGATTTTATTATTTGACCCACAGTATCCTCTTGTATCTCTCTCTGATCTAGGATTAATATTCAAATGTCATAAGAAAATGCATTCTTTTCTGTGTGCCAGTGAGTATTTTTTTGAAAATATTAGAGAACCAACCCCTACAATCCTAATTAATTCTGCCGATTGCATATAAAGTCGTTCTAATCCCAAGCAAGTCAAAATTTACAACCACATAGTTTCCCTCCGTATTAGAAGCTATTTGTTGAGGATTCACATATTATTTTATTAAGACCAAAATACCTCTGGATGGGTGGGACAGTGCTCTAGAAGCTTTAGCAAAAAAACCTGCATGTGAGTGTGGAAGAATGTGTGATATGTTGGAGACGTCGTCAATTCTTGTATCGATTAGGACAATCACGTCTGGTAGTGCATAGGCTTTTATGTAGGTAAACAATTTTTTTGCCCTTAATATCAATGAAATTGAATTCACATAAAAGTCACCAAACTAGTCATTGTGTTGTAAAAAAATGATATTTATGCCTTTTTAGTGTTTGATTTTTTTATCCGTACCCTTCCAAATGACCGACGTGGAGCCTTTTTTATAGTGTAGAGTTTTTTCGATGTGTATCCATAGTTTGTTTGAGAGGGTCCATCAGCACATGTGTCATGGAGCGGATATAATCTATATCATTCCAATCACCTTGGGTGACCTTCCTTGATGGAGAGGGAGACACTGGGCAACTCAGCGATTGGGCCCACTCTGGGTATAGGAGGGGTGGGATATTTTGTGCTAGGGTATGCGTATGACTTTTCAAGGGCAGATCCAATTTGTTCTCAGAAGATATCTCCCAATGGGAAGCTATTTCTAGAGTGGTCTCTCCAACGTTATATCTGGATATATCTTTTATATAAGTTAAAAAAATAACTATCCCCATAATGGCTTCATCGAAACCAAGTTGCTACAAATCTTTTAGGAGATACAGAACGATGAAGCGTATAGAACCCGAGGAAATTAATTTTCTTATCGCATATTCTGCTGTGCACTTGTTACAAGTCATACAGTACACACAACTTACTCTTATTTATATATTTCGATTGCAGCCAGAAAGCTGAAGAACAAGGTAAACGAACTTCGACAAGTTTTTGTGTACTTTTGAATTCAATAATAATATTATATTTATATTATAGTCCACTTTAAACGGTATTTCATAAATATTGATATGTATATAATTACACTGGTCAACATTCAAAAATTCTAAGGAGTATAAGTATAATAGAATTTATAATAAACAATAATTACTTTTAAAATTATGACCAATGTTTTTGAAAAGCTAATCTTTTAAAATCATTTTGAAAATACAAATAATTTTATAATTGATTGCTATTTATATGTAAAGTTATGACGAATTACAAAATATTTTAAAATTTATCTGGGTTTTCCACATAAATTGAAATCAATCGTACAACTATTTGTAGATTTGATACGATGATTTTTTCACAAGGTTGATCACCTTTTTTAAAATGCTTGAACGCGAAGGTGCTTAGCATTTTAAGGTTCCAAATTAGTCAACTTTTGAAAAATCGGTTGTAATAAGGTTATTAAAAAAAATTTAAAAAACATAGGTAATGTCTCCTACCTATATTAAATTATTGTCATAAATTGTATTCTCCAAAATTGCTTTTGATGATTTAATTACAAGCAGTTAGGCTACGAGTACTTTTAAAGCAATACTTTATAACTTTTTTAGTAAGATTATAATTGTAAGATATATTTTTAACAATTTGAGTAAATAATAATGAAAAACCCAAAACCCCTCCCACGAAACAATTGTACTTAGTTGTTTAAACTTATATTATAGTCCCTTTGAAACGGTATTTCATATGTATATAATTACACTGGTCAACAGTCAAAAATCATAAAGGTTATAAGTATAATAAAATTTATTTAATTTTGCATGCTGATTTCAAATCTGTAATTATTTTTTCGAGAATCCTAAGGTTTTTGAGAAATCGGACCTTACTTTTTTAGCTTTTTTGACCCCTTTTCCAACTTCAACTTCAATTTAAGCCATAAGGATACAAATTTTGAGCATTAAAAAATGATAATTTAATAGTGTATTTAATGCAAATTACATTTCCAGTCTTTTTTTTTTAGCTAGAGAGGCTCCTAGGGGCGTAGAGTGCTTAAATAACTCATTGAATATTACATGAAGTGGATTAATAAGGAATGCATCAAAGAGCTTTGACCCCCAGCTTTCTTAACTGAGGATAAATCGTTTATCTAAATGTGTAAATTTTCATTTAACTTTGAGCAACCGTGAGTCTTTGATTTCTAGCAAATTTTTGGTCGAAATTGAATGAAAATTTACAAATTTATATGGACGATTTTTTCATAATTTTTTCAGGAGTCTTCTCGGGCACTTGACATCTTGTTTGAAAGTCGTGGGTCTCAGCTTTTGAAGGCATTCCTTATTAATCCATTTCACATAATATTCAAGGAATTATTTAAGCACAAACGTTTTCGCCGTCTTTTGGGTCTACTCTAGTCCCCTATGCGTCCACGAGTCCCTTTAGGTCAAAATAGAAACTGGAAATTTGATTTGCATAAAAAAACACTAGCGAATCATTATCTTTTAATACACAATAAGAGTGGGCTTAAATTGAAGTTGAAGTTGGGAAATGGGCCAAACTAGCTCAAAAAGTAGGGTCCGATTTCTCAAAAACTGTCGGAAAAAAAAATTGCAGATTTGAAATTAGTGCACCAAACAGAATAATTTTTATTATTCTTATACCCCTTAGGATTTCTGACATTTCAAATTTGTTGACCTGTGTTATTTAAAATAAAATTTTACTATACAGTCAAACCTGGTCTAACGGTCAAATTTCAAGCAAATCGGGATTGTAAGAATCAAAGAAAGAGAAAATCAACCTGGTAACTCTGACAATTTGATGAGGAAGTAGCTTGAGCTGTCATGACGTTCTACTGAGCTACATGCTGCTATTCTCCTCCATATATACAAATGAAGACATCAATAATAAATAATAACATTATGTATACCATAGATGAGAGGCGGAAAATTAACTAGAATTAATGTCAGAAAATCATATCTATTTAGCAAATAAGCCGTAAACTAATAATTATTTCGAGGACTTGGGCCCTTTTTTGTTAACATCGTATATGCTTTATTAACCTAAATACCTGTGCTCCTTTCAACTAGAAGCCTTAAAAATGGGTAATATATGCAAGAAATTCAATCCAAATAACTCCTTGAGCCCTCTTCCTCCGGCAATGTAGCTAAATTTGACTCTAAAATTACCCCAGTATGCATAAGTGCATTAAATCAATATATATATTTTATTTAGTACTAGATTGAAACAATGTAATTGAATGTTATTAAGACTTTTAATGAATATATACATAGAAACTCAAATTAGAACAAAATAATTTCAACTCAAAGTAAGATGAAGCCTTAAATGTAAATAATCTAAGGGATGTCGAGCCATGTACGTGATAATTTAATTAATGAAGAAAAAATTATATATTTATATATTGAAAAAGTTTAGTGGCAATTACAAAATTAATAAACGATTAACAATTTAATAAATTCATACATAAAGTAAGAGTAAATAAATTATCTAATCGAGTTAGCATAAAATCCTTGATCGTTGATAATGGAGATGAAAATTTTTAAAGTTATAACAAAGATCTTATGTTAGTGAAATGTCATCTAAATGAATTTGGGACAGAAGCCTTGAGAAAACTAAACATTATACAACACGTTTAAATTGGTAATCACGAGATAAATATAGATATTTATTCAAGGAACGTAATTGAAGACAATTCTGATATTTTTAATTTCATCACTAATAAGACGCTTGTTTCCTTGAATGTCCAACTCAACACCGTTTTAGTCAATTACATGTCTGTAAAATCTGATCCTTCATACTACAGCATTTGAAAGTAAAGAAGTGTTGTCCAAGATTAAGAAATAAGTTTAGCGAAAGTATGTCTCCACCATCATGTCACGTTATTATACTTGGATCACAAATGTCTGCATGTGATTGGGAGGAACAAGAGATACATATAACGGAAGAAAATGTCAACAGAATCCATAATCTACAATAGCAAGTTCTTCATATACGATGAAGGGGATGAGGGATTCGATAATCATCAGATGGAACTCGAACTCCAACAAAATTGGAGATATACAATGACCATAATGAAATTATCGCAGTAGTGGAGGAATACAGGGAAAATCCTACAGTTAATATAATTAATATTTATTATAAAATCATAGTTTAGTTTCTAACATTTATAACTTATTATGGTTTAAGTTGGCCATTTGAGCATTTTCCAAACTCTTCGTAGGACCATAGATTTGGAGAAGCCTTTAGAGCAATGACAACTCTGATGGACGAAGGTTTCGTCCTTAGAGTAATTGCCTTGTAGGAAACAAGGGTTTTGGAGTAGTCCATAAAGGCAACGTCGAACACATCGATGCACGGAGAATTGAAATCCTCGTAAATCCAAACATGTTCACATCTATATTCGACGATTCATTCCAATAGGCATTTTATTGATATAATTGATTTTTTTTTTCAGCGGAGTATTACACGTGTTACACAAACCATGAGAGATCTTTACTATCAGGTAGATGTTCTCCCATCATTAATAAAGGAAAAATGATAACAGCTTTGGAAAACAAAAAGTACTGTTGAAAGTACCGACCCCATGAAATCTCTTGTGCGAGATTTTGCTTGAAATTTACATTCCTAGTCATATCCAGTTCCCACACAGGAAATTTATAACTATGGATGTGAAAAAAGAACCCAGCTCCAATGCCCGCCCGAGATCACGTTATAAAAAATATGGTACTCTTGAAGTAAGGCAGAATTTCAGCCGATCACATTTGAAGGGTCGGAATGTAACTGTCATTATTTTACTTAAGAACATATTATTATTTAGTGGCATTAAAAATTTTTAAAGGATAGAACACTAAATTTGTATAACTAATGCCATAGCATGAGACCTGAGTCACTTTTGCATGGACTCGAACTTGAATTCAAAATTATTTAATATTTAATCAATAGTAATAGAGTATAAACTCTAATATGTTTTTGTCGAGATTGCCCTCAAAATTACCACACTTATACACATAAGTGAATCCTATAATTTATATTACATATTTAAGAAACACATATAATTGCATGTACTAAAGTGCTCCGACCGTCAATTGTGATTCTGAGAGGGGCTTTTGCATGATGAGGGGATGTACTTTTATCTAATGTCAAAATTAAAGTTTAGGTCTTCTTTGTATCTTCATGAACTTTATTATTCCATTTTTATATTTTTCATTTATTTGTATTAGATGTTTCTATTTTTTAAAATATATTCAATCGATTCAGTGACTTGTTATAGTAGTCGATTTAAATGTAATTAATTCCCTGACAATTATTTCTTATTACAAAATGTTTTACTTTTGATTGTTTGAAGTCTCTATAATAGTTTTAAATGATAATTAAATTGTTGAATAAAAAAAGAATATTATCAATCATCTTCAATTATTTTTTTTGGAATATTTTTTGTTTAAGGCAATAAGATGTAAAAAAAAGTTATCACAAATAATATTGTGACCACGTAGACCCTGAGACATGTCCAGGACTACCCGCTTCCCTTGATTTTTTTTTTTTTTTTGTGCACTTTCCACACTTAACTTACCAGTGTAAATTTGCGTGTTCTACGCATAAGAATGCACTGCATCACATGCAGTCCAAATTTTAATCCCATACCTAGCAGGTTTTGAAGGGATGTATTGTCGAAAAGGACAGCGACCTCTGAATCCAACAAGACGCTTGTCCACAGTTACATTAGCCCAGGATTGTAAGAGTAGGAAAGCCTCTCTATCTGTTTATACTATATTTCGCGGATCGGAGCCAATTTATTTGTCTGACGTCTATGTGTCTTGTTTGGCGGTCGTCGAATCGAAGAACTCTGGACAAAATTTTGAACTTCTTCAATGGCATAATCGTACGAAATACTGGTCTTCCTGTTTCAAGGGTCCAAAGACATTCGGTTGCCTCTCCTTTTGATCTATATCTACCTGCAAGAATAAGGATCCCAAAATAGGCATTTATTTCTAATTTGCTGATAACCGATCACTCATAACCGAAGAGCGTCCCCCTTCAAAATTTGTCATATCTAATATTATTTTTTGAATAGAGTCAGATAAGAAGAGCTCAAATGAAGATTGTATTTCCAAAACATGGCTAACTGCAAATCTTGTAGGACCAGGTTTCATTTTGATTATATCTTCTGATTTTAGAGAAGGCTATCGTGCAGGTGAATTTGCCCACTCTATTTTTCCTTTCTTGAATATATTAATAATTTGATTTGATTCAAGTGGATGCGGTAATAATTCTGAGTCCACGTCCGTAGAAGATTCTGATGTTGATTGAAAGTCCAAATTGGGTTCAATATCAGATGAATCAACGCTCTCATCCTCACTTTGGTCTAGGCTTTCTTTTTTCTTTTTTTTTTGTACCGAAGTACAACTATATTTCAATTTTTGTGTCTAATTTATAATTATGCTTTAATATCAAAAATACATACACACAAAATCATACAATACTTTTCATTAATTAGTTTATCAAAAAGGTAAAATATGAACAGTTTTATCTTTTAAATTAAGAGTACTAAAACTTTCCTAATATATCTGCAACAAAGTTTTCAAAATCGTTAGGGAGGTGTCTTTGTTGATGGAAATTTATATAATATGTTAAAAGTTTATGTTATCAAAAAATTTATCTCATTTTGCATTGGGCCAATGTACAAATAAAGGAAATCATTGGGTTTTAAAACAATTTTGAATTTTTGAAAAACTTCAATAGAAATTTGTCTCTTACTAATCTTCACTTTGTTCAGAATTTGTTGGATCTTTGCAATTATAAACTCAACTTTAAAAGTCTCTTAGTGTTTAGGTGATGTTGCAATGAGCCAGTTCGAAGGGCACAGCACAACGTTATAGGCCTCAAGAATCTCATTATCAACCATTTTAATGAGGGGGTCAATTTAAGGCAGTAAAAGAGAAAATGAAAAGCTCCAGCTTCGATTTACACCTGTGACAAAAACGTTCATCTGCAATAGCCTCAAATTTACACGTATAAAGTGAGGATGTGGCAATTCTATATCGTTACCATATTTGGTACAAATCTGTTAATGGGTTTCTCATGATCGTCACTTGGTTCAATTGAGTTAACTCAAAATTGAGACCAAATCTCCTCAACCTTTTTTTCCACTGTATTTTTGGACCCTTATTACCCTGGCTTTTCATCAAACCTACACGGATTAATTTACTTGGAAGACCTCCCAGAGCTATTTACATAGAAATTGCTGGATCGCAACCTCTTTTTAGCTCTCGAACATAATATATAATCACCAATTTGAAGTTTGCCCCCGGTACATCAACTCTCGACGATGTACCATAATTTATCATATCTTCACTATTTTTCCCTTTTTTTAGAACCAAGGTCAAAATTCTTCATTCATAAAATTGGGAATGAATCCTTTTTTCGAAAATGTCATCAAAGACCTGCTCCAGTATCGGAGCTAATTGCAAATCAAAAGTCTTAAAGAACTCAAAAGGAAGCTCAGAAGGTCCAGGAGATCTAAATTTTTTCTTGTAGCTTCGAATGAAGTCCAGTATGTCACCCTGATTTATTATAGTCTATATCTTTAAAAATATCCTCATTCATACAACTTACATGGCTATCTTTTATAGTACTAACTGAATCTAAGAATTCGGACAGGAGTGGTTTCCACTTGGTGGGGTCCTTGATAATCTTCCAAGAGTAACATAAGTCATATATTTTAACAGCAGTGCAAACAGGCCAACTATACAGCTTTCAGTAAAAATTACACACTTCCTTTGACACCTCAGCAGGATCCTCAAATACATCACCAGATGTCAATTTCAAGCAGGATAATTTTTTACCTCTGTGCGACTTTTCTAAGTGCTTAAAGGAAAACTTTCACTTAACATTAAGATCAGTTATTCTTCTTCTTAATCTAACTTTGCCTTTACTCTCATATTATGTAATTTCCTCTAATTTTGCGTTGTGTAACTGCACACTCATCAACAATTTCTTCCAACTGTCTCCTCACTCTTTTCCTTTCTAGGGCAGCTTCTTTACCCCATCGTATAAATATCATTCTAACACTTGATTCAATATTTTTCAGCATCTCCCATGGTTAAATATTTTCAGATTCTAATCTTAATCTGATATGATTAATTACCTTTGATATCTCATCTCGAGTTTCTATCGAGTCTAAGAGCGGCACATTTAGTTTCCAGAACAAACTTTTGGTTAACAATGATTCCTGAAAGTAGAAATTAGTGAACAGCGATCAAAAGTATATGATGGCACGACGTTGAAATCTTCTAGAATGTTTTGACAATCGAAGAGTCGAAAGAATGTAGTCAAGTCGGTCATGTATCTCTCTACCCAACTTTTTTCCCATGTGAAATGTCATTTTAGGGGATGCCTCATCTGATATCAGACTTAGATCGCATAGGTTTTTATACATGATGGCTTCTTCCAGCTCTCTTTCGTTGATTTTATTATTTGACCCACAGTATCCTCTTGTATCTCTCTCTGATCTAGGATTAATATTCAAATGTCATAAGAAAATGCATTCTTTTCTGTGTGCCAGTGAGTATTTTTTTGAAAATATTAGAGAACCAACCCCTACAATCCTAATTAATTCTGCCGATTGCATATAAAGTCGTTCTAATCCCAAGCAAGTCAAAATTTACAACCACATAGTTTCCCTCCGTATTAGAAGCTATTTGTTGAGGATTCACATATTATTTTATTAAGACCAAAATACCTCTGGATGGGTGGGACAGTGCTCTAGAAGCTTTAGCAAAAAAACCTGCATGTGAGTGTGGAAGAATGTGTGATATGTTGGAGACGTCGTCAATTCTTGTATCGATTAGGACAATCACGTCTGGTAGTGCATAGGCTTTTATGTAGGTAAACAATTTTTTTGCCCTTAATATCAATGAAATTGAATTCACATAAAAGTCACCAAACTAGTCATTGTGTTGTAAAAAAATGATATTTATGCCTTTTTAGTGTTTGATTTTTTTATCCGTACCCTTCCAAATGACCGACGTGGAGCCTTTTTTATAGTGTAGAGTTTTTTCGATGTGTATCCATAGTTTGTTTGAGAGGGTCCATCAGCACATGTGTCATGGAGCGGATATAATCTATATCATTCCAATCACCTTGGGTGACCTTCCTTGATGGAGAGGGAGACACTGGGCAACTCAGCGATTGGGCCCACTCTGGGTATAGGAGGGGTGGGATATTTTGTGCTAGGGTATGCGTATGACTTTTCAAGGGCAGATCCAATTTGTTCTCAGAAGATATCTCCCAATGGGAAGCTATTTCTAGAGTGGTCTCTCCAACGTTATATCTGGATATATCTTTTATATAAGTTAAAAAAATAACTATCCCCATAATGGCTTCATCGAAACCAAGTTGCTACAAATCTTTTAGGAGATACAGAACGATGAAGCGTATAGAACCCGAGGAAATTAATTTTCTTATCGCATATTCTGCTGTGCACTTGTTACAAGTCATACAGTACACACAACTTACTCTTATTTATATATTTCGATTGCAGCCAGAAAGCTGAAGAACAAGGTAAACGAACTTCGACAAGTTTTTGTGTACTTTTGAATTCAATAATAATATTATATTTATATTATAGTCCACTTTAAACGGTATTTCATAAATATTGATATATATATAATTACACTGGTCAACATTCAAAAATTCTAAGGAGTATAAGTATAATAGAATTTATAATAAACAATAATTACTTTTAAAATTATGACCAATGTTTTTGAAAAGCTAATCTTTTAAAATCATTTTGAAAATACAAATAATTTTATAATTGATTGCTATTTATATGTAAAGTTATGACGAATTACAAAATATTTTAAAATTTATCTGGGTTTTCCACATAAATTGAAATCAATCGTACAACTATTTGTAGATTTGATACGATGATTTTTTCACAAGGTTGATCACCTTTTTTAAAATGCTTGAACGCGAAGGTGCTTAGCATTTTAAGGTTCCAAATTAGTCAACTTTTGAAAAATCGGTTGTAATAAGGTTATTAAAAAAAATTTAAAAAACATAGGTAATGTCTCCTACCTATATTAAATTATTGTCATAAATTGTATTCTCCAAAATTGCTTTTGATGATTTAATTACAAGCAGTTAGGCTACGAGTACTTTTAAAGCAATACTTTATAACTTTTTTAGTAAGATTATAATTGTAAGATATATTTTTAACAATTTGAGTAAATAATAATGAAAAACCCAAAACCCCTCCCACGAAACAATTGTACTTAGTTGTTTAAACTTATATTATAGTCCCTTTGAAACGGTATTTCATATGTATATAATTACACTGGTCAACAGTCAAAAATCATAAAGGTTATAAGTATAATAAAATTTATTTAATTTTGCATGCTGATTTCAAATCTGTAATTATTTTTTCGAGAATCCTAAGGTTTTTGAGAAATCGGACCTTACTTTTTTAGCTTTTTTGACCCCTTTTCCAACTTCAACTTCAATTTAAGCCATAAGGATACAAATTTTGAGCATTAAAAAATGATAATTTAATAGTGTATTTAATGCAAATTACATTTCCAGTCTTTTTTTTTTAGCTAGAGAGGCTCCTAGGGGCGTAGAGTGCTTAAATAACTCATTGAATATTACATGAAGTGGATTAATAAGGAATGCATCAAAGAGCTTTGACCCCCAGCTTTCTTAACTGAGGATAAATCGTTTATCTAAATGTGTAAATTTTCATTTAACTTTGAGCAACCGTGAGTCTTTGATTTCTAGCAAATTTTTGGTCGAAATTGAATGAAAATTTACAAATTTATATGGACGATTTTTTCATAATTTTTTCAGGAGTCTTCTCGGGCACTTGACATCTTGTTTGAAAGTCGTGGGTCTCAGCTTTTGAAGGCATTCCTTATTAATCCATTTCACATAATATTCAAGGAATTATTTAAGCACAAACGTTTTCGCCGTCTTTTGGGTCTACTCTAGTCCCCTATGCGTCCACGAGTCCCTTTAGGTCAAAATAGAAACTGGAAATTTGATTTGCATAAAAAAACACTAGCGAATCATTATCTTTTAATACACAATAAGAGTGGGCTTAAATTGAAGTTGAAGTTGGGAAATGGGCCAAACTAGCTCAAAAAGTAGGGTCCGATTTCTCAAAAACTGTCGGAAAAAAAAATTGCAGATTTGAAATTAGTGCACCAAACAGAATAATTTTTATTATTCTTATACCCCTTAGGATTTCTGACATTTCAAATTTGTTGACCTGTGTTATTTAAAATAAAATTTTACTATACAGTCAAACCTGGTCTAACGGTCAAATTTCAAGCAAATCGGGATTGTAAGAATCAAAGAAAGAGAAAATCAACCTGGTAACTCTGACAATTTGATGAGGAAGTAGCTTGAGCTGTCATGACGTTCTACTGAGCTACATGCTGCTATTCTCCTCCATATATACAAATGAAGACATCAATAATAAATAATAACATTATGTATACCATAGATGAGAGGCGGAAAATTAACTAGAATTAATGTCAGAAAATCATATCTATTTAGCAAATAAGCCGTAAACTAATAATTATTTCGAGGACTTGGGCCCTTTTTTGTTAACATCGTATATGCTTTATTAACCTAAATACCTGTGCTCCTTTCAACTAGAAGCCTTAAAAATGGGTAATATATGCAAGAAATTCAATCCAAATAACTCCTTGAGCCCTCTTCCTCCGGCAATGTAGCTAAATTTGACTCTAAAATTACCCCAGTATGCATAAGTGCATTAAATCAATATATATATTTTATTTAGTACTAGATTGAAACAATGTAATTGAATGTTATTAAGACTTTTAATGAATATATACATAGAAACTCAAATTAGAACAAAATAATTTCAACTCAAAGTAAGATGAAGCCTTAAATGTAAATAATCTAAGGGATGTCGAGCCATGTACGTGATAATTTAATTAGTGAAGAAAAAATTATATATTTATATATTGAAAAAGTTTAGTGGCAATTACAAAATTAATAAACGATTAACAATTTAATAAATTCATACATAAAGTAAGAGTAAATAAATTATCTAATCGAGTTAGCATAAAATCCTTGATCGTTGATAATGGAGATGAAAATTTTTAAAGTTATAACAAAGATCTTATGTTAGTGAAATGTCATCTAAATGAATTTGGGACAGAAGCCTTGAGAAAACTAAACATTATACAACACGTTTAAATTGGTAATCACAAGATAAATATAGATATTTATTCAAGGAACGTAATTGAAGACAATTCTGATATTTTTAATTTCATCACTAATAAGACGCTTGTTTCCTTGAATGTCCAACTCAACACCGTTTTAGTCAATTACATGTCTGTAAAATCTGATCCTTCATACTACAGCATTTGAAAGTAAAGAAGTGTTGTCCAAGATTAAGAAATAAGTTTAGCGAAAGTATGTCTCCACCATCATGTCACGTTATTATACTTGGATCACAAATGTCTGCATGTGATTGGGAGGAACAAGAGATACATATAACGGAAGAAAATGTCAACAGAATCCATAATCTACAATAGCAAGTTCTTCATATACGATGAAGGGGATGAGGGATTCGATAATCATCAGATGGAACTCGAACTCCAACAAAATTGGAGATATACAATGACCATAATGAAATTATCGCAGTAGTGGAGGAATACAGGGAAAATCCTACAGTTAATATAATTAATATTTATTATAAAATCATAGTTTAGTTTCTAACATTTATAACTTATTATGGTTTAAGTTGGCCATTTGAGCATTTTCCAAACTCTTCGTAGGACCATAGATTTGGAGAAGCCTTTAGAGCAATGACAACTCTGATGGACGAAGGTTTCGTCCTTAGAGTAATTGCCTTGTAGGAAACAAGGGTTTTGGAGTAGTCCATAAAGGCAACGTCGAACACATCGATGCACGGAGAATTGAAATCCTCGTAAATCCAAACATGTTCACATCTATATTCGACGATTCATTCCAATAGGCATTTTATTGATATAATTGATTTTTTTTTTTCAGCGGAGTATTACACGTGTTACACAAACCATGAGAGATCTTTACTATCAGGTAGATGTTCTCCCATCATTAATAAAGGAAAAATGATAACAGCTTTGGAAAACAAAAAGTACTGTTGAAAGTACCGACCCCATGAAATCTCTTGTGCGAGATTTTGCTTGAAATTTACATTCCTAGTCATATCCAGTTCCCACACAGGAAATTTATAACTATGGATGTGAAAAAAGAACCCAGCTCCAATGCCCGCCCGAGATCACGTTATAAAAAATATGGTACTCTTGAAGTAAGGCAGAATTTCAGCCGATCACATTTGAAGGGTCGGAATGTAACTGTCATTATTTTACTTAAGAACATATTATTATTTAGTGGCATTAAAAATTTTTAAAGGATAGAACACTAAATTTGTATAACTAATGCCATAGCATGAGACCTGAGTCACTTTTGCATGGACTCGAACTTGAATTCAAAATTATTTAATATTTAATCAATAGTAATAGAGTATAAACTCTAATATGTTTTTGTCGAGATTGCCCTCAAAATTACCACACTTATACACATAAGTGAATCCTATAATTTATATTACATATTTAAGAAACACATATAATTGCATGTACTAAAGTGCTCCGACCGTCAATTGTGATTCTGAGAAGGGCTTTTGCATAATGAGGGGATGTACTTTTATCTAATGTCAAAATTAAAGTTTAGGTCTTCTTTGTATCTTCATGAACTTTATTATTCCATTTTTATATTTTTCATTTATTTGTATTAGATGTTTCTATTTTTTTAAATATATGCAATCGATTCAGTGACTTGTTATTGTAGTCGATTTAAATGTAATTAATTCCCTGACAATTATTTCTTATTACAAAATGTTTTACTTTTGATTGTTTGAAGTCTCTATAATAGTTTTAAATGATAATTAAATTGTTGAATAAAAAAAGAATATTATCAATCATCTTCAATTATTTTTTTTGGAGTATTTTTTGTTTAAGGCAATAAGATGTAAAAAAAAGTTATCACAAATAATATTGTGACCACGTAGACCCTGAGACATGTCCAGGACTACCCGCTTCCCTTGATTTTTTTTTTTTTTTTGTGCACTTTCCACACTTAACTTACCAGTGTAAATTTGCGTGTTCTACGCATAAGAATGCACTGCATCACATGCAGTCCAAATTTTAATCCCATACCTAGCAGGTTTTGAAGGGATGTATTGTCGAAAAGGACAGCGACCTCTGAATCCAACAAGACGCTTGTCCACAGTTACATTAGCCCAGGATTGTAAGAGTAGGAAAGCCTCTCTATCTGTTTATACTATATTTCGCGGATCGGAGCCAATTTATTTGTCTGACGTCTATGTGTCTTGTTTGGCGGTCGTCGAATCGAAGAACTCTGGACAAAATTTTGAACTTCTTCAATGGCATAATCGTACGAAATACTGGTCTTCCTGTTTCAAGGGTCCAAAGACATTCGGTTGCCTCTCCTTTTGATCTATATCTACCTGCAAGAATAAGGATCCCAAAATAGGCATTTATTTCTAATTTGCTGATAACCGATCACTCATAACCGAAGAGCGTCCCCCTTCAAAATTTGTCATATCTAATATTATTTTTTGAATAGAGTCAGATAAGAAGAGCTCAAATGAAGATTGTATTTCCAAAACATGGCTAACTGCAAATCTTGTAGGACCAGGTTTCATTTTGATTATATCTTCTGATTTTAGAGAAGGCTATCGTGCAGGTGAATTTGCCCACTCTATTTTTCCTTTCTTGAATATATTAATAATTTGATTTGATTCAAGTGGATGCGGTAATAATTCTGAGTCCACGTCCGTAGAAGATTCTGATGTTGATTGAAAGTCCAAATTGGGTTCAATATCAGATGAATCAACGCTCTCATCCTCACTTTGGTCTAGGCTTTCTTTTTTCTTTTTTTTTTGTACCGAAGTACAACTATATTTCAATTTTTGTGTCTAATTTATAATTATGCTTTAATATCAAAAATACATACACACAAAATCATACAATACTTTTCATTAATTAGTTTATCAAAAAGGTAAAATATGAACAGTTTTATCTTTTAAATTAAGAGTACTAAAACTTTCCTAATATATCTGCAACAAAGTTTTCAAAATCGTTAGGGAGGTGTCTTTGTTGATGGAAATTTATATAATATGTTAAAAGTTTATGTTATCAAAAAATTTATCTCATTTTGCATTGGGCCAATGTACAAATAAAGGAAATCATTGGGTTTTAAAACAATTTTGAATTTTTGAAAAACTTCAATAGAAATTTGTCTCTTACTAATCTTCACTTTGTTCAGAATTTGTTGGATCTTTGCAATTATAAACTCAACTTTAAAAGTCTCTTAGTGTTTAGGTGATGTTGCAATGAGCCAGTTCGAAGGGCACAGCACAACGTTATAGGCCTCAAGAATCTCATTATCAACCATTTTAATGAGGGGGTCAATTTAAGGCAGTAAAAGAGAAAATGAAAAGCTCCAGCTTCGATTTACACCTGTGACAAAAACGTTCATCTGCAATAGCCTCAAATTTACACGTATAAAGTGAGGATGTGGCAATTCTATATCGTTACCATATTTGGTACAAATCTGTTAATGGGTTTCTCATGATCGTCACTTGGTTCAATTGAGTTAACTCAAAATTGAGACCAAATCTCCTCAACCTTTTTTTCCACTGTATTTTTGGACCCTTATTACCCTGGCTTTTCATCAAACCTACACGGATTAATTTACTTGGAAGACCTCCCAGAGCTATTTACATAGAAATTGCTGGATCGCAACCTCTTTTTAGCTCTCGAACATAATATATAATCACCAATTTGAAGTTTGCCCCCGGTACATCAACTCTCGACGATGTACCATAATTTATCATATCTTCACTATTTTTCCCTTTTTTTAGAACCAAGGTCAAAATTCTTCATTCATAAAATTGGGAATGAATCCTTTTTTCGAAAATGTCATCAAAGACCTGCTCCAGTATCGGAGCTAATTGCAAATCAAAAGTCTTAAAGAACTCAAAAGGAAGCTCAGAAGGTCCAGGAGATCTAAATTTTTTCTTGTAGCTTCGAATGAAGTCCAGTATGTCACCCTGATTTATTATAGTCTATATCTTTAAAAATATCCTCATTCATACAACTTACATGGCTATCTTTTATAGTACTAACTGAATCTAAGAATTCGGACAGGAGTGGTTTCCACTTGGTGGGGTCCTTGATAATCTTCCAAGAGTAACATAAGTCATATATTTTAACAGCAGTGCAAACAGGCCAACTATACAGCTTTCAGTAAAAATTACACACTTCCTTTGACACCTCAGCAGGATCCTCAAATACATCACCAGATGTCAATTTCAAGCAGGATAATTTTTTACCTCTGTGCGACTTTTCTAAGTGCTTAAAGGAAAACTTTCACTTAACATTAAGATCAGTTATTCTTCTTCTTAATCTAACTTTGCCTTTACTCTCATATTATGTAATTTCCTCTAATTTTGCGTTGTGTAACTGCACACTCATCAACAATTTCTTCCAACTGTCTCCTCACTCTTTTCCTTTCTAGGGCAGCTTCTTTACCCCATCGTATAAATATCATTCTAACACTTGATTCAATATTTTTCAGCATCTCCCATGGTTAAATATTTTCAGATTCTAATCTTAATCTGATATGATTAATTACCTTTGATATCTCATCTCGAGTTTCTATCGAGTCTAAGAGCGGCACATTTAGTTTCCAGAACAAACTTTTGGTTAACAATGATTCCTGAAAGTAGAAATTAGTGAACAGCGATCAAAAGTATATGATGGCACGACGTTGAAATCTTCTAGAATGTTTTGACAATCGAAGAGTCGAAAGAATGTAGTCAAGTCGGTCATGTATCTCTCTACCCAACTTTTTTCCCATGTGAAATGTCATTTTAGGGGATGCCTCATCTGATATCAGACTTAGATCGCATAGGTTTTTATACATGATGGCTTCTTCCAGCTCTCTTTCGTTGATTTTATTATTTGACCCACAGTATCCTCTTGTATCTCTCTCTGATCTAGGATTAATATTCAAATGTCATAAGAAAATGCATTCTTTTCTGTGTGCCAGTGAGTATTTTTTTGAAAATATTAGAGAACCAACCCCTACAATCCTAATTAATTCTGCCGATTGCATATAAAGTCGTTCTAATCCCAAGCAAGTCAAAATTTACAACCACATAGTTTCCCTCCGTATTAGAAGCTATTTGTTGAGGATTCACATATTATTTTATTAAGACCAAAATACCTCTGGATGGGTGGGACAGTGCTCTAGAAGCTTTAGCAAAAAAACCTGCATGTGAGTGTGGAAGAATGTGTGATATGTTGGAGACGTCGTCAATTCTTGTATCGATTAGGACAATCACGTCTGGTAGTGCATAGGCTTTTATGTAGGTAAACAATTTTTTTGCCCTTAATATCAATGAAATTGAATTCACATAAAAGTCACCAAACTAGTCATTGTGTTGTAAAAAAATGATATTTATGCCTTTTTAGTGTTTGATTTTTTTATCCGTACCCTTCCAAATGACCGACGTGGAGCCTTTTTTATAGTGTAGAGTTTTTTCGATGTGTATCCATAGTTTGTTTGAGAGGGTCCATCAGCACATGTGTCATGGAGCGGATATAATCTATATCATTCCAATCACCTTGGGTGACCTTCCTTGATGGAGAGGGAGACACTGGGCAACTCAGCGATTGGGCCCACTCTGGGTATAGGAGGGGTGGGATATTTTGTGCTAGGGTATGCGTATGACTTTTCAAGGGCAGATCCAATTTGTTCTCAGAAGATATCTCCCAATGGGAAGCTATTTCTAGAGTGGTCTCTCCAACGTTATATCTGGATATATCTTTTATATAAGTTAAAAAAATAACTATCCCCATAATGGCTTCATCGAAACCAAGTTGCTACAAATCTTTTAGGAGATACAGAACGATGAAGCGTATAGAACCCGAGGAAATTAATTTTCTTATCGCATATTCTGCTGTGCACTTGTTACAAGTCATACAGTACACACAACTTACTCTTATTTATATATTTCGATTGCAGCCAGAAAGCTGAAGAACAAGGTAAACGAACTTCGACAAGTTTTTGTGTACTTTTGAATTCAATAATAATATTATATTTATATTATAGTCCACTTTAAACGGTATTTCATAAATATTGATATGTATATAATTACACTGGTCAACATTCAAAAATTCTAAGGAGTATAAGTATAATAGAATTTATAATAAACAATAATTACTTTTAAAATTATGACCAATGTTTTTGAAAAGCTAATCTTTTAAAATCATTTTGAAAATACAAATAATTTTATAATTGATTGCTATTTATATGTAAAGTTATGACGAATTACAAAATATTTTAAAATTTATCTGGGTTTTCCACATAAATTGAAATCAATCGTACAACTATTTGTAGATTTGATACGATGATTTTTTCACAAGGTTGATCACCTTTTTTAAAATGCTTGAACGCGAAGGTGCTTAGCATTTTAAGGTTCCAAATTAGTCAACTTTTGAAAAATCGGTTGTAATAAGGTTATTAAAAAAAATTTAAAAAACATAGGTAATGTCTCCTACCTATATTAAATTATTGTCATAAATTGTATTCTCCAAAATTGCTTTTGATGATTTAATTACAAGCAGTTAGGCTACGAGTACTTTTAAAGCAATACTTTATAACTTTTTTAGTAAGATTATAATTGTAAGATATATTTTTAACAATTTGAGTAAATAATAATGAAAAACCCAAAACCCCTCCCACGAAACAATTGTACTTAGTTGTTTAAACTTATATTATAGTCCCTTTGAAACGGTATTTCATATGTATATAATTACACTGGTCAACAGTCAAAAATCATAAAGGTTATAAGTATAATAAAATTTATTTAATTTTGCATGCTGATTTCAAATCTGTAATTATTTTTTCGAGAATCCTAAGGTTTTTGAGAAATCGGACCTTACTTTTTTAGCTTTTTTGACCCCTTTTCCAACTTCAACTTCAATTTAAGCCATAAGGATACAAATTTTGAGCATTAAAAAATGATAATTTAATAGTGTATTTAATGCAAATTACATTTCCAGTCTTTTTTTTTTAGCTAGAGAGGCTCCTAGGGGCGTAGAGTGCTTAAATAACTCATTGAATATTACATGAAGTGGATTAATAAGGAATGCATCAAAGAGCTTTGACCCCCAGCTTTCTTAACTGAGGATAAATCGTTTATCTAAATGTGTAAATTTTCATTTAACTTTGAGCAACCGTGAGTCTTTGATTTCTAGCAAATTTTTGGTCGAAATTGAATGAAAATTTACAAATTTATATGGACGATTTTTTCATAATTTTTTCAGGAGTCTTCTCGGGCACTTGACATCTTGTTTGAAAGTCGTGGGTCTCAGCTTTTGAAGGCATTCCTTATTAATCCATTTCACATAATATTCAAGGAATTATTTAAGCACAAACGTTTTCGCCGTCTTTTGGGTCTACTCTAGTCCCCTATGCGTCCACGAGTCCCTTTAGGTCAAAATAGAAACTGGAAATTTGATTTGCATAAAAAAACACTAGCGAATCATTATCTTTTAATACACAATAAGAGTGGGCTTAAATTGAAGTTGAAGTTGGGAAATGGGCCAAACTAGCTCAAAAAGTAGGGTCCGATTTCTCAAAAACTGTCGGAAAAAAAAATTGCAGATTTGAAATTAGTGCACCAAACAGAATAATTTTTATTATTCTTATACCCCTTAGGATTTCTGACATTTCAAATTTGTTGACCTGTGTTATTTAAAATAAAATTTTACTATACAGTCAAACCTGGTCTAACGGTCAAATTTCAAGCAAATCGGGATTGTAAGAATCAAAGAAAGAGAAAATCAACCTGGTAACTCTGACAATTTGATGAGGAAGTAGCTTGAGCTGTCATGACGTTCTACTGAGCTACATGCTGCTATTCTCCTCCATATATACAAATGAAGACATCAATAATAAATAATAACATTATGTATACCATAGATGAGAGGCGGAAAATTAACTAGAATTAATGTCAGAAAATCATATCTATTTAGCAAATAAGCCGTAAACTAATAATTATTTCGAGGACTTGGGCCCTTTTTTGTTAACATCGTATATGCTTTATTAACCTAAATACCTGTGCTCCTTTCAACTAGAAGCCTTAAAAATGGGTAATATATGCAAGAAATTCAATCCAAATAACTCCTTGAGCCCTCTTCCTCCGGCAATGTAGCTAAATTTGACTCTAAAATTACCCCAGTATGCATAAGTGCATTAAATCAATATATATATTTTATTTAGTACTAGATTGAAACAATGTAATTGAATGTTATTAAGACTTTTAATGAATATATACATAGAAACTCAAATTAGAACAAAATAATTTCAACTCAAAGTAAGATGAAGCCTTAAATGTAAATAATCTAAGGGATGTCGAGCCATGTACGTGATAATTTAATTAGTGAAGAAAAAATTATATATTTATATATTGAAAAAGTTTAGTGGCAATTACAAAATTAATAAACGATTAACAATTTAATAAATTCATACATAAAGTAAGAGTAAATAAATTATCTAATCGAGTTAGCATAAAATCCTTGATCGTTGATAATGGAGATGAAAATTTTTAAAGTTATAACAAAGATCTTATGTTAGTGAAATGTCATCTAAATGAATTTGGGACAGAAGCCTTGAGAAAACTAAACATTATACAACACGTTTAAATTGGTAATCACGAGATAAATATAGATATTTATTCAAGGAACGTAATTGAAGACAATTCTGATATTTTTAATTTCATCACTAATAAGACGCTTGTTTCCTTGAATGTCCAACTCAACACCGTTTTAGTCAATTACATGTCTGTAAAATCTGATCCTTCATACTACAGCATTTGAAAGTAAAGAAGTGTTGTCCAAGATTAAGAAATAAGTTTAGCGAAAGTATGTCTCCACCATCATGTCACGTTATTATACTTGGATCACAAATGTCTGCATGTGATTGGGAGGAACAAGAGATACATATAACGGAAGAAAATGTCAACAGAATCCATAATCTACAATAGCAAGTTCTTCATATACGATGAAGGGGATGAGGGATTCGATAATCATCAGATGGAACTCGAACTCCAACAAAATTGGAGATATACAATGACCATAATGAAATTATCGCAGTAGTGGAGGAATACAGGGAAAATCCTACAGTTAATATAATTAATATTTATTATAAAATCATAGTTTAGTTTCTAACATTTATAACTTATTATGGTTTAAGTTGGCCATTTGAGCATTTTCCAAACTCTTCGTAGGACCATAGATTTGGAGAAGCCTTTAGAGCAATGACAACTCTGATGGACGAAGGTTTCGTCCTTAGAGTAATTGCCTTGTAGGAAACAAGGGTTTTGGAGTAGTCCATAAAGGCAACGTCGAACACATCGATGCACGGAGAATTGAAATCCTCGTAAATCCAAACATGTTCACATCTATATTCGACGATTCATTCCAATAGGCATTTTATTGATATAATTGATTTTTTTTTTTCAGCGGAGTATTACACGTGTTACACAAACCATGAGAGATCTTTACTATCAGGTAGATGTTCTCCCATCATTAATAAAGGAAAAATGATAACAGCTTTGGAAAACAAAAAGTACTGTTGAAAGTACCGACCCCATGAAATCTCTTGTGCGAGATTTTGCTTGAAATTTACATTCCTAGTCATATCCAGTTCCCACACAGGAAATTTATAACTATGGATGTGAAAAAAGAACCCAGCTCCAATGCCCGCCCGAGATCACGTTATAAAAAATATGGTACTCTTGAAGTAAGGCAGAATTTCAGCCGATCACATTTGAAGGGTCGGAATGTAACTGTCATTATTTTACTTAAGAACATATTATTATTTAGTGGCATTAAAAATTTTTAAAGGATAGAACACTAAATTTGTATAACTAATGCCATAGCATGAGACCTGAGTCACTTTTGCATGGACTCGAACTTGAATTCAAAATTATTTAATATTTAATCAATAGTAATAGAGTATAAACTCTAATATGTTTTTGTCGAGATTGCCCTCAAAATTACCACACTTATACACATAAGTGAATCCTATAATTTATATTACATATTTAAGAAACACATATAATTGCATGTACTAAAGTGCTCCGACCGTCAATTGTGATTCTGAGAAGGGCTTTTGCATAATGAGGGGATGTACTTTTATCTAATGTCAAAATTAAAGTTTAGGTCTTCTTTGTATCTTCATGAACTTTATTATTCCATTTTTATATTTTTCATTTATTTGTATTAGATGTTTCTATTTTTTTAAATATATGCAATCGATTCAGTGACTTGTTATTGTAGTCGATTTAAATGTAATTAATTCCCTGACAATTATTTCTTATTACAAAATGTTTTACTTTTGATTGTTTGAAGTCTCTATAATAGTTTTAAATGATAATTAAATTGTTGAATAAAAAAAGAATATTATCAATCATCTTCAATTATTTTTTTTGGAGTATTTTTTGTTTAAGGCAATAAGATGTAAAAAAAAGTTATCACAAATAATATTGTGACCACGTAGACCCTGAGACATGTCCAGGACTACCCGCTTCCCTTGATTTTTTTTTTTTTTTTGTGCACTTTCCACACTTAACTTACCAGTGTAAATTTGCGTGTTCTACGCATAAGAATGCACTGCATCACATGCAGTCCAAATTTTAATCCCATACCTAGCAGGTTTTGAAGGGATGTATTGTCGAAAAGGACAGCGACCTCTGAATCCAACAAGACGCTTGTCCACAGTTACATTAGCCCAGGATTGTAAGAGTAGGAAAGCCTCTCTATCTGTTTATACTATATTTCGCGGATCGGAGCCAATTTATTTGTCTGACGTCTATGTGTCTTGTTTGGCGGTCGTCGAATCGAAGAACTCTGGACAAAATTTTGAACTTCTTCAATGGCATAATCGTACGAAATACTGGTCTTCCTGTTTCAAGGGTCCAAAGACATTCGGTTGCCTCTCCTTTTGATCTATATCTACCTGCAAGAATAAGGATCCCAAAATAGGCATTTATTTCTAATTTGCTGATAACCGATCACTCATAACCGAAGAGCGTCCCCCTTCAAAATTTGTCATATCTAATATTATTTTTTGAATAGAGTCAGATAAGAAGAGCTCAAATGAAGATTGTATTTCCAAAACATGGCTAACTGCAAATCTTGTAGGACCAGGTTTCATTTTGATTATATCTTCTGATTTTAGAGAAGGCTATCGTGCAGGTGAATTTGCCCACTCTATTTTTCCTTTCTTGAATATATTAATAATTTGATTTGATTCAAGTGGATGCGGTAATAATTCTGAGTCCACGTCCGTAGAAGATTCTGATGTTGATTGAAAGTCCAAATTGGGTTCAATATCAGATGAATCAACGCTCTCATCCTCACTTTGGTCTAGGCTTTCTTTTTTCTTTTTTTTTTGTACCGAAGTACAACTATATTTCAATTTTTGTGTCTAATTTATAATTATGCTTTAATATCAAAAATACATACACACAAAATCATACAATACTTTTCATTAATTAGTTTATCAAAAAGGTAAAATATGAACAGTTTTATCTTTTAAATTAAGAGTACTAAAACTTTCCTAATATATCTGCAACAAAGTTTTCAAAATCGTTAGGGAGGTGTCTTTGTTGATGGAAATTTATATAATATGTTAAAAGTTTATGTTATCAAAAAATTTATCTCATTTTGCATTGGGCCAATGTACAAATAAAGGAAATCATTGGGTTTTAAAACAATTTTGAATTTTTGAAAAACTTCAATAGAAATTTGTCTCTTACTAATCTTCACTTTGTTCAGAATTTGTTGGATCTTTGCAATTATAAACTCAACTTTAAAAGTCTCTTAGTGTTTAGGTGATGTTGCAATGAGCCAGTTCGAAGGGCACAGCACAACGTTATAGGCCTCAAGAATCTCATTATCAACCATTTTAATGAGGGGGTCAATTTAAGGCAGTAAAAGAGAAAATGAAAAGCTCCAGCTTCGATTTACACCTGTGACAAAAACGTTCATCTGCAATAGCCTCAAATTTACACGTATAAAGTGAGGATGTGGCAATTCTATATCGTTACCATATTTGGTACAAATCTGTTAATGGGTTTCTCATGATCGTCACTTGGTTCAATTGAGTTAACTCAAAATTGAGACCAAATCTCCTCAACCTTTTTTTCCACTGTATTTTTGGACCCTTATTACCCTGGCTTTTCATCAAACCTACACGGATTAATTTACTTGGAAGACCTCCCAGAGCTATTTACATAGAAATTGCTGGATCGCAACCTCTTTTTAGCTCTCGAACATAATATATAATCACCAATTTGAAGTTTGCCCCCGGTACATCAACTCTCGACGATGTACCATAATTTATCATATCTTCACTATTTTTCCCTTTTTTTAGAACCAAGGTCAAAATTCTTCATTCATAAAATTGGGAATGAATCCTTTTTTCGAAAATGTCATCAAAGACCTGCTCCAGTATCGGAGCTAATTGCAAATCAAAAGTCTTAAAGAACTCAAAAGGAAGCTCAGAAGGTCCAGGAGATCTAAATTTTTTCTTGTAGCTTCGAATGAAGTCCAGTATGTCACCCTGATTTATTATAGTCTATATCTTTAAAAATATCCTCATTCATACAACTTACATGGCTATCTTTTATAGTACTAACTGAATCTAAGAATTCGGACAGGAGTGGTTTCCACTTGGTGGGGTCCTTGATAATCTTCCAAGAGTAACATAAGTCATATATTTTAACAGCAGTGCAAACAGGCCAACTATACAGCTTTCAGTAAAAATTACACACTTCCTTTGACACCTCAGCAGGATCCTCAAATACATCACCAGATGTCAATTTCAAGCAGGATAATTTTTTACCTCTGTGCGACTTTTCTAAGTGCTTAAAGGAAAACTTTCACTTAACATTAAGATCAGTTATTCTTCTTCTTAATCTAACTTTGCCTTTACTCTCATATTATGTAATTTCCTCTAATTTTGCGTTGTGTAACTGCACACTCATCAACAATTTCTTCCAACTGTCTCCTCACTCTTTTCCTTTCTAGGGCAGCTTCTTTACCCCATCGTATAAATATCATTCTAACACTTGATTCAATATTTTTCAGCATCTCCCATGGTTAAATATTTTCAGATTCTAATCTTAATCTGATATGATTAATTACCTTTGATATCTCATCTCGAGTTTCTATCGAGTCTAAGAGCGGCACATTTAGTTTCCAGAACAAACTTTTGGTTAACAATGATTCCTGAAAGTAGAAATTAGTGAACAGCGATCAAAAGTATATGATGGCACGACGTTGAAATCTTCTAGAATGTTTTGACAATCGAAGAGTCGAAAGAATGTAGTCAAGTCGGTCATGTATCTCTCTACCCAACTTTTTTCCCATGTGAAATGTCATTTTAGGGGATGCCTCATCTGATATCAGACTTAGATCGCATAGGTTTTTATACATGATGGCTTCTTCCAGCTCTCTTTCGTTGATTTTATTATTTGACCCACAGTATCCTCTTGTATCTCTCTCTGATCTAGGATTAATATTCAAATGTCATAAGAAAATGCATTCTTTTCTGTGTGCCAGTGAGTATTTTTTTGAAAATATTAGAGAACCAACCCCTACAATCCTAATTAATTCTGCCGATTGCATATAAAGTCGTTCTAATCCCAAGCAAGTCAAAATTTACAACCACATAGTTTCCCTCCGTATTAGAAGCTATTTGTTGAGGATTCACATATTATTTTATTAAGACCAAAATACCTCTGGATGGGTGGGACAGTGCTCTAGAAGCTTTAGCAAAAAAACCTGCATGTGAGTGTGGAAGAATGTGTGATATGTTGGAGACGTCGTCAATTCTTGTATCGATTAGGACAATCACGTCTGGTAGTGCATAGGCTTTTATGTAGGTAAACAATTTTTTTGCCCTTAATATCAATGAAATTGAATTCACATAAAAGTCACCAAACTAGTCATTGTGTTGTAAAAAAATGATATTTATGCCTTTTTAGTGTTTGATTTTTTTATCCGTACCCTTCCAAATGACCGACGTGGAGCCTTTTTTATAGTGTAGAGTTTTTTCGATGTGTATCCATAGTTTGTTTGAGAGGGTCCATCAGCACATGTGTCATGGAGCGGATATAATCTATATCATTCCAATCACCTTGGGTGACCTTCCTTGATGGAGAGGGAGACACTGGGCAACTCAGCGATTGGGCCCACTCTGGGTATAGGAGGGGTGGGATATTTTGTGCTAGGGTATGCGTATGACTTTTCAAGGGCAGATCCAATTTGTTCTCAGAAGATATCTCCCAATGGGAAGCTATTTCTAGAGTGGTCTCTCCAACGTTATATCTGGATATATCTTTTATATAAGTTAAAAAAATAACTATCCCCATAATGGCTTCATCGAAACCAAGTTGCTACAAATCTTTTAGGAGATACAGAACGATGAAGCGTATAGAACCCGAGGAAATTAATTTTCTTATCGCATATTCTGCTGTGCACTTGTTACAAGTCATACAGTACACACAACTTACTCTTATTTATATATTTCGATTGCAGCCAGAAAGCTGAAGAACAAGGTAAACGAACTTCGACAAGTTTTTGTGTACTTTTGAATTCAATAATAATATTATATTTATATTATAGTCCACTTTAAACGGTATTTCATAAATATTGATATGTATATAATTACACTGGTCAACATTCAAAAATTCTAAGGAGTATAAGTATAATAGAATTTATAATAAACAATAATTACTTTTAAAATTATGACCAATGTTTTTGAAAAGCTAATCTTTTAAAATCATTTTGAAAATACAAATAATTTTATAATTGATTGCTATTTATATGTAAAGTTATGACGAATTACAAAATATTTTAAAATTTATCTGGGTTTTCCACATAAATTGAAATCAATCGTACAACTATTTGTAGATTTGATACGATGATTTTTTCACAAGGTTGATCACCTTTTTTAAAATGCTTGAACGCGAAGGTGCTTAGCATTTTAAGGTTCCAAATTAGTCAACTTTTGAAAAATCGGTTGTAATAAGGTTATTAAAAAAAATTTAAAAAACATAGGTAATGTCTCCTACCTATATTAAATTATTGTCATAAATTGTATTCTCCAAAATTGCTTTTGATGATTTAATTACAAGCAGTTAGGCTACGAGTACTTTTAAAGCAATACTTTATAACTTTTTTAGTAAGATTATAATTGTAAGATATATTTTTAACAATTTGAGTAAATAATAATGAAAAACCCAAAACCCCTCCCACGAAACAATTGTACTTAGTTGTTTAAACTTATATTATAGTCCCTTTGAAACGGTATTTCATATGTATATAATTACACTGGTCAACAGTCAAAAATCATAAAGGTTATAAGTATAATAAAATTTATTTAATTTTGCATGCTGATTTCAAATCTGTAATTATTTTTTCGAGAATCCTAAGGTTTTTGAGAAATCGGACCTTACTTTTTTAGCATTTTGACCCCTTTTCCAACTTCAACTTCAATTTAAGCCATAAGGATACAAATTTTGAGCATTAAAAAATGATAATTTAATAGTGTATTTAATGCAAATTACATTTCCAGTCTTTTTTTTTTAGCTAGAGAGGCTCCTAGGGGCGTAGAGTGCTTAAATAACTCATTGAATATTACATGAAGTGGATTAATAAGGAATGCATCAAAGAGCTTTGACCCCCAGCTTTCTTAACTGAGGATAAATCGTTTATCTAAATGTGTAAATTTTCATTTAACTTTGAGCAACCGTGAGTCTTTGATTTCTAGCAAATTTTTGGTCGAAATTGAATGAAAATTTACAAATTTATATGGACGATTTTTTCATAATTTTTTCAGGAGTCTTCTCGGGCACTTGACATCTTGTTTGAAAGTCGTGGGTCTCAGCTTTTGAAGGCATTCCTTATTAATCCATTTCACATAATATTCAAGGAATTATTTAAGCACAAACGTTTTCGCCGTCTTTTGGGTCTACTCTAGTCCCCTATGTGTCCACGAGTCCCTTTAGGTCAAAATAGAAACTGGAAATTTGATTTGCATAAAAAAACACTAGCGAATCATTATCTTTTAATACACAATAAGAGTGGGCTTAAATTGAAGTTGAAGTTGGGAAATGGGCCAAACTAGCTCAAAAAGTAGGGTCCGATTTCTCAAAAACTGTCGGAAAAAAAAATTGCAGATTTGAAATTAGTGCACCAAACAGAATAATTTTTATTATTCTTATACCCCTTAGGATTTCTGACATTTCAAATTTGTTGACCTGTGTTATTTAAAATAAAATTTTACTATACAGTCAAACCTGGTCTAACGGTCAAATTTCAAGCAAATCGGGATTGTAAGAATCAAAGAAAGAGAAAATCAACCTGGTAACTCTGACAATTTGATGAGGAAGTAGCTTGAGCTGTCATGACGTTCTACTGAGCTACATGCTGCTATTCTCCTCCATATATACAAATGAAGACATCAATAATAAATAATAACATTATGTATACCATAGATGAGAGGCGGAAAATTAACTAGAATTAATGTCAGAAAATCATATCTATTTAGCAAATAAGCCGTAAACTAATAATTATTTCGAGGACTTGGGCCCTTTTTTGTTAACATCGTATATGCTTTATTAACCTAAATACCTGTGCTCCTTTCAACTAGAAGCCTTAAAAATGGGTAATATATGCAAGAAATTCAATCCAAATAACTCCTTGAGCCCTCTTCCTCCGGCAATGTAGCTAAATTTGACTCTAAAATTACCCCAGTATGCATAAGTGCATTAAATCAATATATATATTTTATTTAGTACTAGATTGAAACAATGTAATTGAATGTTATTAAGACTTTTAATGAATATATACATAGAAACTCAAATTAGAACAAAATAATTTCAACTCAAAGTAAGATGAAGCCTTAAATGTAAATAATCTAAGGGATGTCGAGCCATGTACGTGATAATTTAATTAGTGAAGAAAAAATTATATATTTATATATTGAAAAAGTTTAGTGGCAATTACAAAATTAATAAACGATTAACAATTTAATAAATTCATACATAAAGTAAGAGTAAATAAATTATCTAATCGAGTTAGCATAAAATCCTTGATCGTTGATAATGGAGATGAAAATTTTTAAAGTTATAACAAAGATCTTATGTTAGTGAAATGTCATCTAAATGAATTTGGGACAGAAGCCTTGAGAAAACTAAACATTATACAACACGTTTAAATTGGTAATCACGAGATAAATATAGATATTTATTCAAGGAACGTAATTGAAGACAATTCTGATATTTTTAATTTCATCACTAATAAGACGCTTGTTTCCTTGAATGTCCAACTCAACACCGTTTTAGTCAATTACATGTCTGTAAAATCTGATCCTTCATACTACAGCATTTGAAAGTAAAGAAGTGTTGTCCAAGATTAAGAAATAAGTTTAGCGAAAGTATGTCTCCACCATCATGTCACGTTATTATACTTGGATCACAAATGTCTGCATGTGATTGGGAGGAACAAGAGATACATATAACGGAAGAAAATGTCAACAGAATCCATAATCTACAATAGCAAGTTCTTCATATACGATGAAGGGGATGAGGGATTCGATAATCATCAGATGGAACTCGAACTCCAACAAAATTGGAGATATACAATGACCATAATGAAATTATCGCAGTAGTGGAGGAATACAGGGAAAATCCTACAGTTAATATAATTAATATTTATTATAAAATCATAGTTTAGTTTCTAACATTTATAACTTATTATGGTTTAAGTTGGCCATTTGAGCATTTTCCAAACTCTTCGTAGGACCATAGATTTGGAGAAGCCTTTAGAGCAATGACAACTCTGATGGACGAAGGTTTCGTCCTTAGAGTAATTGCCTTGTAGGAAACAAGGGTTTTGGAGTAGTCCATAAAGGCAACGTCGAACACATCGATGCACGGAGAATTGAAATCCTCGTAAATCCAAACATGTTCACATCTATATTCGACGATTCATTCCAATAGGCATTTTATTGATATAATTGATTTTTTTTTTCAGCGGAGTATTACACGTGTTACACAAACCATGAGAGATCTTTACTATCAGGTAGATGTTCTCCCATCATTAATAAAGGAAAAATGATAACAGCTTTGGAAAACAAAAAGTACTGTTGAAAGTACCGACCCCATGAAATCTCTTGTGCGAGATTTTGCTTGAAATTTACATTCCTAGTCATATCCAGTTCCCACACAGGAAATTTATAACTATGGATGTGAAAAAAGAACCCAGCTCCAATGCCCGCCCGAGATCACGTTATAAAAAATATGGTACTCTTGAAGTAAGGCAGAATTTCAGCCGATCACATTTGAAGGGTCGGAATGTAACTGTCATTATTTTACTTAAGAACATATTATTATTTAGTGGCATTAAAAATTTTTAAAGGATAGAACACTAAATTTGTATAACTAATGCCATAGCATGAGACCTGAGTCACTTTTGCATGGACTCGAACTTGAATTCAAAATTATTTAATATTTAATCAATAGTAATAGAGTATAAACTCTAATATGTTTTTGTCGAGATTGCCCTCAAAATTACCACACTTATACACATAAGTGAATCCTATAATTTATATTACATATTTAAGAAACACATATAATTGCATGTACTAAAGTGCTCCGACCGTCAATTGTGATTCTGAGAAGGGCTTTTGCATAATGAGGGGATGTACTTTTATCTAATGTCAAAATTAAAGTTTAGGTCTTCTTTGTATCTTCATGAACTTTATTATTCCATTTTTATATTTTTCATTTATTTGTATTAGATGTTTCTATTTTTTTAAATATATGCAATCGATTCAGTGACTTGTTATTGTAGTCGATTTAAATGTAATTAATTCCCTGACAATTATTTCTTATTACAAAATGTTTTACTTTTGATTGTTTGAAGTCTCTATAATAGTTTTAAATGATAATTAAATTGTTGAATAAAAAAAGAATATTATCAATCATCTTCAATTATTTTTTTTGGAGTATTTTTTGTTTAAGGCAATAAGATGTAAAAAAAAGTTATCACAAATAATATTGTGACCACGTAGACCCTGAGACATGTCCAGGACTACCCGCTTCCCTTGATTTTTTTTTTTTTTTTGTGCACTTTCCACACTTAACTTACCAGTGTAAATTTGCGTGTTCTACGCATAAGAATGCACTGCATCACATGCAGTCCAAATTTTAATCCCATACCTAGCAGGTTTTGAAGGGATGTATTGTCGAAAAGGACAGCGACCTCTGAATCCAACAAGACGCTTGTCCACAGTTACATTAGCCCAGGATTGTAAGAGTAGGAAAGCCTCTCTATCTGTTTATACTATATTTCGCGGATCGGAGCCAATTTATTTGTCTGACGTCTATGTGTCTTGTTTGGCGGTCGTCGAATCGAAGAACTCTGGACAAAATTTTGAACTTCTTCAATGGCATAATCGTACGAAATACTGGTCTTCCTGTTTCAAGGGTCCAAAGACATTCGGTTGCCTCTCCTTTTGATCTATATCTACCTGCAAGAATAAGGATCCCAAAATAGGCATTTATTTCTAATTTGCTGATAACCGATCACTCATAACCGAAGAGCGTCCCCCTTCAAAATTTGTCATATCTAATATTATTTTTTGAATAGAGTCAGATAAGAAGAGCTCAAATGAAGATTGTATTTCCAAAACATGGCTAACTGCAAATCTTGTAGGACCAGGTTTCATTTTGATTATATCTTCTGATTTTAGAGAAGGCTATCGTGCAGGTGAATTTGCCCACTCTATTTTTCCTTTCTTGAATATATTAATAATTTGATTTGATTCAAGTGGATGCGGTAATAATTCTGAGTCCACGTCCGTAGAAGATTCTGATGTTGATTGAAAGTCCAAATTGGGTTCAATATCAGATGAATCAACGCTCTCATCCTCACTTTGGTCTAGGCTTTCTTTTTTCTTTTTTTTTTGTACCGAAGTACAACTATATTTCAATTTTTGTGTCTAATTTATAATTATGCTTTAATATCAAAAATACATACACACAAAATCATACAATACTTTTCATTAATTAGTTTATCAAAAAGGTAAAATATGAACAGTTTTATCTTTTAAATTAAGAGTACTAAAACTTTCCTAATATATCTGCAACAAAGTTTTCAAAATCGTTAGGGAGGTGTCTTTGTTGATGGAAATTTATATAATATGTTAAAAGTTTATGTTATCAAAAAATTTATCTCATTTTGCATTGGGCCAATGTACAAATAAAGGAAATCATTGGGTTTTAAAACAATTTTGAATTTTTGAAAAACTTCAATAGAAATTTGTCTCTTACTAATCTTCACTTTGTTCAGAATTTGTTGGATCTTTGCAATTATAAACTCAACTTTAAAAGTCTCTTAGTGTTTAGGTGATGTTGCAATGAGCCAGTTCGAAGGGCACAGCACAACGTTATAGGCCTCAAGAATCTCATTATCAACCATTTTAATGAGGGGGTCAATTTAAGGCAGTAAAAGAGAAAATGAAAAGCTCCAGCTTCGATTTACACCTGTGACAAAAACGTTCATCTGCAATAGCCTCAAATTTACACGTATAAAGTGAGGATGTGGCAATTCTATATCGTTACCATATTTGGTACAAATCTGTTAATGGGTTTCTCATGATCGTCACTTGGTTCAATTGAGTTAACTCAAAATTGAGACCAAATCTCCTCAACCTTTTTTTCCACTGTATTTTTGGACCCTTATTACCCTGGCTTTTCATCAAACCTACACGGATTAATTTACTTGGAAGACCTCCCAGAGCTATTTACATAGAAATTGCTGGATCGCAACCTCTTTTTAGCTCTCGAACATAATATATAATCACCAATTTGAAGTTTGCCCCCGGTACATCAACTCTCGACGATGTACCATAATTTATCATATCTTCACTATTTTTCCCTTTTTTTAGAACCAAGGTCAAAATTCTTCATTCATAAAATTGGGAATGAATCCTTTTTTCGAAAATGTCATCAAAGACCTGCTCCAGTATCGGAGCTAATTGCAAATCAAAAGTCTTAAAGAACTCAAAAGGAAGCTCAGAAGGTCCAGGAGATCTAAATTTTTTCTTGTAGCTTCGAATGAAGTCCAGTATGTCACCCTGATTTATTATAGTCTATATCTTTAAAAATATCCTCATTCATACAACTTACATGGCTATCTTTTATAGTACTAACTGAATCTAAGAATTCGGACAGGAGTGGTTTCCACTTGGTGGGGTCCTTGATAATCTTCCAAGAGTAACATAAGTCATATATTTTAACAGCAGTGCAAACAGGCCAACTATACAGCTTTCAGTAAAAATTACACACTTCCTTTGACACCTCAGCAGGATCCTCAAATACATCACCAGATGTCAATTTCAAGCAGGATAATTTTTTACCTCTGTGCGACTTTTCTAAGTGCTTAAAGGAAAACTTTCACTTAACATTAAGATCAGTTATTCTTCTTCTTAATCTAACTTTGCCTTTACTCTCATATTATGTAATTTCCTCTAATTTTGCGTTGTGTAACTGCACACTCATCAACAATTTCTTCCAACTGTCTCCTCACTCTTTTCCTTTCTAGGGCAGCTTCTTTACCCCATCGTATAAATATCATTCTAACACTTGATTCAATATTTTTCAGCATCTCCCATGGTTAAATATTTTCAGATTCTAATCTTAATCTGATATGATTAATTACCTTTGATATCTCATCTCGAGTTTCTATCGAGTCTAAGAGCGGCACATTTAGTTTCCAGAACAAACTTTTGGTTAACAATGATTCCTGAAAGTAGAAATTAGTGAACAGCGATCAAAAGTATATGATGGTACGACGTTGAAATCTTCTAGAATGTTTTGACAATCGAAGAGTCGAAAGAATGTAGTCAAGTCGGTCATGTATCTCTCTACCCAACTTTTTTCCCATGTGAAATGTCATTTTAGGGGATGCCTCATCTGATATCAGACTTAGATCGCATAGGTTTTTATACATGATGGCTTCTTCCAGCTCTCTTTCGTTGATTTTATTATTTGACCCACAGTATCCTCTTGTATCTCTCTCTGATCTAGGATTAATATTCAAATGTCATAAGAAAATGCATTCTTTTCTGTGTGCCAGTGAGTATTTTTTTGAAAATATTAGAGAACCAACCCCTACAATCCTAATTAATTCTGCCGATTGCATATAAAGTCGTTCTAATCCCAAGCAAGTCAAAATTTACAACCACATAGTTTCCCTCCGTATTAGAAGCTATTTGTTGAGGATTCACATATTATTTTATTAAGACCAAAATACCTCTGGATGGGTGGGACAGTGCTCTAGAAGCTTTAGCAAAAAAACCTGCATGTGAGTGTGGAAGAATGTGTGATATGTTGGAGACGTCGTCAATTCTTGTATCGATTAGGACAATCACGTCTGGTAGTGCATAGGCTTTTATGTAGGTAAACAATTTTTTTGCCCTTAATATCAATGAAATTGAATTCACATAAAAGTCACCAAACTAGTCATTGTGTTGTAAAAAAATGATATTTATGCCTTTTTAGTGTTTGATTTTTTTATCCGTACCCTTCCAAATGACCGACGTGGAGCCTTTTTTATAGTGTAGAGTTTTTTCGATGTGTATCCATAGTTTGTTTGAGAGGGTCCATCAGCACATGTGTCATGGAGCGGATATAATCTATATCATTCCAATCACCTTGGGTGACCTTCCTTGATGGAGAGGGAGACACTGGGCAACTCAGCGATTGGGCCCACTCTGGGTATAGGAGGGGTGGGATATTTTGTGCTAGGGTATGCGTATGACTTTTCAAGGGCAGATCCAATTTGTTCTCAGAAGATATCTCCCAATGGGAAGCTATTTCTAGAGTGGTCTCTCCAACGTTATATCTGGATATATCTTTTATATAAGTTAAAAAAATAACTATCCCCATAATGGCTTCATCGAAACCAAGTTGCTACAAATCTTTTAGGAGATACAGAACGATGAAGCGTATAGAACCCGAGGAAATTAATTTTCTTATCGCATATTCTGCTGTGCACTTGTTACAAGTCATACAGTACACACAACTTACTCTTATTTATATATTTCGATTGCAGCCAGAAAGCTGAAGAACAAGGTAAACGAACTTCGACAAGTTTTTGTGTACTTTTGAATTCAATAATAATATTATATTTATATTATAGTCCACTTTAAACGGTATTTCATAAATATTGATATGTATATAATTACACTGGTCAACATTCAAAAATTCTAAGGAGTATAAGTATAATAGAATTTATAATAAACAATAATTACTTTTAAAATTATGACCAATGTTTTTGAAAAGCTAATCTTTTAAAATCATTTTGAAAATACAAATAATTTTATAATTGATTGCTATTTATATGTAAAGTTATGACGAATTACAAAATATTTTAAAATTTATCTGGGTTTTCCACATAAATTGAAATCAATCGTACAACTATTTGTAGATTTGATACGATGATTTTTTCACAAGGTTGATCACCTTTTTTAAAATGCTTGAACGCGAAGGTGCTTAGCATTTTAAGGTTCCAAATTAGTCAACTTTTGAAAAATCGGTTGTAATAAGGTTATTAAAAAAAATTTAAAAAACATAGGTAATGTCTCCTACCTATATTAAATTATTGTCATAAATTGTATTCTCCAAAATTGCTTTTGATGATTTAATTACAAGCAGTTAGGCTACGAGTACTTTTAAAGCAATACTTTATAACTTTTTTAGTAAGATTATAATTGTAAGATATATTTTTAACAATTTGAGTAAATAATAATGAAAAACCCAAAACCCCTCCCACGAAACAATTGTACTTAGTTGTTTAAACTTATATTATAGTCCCTTTGAAACGGTATTTCATATGTATATAATTACACTGGTCAACAGTCAAAAATCATAAAGGTTATAAGTATAATAAAATTTATTTAATTTTGCATGCTGATTTCAAATCTGTAATTATTTTTTCGAGAATCCTAAGGTTTTTGAGAAATCGGACCTTACTTTTTTAGCTTTTTTGACCCCTTTTCCAACTTCAACTTCAATTTAAGCCATAAGGATACAAATTTTGAGCATTAAAAAATGATAATTTAATAGTGTATTTAATGCAAATTACATTTCCAGTCTTTTTTTTTTAGCTAGAGAGGCTCCTAGGGGCGTAGAGTGCTTAAATAACTCATTGAATATTACATGAAGTGGATTAATAAGGAATGCATCAAAGAGCTTTGACCCCCAGCTTTCTTAACTGAGGATAAATCGTTTATCTAAATGTGTAAATTTTCATTTAACTTTGAGCAACCGTGAGTCTTTGATTTCTAGCAAATTTTTGGTCGAAATTGAATGAAAATTTACAAATTTATATGGACGATTTTTTCATAATTTTTTCAGGAGTCTTCTCGGGCACTTGACATCTTGTTTGAAAGTCGTGGGTCTCAGCTTTTGAAGGCATTCCTTATTAATCCATTTCACATAATATTCAAGGAATTATTTAAGCACAAACGTTTTCGCCGTCTTTTGGGTCTACTCTAGTCCCCTATGCGTCCACGAGTCCCTTTAGGTCAAAATAGAAACTGGAAATTTGATTTGCATAAAAAAACACTAGCGAATCATTATCTTTTAATACACAATAAGAGTGGGCTTAAATTGAAGTTGAAGTTGGGAAATGGGCCAAACTAGCTCAAAAAGTAGGGTCCGATTTCTCAAAAACTGTCGGAAAAAAAAATTGCAGATTTGAAATTAGTGCACCAAACAGAATAATTTTTATTATTCTTATACCCCTTAGGATTTCTAACATTTCAAATTTGTTGACCTGTGTTATTTAAAATAAAATTTTACTATACAGTCAAACCTGGTCTAACGGTCAAATTTCAAGCAAATCGGGATTGTAAGAATCAAAGAAAGAGAAAATCAACCTGGTAACTCTGACAATTTGATGAGGAAGTAGCTTGAGCTGTCATGACGTTCTACTGAGCTACATGCTGCTATTCTCCTCCATATATACAAATGAAGACATCAATAATAAATAATAACATTATGTATACCATAGATGAGAGGCGGAAAATTAACTAGAATTAATGTCAGAAAATCATATCTATTTAGCAAATAAGCCGTAAACTAATAATTATTTCGAGGACTTGGGCCCTTTTTTGTTAACATCGTATATGCTTTATTAACCTAAATACCTGTGCTCCTTTCAACTAGAAGCCTTAAAAATGGGTAATATATGCAAGAAATTCAATCCAAATAACTCCTTGAGCCCTCTTCCTCCGGCAATGTAGCTAAATTTGACTCTAAAATTACCCCAGTATGCATAAGTGCATTAAATCAATATATATATTTTATTTAGTACTAGATTGAAACAATGTAATTGAATGTTATTAAGACTTTTAATGAATATATACATAGAAACTCAAATTAGAACAAAATAATTTCAACTCAAAGTAAGATGAAGCCTTAAATGTAAATAATCTAAGGGATGTCGAGCCATGTACGTGATAATTTAATTAGTGAAGAAAAAATTATATATTTATATATTGAAAAAGTTTAGTGGCAATTACAAAATTAATAAACGATTAACAATTTAATAAATTCATACATAAAGTAAGAGTAAATAAATTATCTAATCGAGTTAGCATAAAATCCTTGATCGTTGATAATGGAGATGAAAATTTTTAAAGTTATAACAAAGATCTTATGTTAGTGAAATGTCATCTAAATGAATTTGGGACAGAAGCCTTGAGAAAACTAAACATTATACAACACGTTTAAATTGGTAATCACGAGATAAATATAGATATTTATTCAAGGAACGTAATTGAAGACAATTCTGATATTTTTAATTTCATCACTAATAAGACGCTTGTTTCCTTGAATGTCCAACTCAACACCGTTTTAGTCAATTACATGTCTGTAAAATCTGATCCTTCATACTACAGCATTTGAAAGTAAAGAAGTGTTGTCCAAGATTAAGAAATAAGTTTAGCGAAAGTATGTCTCCACCATCATGTCACGTTATTATACTTGGATCACAAATGTCTGCATGTGATTGGGAGGAACAAGAGATACATATAACGGAAGAAAATGTCAACAGAATCCATAATCTACAATAGCAAGTTCTTCATATACGATGAAGGGGATGAGGGATTCGATAATCATCAGATGGAACTCGAACTCCAACAAAATTGGAGATATACAATGACCATAATGAAATTATCGCAGTAGTGGAGGAATACAGGGAAAATCCTACAGTTAATATAATTAATATTTATTATAAAATCATAGTTTAGTTTCTAACATTTATAACTTATTATGGTTTAAGTTGGCCATTTGAGCATTTTCCAAACTCTTCGTAGGACCATAGATTTGGAGAAGCCTTTAGAGCAATGACAACTCTGATGGACGAAGGTTTCGTCCTTAGAGTAATTGCCTTGTAGGAAACAAGGGTTTTGGAGTAGTCCATAAAGGCAACGTCGAACACATCGATGCACGGAGAATTGAAATCCTCGTAAATCCAAACATGTTCACATCTATATTCGACGATTCATTCCAATAGGCATTTTATTGATATAATTGATTTTTTTTTTCAGCGGAGTATTACACGTGTTACACAAACCATGAGAGATCTTTACTATCAGGTAGATGTTCTCCCATCATTAATAAAGGAAAAATGATAACAGCTTTGGAAAACAAAAAGTACTGTTGAAAGTACCGACCCCATGAAATCTCTTGTGCGAGATTTTGCTTGAAATTTACATTCCTAGTCATATCCAGTTCCCACACAGGAAATTTATAACTATGGATGTGAAAAAAGAACCCAGCTCCAATGCCCGCCCGAGATCACGTTATAAAAAATATGGTACTCTTGAAGTAAGGCAGAATTTCAGCCGATCACATTTGAAGGGTCGGAATGTAACTGTCATTATTTTACTTAAGAACATATTATTATTTAGTGGCATTAAAAATTTTTAAAGGATAGAACACTAAATTTGTATAACTAATGCCATAGCATGAGACCTGAGTCACTTTTGCATGGACTCGAACTTGAATTCAAAATTATTTAATATTTAATCAATAGTAATAGAGTATAAACTCTAATATGTTTTTGTCGAGATTGCCCTCAAAATTACCACACTTATACACATAAGTGAATCCTATAATTTATATTACATATTTAAGAAACACATATAATTGCATGTACTAAAGTGCTCCGACCGTCAATTGTGATTCTGAGAGGGGCTTTTGCATGATGAGGGGATGTACTTTTATCTAATGTCAAAATTAAAGTTTAGGTCTTCTTTGTATCTTCATGAACTTTATTATTCCATTTTTATATTTTTCATTTATTTGTATTAGATGTTTCTATTTTTTTAAATATATGCAATCGATTCAGTGACTTGTTATTGTAGTCGATTTAAATGTAATTAATTCCCTGACAATTATTTCTTATTACAAAATGTTTTACTTTTGATTGTTTGAAGTCTCTATAATAGTTTTAAATGATAATTAAATTGTTGAATAAAAAAAGTAGCTACTAGATGGTTAAATAAAATCATTTTATTTAATTGTATGTGTTTCTTAAATATTTAATATGAATTATAGGATAATAATATGTTCTAAATAACAATTATGCTCATCACAAATATCAGTCTATTAAGTTACACCCACATCCCTCTCAACAACCAATAACCAATTTTTAAAGGTTTTTGCACTCTTTTTGCAGGTGTGCGAGATACTTGCTCCATCATACTGGGAAACCTAGCTTGCAGCACAATGCAAAAATTGCAAAGGAATATAGGAAACAAAAATATGAAAAGGAATATCGAAAATTTAAAGAGGACTGAGAACTCAAGTTTTTATCCGTCTCCACTGATTCGAGAAAATATATCTACATATATGTAATTTGTAGTCATTCAGTTACGTCAGACATGAAGTTAGATGTACTTGGATTCTCATTGATAATACGCTTATTGAATAGATTGAGAATTGTCGTCCTTTTTGGGGAAGCTGAATTACATGCTTTTTTACATATTTCTGGCCTAATAATGAAAATGCGAATATTTATCATCAAAAATAGTTTTATTGCTTTTCAAAGTATTCTCCTGCATGATTTGCACTTTTCCATGTGCTCAAATCAATTGTCAAAGCTCTTTTTCTTCTCCAATGGAAACACCTCCAAAACACACATTTTTTTCTTGATGTGCCTGAATAAAAAGAAGTCATTGGGTGCCAAGTCAGAGCTGTACGGTGGATTACCCATCAAGTCAACGTTTTAGCTGGTCAAAAAGGCGCTGGTTTGAGCCGATGTGTGTCAGCCCACATTGTCATGGTGAACAAGGATTCGTATTCTCTTGTTCGTTTTTCGAATTTCTTCGAAGACTTCAGGCAAATAAATTGTGGTTTACCACTCAGAATTGACCGTCGTACGATGCTCAAGTGGACTAGTCGCCACATGACCAGTTTGGCTGAAGAAACAGGTGACCATTTGCTTCGAAAGGCCTCTTCTACGAACAACTTTCGTTGAATTAGGTTCGTCTTCGAAGATACATACGGTCGATTGTTGTTTTATTTCGGGCTCATACGCATAGATCCATGATTCGTCACCTGTGACGATCTTATAAACGTCTTTTGAAGCAACGTGAGCGTATTTTTTCAACATTTCTTTGCACCAATCGACGCGAGCCTTCTTTTGAGCAATTGTCAAATTGTGCGGGATCCAACGAGAACAAACCTTTTTTACGACCAGGTGTTCATAAAATATCGAATGTATACTGATGGAAGAAATGCCCAAAGATACTTCTATCTCACAGTATGTCAAATGACGATCTTGCATCATCACTTCACGCACAGCATCAATGTTCAATTTCCAATGCGATCCCATGTAAATTAATATAAGAATCATGACATTTGGGACTCTTCCATTTCAAGATCTGTACATATTATCGTGGTTATATGATACATCAATTATGGAGTATACGTATTGGAAGTGGTGATGGAACATTCGAAAATCACGAATCCGAAATAGACGATAGGAGCAGACGACTCCAGATAATAATAGCGCATCGTTGGATAGTTGATGATTCCCCGACACGATGAGTTGGAGCCCCTCGGACTCGGAGAGACTCTGAAGGATCTATTGACTTGGGTTAGAATCCGGAGAGAGTAACTTAGGATTGTGAATCCGATATTGAAGGAATCCTTGGGATCGATTGCATTATCTCACTTCACTGGTTACATTCTTCTCTTTCCCGAGCCGGGGAAGTATGGATGTGGATCCCAAGACTTATTTTCCCTTTAACCCCTGAGGTATGTTTCTCTTTCTATCTTCTTCCCCGAGTGCTCGTTGCTCCCTCCATGAGAGGCGTACCTTATTTTATTCAAAATCATGGGACCCGTTGATGAGTGCCACTTTCTTTAGCATGATTTCTTAATAAAACCAAATTAAACGATTTATGATTGTAGCAAGTTCTTGCTTCAACAATACAGTGAAGCTTGAATTCAAATTGATTATCAAGGTAGTGGTACCAGCTGATATTTTTCTTTCCTTCCTTAAACTCAACTCTATTTCAACATTTTGCTCTTATCTAATTATGTATTATGTAACTTTATACGTTTATATTTGTTCAAAATAAAGCGAGAAATTTTATTTACACAAATAAATTATCTATACAAAATAATAATTACAGAAATAATACAAAGACTCATATTAACATTTTTTTCCCCTTCTTCTACTTTTACATTCAAATGTGTTGTCGGAATTCTTGTTTTCGTCAGCATTTCTTTGAGTTTTGGGTAATTCAAACATACTGAACTTTTTTTAAAGTGTCTATAGCAGTAATAAAATATAATAGAAATAATTAAGTTAAAATATTATAAAAAATGTCTAAAAACCTTTTTTTCCCTTTTATTTTCTTCTTTTTTTTATTTCTCATTTACGTCTAACCAAGAAATATCATCCAAATCTTTGATGTTCTTTGCAGCCATATAGAAATTTCTAATTAACAATTTTTGGGGTTTTACAATTACTTCTGTCTGAAAAGTTGAAATTGGACTTGTTATAACTCCGAAATGTTGAACTTTGTAGATTTTTCCTTCTACAGAAATGTATTTTTTCATTTTAAATCCAGCTAGAATTATTCCGTCTATATGGATGGTACAATTTCCATTCAGTTGTATTAGTCTATTTCCAGAATGTGTAGAACGATAAATCGTTTCATTTCAACAAATTAAGAACACAATTTGTCCTTCTGGAATGAAGTGTATCAAAAAGTATCAGAAATTGCTATGGCGGTTACTTCATTTGCTTCATCGTAATTCCATAGCTTGTGTACCATTTTGTTGCGTCCTGCTCATAAGTAGGAATGAAAATAACATGCAAACGGGATGTGTAAAATAAAAAGAAAGAGAAAATCAACCTGGTAACCCTGGCAAATCGATGAACATTGAGAGGGAAGCAGCTTGAGCTGTAATGACGTTTTACTGAGCTACAAGCTGCTATTCTTCTATATATATACAAATGAAGACATCAATAATAAATAATAACATTATGTTTACCATAGATGAGAGGCAGAAAATTAACTCAAATTAATGTCAGGAAATTGTATATTTTTAACTAATAATTATACGTAGACTTGAGCCCTTTTTGTTTACATTTTATTTGCTTTATTAACCTTAATGTATGTATTTCTTCATGCGATATCTTTACTATCAGGTAGATGTTCTCCCCTCAGTAATAAAGGAAAAATGATAACAGCTTTGGAAAACAAAAAGGTCTGTTGAATGTGCCAACTCCACAAAATCTCGCAAACGGTGTTTTGCATATTATTTACGTTCCTACTCATAAGTTAATGAGGCAATTATTGTTACTAGGGTAGACATTTGTTTTTTCTATACTAAGTTGTGTTGATGGACTTCGATAGTTTCATGAAACATTCTAATTTTGTTTTTACGAGTTCCAATGTAGTGGTTTTGTAAGTTAATCTTGACATTTTCTTTGTTTATGCAGATGACGTTTTATTACTCCATCTTTATTGTTTGTAATTATGATTCATACAAATTGAAGATTAGTACAGGTGGTTCTTTGTGCATATACATAGGTGAGGGTGAGAAAGATTCAATAAATCCCATGGGTCCAGGGGATGACAGAAGAGTTCATTTTATCTTCTGGATACGTTATAATTGAACGTATAATTGTCATTATGTTATTGTAACTCCAGGTTAATTACACTGGTCTACAAATTTGAACAATCAAAAATCCTAAGAGACATAAGTATAGTAAAACTTATTCAGTTTTGCACACTGATTTTAAATCTGTAATTTTTTTTTATCGAGAGTCCAACGGTTTTCGAGAAATTGAACCCTACTTTTTTAGCTTCTTTGGCCCATTTTCCAACTTCAACTTTAATTTAAGCCTAGAAGAATACTCATTTTGTGCATTTAAAAAATGATGATTCGCTTGCGTATTTAACGCAAATTCCATTTCCAGTCTTTCTTTTGACCTAAGGGGACTCCTACATGCGTAGGGGACGTGAGTAGTCCCAAAAGTCGGCCAAATCCTGTGTGCTTAAGTAACTCCTTGAATATTATATGAAATGGATTTATAGGGAATGCATTAAAGAGCTGAGACCCACAGCTTTCGAACAATAAGAATCCATAATTATGAACAAATTGTCCATCTATATGGACACATTACACATTCAGATTTCTTCAATCTACTTAATTATTTGATGGGTCCCATGATTTTAAATAAAAAAGGTTATGCCTTTTCATAGAGCACTCAGTGAGTAAGATATAAAGAGAAACTAGAAAGAGAAATATACCTCGAGGGCAAAAGAGGAAATAAATCTCAGGATTGACATCCATGCTTCTGACTCTGGCTTGGGAAGGAACAGGATGTAACCAGTGCCTTGAGATTATGCTATCAATCCCGATTCCTCCAATATCAGATTCACGAACCTGAGTTCCTCTTTTCGCATTCTAACTTAAACTAAGGGATCCTCTATAATCTGTTTGAGTCCAAAGGGCTCCAACTCATCGTGTCGGGGAATGACCAACTATCCAAAGATGTGCTATATTTCTGTATTGATGTGTGCCCCTATCGTCTATTTTGGACGCGTCTTTTTCCAATGTTCCATCCTTACTTCCAATGCAATCTTATGTGAATTATTTTGAAATTGATGACATTTGGGACTCTTCCATTTCAAAATCTATATTATTGTGGTTATATAATGCATCAATCATGGAGTATTGGTCAGAAGAGTTGACATTCAAGCTTAATATTTTCAGTGTTTCATATATTTATGTCACATTATCTCCTTTTAACACCTTTATTGAGAGCTTTTCATAGGCTATTTGCATTATCATTCTACTAATTTATATCTATGTCACAAAGTTATACTCTGTTGGATACAAATACGACAGAAATGAGAGTAATTTTAGTTTACATCTGACTTTATTATTCTCCCTGTAGGAGCTTATATAGCTACAATAATTGAGCAGTATGAATACGTGTATTAGATTACTTGGACTTGGTGTACCGTCAAATACAGTTGTTATTCATTGTTATCAATTATCGTATATTACTCTGCTTTATTTATCTGGGTCATTTGAAGTGATAGATTGATGACTAAAATGTCAGTCGGCATTCCTTCCCCCTTTTCGTAAACGAACTAGTTTTAGTTGTGGGGGAGTGATTTATGTGAAAGTGAGAAAAATTGTAAGAATACTTACACAAAATAATAACATTTTTTTCTTCTTATTTCTTCTTCTTCTTCTTCCATATTCAACTGAGTCGTCGTCAGTTCTGTACTTGTGTAATATCAATAAGAACTGAGCGTGAATAAAAAATATGAAATGGATAAAAATCAATTCTTCTTTTTCTAGCTATTTTTAATTCATTAATAAAAACAAGGCTATTCTTCTAACACGAAATTTTTGTACTTTTCGTGAAAATTCCCAAAAATAAATTAAAGGACTTTATAGCCTAGAGTCTATAGTTTAATTTCATAGTGTTTTTTAGGAACATGATGCTTCAGAAAAATATACAAATGCCCTTCAAATATATTAGGGACTAAACTTTAACCATTTTAAGGAGTAAAATATTAGGTTGGTAGAATTAGGTTATTAACTCACTGATCCAAATGACGTTCTTTACTATATTCTTTTTTATTTCTACGTCGTCATTATCATCCTGTTCAGAATTTTGCTATGTTTTCCTCTAAGCGATCCTCATTTGTGAATAATATCCCAGATATCGTACCTTTAAAGCATCTAGATGACACATTTTATAGTATAAATGAGAAAGAAAGGCAAAGAGTTGATAATTTTTTTAAAAGTGGTTGTTCCTGTTCTCTGGGACACCCGGATAAATTTGGAGAACAAACGTATTGTTTTTAATGGTTTAGCCGTGAAGAAGTTTCTTATCGACAAGATCAAAGATTAAAAATGTCTTATATTTCTCAGTCAAGTCATGAAGCCTACGAATTTGGTCATTTCTCCACTTTCAATACTGAAGATGAAAGGTTAAAATTAGTTATTAGCGGACGTAGAGTTTGTCAATCAGCATTTTCTTTCTTCTTGACTATGGGGAGATCTATAGTTCTGAACTTTATACTCATTATATGGAAAATGGATTTACACATAAACGAAATATCCTGAGGGAAACTTTGGAAGGAACCAGCTACTATATAGTTTGATTAGTCTTTTGTCCCTAAATTGGAAAACCATCCAATAATTGTATTTGTCTCTTAACGTCGACATACTTGCTTTTTACCATCTATAACCTATTAAAAAAATTGTTTAACCTTGTCATCGCCATAGACAAATTCGAGAGGATATCTTCATTGATGGTTCAATGAATAGAACTGGTTTCTACACTTTTTTATTATTACTTTACATATTAAAATCGAAATAATTTGATTGTATAACATATTAATATACAATCTATTCTATTCTAAATATTCTTTTGTAATAGAAATCATTTTTTTGAGGAATCAGAAATTACGGAAGCTAGTTCTTCTGAAATCATAAATACATGGAATATCACCTCTAAATTTGCCTCAACCAAATTCTTTGAGTAATCACACACTAACTTCTTGATGGATTAATTCATATAATACTCATATAAGTTTTATTACTCATAATTGTAAATATGAAATACAACAATATTAAATATCATAGTATTCCATACTCCTCCTACTCATTGGAGCTTTAAATGTGGATCTAGACAAATCCAATTATACTTACCCAAATGGTTCTACTCTGAAGAAGACTATTCTACGTCTTAATTTGGTGGACCTTACGGGAAAAATGTGTCAGGGGAGTTTTTCTTGGTCAAGGAAAAATCAAAGGTCTAGATTAGACCTGGCTTTAGCATCTTCTTGTATTGCGTCTAGGGTAAACAAAGCTTTTTATCACCCTGAGTCCTCTGCTGACCACAAAACTGTGGAACTGGAGTTGTTTTGTTTGGCCCGTATAAGTGACTTTAAAGTTCCAAACTGAGTATTGGAGGATGAAAAATACAAAAATAAATTGTGTACAAACCTTGATATAGGCTTTGATAATAGACTTTCTTCATATCAAGCAGTAATTCGCCTCTCAAAAATTGTTCGTTCAACTACAACCAATTTCCTGTACAAACGAAGAATCGAGTACGAGAAGCATCAACGTCTAGTGGAGGATATACTCAGCAATAAGTCCTTATTTGTGAGAACTTTTATGGCAGATAGCATCAACTCCTTTCGAATTTCTGAGATTGCAGAAGCTGAAATGGAAGACAAAGTCATCCGGGAGTCTGATTCCAACAAAAGATTAAGAGACCTTTCTAAACTAGATGGTTACTCTGTCTCCTCACTCTGTGGCATTATTGAAGACGGTAAAACTATAACGGATAAGTGAGATATTTTGAAATACTTTCACGGTCGTTTTCAGTCTCTTGTTGGGGAAAGATTAGACCATTTTCCCAAACCAAAAAGACTTTCTCAAAACCATAAAGACAATATTTTTCTAGTAAAGCCATCTTGAGATATATCAAGACAAGACTCAAGACAGACAAGGCGTGTGGGCCAGACGGAATGACTGGGAAGGTGTACGCGCAGTTTCCAGATCAAGTTGTTCCTTTTCTATTAAAAATTGGCGTGGATATAGGAAAGAGGGGTAAAATGCCAAGTTCTTTGACCAGGGGTAGAATTGTACTTATCCCAAAAAAAGGTGATGGGACTGATTTCAGTCATTGGAGACCAATTACAATCCTAAACGAGTCTTATCGGATTTTATCTGGCGTTCTGGCTCAGCAAATGTAAATACACTTAAATGGGAAAATTGGCGCAAAATTGCAAAATTTATGACGTGTCTCATACTATTCAGGCGTCAATTGATTCAGTGAATCGTAGGAAGAAGTTTGGAGCCATCATTGCCGTGGATTTCTCGAAAGCCTTTGATTCGATTTCTCACGTTCAAATACTTAAAGCAGTTCTTAGACTTTTGCCAAGGGAATTCTTTAATCCTGTGTGGGCTTTACCTTATAATGGTACATCAACTCTTTCTCTAGATGGACATGAAAGTGAACCAATGACGCTAGGAAAGAGTTGTAGACAGGGTTGTCCTTCTACCCCCTTCCTCTTCATAGCAGCTGTCGAAGAATTTGCGAGGAACTTATTGCGTAAATTTCGTGGTTTTGGAATTGATCTGGAGTGCTCCCGACATCTAATAGATATGTATGCCAATGACATAACAATCACTCTTGAAGCTAATTCAGAAGCCCAATTGGTTTAGAGAATCGAAATAACTTTGGACTACTTCACCAGATATCGAAAAGTTTCAGGTCTTTCAGTAAACAAATCGAAGACTTCTATTCTCCCAATTGGTGTTTGGCTTCCTAATAGTGGAATTCAGGTTCGCTCTTGTGAAGTTAGATCAAATTTGGAGATTCTTGGAATTTTTTGGTGTAGGGATGGGGTTGATGATAGAAACTGGTCCTCTATTAACTCACTGATTCTACGAAAAATGTCCAAATGGAGGAATTTTAATTTACGAAAGAGAGTGAATCTATATAATTTCAAAATAATTCCTTTGGTTCGATACAGAGCATCATCCACACCATTCTTCGCGGAAAAGGCAATTTTAAATGAAAAAAAAATGGCTATGCGCTCTTTTTCATCAAAGCTATATACCAGCGATGAAAAGGTAGAAAGGCCATCTAGGGGGTGGGTTAGTTCTTCTTTCTGTAATCATACCCAAGATTTATATCCAAGTCTTAGGTGATATATCCGGGAGTCCTTCACTGGAATGGCGAAGAACAGTAACTTATAAGGAAGTCTATTCCTGGTTAATGATGGGGACGGACTTAACCAACAAAATAACCACATATTTATCCCCGGTGTGGGGTTGTGCTCAGAGGATCATTTGGATGAATACTCCATTGTACGAATAGGATTCTACCATTGATGTGATCAGGTCCAACTATAGCAAAAAAAAATTCTTTCAAAATCTGAAACCCCCCACAAACTTGAGGAAATGGCCATAAAGGAGGGTATTCTCACGTTACATGACTTGAGTGAGAATGACTCTTTTGATGATGGGAGGTTCAGATTTCCTCTTTCCGTATCAGCCAACAAACACTATTTGGCTAAACCCTGGCACGCAAAGATGTCTCAAGATTTACGTCAAGATGGTAAAGAGAGCCAAGACATTTGTTTTAAGTTTCTAACCCTTCTAGGTCTGCCAGGCGAATGGGAAAAGAGGATTCTGAGTTCTCTATCAAAATTAGCAGACGGAAAAAAGTTTACCGCCCAACTCCAAATATCTGCTGATCTCCTTAAATTTCATCGTCCCTGCAAGGATTGCGGTATCCTATACAGCTCGATACTCCATGCCTTTGTAGACTGTCTAATGATTAGCATTTAAAAAAAGTATATTACTCTCAACGTAAGAGGAATGGAGAACAACAAGTCATCTAAGTACTGCAAAGCAATAATACTGTTTGCTCTTGGAAGGCAGGATCTCTCCTCAAGGGCTAAAGCTATAAATTGTGCCCTCCTCAGTGCTAAAGCTTTAATTGACAGGAGATTGATTATAGATAGTCCAATCCACCCAACAGATTTGAGGTCAATCTTTTTATCTGCAGTGGCTCGGTATGCAGTTTTAGACCTCAAAATTCCATCTGTAAGTGATACTTCATGGATCTCAGCAGCAAGCGAAATAAAGTACTATCCCAGCATCTCACATTCTTTTCAAGTCATCTCCCGGAAATTTTTGAAATATTTTAAGAAGTACCAATAATAAATATTTTTTTATGATAGATATTTAATTTTTTGAAAACATTTTAATTTGTGCTTGTTCAGCATCGATGTTAAAATTTTAAGCTACAATGCTTATTTATATAAATTTTAACTATACATTAGCTTCGGTTTTTTTTATATACCTATACCTACATGTATGTATATTTCCTGAACTGTGAATAAAAGAAAAAAAATATCAAAGTATTGTTCAATTTATATTTTTTCATATTTGGAAAAACAATTATTCTTAAATATTTTTCCTTGTGTCATTTGGTTATTATTGGTATTTATCCTGTATATCTCACTGTATCTTGATGTTGACCATAATAAAATGAAAAATTTATGTACTAACAGTAATTTCTTCTATATTTTTTAATTAACGAAAGGTTTTTTACTTTTAATGTAGGGATATACCTACAAAGAGAACTGAAAAAGTAGTATTGCTTACGCATTTATCCTGGTTAATTTAGTTATACCCAATAATCGTTTAATAATTTACAGGAACATAGTATCCTTATGTGGTATAAGACATTCATGAAAATTAAAATCTAACGTGTAATTATCCCCACAAGGCATATTACATACTCATATAGATCAAGATATATATGTTTCGGACCAGAATCTTCATCCATAGGTATTTGATGATATGCACGAGAAAGATCAAGTTTTGAGAAAACTTTAGCTCCCAACAAAAAAAAATATAAATCCCTAAACTTTGGAAGAGGATATTGATCCAACTCTGACATATTATTTAGATATCTTTAATAATACATGAACAAAATCCCCTATTGGATTTCTTAACATTATGAATTGGCGATTATTACAGAGAATTTGAAAACAGATAATGCCAAGAGTTCGAAGATTTTGAATTTCTTTTTTCAAGAAACCCTAAACACTAATTCCGATATAGTGTGATTCACTTTATGTTTAAGTTCTCTAGTTCACATCAGCTTCTACGAAAACATCTAGATATTTACTTCTGAAGTATGACAGGTATTTTTCTATTACTAAATTTTGTACACAAACACAATTGAGTGACTTTTCTTTCATTCTAATCAAAAAATCGAAATGTTCAGGAAAGTATGCACCCGGAATACCTTTTTTTGATTCGGCAATGAAAAATGATTGACACTCCGCCGGAAATTTATATGGCTTGATTATGTTTTCCAAATGTCTTGACTTTGTGTCTCTCAAAACCAACTAAGGCATGTGAAACTGTGGTTAGAGGTGGAATAAAATTTAGAACTTTATTCTTAAAACACAGACACTTGTGTAATGTTTAGAGATGTAAAAAACGGCAAATTTTAAGAATGCAAGTAGCCCCTCCCCTTGATAACATCAAAAATGATATGGTAACTATTATTTGTCGTCGACTTAATACTATGACTGTAGCTGTGACAGCCTTGCTCCAGGCTCAAGACTGGCTCTTGGACTTATAGTAATTAATTAATTTAAATTGATGTTTTAGAAAGATATTGCTCAAATCAAAGTTGTAGATATCATTTTAAATATACAGGAAGTTTTCCAAATTTCGAAATCGGTATTTTAGTTTTGGATTTATTGCTATTTTCCTTAAAATTTCTATTATTTGTATTAATTTTTAAGAAAAATAAGTACATAAATACTAATTTCTTCTCTAAATATATAATTACCTTCAAGTTTTTATTTTGATAATAACCTCTATTCAATCATTATCAAAATAAAGTTTTAGTTTTTCAGATATTTGCATATTTTAAAAACAATGATTGAAGATTTAATAATGATATCTATAATTATTCTACCATTTCTATAACTCAAGAAAATGGCTGAATATATATTAAAAATGACAGTAAATGAAACATTTTATAGAATAGAAGTATAAATATTTTACTTTCAGCAAATTTTTTTCCATAAAGTTACTTATTCGAGAGATATTAACATTAAGAAAGTTTTCAATCAAAATTGAAGGAAAGGTGTGGTATTATCGTAACTTTTATCATAGAACATATAATATACATATGTAAATATAATAAGAATTATTAAGTCAAAAGGAAAAGGAAAACAGCTTGATGATTTATGAATGATGAAAGAATATTATGTAGGGTTTTAACTAACAGGCATTTTGAGAACAACTCGCACACTCAAAATCCGCCGTTTTTTACATCACTGGTTATAAGAAAAGGTTTCTATTAAATATTATTCTTAATTGTCATAGCAAGTTAGGTGAGAACGTCCCCAATTTTTTTTTTTTTTACAAATATAGAAATAATGTTTTTAAATGCTGCCATCCGATAAGAAAATTTCAGCCCTTTACCTGGATGGACCAGAATTTGGTCCCTTATAAAATACTAGAAACCTAGCATGCCAAAATTCTGGCCCACAAGTCAGATGTTGTCGACACCAGTACACTTCATGTATAGAAAAAATGTTTACATAACTGTTTAAAGGAATCAAAGTGGTACAAGTTAGGCTTTTTAAAAAATCATTTTGAAATTATATGTGATTTTCTTATACTTTGTAATTGGATGCAAAAGTTTTAAAATATCTATACCTGATATTTAACTTAGCGTCAATGACTTGTAGGCATAACTTGAAACAAAAACTGTAATTTGATACTTATTTTACTTTCATATTGTATTTTCTTTATATAAATTAATGAGCCTGTCATTGCCAAACTTAAGGTATTCCCCCTCCTCCTGTGATATGCCAACATCAACTCTTTCGAATTAGATGAAGATGAAAAACAAAACAAAAAAAACTGATTACATGAAAAACTTGATGATGTAGGCTTATGGTTCAAAAGTATTAGCAGGGAGACATTTATAATTCTTAGTTCGCAAAGGTGTGTTAGTAATTTAAAATATAGATTCAGATTTTTGGCAAAATATTTCGTTATGGTTCATCTTTAAAAGGGAAAGCAAATAGCTTACACAGTAAGGATTTTATAAAGTTCTACCAAATGGCGATCAGATGTTAAGATCTTGGATGTTTTACTCTTCCTCTAAAGTATTTCTATACTGCTTTTGAGAAAAATATCTAAAATAAATTCTGATGATGGATTTAATGTATTGGAAACTAAATCTTAAAGTATGTAAACATGAATATAGTCAACTTCATATCCAAACTTTTTCACAGTGGAATGAATTAAAGATTTATAGAAATGTATAAATGCACACACTTTATAGTGTGCGAGTAGTACTGAAAAAACATATCAGTTGTCACCCTGCACAATATTCTTTCATCAAGATGTTTTCCTTTTGCTTTTCATGTAATAATTCTTATATACATATTATCTATTATCTTATCTATCATAAAAGTTGCGATAATACCACACAATATTTTCTTCAATTTTGGTTGAAATTTAATATCAATCGAAAAAGTAACTTTATAAAAATGAAAGAGAATAAATATATTTGTATCATTATTTCTTCAATACCTAAAAACCGAAAGCTTATAGAAAAAGACTAAGATGACATTTGAAGTTAGCAGTAAAAAATGCATTATAATCTGTTTTAAAAAAATCCTCATGCAACACAAAATTCGAAAAAAGTTGTTGGACAGTAATTAATTTGCGCCGTTTTGACATATTAGAAGACGATGCACAGTGATAATAAATTAATATCCTGGATTTCCGTAATTGGACATTAATTGTGATGTCGAAAAAGTGTTTAATTCTTCCATGGTGATTATTTTACCAATAATCATTTTTGTTCAGTATTTTGACCACTGTTATTAGTCAAACAGAACCTGACTCTAGGAGGTTATCCATAATCCTTGAACATTGAAAAAAATAGAATTAATTCAGACTCTTGTGAGACAGAAAATAAAGGGAGCTTTTGAAAGTTAACTAATATGATCCAGTACTATATGAGCATTGTCTATGAACTCTGCTTGCAAATAAAAATTCTACTTACTATTAGTCTCCTACTATTCAAGACGAGTTTATTAGCATAATGGGAAATAATATTCGAACGAAAATCTTAATGCAAGTTGAAGAAGCCAAACACTTCTCCATGGTGTTTAGCAATACACCTAATATATCACATAAAGATATGGTGAGCCAACTTTTACACAATGAAAAGATTGATGGAGATTGAGATTAGATTGTGAAATCATTTATCAATTTTAGCGAAGCATAAGGTAAAAGAACACATAATATTTCAAAAATCGACGCTGAAAGTGCCAGAGGACAAACATGTGGCACTACGTTCTCTTCCTTACTCTCTAACACGAGGCATAAAACAACAACATCCCCTTAAGTTGTTGATCACATTGAAAAAAATTGTATCTTCTCCAGAGAACTGGTGTATGTTAAAGAAACACCTACCGTTCCTGCCAAGCATTTGAGCATCATACCTCATTTTTGTTGATAAGAGTTAATGTAGTTACAACTCTAAACATCCATTTAAGTAAGTAAGTTGTTCATTGCATTAAACTTAACCATGTAGTTGGAAGTGTAATAACAGAAAAGAACCTTGCTTCTAGGCCCAAAACTCAGCCAAAGTAGAGTTACAATGAAGAATGGCATGAGAGATTTATTAATTCATGCTGGATTAAGTGATTTGTGAATTAATTGAGAGCTCGAGTAAGCACAAAAAACATTCGAATGTGATGTTAATAAATTAAAAAGAAAGGGAATTCTTCTCAAGATTATCAATTATAATCTAGTAAAAAAATAAAAATATTAAACAACGTACTGACGGCCCTACAGTGAGTACCATATCATAAGATACAGTGCCCATTACAGCACTGGGGACTCTTACTTGAGTAGCACTTATTTAAGCATCATTTATCCTTTTATTAGATTGAATTTTGACATATGTATGTAATGACTAGAGTTGTAAATATTATGCACTGCCGGAATCAGTGAATTCTACGTCTTCATATGTTGGAATGAGTTCTTCATTATAATGAAGTCTACAAATTTGAACTTTCAAAAATCTTTTGGGGTATAAGTATAATAAAAGTTATTCAGTTTGCTCACTGATTTCAAATCTGTAATTCTTTTTTTCGAGAGTCCGATGGTTTTCAAGAAATCGGTCCCTACTTTTTTAGCTTTTTTGGCCCATTTTCCAACTTCAACTTCAATTTAAGCCTAGAAGGATACACATTTTGAGCGCTAAAAAATAATGATTGGCTAGTATTTTTTATGGAAATTTCATTTCTAGTCTTTGTTTTGACCTAAAAGGACTCCTAGGGGCGTAGGGTGCCGGAGTAGGTCCAAAAGTCGATGAAATCCTTTGTACTTAAATAACTCCTTGAATATTGCATGAAATGGATTAATAAGGAATGCATTATAGAGATTAGACCCAAAGCTTTAAAACAAGATGTCAAGCGCCCGATAAGAGCCTTTAATTTTGAAGAAATCGTCAATCAAAGTGTGTAAATTTTCATCCAATTTTGGGCAAAAATTCGCTAGAAATCTAAGACTCACGGTAGATCTAATAAAAAACAAGTGCTATAGACTGTAGTAGTAGAGCGCAGAAGAAGACTCTGACATCAGCTGAAGATAACCAAATTCAAAAACATGGATCTCTTATTTAATTACAAGGCAACTCCGAGGAAAGAGTGGGATCGCAGGGCCATGGATATCCTATGAAAGGAATAGTGTTCCTTGATGAGTCATGTCTCAGTGCCCTTCATCTTCATCATCATGGATATGAACGGAACTGCTTTGAGGAATGCTGGATCAGTCGCCTTAATTTGAAGAAGACGGGATCGGAGTTTCGACGTGCTATAAAATTAGAGATTCATCTTCATGAGAAGGTATTTATCATTTGGATCATCTTAGAGTATGTACACTAAAAACAATTCCCTCTTCAGATTAACAATAAACATCGCTGTTAAGTCAAGAATGGGGGAAAGAAATTAATACTATTGAGAAGTCAATGTTTTTATGGAAGAAACTCATTCACACATTCATCTCAAAATTTAAACCGATGTTATCGCTTATATCGCTACGACGGCTCTTGTATACACTGGACTCTCGCTTCATGGCTGTTTCTAGTCTACTAACACACATCCTCATTCGAATGGACACTTTTTTACACTCATGTACCTATCACATTACTGAAAGTCCCTTAGTTTACCGTTTATGACTCTCAGTACTGAGTCCCCTTCTTCATGTCTAAATTGGAGAACAAGGAATAATAATGAAGTGTCTTTGTTAACGTCAATCGTATTCTGAACAAATTCATTTATTTTTTATATCATTTCTAATTAGGAATTTTATGTTTTCCATGAACATAATATGATTTTGATGTTGAATGCTCTGATGTGATCTTTTTCTTTTCTTATAAACTTTATAACATAAAAATATGAAATATGTAATTAGAAGGACGATCAAGATAGTGGATATACATATTACGGCGGGTTTAATCCACGAAAATATCTTGAATGGAGCATTAATTATATTTGCTGAATGGTTTATAATTGAATCAATAGTATTATCTGTGTCGAACTTGGACAGTATTTTTATTTTTTGTGCAATTTGAAATATATTCCAAGCAATTTTATTCGAAACTCCGATGGTTTCAGATATTTTTCTAGATTTATTCTTTAAGATTTGATGAATGAATTAAATGTCTATTTTTGGATCTTCGGTTACACTTTCAAATGTAGAACTTATACCTTCATAACCTGCAGGGAGCATTCTATCTGGATGAAATGTACAGTTTTCATCTAAATTAATTATCTGATTACCAATATATGTGCTACTAAAAGACGATCTATTTCTGCAAGCTATAACTATCGTTTGTTTAGTGGGGGAAAAATGAATAAATTGTGTATCTGAAACCTGTATTGCTGCTTCTGTGATAATTCTAAGATGGCACAGTTTATGAATATTTGCTCCAAATGCTCAATTTAGGAGCTGTTAGTGACGAGCAGGGAGATCGTTTTCATCAAGATATTAAAAAAATGGAAACAAAATATAAAGGGTTTTGGAATTCAAGCAAGACGGGAAATTATTGTTGGATGTTGTATCGTAATGAGTCTGAAAAGAAGTTCAAGCGTAAATCTAGTACCAAACATCTATGATCTCTTTGAAATTATATTTTATATATTAAAATAATTATGTAAAATAAATTATATATGTTGATAAATTAAAATAATAAATCTCTTCAATATAACAAATTCATGGAAAACATAAAATTCCTAATTAGAAATGATATAAAAAATAAATGAATTTGTTCAGAATACGATTGACGTTAACAAAGACACTTCATTATTATTCCTTGTTCTCCAATTTAGACATGAAGAAGGGGACTCAGTACTGAGAGTCATAAACGGTAAACTAAGGGACTTTCAGTAATGTGATAGGTACATGAGTGTAAAAAAGTGTCCATTCGAATGAGGATGTGTGTTAGTAGACTAGAAACAGCCATGAAGCGAGAGTCCAGTGTATACAAGAGCCGTCGTAGCGATATAAGCGATAACATCGGTTTAAATTTTGAGATGAATGTGTGAATGAGTTTCTTCCATAAAAACATTGACTTCTCAATAGTATTAATTTCTTTCCCCCATTCTTGACTTAACAGCGATGTTTATTGTTAATCTGAAGAGGGAATTGTTTTTAGTGTACATACTCTAAGATGATCCAAATGATAAATACCTTCTCATGAAGATGAATCTCTAATTTTATAGCACGTCGAAACTCCGATCCCGTCTTCTTCAAATTAAGGCGACTGATCCAGCATTCCTCAAAGCAGTTCCGTTCATATCCATGATGATGAAGATGAAGGGCACTGAGACATGACTCATCAAGGAACACTATTCCTTTCATAGGATATCCATGGCCCTGCGATCCCACTCTTTCCTCGGAGTTGCCTTGTAATTAAATAAGAGATCCATGTTTTTGAATTTGGTTATCTTCAGCTGATGTCAGAGTCTTCTTCTGCGCTCTACTACTACAGTCTATAGCACTTGTTTTTTATTAGATCTACCGTGAGTCTTAGATTTCTAGCGAATTTTTGCCCAAAATTGGATGAAAATTTACACACTTTGATTGACGATTTCTTCAAAATTAAAGGCTCTTATCGGGCGCTTGACATCTTGTTTTAAAGCTTTGGGTCTAATCTCTATAATGCATTCCTTATTAATCCATTTCATGCAATATTCAAGGAGTTATTTAAGTACAAAGGATTTCATCGACTTTTGGACCTACTCCGGCACCCTACGCCCCTAGGAGTCCTTTTAGGTCAAAACAAAGACTAGAAATGAAATTTCCATAAAAAATACTAGCCAATCATTATTTTTTAGCGCTCAAAATGTGTATCCTTCTAGGCTTAAATTGAAGTTGAAGTTGGAAAATGGGCCAAAAAAGCTAAAAAAGTAGGGACCGATTTCTCGAAAACCATCGGACTCTCGAAAAAAAGAATTACAGATTTGAAATCAGTGAGCAAACTGAATAACTTTTATTATACTTATACCCCAAAAGATTTTTGGCTGTTGACATGTGTTATTGATTGTCTATGAAATCGTCCAAGTTTTTATTCGAAGGTATAGGAACGGGATGTTTAAAGGAATGAGGAATTGCTGCAGTAGGTGAGAATATCATTGGACATTTCCTTTTTCTTCGTCCACAAGAAACATTCGCCATGCAAAGGAAGCAATCATTGAAATGGTAACTAGGTTCTCTCCAAATTCGTGGAATTGCAAATTTCATTCTCCTACTTTTTACAATACTAGCTTTAGAGTAACGTTAAATTTTGTAAGTAATATCGCACGAAAACAGTATACAGACTAAAAATATGCATTTGGGATAGTATATGTGAGTAATAAAATAGTTAATCTACTTGAATAAGTTACCAGAAAGTTGTATTCGACAAAACTACTATACAAATTGCGGTACCCACGTTTTATCTAAATGTTTTATTGGAGTGGAAAAATATGCCTCGTATGCCACATTAATATTAGCATTAGTCCTTAAAGCATATTTTCTTGACTTATTCATAATATATTCGCCATATATATAACAAAACGCATCGGATGGGTACCTGCAAGTTCTTGACGACATATTATTGATTTGAAATGTTATAATTTACTGGCAAATTATATGATACTTATTATTACCTTATTATCGGATTAATACATATACTAAAGTTATATATATTAGATTTGCATCTTAAGAATTTTAATGAAAATATTGTAATGGGGACATATTCCGAGGAACATGGAGAATACTTATATCAAGAAATCTCTAAGTTTGAGAACAGGTAATGATCATTTGATGGGCAATTATATATGGGATTTGATTAGGTAAACCGAGACTACATACAGACGAAAATCGAAAATAATTCATTTTGTATCCAAATCTAAAGTAAATAAAATTCTGTAAGTATTATTATTCCATTTCTTTTCTAACATTAAAATATACTAACATAATTAAAAACGTTTATTCTCGGAATTGTGTTTAAATAAATATACTAATTATCAGAATAAGTTTAATCAATATCACATAACATAACATGCGTCAGAGTAGAGATTTTGTATTAATTCATACAGAAATAGATTGCTCATTTGACTTGACATTTAAAAAAATATTTGACACTCCATAAGCCCCAAAATTATTTTTTTACAAATTTATCCAGTTAATGGGTCATAAGATATATTAGTCACTCATTTTTAATAGTGATTTAGGAGTATGAGCTTCTACTACTGATTATTTATAAGTGCCATACTTCGCTCAAGATACGAATAGAATTGCTTATTATAACGAGAAACTCAATTTATGTTTTTTCATCAAATTGAAAAAAATAATGTAGTTTAATAAATTCATTCTTGTTAAATACGTTTTTTTATTCCTTTTTACATATTTTTATCTTGAATAAAGTATTTGCCCCTCCCCTCAGATTAAATCACCAAACTATGAGCAAAAGCATTTTTTCAGGAATTGACTATAATATATATATTAATTATTGTCAAAAATAAAACATTTAAGCTTATGGAATATAATTAAGATCAATTCTATGAATTTCTTGTAAAAAAAATCAGTTAACTATAATGCATCTCATATTTAATATAAATATCCTGATCAATAAAGCATTCGTTTTCCCACTTTCACATTATATTAATTATATATATATATCCATATATATTAATAACCATAATAGTAATACACGAATTTTGTATGATTTAAAATTTTATAGCTCTAAATATATTTAGTTACTTCTTAATGAGAGAATTATCACTGGACCGCCAAAATATTATTGCAAATATTTTAATACATCATTCCCTATTTCTAAAGTATATTTATATATAATTCAATATGCTTTCTTTTGCATACACTTACATAGGTTAATGAAAGCTTATCACATATTCTTATTTTTATTTTATAAACTTTTTTTCAGTGACTCCTTGTATGAATTCAAGAAAAGTTGGATAATTTTTCAATATACAACATTAATATAATTAATTTCTTTTATTGTAAGTAATTATTTTGTTTTCATGAAAAAATATAAGTAATATCTCATATCATTATGTAGTAATTAAATTGTTTCCCTTTTATAACTATTTTACTTTTATGACAATATAAACAATTATTAATATATCTTTTATTTTCTAATAATTTATTTTACAAATTAATGTTTAAATGTTGTTGATTTAATTACTTTATCTGTGATTATAAGATAAAAATTACAATTTAGCTCACATTATAATGAAATTACCTTAATAGTTTTGGTTTCTATAAGCTTTAAAAAACTCAATTAATTTATTAATTTTAATGTATTTTTATGCATTGAATATACTTTAGACACAAAACTCCAAGATGGTTGGTGCTATTACAATTGAGACCATTACTGTCACACGGCCTATGAAGGTAATATGTTTTTTCGATATCTATGTTTTTTGCACAGATATACATGTATGATTATTTTCGGATAAATGATGACATTTTTTTTTCTATACATTAATTTATTTACGTAAATTGAATTAATTAGATGGTATGATACGCATGTAATAGAAATTTTAATTAGCAGTACTGACATCAAACAATATTTGCTCAATGTTTATTAACTGGAAATATTTACTGCTTAAAATTTGTGAAATTATTATATATAAGCGTTTCGAAACAATTTAGATAAAAAATTTATTGATCATAAGGTAAAACATTTTCTTAGGTAGTAATTTTAAATTTCATTTTTCCGAAATATGAAAAATGAAATACCATATGTGTAATGTCAATAAGAACTGAGTGTGAAAGGGATTTCGTCAAAAAAAAGTTAATAACATAGCACTATTCTTCGTTACCTGCTCTACAATCCCTATTACAAAAATTTTTCCATTAATCCTCTGTAAAACACGCAAATTAAAGTTAAATATTATAAAAAATATCCGGCTAAATTATATTTAAGCTATAGTAATTGGCATTTCTACATTTAAGGGGAGGCGTTTCCTTAAATATGAAGAGTAATATCAAAACTCCTTTTTGAATTGAGTATACATAGTGGGACTATTGAAAATCTCCAAATCCACTGAATAAGGAATCCATCGTTTGATTTCTTGAATTAGTTTTCTTGTTATTTTATTTTCAAATGAATATATCTAATAAACATCTTTCCTCCACTGGGAGTGTGACTATTGGTTCTAAAACTTGTATCAATTTTGGATATTGCTAAATATATTTGTTCATCATTTTTCTTCTTGTCTCTTTTGATGATGTATAAAAACAATGTCTAGTGTTCATGGCACCAAGTCGGTTATATAAAATGCCGTCATCTACATTATTATGTCTTTATATTTTATAATCTTAACTTTTGATACTCATCCATCAGCTAGTAGGGTTATCCTTTTATTGAATGTTTAAAATTGGTAATAGTTGTAATTAAAATTTAAGATAAACAATTTGACTCGTTTTAATTAGACGAAGGATCTCCAAACGGCTCTGAATTTGGCAGAAGAGTAAATTTTTATATCAGAATTCTTCATTTATCGTTAAATATCATTTAATAAACTTATCTAAAAGTGCAGTTGAAAAGATAATGGTTTTTGTTGATTATGACACGTTTTGCATTTAACTTAGTGTTTTAGAACATTAGCCCAAATTTTAGTATGTAATTGTGGGAATAACAACATGTTCAGTATTATACAACATAAAGATACTATGTTCCTGTGTATTGTTAAATGATTATTGGGTAAAACAGAATTAACCAGGACAAGTACGTAAGCAATACTACTTTTTCAATTCTTCTTATAGGTATATCCCTGCATTAAAAGTAAAAAAACCTTTCGTTAATTAAAAAATGAGCAAGAAATTACTGTTTGTATATACATTTTTCATTTTATTATGATCAACATCTAGATATAGTGAGATATACAGGATAAATACTAATAATAACCAAATGACACAAGGATAAATATTTAAGAATAATTGTTTTCCAAGTATGAAAAAAATATACATTGAACAATTCTTTGATATCTAATATTAATATCGTTGTCTTCCATGTTTGCAATTAGGAGTATTGAAACTAAAATGAAGTTTATAAAAATTACTCCATCGAGAAGTTAGATGTTCCATTTATTTATGATTTCAATAGAACTGGCTTCTGCACTTTCTGATTCCTCAAAAAATTGATTTCTATTTCTAGATAATACTATTCTATCATCAAAAAAATAGATTGTATATTAATATGTTATACAATCAAATTATTTCGAATTTAATAAGTAATAATAAAAAGTGTAGGAGCTTGTTCTATTCATTGAGCCCTCAATGTAGATATCCTCTCAAATTAGTTCATGGCGATGAGAATGTTCCACAATTTCTTAAGATATAGATGATGTAGAACAGTAGATGGTAAAAAACAAGTATGTCGACGTCAAGAGACGAATACAATTATTGGATGATTTTCGAATTTAGGGGTAAGGCTAATCGAACTATCTAGTATCTGGTTCATTCCAAAGTTCCCCTCAAGGATAACTGGTGTACGTTATCAAGTTTCAACTGGTAAAGTTTATTTGTTAATCAATTTACCATATAATGGGCATAGGTTCTCAGAACTATGGATCTCCCCATAGCCAAGAAAAAATAAAATGTTTATTAACAAACTTTTCATCCGCTAACAACAAATTTCAACCTCTCATCTTCGATATTGAAAGTGGAGAACGACTCAACTGAGGAATGGAAGACTTATAATCATTGGTATCGTCGATATAAACTTCTTCACGGTTAAACCATTTAAAACAGGACGTTCGTTGTCCAAATCTTTTCTGGGATCCCGGGAAAAGGAAAAACCACTTTTTTAAATATTTCGACTTTTTGTCTTCCTTCTTCGTGGATATCAGGTATATTTTTCACAATTGAGGATCTTTTAGAGGAAAACATAGCAAGAGTCACAAGAGAAGGATGATGGTGTCGCAGAATAAAAAAGAATGAAGTGAAGAGCGTGATTTGGGACCAGCAAGTTAATAACCTAATTCTACCAACCTAATATTTTACTCCTTAATGTAGTTAAAGTTTAGTCCTTAAAATATTTGAGTGGCATTTGCGTATTTTCTGAAGCATCCTATTCCTAAAAAAACACTATGAAATGAAAATATAGACTCTAGGATATAATGCCATGTTATTTATTTTTTGAAATTTTGACGAAAAGTACAAAAATTTCGTGTTAGAAGAATAGCCTTGTAGTATTTTATGAACTGAAAATAGCTAGGGAAAAAAATTGATTTTTCTCCTTTTCATGTTTCTTGATTCACGCTCAGTTCTTATTGACATTACACATATATGTATACACTTTTAGGCTGTTAATAGTCTAATTAATTCAAAGAATCTAATGAAACGAAATAAAAATTATTGTTTAATGCTATAAAATCTAGTCTATGATTATTGCCTCTTCCGCTTACTAAAATATCCCTTCTATTAGAGTATATGAGTATATTTTAATTAAATAAAAGTAAGGACTTATTTCCACCAACTTCTGCTTCATTGTTTAAATTTAGGCATAACATTTAAAGTAATTTTTGTATCGTGATCTTTAATCTACAACATTCCTCTCAAAAATTTAAAGATATATGAGAAAAAATGTAAGAAGTAACAAGTATAAATAATATAACAATACATCGACAAATAAAAGCAGAGTCCATCGATAACTAAAATTGGCAAATGGAAATAATATCAACAGTATGTAGGGTGACTAACCATCCTCTTTTTCCTGGACATGTCCACTTTTTATATCCCATCCTGGGTATCCACAACTTTTTGTCAACTCATGAAATGTTCGGTCTTTATGCAAGACAAATGGTATATAAAGAAATTGATTATGTTGTGGACAAAATACATTAGTTGTTAATACGTGTGACGTAGTCTACCTTGTGAATGACTTTATCACGTCGAGCTTTTTTTAAAATTCATTTAGATATACTATATATTTATAAATTCTATCAATATACAAATCAATCGTTAATACTTGTATAATCTTCAATAATTTCAAAAAAAGGGTGCGCAATCCTTGATTTAATATATTTTTTACACATCAAAATCATAAATAATAGTAATACACTTTGTTTGTTCATAACACGTAAATGATAAAATCAGCTGAAGGGAGAATACAGTGTGTTTTTGTTTATCCCAAATAGCTCGTCGTGTATTGTACTCAATATTATGTTATTTATGATGGCATCATCTAAGGCGTGATATAAAAATAAACTTATTGACAAAGAATAGCTCTTATAATTATTCTTATTTCACATCTCTACTTATCCAATTTTATCTGATTAATATGAACTAATATAATAATTTATTTCTTAATACTTGATTTTTAAAATTTATTTGTTTCGAAATATTAATTTCCCTCCCCCTTTTTTTTATAACTGAAGCTGATCGAAGATAGTTTTTTTTTTTTTTTTTGTAAAATCAAACCCTAATCTATTGAAACAATGAATTATAGTAGTTCCATTTTTTCAAGTGTTTATTCTTTAATGTATCAAAATTGATTCGCACTTATTCATGGTCAGTTGACTTACTAGGAGAATTATCGTTTGTTATTAGTTGGAACCTCAGATCTCACAGTTCCTAAATGTATTTGAATAATTAAAGAGTCATCTAAGAGTGCTTATGCTATATCCAGCCGTTATTTTTTAAAAAAGAAGAGAATATTGACTTGGTAACCCTAACAGTTTGATGAATGTTTGAGAAGAGAGCAGTGTCAGCTGTCATGACATTTTACTACATCAGCTACTAGTATATATTCTCTTACTCTTTTACAGGGGAAGACATAAACGCTCTTTGAAAAGGGGGGAAAGGAAATAAGCAAGAATTCATATCTATCATAAATTTATATTATTCATAGTAAGGATTCTAAGTTTACTGGATCAGGCATTTTATTGATTAATTATTATTTGTAGACGGTATTTGTGTGTTACTCGTGGTTAGTGTTACAGGTTCTACCTTCAATCATTAAGTAATAATGATAACAGCTATGTAAAATGAAAAATGCTACTCAAATTGCCAACCATTAAAAACTTGACCCACAAGTAAACGCTTTAGATTTACAATTCTTGTAATAGTGTTAAATCCGTTTCTCCCGATTTAACTTTTTATTTATGTTATTTTTGAGCTATGATTATGTTTATATGGTAGGAAAAATAAAAGATAACCCAAAAAATATATGTATAACCACACTAGATATTTGTTACAACCAGTTGGATTATGCTTTAGAATTCATTTAACTATAGACATAGGGATGCGACTTTTGTAGAGCCCAAGGAAAAGGTGGGAGCAGAACCTATGGAAATATTGAATTAATTCCCCTGGATAATATCTGCTGCCTATATTATTGTTGGGGGACAAAATATATTATTAATATTATTGCCCCAGGAATGAGGATCTTCGATAAATAAAAATAGCATTATCTGCATGGATAATATTATTTTTATAATATGCTACAATTTTATTATATATTTTTAACAAAATCTACAAAAATATTGGCGGAAATTCTTTAATTCTTTTTTAATATGGAGATGTGTCCTCCTCAACGATCAAACAAAGAATGATAATAGGAAAAAATGTATATCAAGTTCCTGACGATTCCCACGAGTCAACACAATATCGTTACGAAACAGTTTATCCATTGTATTAAAAATTTTCTTAATCCTGATTTCAACAATAAATCATGGAATCAGAGTGCGCAAATACCAATCTATATGGTATCTAAGAATAATTTGACGTTATGATTAAGAAAAAAACTATTAAATTGTTTGTTTACCTTTTGTATGTTGATCCTTATATTTCGTTATTATACTCAAATTATGTTCATTCTGATTTGCATTATGAGTTCATTTGAGGGAGTCAACTTTCTTAAGGTTCACATAGAGGTGGCATATTGTTAGGTATTTACATAATAGAATATTTTTCTATCGATAACAACATCTACAAATTATTGATACAATTAATTAACACTTAAAATGAAGGAAATCTATCATGATCTAAAAATAATAAATCTTTGGTTTTGGAGATTTTAATGTGAACAACAAATTGATTATATTTAACAAAAGAAGTTGATATATGGATTAAATTATTCTTTAGACTAACAGAAGTATAGTTAAACACCATTTTTAAGGTCATTGATCGAATTATCTATATAGAGTTGTAAACCTTATGCAGTGTTTTCGAGAGTCCGACAGTTTTCGAGAGTTTTGAGTTAATTTGGTCCATTTTCTGACTTCAATTTGAATTTACGCCTAAAAGGATACCCATTTTGAGCATTAAAAAATGATAATTTGTTAATGTATCTAATGCAAATTCCAATACCAGTCTTTGCTTTGAATTAAAAGGACTCGTGGGGGCATAGGCGGCGGGAGTAGACCCAAAAGTTAGCCAAATCGTTTACACTTAAATAACTCATTGAATATTACATAAAATGGGTTAATAAGGAATGCATTAAAGAGCTGAGACCTGCAGCTTGCAAACAAGATGTCAAGCGCCCCATAAAACTGCTTAACTAAGAAGAAATCGTCCTTCTTAATGTGTAAATTTTCATTCGATTTGGAGCAAAAATCAACTAGAAATTTAGCTCTATCATGAGTTATTGATTTATAGTAAATTTTTGCTCGAAATCGGAGAAAAATTTACACAGTTAGATAGTCGATTTCTTCTTAGTTAATTATTTTTATAGGTTGCTTGACATTTTGTTTGAAAGCTGTGCGTAAAAAAGACTGGAAAGGGAGTTTGCATTAAATACACTAGCGGATTATTATTTTTTATACACAAAATGCGTATTCTTCTAGGCTTAAATTGAAGTTGGAAAATGGGCCAAATTACCTCAAAAAATAGGATCCGATTTCTTGAAAACCGTCAGGCTCTCGAAAAAAAAGTTTACAGATTTGAAATGAGAGTACAAATCTGAATAACTTTTATTACACTTATACCCCTTAGGATTTTTGATTGTTGACCTGTCTAATTATTACGGAAAAATGGACTTAAGCCCTACTTTGTTTAGATTGTACTTGCTTCATTAACTTAAAAGCTTTTATCCCTTTCAACTACAAGCCTTAAGACTATGTAATGCATGCCAGGGGTGCAATCCAAATAACTGCTTTAGCTCCCCTTCTCTGGTGACGTAGCTAAATTTGACTCTTGTATTACTCCAGTGTGCATGAGTATGTACATCAATATATTTTTTTCAATAATATGGGAAGTGATTAAGAAATATGTCTTTCCTTTGAGAATTTTAATGAATTTGAAATTGTATTTATGCTGAAATTATATATAAATTAGCTCAAAATAATATCAACTCAAAATAAGATCAAGTGAGGGATACCGAAACATGTATGTGATATTTATTGTTCCATCAGTGATAACTTCAAATTAAAAGAATGAAAGAAAATCATATATATATATATATATTGAAAACGTATAATAACAATTACAAAATTATTAAACGAATAACAATTTAATAAATTCATACATAAAGGAATAGTCAATAAATTATATAGTAACGTAAAATCCTTGATCGCTGATAATGAAGGTGAAAATGTTTTATGTTACAACAAGGATCCAGGCTAATAATATGTCGTCTTAGTGATTTTGGGACAGAAGCCTTGAGAAAGGTAAAATTATACAACATGTTGAAAGCCATAATCACGCAATTGAAGACAATCCTGATATTTTTAATTTCATTACTAATAAGACCTAGACTCTTGTTTCCTTCAATGTCCCACTCAATATCGTTATTCATCCACATTTTGTCAAATTCATTCTCTATAATGAAACAATTGTTCCTTCTTACTACGTCATTACGAAGTCATTAGAGTCACAAAGAAGTATTGTCTCCAAGATTTAGAAATAAGTTAAGGGAAAGGATATTTTCAACAGGGATCTCAATAGGGTGAAGGACGAGAGTGTAGTCTGATGGAGGGTCTTATGAAAAATTTAATGATTATCAGATGGAACACTGACTCCATCAAAATTGGAGATTTAGAATGAGCATAATGAAATGATCTAATAAGTGGAAAAATCCAGGAAAATATCCAAAAAAGCTTAAATCCTAGAAATTATATAATTAATATTTATTTTGCAATTATTGCTTCAATTTCTAACATTTGATACATTTGCCAACTGTTCCTAAGCCGATAGAGCCAATAACAACTCTGATTGACGGAGGTTTTGTCATTAGAGCTATTGCCTACTTATCGTGGGAAACGAAGTTATTTTGAGTAGTCAATAGAGACAATATATAATTCTTTGATGACGGAAAATTACCTTGTCGTATATGATTTTATTCAAGTTCCCTAACCTATAATCATAGGTTCAGGTATTAAGGAAATTCATTAGGCAAAAACGTCTGAGGAAATGCCCATCCAGAGGAGCAATCATCATTCCAATCATAAACTGATCCTTGAAGTCCTTGTTCTCGTCCATTCTCATAAATCTATACTTTTCGTCGATTTTCAATTTCATTTTGGAAATTACAACTCGAATTTCGAGCTCCAATGATTGAGTTACAGGAAAAGAAGAAAAGACTGATTTCCTGGCGTATTTTTCCATAAGTTTGACGAAATTTGGATGTCCCACGACTGAAAGTGAGATATTAAATGAAACAAACTATTTTGTTTAGGTCAGACGTAAAATCAGATGTACCTGAATCGTTATTGATTTTATGTTTATATAACATATCCAGATTTCTCGGGTGACATCGGCGGTTTGATGTTTCATGATTGGAAATACCTTCATTATAGAAGTCGAGAAATCCCATAGTCGGTATGTCATACCCCTCGTATCATTTTCGAATTTCCAACCGTTACCATTTCTATTGACGGCGATCCAAAATGTTGGATTAAATCCTCAGGCATTTTTTATTAATTAAAAATGGCGCTTATTCTTTTTGAATTGATAAGAGATGAATATTATAAGAAAAAAAGAAGAAGAGGGGAAACAGCTTAAAAAGAAAAATGTTTACTGATTGCCAACAGTCTTCCTTCGCGGGCATGTTCAATTTTATGTTTTTCACATCCTTATATGTACAATGTCAATTAGAAATGTACGTAGAAAGGATTTTGTTAAAATGAATAAACTGCAAAATACTATTGTTCGTTCACTGCTCTACAATTTCTATTATTAAAAATTTTCTATTAGCCCTCAGTAAAATACACAAATCAAGGATAAATATTATAAAAATATCCAGATAAATTATATTAAAGCTATAATAGTTGGTATATTTGTATATCTGCTTCACTGGAAGTGTGATAATTGATTCTAAAATTTGTACTAATGTTGAAGATTTCTAGATATCATCACTTTTTTTCTGGTTGGTTGTATAAAATGCCGTCATCTACCTTATTCTGTCTTCCATAAATCATAGAGATGTTGTTTTTTATTTTAATTCTGATGAAATTTGTGATAATATAAGAGTTTTCATAAATAAAAACGCTGTGGTGTCATTGAATCTATAAAAATTGACTATAATATGTGCTTGCTTTGAAGTAGTTTACATCAATCTCTAATTATTTTAACTATGAAATATAGTCTTAACTTCTGATACTCATTCATCAGCCAGTACTGTTATCCTCATATTAAATGTTTAAAATTTGTAATAGTTGATTTTAAAATTTAATGTTGTAAGATAAACAAATTGATTCATGTTAATTAGACGAAGGATTCCCAAATGGCTCTGGATTTAGTAGAAGGGTAAATTTTAAAATCAGAGATTATTTTAGCATATTAATTCTTTATTTTTCGTTAAAAACCATTTTATTTTATAATACATTTATCTAAAAAACCCAATTAAAAAGATGCTGGTTTATGTTGTTTTTTACATATGTTATATTTAACTTAGTGCTTTAGAACATTAGCACAAATTTTAATATGTGATGGTGGAAATATTTATGCATTAGGTTTAAATTTTCATAGATGTGTTATAAAACATAATGATACTATGTTTATGTAAATGACCATCGCGTATATCTAGATTAACCTAGACAAGTACGCAATCAGTACTACCTATTCAATTCTCTGTATTGGTATATCCCTACATTAAGAGTCAAAAATCTTTCGTTAATTAAAAAATAAACAAGAAATTACTGTTAATATATAAATTTTTCATTTTATTATGATCTAACATCTAGATACATAGAGCATAAATACTAATAACACTGAAATGAAACAAGAATAAATATTTAAGAATAATTGTTATTCTAAATATTAAAAAATATAAATTGAGCAATTAATATTGTTGTCTTCCATATTGTAATTAGATTTAATAAAACTTAAAAGAGTTTTATAAAAATTAATCCATCAAGAGGCTAGTAAGTAATTATTCAAATAAATTGGCTGAGACAAATTCAGTGGTGATATTCAATATATTTATGATTTCATTAAAACTAGCTTCCGTACTTTCTGATTCCTCAAAAAATTTATTTCTACTCCTAGATAATATTATTGTATTATCAATAAATTAGATTGTATAATAAAATGTTTTGATAAAACTAAACAAATTTCGTGTTAGAATAATAGTCTTGTTTTTATTAATAAACTCAAAATAGCTAGAAAAAAAAATTGATTTTTCTCCACTTCGTGTTTTTTATTAACGCTAATTATGGTAATAATTTCATGATTGATAAAAAAATGTGTTTTGAATTTAATACTTTAAATATCTAATATTATGAAATGGAATTGATTAAATCTAATTTACCGACAGAGGGTATTGTCCTATCGTCTTCTAATTTTCAGAAATTATTAATAAGATCAAACCTCAAGACAAACTAATGGCCATTAATACGTAATTAGTTCTTTTTAATTTTATGACAAGGGGGGAGAGTGTCACCCTAGCCTATATATATATATATATAAACTAATATTTAATTTCGTTTTTCATGACAATTATGTTGTCTTATTCGATTACAGTATGAATTATGAAGTATCCAATGTATAAGAACTTAAATTAAAATATAATTGACAAATATAATGATATCATATTTAATCTTTAATTTTAGGTCATTGCTTTTGTTTGCACCTTCATCACAACCTTCCTTATGATTGCAGCTTGTTCTACAACAGATTGGATTGTTTCTGAAGGTTGGCATGAAGGTTTATTTCAGCAATGTGTAGATAAAGGTGCTTTTACTCCATTGCCTTTTGGGGGAGATGAGGTCCTTGGTTGTCAGAAAGCTCATAATGCTGGATATTTGCGTGGTGTAGCTGCATTAATTATAATTGTTGTTTTCACAGACTTTTTTGGTACTCTTCTTACTGGTTTGGGATTAAGAAGTACAGATCCAAATAAAAAGTATAAATATTATCGTGTCGCCATTTATTCCTTGATTATTGCACGTAAGTTAAGAACAAAAAAAATTTCAAACTAAACTTTCTTGATATTCAGAAATATGATTAAATAATAGAGACATGTAACATTAATTTTTTCAAGGTATCTGTAAATATTGTAAATATTCAAAATTCTAAAATGAAGTAGAAATTCAATTATAATACTCTTCCGATTGTGCAAAGGTGTTCTAATTTTTTTCACAGAAGGCTTGATACTTGATTCATAAAGATAGAATAATTGCTGGAATTCCATTAATTGTCAAAAATGTATATGTGTATGTTAGTAATCTGCAAAATATTTGTCTTTTTTTAATTATCCTTTCCTATTTTAAAGATTCAAGGTATTTTTAAAAGATTCCAATAGTAAAAGTTTGATTTATAAATTGGTCATTCCTTATCAATTCAACAATGGATGTTAATAGACTATCACAGAATTTGATGGTTTTTGGTTAAAAAGTTCTTACTTATGAGAAAAAGTTGTGTACAAAATTTGGGTTTACTAAAGTTAGTTATTCATTATAAGTGGGCACATAATTGAATATCTTCTCTGTCCCAAAATTCTATGCATCATAATGCACCTCTACTGAAAGATGTCACAACTTTCTTTATAATTTCAAAATTACAATAGAAACCCTCGAAATTTTGTATATGGTAATTTGTAAAAGTGATAGATCTACCAATCAAATAGAAAAAATCATTTTTTACTTTGAAAAAGTGGATTTCTAAAAATGAATAATTTTTGCTTTTTAAATTTAACGTGATCAAATTTGATCGGCTGTAAAAAAATGCCTAAATTCTTTTGTTGTAAGATTGACTAATTTATGTATATACTCATATAAAAATATCACTAGGTCAAAAAATGTGACTTTTTTTGTCCTATGAGCAGTGTGAGCTACCAAATCTGATCCATTTTTTGTATGAAATTGTATATCAGAATTTGTATGCATATTTTCTTGCAAGGAAACGTGTCATTTTATACAATGGGGAAAATTATTTGTATTGACATATATTTTCTTTAGATTTGATCGTTGCTATGTTGAATTTCATTTATCAAAATAAATTAATGGTCAAATAGCCAAGATTGGTACTCATTTAGCTTTTGGAACGTTTGAGGATAAATCGAGTTGGAGAAGATCATTAGGTTGTGAATCATCATTACAAGATCTTGAGTTCATTATTTCTTATTTATTGTTGTTTCTTTCATTGATAAGTGAAGAGTACGAAGTTTATCATTTATAGAAATGGATATTTTAGTGTATTCGGCGTGTAAAAATAAGCCCTTCCTCTTGATGAAAGCAAAAACTATATGGTAACTATGGAATTAGTTTATTTTTTCCCTTTTCGAGGTCTTTATTTATCAATTTAAATAAATAAAAGTGAAATTACAAACATAGATAAGCATTATAGTTTATGTTTTACATCCTAGAATAGTTCTTTGATGTTAGGATATCCAGTTCCTTAAACCGTCACAAATAATAATAAATTAAAGACTAAAATAATAATAAAATAGAAACACATTATCAGAATCATAAAAAAAATCTTTAAAGATATTAAAATGTTTTAAAAAAATAAACACAAGAAGTAAAATATATAATACTACAAAGTTTAAAAGCTTCAGCTTAAGCTCATTAAGCTAAAGCATTATGTCTTTGAATTGTTTAATGATAAAAATAAGCGATTGAAGGTACCAGCTTGAAGAAGAAGATATAAACTTTATCAAGTCAACAGTATAGTCCCATGAAGAGCCAGGCATGTTTGGAATTTTTAGGGACGGCACAGAATATCTTGCCCCAGCAGCAATTATCATACTTCTTGGATCTGATATTTCAACATATTTATCATTGGTCAACTTCATAGCAATACAAGCTTTAAAGTTGCCTATAGAATCTCGTATTAGCTTGCATTCCTGAGAAGAATCGTGGGGAAAATCAAAAAGAAGAATCGCTCTAAGGTAATTGGACTGAATGTTTATGCCGTTCTGGTTGAGGCTCAAAAACTTTTGGTCAATAAGAGGATGGGACACCCTGAAGAGGTATGTATGCAATCGTTATATATTTTTCCAAAGTCTTTACAAGGATAAGAAAACACAATTGTCTTCGTTGGTACATTGGATTTGAGCTGTAAATTTCTTATCGTTGTACAACCCACGCAATGAGCAAGATATTCTTCTTTCTCATGATCTTGGAAACCCTAGTTTCTCTCTATACAGAATACATATGGAAGCTACCAAGTCAATTTTCAGATACATAGGGGTTAAGAAATGTCTTCTTACAATTATCAATAGATGGTAATAAAATCGTTCCGTGTTAAAAATAGACTTTGGCCCAAGATCATGAATTGTCAAGACATTATTAAGAAGGACAGCTCTTTCTAGCGGATTTAGGTCTCCCAAATTTTTGAAGAAAATTTTCTTCTTAACATTTTGTCGAACTATATTGATGATACTATCTAAAGCGAATTTCTACTGTTTAGTCCAAATAATTTGCTAGGCAGTTGCCCACTAATTGGACCAAGTCATTTGACATATCGGACCCAACCATAAGAGGAAGGAAACTGGTAAGCGAGTTATGTTTTCTCTCCATTCCACTGTCAGCCTTCTTGATAGATCAATGAAAATGTTTCTATAAATCTTTGGCAAAGCATTCGAGAGATTTACCAATTAATCACATGTCCAATAACTTTTTCTGCACAAGATGTCCCTACAGTTGAGACATATATAATCTGGGGGGAGGGGGGACAATTTCTTGTTGTAGAGATCAATTCTCTTCAGCAAATTTAAGTTTTCCCACTTGAAGCACCAACTGAAGAACATGGAACGAAGAGATTTCCAATTCAATGCTGAGGACCCACATGTCTCTCATTCTAAACCTAATATATTTAAAAAATATACTTTTTGTCTTATTCTACATCCCCCCCCCCCACTATTGAGGCTAACCCTAAAGGTAGCATGGATGTCTTATCCATATTCATCTTAGGATAAGATCCCTTGGAAAACTTTTCAAAAAACGTCAAAACAGTCTCAATTCTTCAATCTGTTTCTCTGAATTCCCTTCGATCATTAACTTCAAATCATCCGCATACATATTGACCAGATGTTTATTTTCACGAAAGTCATCACCACGTCCTCTATATTTCTGTAGAAACCATCGATTCAAGAGCTCAGTTGCTGCTACAAATAGTAAAGGGGACACCGGACATCCCTGTCTACGGCTCTTACTTAATATTATGGGGTCATTCTGTATTCCATCTATTCCAATAATCGAGGTTCCATTAAATAAAAGGGCTCTAATAGGATTGAAAAACGCTTCGGTAAAAATTTCTTGAGGGCGAGTAGTATAAGTAGGAATGTAAAAAATATACAAATGGGGTGTGTAAAATAAAAAAAAAGAGAAAATCAACCTGGTAACTCTGACAATTTGGTGAATGTTGAGAGGGAAGCAGCATGAGCTGTCATGACGTTTTACTGAGCTACAAGCTGCTATTCTCCTCTATGTATACAAATGAAGACATCAATAATAAATAATAATCTTATGTATACCATAGATGAGAGGCAGAAAATTAACTGAAATTAATGTCAGGGAATTATATATTTTTAACTAATGACACAGGTCAACAAATTTGACCTTTCAAAAATCCTAAGTGGTATAAGTATAATAAAAGTTATTCAGTTTTGCACACTGATTACAAGTCTGTAATTCCTTTTTTTCGAGAGTCCGACTGTTTTCGAGAAATCGGTCCCTACTTTTTTAGCTTCTTTAGCCTATTTTCCTACTTTAGCTTCAATTTAAGAATTTAAATTTCTGAGATTAGCAGAAGATAACCAAATTCAAAAACATGGATTTCTTATTTAATTACAAGGCAACTCCGAGGAAAGAGTTGGATCGCGTGGTCATGGATATCCAATGAAAGGAATAGTGTTCCTTGATGAGTCATCATAGGGTCTTTATGAAGAGTGTCTCATCACCAGTGATGTATAAAAAGGGTCCAGCTGACACGCACGCCCGAGATGATGTCATAAATAAATATGGTACCCTTGAAGTAAGGCAGAATTTCAGCCGGTTACATTTGAAAGGGCGGAATGTAACTTATTATTTTGATGTTTTACTTAGGAATAGATTATTATTATTATTGAGTGGCATTAAAAATTTGTTAAGGATAGAACACTAAATTTGTAGCAACTAATGCCATAGCATGAGACCTGAGTCATTTTGGAATGAACTCGGACTTGAGTCGAAAATTAATTATTATTTAATCAATACTAATATAGTATAAACCTCAATATGTCTTTGTCGGAATTGCACCTCAAAATTACTACACTTTTACACTTAAGTGAATCCTATAATTCATATTACATATTTAAGAGACACATACAATTAAATGAAATGATTTTATTTAGCCATCTAGTGGCTACTTTTTTTATTCAACAATTTAATTATCATTTAAAACTATTATAAAAACTTCAGTCAAAATTAACACATTTTGTAATCACTCAAATTTTTCCATAAAAAAATAAAATAGGATGAAATTTCATAATGATTATCTCAAAAATATATATATATTTATATAAGAAAAATTGAACATTGATTTGGAAAACCAATGTGATTCCAATTTAACTTTTCATAAATAAACACAAAAAAATAGATTAAAATGATAATACGATGAAAATATACGTTGTAATTAAAATTTTAAATTTTTCAAATATAATTTAAAAGAAAAAAGGTAATAATTGTCAGGGAATTAGTTATATTGAAATCGACTACTATTACAAGTCATTGAATCGATTGCATATGTTCTAAAAAACTAGAACCATGAAAAACAAATAGATGAAAAAATATTCCATTAAAATGGAATAATAAAGTTCATGAACATCAATATACACGAGATGAGCTAAACTTTAATTATGACATTAGATAAAAGCACATCCCCTCATCAATCAAAAGCCCCTCTCAGAATCACAATTGACGACCGGAGCATTTTAGTACAAGCAAAAATTCTTCAAGTCAATGCTTATCACGGCAACAATATTCTTCAACTGGATGTATCAGGTATTCTTTATACTATCCACTTTTGAATGTTTCAAGTAGAATATCTTTTCGACTATTGTCACACTAATAAGTCGAAGCATTCGTTCTTCCAAAGTTAGATATTTAAATTTTTATTCACCTTTGAAATAGTAGCACTACATAACATAAACACTGTCGTTATCTCGTATAAAATAGGTTCAGGTGTTAAGGGAATGAATAAGGCAAAAACGTCCAAGGAAATGCCCATCTAGAGGACCAATCATAGATTGATCCTTGAAGTTCTTAGTATCGTCCATTGTCATAAATCTATACTTTTCGTCCATCTCCCGTTTTATTTTGAAAATTCTGACTCGACTTAAGAGCTCCAATGATTGGGTTACGGGAAAACAAGAAAAAGACAGATTTCTCCTTAAATTGAATGAGATTTTGATATCCTTTGACTGAAAGTGGGATAATATATGATACAAGAAATTAAATTAGGTCAGGTGTGAAATCAGATGCATCTGAATCATTACTAATACCATTTTTATTGAATGGATCCGAATTTATATTTTGACATCAGGGATTTGAAAGTCTCATGATCGGAAATTTCTTCAAGAAGAAGTCGAGGAATGGCATGACCGGAATGCCATCACACTCGAATACTTCAAAAATTTTCAAACGTTGCTACCTCCATTGACGGCGACCCAAGTTCCTGAATCAAATCCTCAGGCATTTTTAACATAATTTAAAAATGACACTTGTTGTTTTGAATTGGATAGAACTGAAAAAGAAAGAGGAACTTTGAAAAGACAAATGTTGCCAACAACTGTTCTTCGCGTGCATGTCAGCTGGACCCTTTTTATACATCACTGATCATCACCAACATCCCTTCATCATCATCTCAGAGTCTTCCTCTGCGCGCTACTACTACAGCCTATAGCATTTGTTTTTTATTAGCTCTACCGTGAGTCTTAGATTTCTAGCGAATTTTTGCTCAAAATTGGATGAAAATTTACACACTTTGATGGAATATTTCTTCAAAGTTAAGGACTCTTATCGAGCGCTTGACATCTTGTTTGAAAGGTGTGGGTCTAAGCTCTTTAATGCATTCTTTATTAATACATTTCATCTTATATTCAAGGAGTTATTTAAGTACAAAGAATTTCACCAACTTTTGGGTCTACTCCGGCATCCTACGCCCCTAGGAGTCCTTTTAGGTCAAAGCAAAGACTAGAAATGAAATCTCCATAAAAAACACTAGCCATTATTTTTTAGCGTACAATATGTGTATTCTTCTAGGCTTAAATTGAAGCTAAAGTAGGAAATGGTCCAAACAAGCTAAAAAAGTAGGGACCGATTTCTCGAAAACCGTCGGTAAAAGAATTACAGATTTGTAATCAGTGTGCAAAACTAAATAACTTTTATTATACTTACACCCCTTAGGATTTTTGGCTGTTGACCTGTGTAATTATACAAGGACTTGAGGACTTTTTTGTTTACATTTTATTTGGTTTATTAACCTTAATGCTTATATTCCTTTCGACTAGAAACCTTAAGAATGGGTAGTATATGCAAGAAGTGCAATCCAAATAACTCCTTGAGCCCTCTTCCTCCGGCAAAGTAGCTAAATTTGACTCTAAAATTACCCCAGTTTGCATTAGCACATCAAATCAATACATATTTTTTATTCAGTACTAGACTGAATGTGATTAAGACTTTTAATGAATTCGATAATAAATATATGCTTAAATTATACATAAATATAATGTATATATATATATATATACATAGAAACTCAAATCAGCACATAATAATTTCAACTCAAAGTAAGATTAAGCCTCAAATGTAAATGATGTGATAATTTAATTAGTGAAAGAAAAATCATATATATACTGGGTGTCCCAAAAAAATGTATACATATAAAAAATAACTGTAAATGTGGTGTTTAATTAAAATTTTATTGTTTCAAAAGTGTAGAAAATTTAATTAAACACCACATTTACAGTTATTTTTTATGTGTATACATTTTTTTTTGGGACACCCTGTATATTAAAAACGTTTAATGGCAATTACAAAATTAATAAACAATTTAATAAATTCATCCATTAAGTAAGAGTAAATAAATTATCTAATCGAGTTAGCATAAAATCCTTGATCGTTGATAATGGAGATGAAAATTTTTAAAGTTATAACAAAGATCTTATGTTAGTGAAATGTCATCTAAATGAATTTGGGACAGAAGCCTTGAGAAAACTAAACATTATACAACACGTTTAAATTGGTAATCACGAGATAAATATAGATATTTATTCAAGGAACGTAATTGAAGACAATTCTGATATTTTTAATTTCATCACTAATAAGACGCTTGTTTCCTTGAATGTCCAACTCAACACCGTTTTAGTCAATTACATGTCTGTAAAATCTGATCCTTCATACTACAGCATTTGAAAGTAAAGAAGTGTTGTCCAAGATTAAGAAATAAGTTTAGCGAAAGTATGTCTCCACCATCATGTCACGTTATTATACTTGGATCACAAATGTCTGCATGTGATTGGGAGGAACAAGAGATACATATAACGGAAGAAAATGTCAACAGAATCCATAATCTACGATAGCAAGTTCTTCATATACGATGAAGGGGATGAGGGATTCGATAATCATCAGATGGAACTCGAACTCCAACAAAATTGGAGATATACAATGACCATAATGAAATTATCGCAGTAGTGGAGGAATACAGGGAAAATCCTACAGTTAATATAATTAATATTTATTATAAAATCATAGTTTAGTTTCTAACATTTATAACTTATTATGGTTTAAGTTGGCCATTTGAGCATTTTCCAAACTCTTCGTAGGACCATAGATTTGGAGAAGCCTTTAGAGCAATGACAACTCTGATGGACGAAGGTTTCGTCCTTAGAGTAATTGCCTTGTAGGAAACAAGGGTTTTGGAGTAGTCCATAAAGGCAACGTCGAACACATCGATGTACGGAGAATTGAAATCCTCGTAAATCCAAACATGTTCACATCTATATTCGACGATTCATTCCAATAGGCATTTTATTGATATAATTGATTTTTTTTTTCAGCGGAGTATTACACGTGTTACACAAATCATGAGAGATCTTTACTATCAGGTAGATGTTCTCCCATCATTAATAAAGGAAAAATGATAACAGCTTTGGAAAACAAAAAGTACTGTTGAAAGTACCGACCCCATGAAATCTCTTGTGCGAGATTTTGCTTGAAATTTACATTCCTAAGTATAAGATTATGTGAGATTGTATCCAAACGCTTTTGAAAAGTTCATTGCAATCAGGGCTCCCAATTTCCCTCTCCTTCTAATAGAGCCTTCTGCCTCCTGAATGTTTCTGGTTATGTCTGCAATGTGTGGTTTTCTTAAATAACCTTTTTATTCTGGGCCTATAGATTCGTTTAGATGGGATTCGATTTGTCTTGCATGGATCTCTACAAGGATTCAATAGGACTCACTTAAGAATTGTAATAATTAATTGAGAATCGTTTGTATATATGATAAAATTGATTAAATAATAAATACAAATTTCAAGTCTTTCATTATAAGATCATTTATTCATCAGAATGGATGTAAAGAACCTATGAATAATGAGATAATGTGACAAATAAATGAAACCATGGAATATACTGAGCTTAAATGCCAATTGTTCTGATCCAATACTTCACAATTGATGCATCATGAAATATAGATCTTGAAATGGAAGAGTTTTAAATGTCATGAATCTTATATTAACTTATATAGGACGGCATTAGAAGAGAGTATGAAACATCTGAATATCACGAGTCCGAAATAGATGATGGGAACAGACAACTCCAGAGAATAATAGCACATCTTTGGATAGTAGATGATTCCCTGACACGATGAGTTGGAGCCCCTTGAACTCGTAGAGACTCCGAAGGATCCCTTGGCTTGGGTTAGAATCTGGAGAGAGGAACTTAGGATTGTGAATCTGATATTAAATGGGATTGATTGCATTTTCTCACGTCACTAGTTGGTTTCTGAGCCGGAGTCAGAAGCATGGATGTGGATGGATCCCAAGACTTATTATCCCTTCATCCCCCCCTCCCGACGTATGTTTCTTTTTCTATCTTCTTACCCTAGTGCTCGTTGCTCCCTCTATGAAAGACGTACCCTTTTTTATTCAAAATGATGGAGCCCGTTTCCTAAATCAGTACCGAATTATTAAGGTTCTCCAGTGACTGATTTTGGTCCCATCACCCTTTTTAGGTATAAGAGCAATCCTCCCACAAGTTATCTTCGACGGAAATCTACCAAATATCTCCAAATGTTATCCAAACTTTGAAAGATAAGGAGTAACCTATTCAAGGAATAAAGTAAACATTTTACCCTTCATGATGGTCAGTCAAGTAGCTTCGTTATCCTTAAGTCATATGAATTTAAACACTGATTTCAAATGGGAAGTTTTTTGTTTTTTACAAATAATGATACAAGTCAACAAATTTGAACTTTCAAAATCCTAAGTCAAAAGTCGACAAAAAACGTTTGTATTTAAATAAAAGTTATTCAGTTTTGCACACTGACTTCAAATCTGTAATTTTTTTTTTTTTTTTGAGAGTCCAGCGGTTTTTCAGAAATCGGACCCTACTTTTTTAGCTAATTGGGCCCATTTTTCAACTTCAGCTTCAATTTAAGCCTAGGATACTCATTTTGTGAATTAAAAAATAATGGCCTGCTAGCGTATTTAATGTAGATTCCATTTCCAGTATTTGTTTTGATCTAGGGGGGATCTTGGAGGCGTAGGGGACTGAAGTTGGCCCAAAAGTCGGCCAAAACGTTTGTACTTAAATAACTTCTTGAATATTGTGCATTGAAATAGAGCATAGAGCTACTAAACTAGTATAGCACAGAAGGATTACGAAATTAGCTGAAATCCTTAGTAGTAGCGCGCAGAAGGATTTCAGCTAATTTCGTAATCCTCCTGTGCACTAATACTTCAATCTATTGCAATTTTTTTAGTACCTCTACCCTGAGTCTTTGATTTCTAGCGCATTTTTGCTCTAAATTGAATGAAAATTTACACATTTAGATGGACGATTTCTTCTTGGTTAAGGATTATTATCGGGCGCTTGACGTCTCGTTTGAAAGCTGTGGGTCTCATCTTTTGAATTTATTCCTTATTATTCCATTTTATGCAATATTCAAGGAGTTATTTAAGTACAAAGGATTTTACCGACTTTTGGGCCTACTCCTGCTCCCTATGCCCCTAGGATTCCCTTTAGGCTAAATTAAAGACTGGAATTGGAAGATTAAAGACACTAACAGTTCATTTATATTTAATTCACAAAATTCTAGGCTTAAATTGTAGTTAGAAAATGGGCCCAATTGGCTAAAAAAGTAGGGTCCAATTTCTCGAAAACTTTAGGAATCTCGAAAAAAAAATTACAGATTTGAAATTAGCGTGCAAAATTGAATAACTTTTATTATACTCATACCCCTTAGGATTTTTGAAGGTTCAAATTTGTTGACCTATGTAATCAATGAAAAGTCTTACCAAGTGAATTTAGAATCCTTGATATAATCTAACTTTCTGATAGATATGAATTTGTATTTATTTCTTTCCATCCCTTTCGGAAAACGTCTATGTCTTAACATGTACAAGAGCCTATTTGCTCGAGCTAATATTGTAAAAAGTCACGATAGCTAAACTGCTCTACCCTCAAATGGTCATCAAATTTCAGTGTTACTATAACAATTTTCACATCTTTTTTGGCATACCGATGCATTATATTTTTTACAGCTCTAACAATAAGTATGGGAGCGATGAGTAAAGACATATAAATGCAAGTATTTTAAAGCGTAAGAGTACTGCTCAAAATGTACGTCAGTTGTCACCCTGTACAACATTTTTTGATAATCCTATTTTTTGGGTTCTTTTTTTTGCTCTATATAATAATTCTTATTTTCTATAATCTTATCTAGGTTGCAATAAAATCCCTCTACTTTTCCTTCCGTTTTGGTTGAACTTTTTAAAAAATGACATTCTCGCTCGAAAAAAAAAATTTCTTGAAAAAAATTAGTTCTAAGTAAAATATTTATGCTTCTACCTTATAAAATGTTTCATTTGTTGACAATTTTTATATGTTTTCAGTCATTTTCTAAAGTTATAGGAAAGGTAGAATAGTTATAAATATCCTTTTTCAATCTTCAATTATTGTTTAAAAAAATATTTATCCATTTTCAATTTATTTTGTTCCTTCAATGTGCAAATTACGATTGAATTTGATACCTCGGGTAAATTTACAAATTTTAAAAAATACAAATATTTAAGAACTTAAAGCTTGTACAAAAAGACTAAGACTACATTTGAAATTAACAAATAATGCATTTTAACCTGTTTTAAAAAAACCTCATCCAACACAAATTTCTAAATAAATTGTTGGCAGTTTAATTAATTCATGCCATTTTGACTTATTAGGAGACAATGTATAGTGAGTATATTATAAATTAATATCCTGGATTGTTGTACATGGAGGTTTATTGTGAAGCTGAATGAGTGTCAAGCTATTTCAGGGACTCTCCTAAAAGATATAAATTGATATGTTCTTGTATTCAATATATTTTTGATATGAAATGGAATCATTAGCTAATACAATCTTAATTTTTCAAAGGTTATTATTTTATTTATTCAACATTTTTGTTAAATATGTTTTTCCTCATTTGTCTTATATTCGTTTTGTTAAAGGATGATAACCATTATTTTCAAATTAAAGACATGAAAATAACCATATATTCAGAACAGAGTATTTATACAATTTAATTAATATAAGTCTCAGAAGAGCTGTCATGAGCTTGCAACAAGGCTATCACAGCTACTTTCATAATTTTTTTGTTTAGTAATGTGAAACAAGATTTTTAAAAACTGAATTTGTTAAACCAACAAAATATAATTACCGCACCTTGTATTACATAGAATCGCATGCAATTTTTTTTAAAGATCTATGAAAACAACTAAGATCCCTCCTCAATGCATTCCCTGGTTACAGTTTTGGTCACTGCAGACTAGTGGAATTTATTAAACAAATAACATTTTAGTTATATTAGTTGTCATTTTAAATATGAAATTCACTACACTATTACAAAACGATCCCTCTATATTCCTTCCATCGTTGTTTCAAAAGCAAACAAATATATTAATCTTTTTAATGCCACTATATTTTATTAAATCAATTCACTCGTATACTTCTATCTTAATGAAGTTATTTTAATTTGAACAAATATTTAAGTCCTCTAGCATTTTGAGCTCAGCTTTGTACATTCTTTGCTAAATTAACCACATCAAAATTAACTTTATTTCTATTTGTACCCATTATTAATAAATTATCAGGTAGTTCTTCTCAATATTGTCTAAGATAATGACTAAAGCTTATATTTTTAAAGCTCACACAACACACACAAAATTTAAAAATTGTATTATCTCTCTTTAAATAAGCAAACACAACATTACACTCCGTCAACTTCACAAACAACAAATAAGTACCAGTGAATTGCACATATCGACATTTTTGTGTTACCTTTTTAGTTGAAAAAATATAAAAATACTCATAACAAAAATATTGGTATCGTGAAAACTCTAATACCTTTTTATCTACCTCAAGTGCGAAGAAGCACAACTTTAATATTTTCACATGGGACTAAAAACCATCTTATTGACAAAAAAAGAAAACTTATGCACAGCTTCATTTTGACGTGAAACATAAGAAACAATAGCAACAGGAATCAACAATAAAATAAATCTTTGTAAAACTACTCTAAAAATAGATATGACAGTCCCTTGGTAAATAGTTAAAATTTCATGGAAATACTTATTTTCATTTTCTTAATAAAAATTCAACTTTATTACTTATATTTTTATTTTCTTCCAGTTCTGGCTCTGTTGTTAGCACTCATTATTTATCCAGTCTCTCTTTCGAAAGAAATTCCTAAAGGTAAATTTTTAAATTATAATTCAAGTGGTTATTTTTATCAAAATCTTAGTTAAACCATTGGATGGTGGAAAAATTGTTACATTTGAAAAAAATATCGGGGATTTAGATTTTGATAATGATGGAATTCTAGATCACCTTGATGACGATGATGATAATGACGGAAAACCGGATATAATAGACAACGATGATGATAATGATGGCATTCTTGACTCACTAGATATGGATGACGATAATGATGGTATACCAGATTCCCTTGAAGGAAATAATTCAGATCTGGATGGTGATGGCATTCCAAATGATATTGATGATGATGATGATGGTGATGGAAAATTAGATTCAGAAGATACTGATGATGATAATGATGGAATCCCTGATTCTACTGATAAAGATGATGATAATGATAATATTCCCGACGCGTTTGAAGAAGATTCAGACGGTGATGGTGAACCTGATATCCTTGATGATGATAGTAATAATGATGGAGTGGCGGATGAAAAAGAGGACATAGAAATAAGAGAAAAACAGTATAAAATAGATACAGACAAAGATGGAATACCTGATTCAGAAGATAATGATGATGATAATGATGGAGTAATTGATTCGGAAGATAATGATGATGATAATGATGGAATTCCTGATGACGAGGATACTTCTGGTATTAAAATACCTCTATATGCATGTTTCCTATATTTTACGTATGTGGCGGTTCAACATGATTTTGAATATGAGAGTATAATTAAAAAAGGAGAAAAATCGATTCATTTATTTCTAGCTATTTTTACTTCTATATGAAGTACATAAAATATTTTGACTTAAAATATTATAAACAAGAGTAAAAAATTATATATACAGAGGAAAAACTTTTTATAAATAATTGAATCTATATTTCCTTTCATTTCGTTTAAGCAATGGTTTGCTCACAATATTTGCACCAAAGTCATAATTTCTATGTTTCAGGGGATATAATGATGGGAAAAATATTAATAACAAAATATATTTGCTCTCAATTTTTCTCATAGTGCTCTCTCGGTAAATAAAGAGTGACCATGAAATTTTAGCTATATTATTTACTTTAGTATGAAAATCAATGGTAAAATTCGCAAATTTAATTTTTTATCTACAAAAATATAATATAGCAAAATGCTAAATAAAGCAGAAATCTTTCAGTTTAAAAAAAATATGCTTTGGTACTCAATATCATATTTAACCGCCATATATATAAATTCAATGAGAAGGAGGGGGAATCAAAAAACTTTCAAGAGTGAATGTACAATAGAAAAAGTTTTATTATTCTGAATATTTTCTTAATTTTAGTATGAAATTACAATTTAACAGGTGAACAGAAATAAAGACCAATGACTTTTTCTATATTTATGGTGAAAATAAAACATTAGAATAAGGGCCCTTATGTTTTAAGGGCTAGTTTGTATTCGCTTTTATATCGAATGACACGAAAACAAAAAGAATTTTTTTTGATTTTGTTGCCTAGAGATTGATAAGAGTACCTTCAAAAAATAATGAAAAAGTTTGGTAATAAACTACACAAAATAAACACTAATGAATAATTTCAAAACGTATCGTTATTTTGTCTTTAAAATTCGATTAAAATTTACTTTAGAATTTACACAAAAATAGACTCTATAAATTAAAAAAAAAAAAAGAGTACCTAAAAAGACTCATGCCTTCAAAGTTATTAAAGATTTAGTTTAATAAATATATTTTACATTATTGAAGTTTTGCTGACTCAAATGTTAAAATTATCCGAAGATTAAAATTATGTGAACCAATTAGAAGAATAATTTAAATAACCAATAAAATGATATTCTGGTATACTTTATATATGCACAATGTGCATAATGTGTACAATAAACAATCCTAACATACTTTCCTAATTTTAAGAAATCGAAACTAATTTATAATAAACAGTTTTCCTCTTTTTTAATTATTCCATCAACTTATAAGTAAAATAATTGTCATAATTATATATAATTAATTTTCGTATACCTTGACGGAAGAATGCGCTCACTTAAAACACAACAATTGGTTTATTTCATGATTTCAGAGGTCTCAACATAGTGTTTATAATAGTTTATACTAGTTTATAATTCAGTTCTTTTTGTTTAAGACTCAATTTCTGTTTTTGGGGTCTTAAGATTAACTTTTTAAATTTGACATATTTTCAGCAAAGCTTGATAATATAAAACATTAATAAAATATTTTACGAAGTACAAAATGTTATTTATCTTTAAAAATATATATTTTCTTAAAGATCTCTTTTTTATACTGCAGTTTTATGTCTTACTTTAATTGGACATACCATCTTAATCTATAGACAAATATATGATGACTATTGTTATTTGTAATAATTGCAATAAAAAAGAATACCATTCATACATTTATGTAGGATAATTTACATTAGATAAAAAGAAAAAATTCAGTAACCTTAATATAAAATGTGATATCATTTTTTGATTTTACTTCTAAATTTGTTTTTCCTTAGTAAAACGTTAATATCATAAATATGTATTACAATTTTTAGTTATTTTAAACATGATTTTATAATAATTATTTTTGGTCCTGGGAATCCGTTTACATTTTCAGTGTAGTTTTTATCGACCTACCTTTTATAGATTAATATGGAAGTTAATTATTTTTGTTGTTTTGTTTTTGGAGCTTAGTACGATCTTTAACCAAGAAAAACTCAAAAACGAGACAATTACTAGAAGTATTTTTTTGTTAAAAATTGATACAAATTCAAAATATGCCATCTATTTTTTTAGAATAAGATATTGTCAATAAAAGTGTATGTTAGCATTAAAAATAAGGTTTTTATTTAAGAAATAGTATCTAAATGTATTTTGCTTTAAATAAAGACAACAACATTCCTACAATTTCAAATTATAAAGCTTTTTTTCTATTGACTTCAAAGTATAAATGCATTTATGTATTTCCAATTCATATTAAGAGCTTATCTATAATAACAAATATTTTTAATTATTTATGGTATATTCCACATCAACTGTTTTGATGTTTTAAAGTGTATCCCCTCAAAATTTAATGGAATTTGGTTTACATAAGTATGTGCTTTATTTGTAGCCTCCAATTCTATTTTTTTCCCTTTCGGATATTTGGTTCCTGAGATATAAAGTACTGCTGTTGTTTATAGAAATTTTTTTAAATCGAGATGTACATCAAAATTCAATGGTCCTTACCTTTGGAACAAGTTGTTCAATATGAGTAAATAAAGTATATTTGGATAGTAAAAATGTTTTGAATTTTTTATTTCCAATGTTCGATCTTACGAATTTTTTTTAAAATGAAAACAAATTTTCATCCTCTGTTTAACTAAAATATGCAAAAATTTAGAGAAGTTAATCTTTTTTGTAAGGAGTAGAGGTAGTGGTTGAATTTAGAAATGGAAAGAAAATAAAGTATTTTACTAGAAAATATTTTATAATCTTTTATTTTTATGGAATTATTCAAAACGTTTAATGACGTTTTGTATCTAGAAAAAAAATAGTTTAAATTTAGTAAGGAAAAAATTTACAACTATACCCAATTTAATCATCTTCTCGGTGGTCGGAGTGTGAAATTGCTTTTTTATGCGATTTAATGTAGAATTATCTTAATAAAAGGTAAAAGTTACCTTTTATTCTACCTTTCTGTTTTTTACCATTATTATTATTGATTAATAGAAAAAAATGAATTATATATTTTTATAGACAAATATCTAACAAACAAAAACAAAACAAAAAAGGAAAGATAGAACAAACATTTAGGCTAGGGGTCACCAAACTATGACCTGCAATAATAATTCGTCCAGCCCGCCATAGGTACTTGAATTCGTTTATTAAACATCATACAATACCATTTTAACATAATAGATGTGTTAATAATTTTCATGAATCCAATAGATCTTCTCTACTATTCCGTACTTTTGATAGTAATGTAACATTGATGAGGGTGTCACGATACAATAGGGAACGATTAAACGCAAACATTTTTGAGTCATGTTCTATTATTATATATTTTTTAGGTCACAAAAATTTATCCTGTAAAAATACACGTATAATATATTGGGTACAAGTCGGGATATTGGTAGAAGTTGTAACTGCAAATACCCGTAAATTGCATGAGATAAAACTGCAAACCCTTACGTTTACTTTATACAATAAAATACTCATTAATTGTCGTAAAATAAGTAAAAAAATCACTCCATTCTATATCGTATTTATATGGCCCGTGTATGGCATTTTTTCAATTATCCGATCCACTGTGAAAAAAGCAATAAAGTATAATAAAAACATATTTCTTCATAAAATTGAAGGTTGATGTTTTTCTACAGTAGGTCTAAAAAAATCCTAATTTAATATTGTAAATATTAAATATAGTAAATATTCAATCAAATTAAAAAATAATTATATCTACAATTTAAGTCCTAATAAAAATAAAATTCAGTCATAGTCATCTTTTACTGTGTGTTCATAGTTATTAACCGTTCAGATCTCTAAAAAATGTCAAAAATAGTGCAAAATTAAAATAATAATTTATGTGGAATGAAATTAACTTATATTCGTATTATGTGAATCAAAATGTAAGTAAAAAGTAAAAAATTTCTAAAGTGAAATTACAGATATTTCAAAAATAAATAAATATATTATTGAATCAATAAACTATCAGTTTTCGTTATATGTATAAAATGTACACTACAATTTGGTTCAAATGAGCCAAGGTAATTAGTAAGTGTTCCTTTCTTCTACATAACGCAACACTGTATTTCCAAATTTTATATGTATGCATACATGATATTTTTTTAAATTGATTTAGACAATATAATCGAGGGCTGTCAAAACTGGGAGACATTAAAAAATATTTTTATATTTATAATAAAAATATTCTTTATAAATTTTTAAATTTTTTAGAAATGGTATTGAAAGAAGTCATTATCGTTTAAAAAAAGCTATGTGGCTTGATCCCCCTCCTCAAATATAAAGAACTTTCTGACAACCTATTAAATTTAAAATATCTATTAAATTTTACTACATATATATACACGTTATAAAAATAATTGTATCTATATAACTTAATTATTTTGAATTTAGGAGATCTCAGAGTTTGGTCATTTGGCTTTGCATATGGTGCCTCATGGGCATCAGCTATTTTGTTACTCTTATCTGTAATTCTCCTCATTTGCGACAGAGAATCAGAAGAAATATTTTATAAGGAACGTGGTAGTGATGAAGAAGAAGGCTGTGACGAAGACGATGTCTGACAACTTTTAATGGAGCTATCTTTTATCTTGGAAATTATTGCTTTTTTGGGAGAGAAAAAAGACAATTCTCCTTGTTTTTCTGGTTAACTATTTATACATTTCTCTTGAATTGTTAATCCTTTTAAAATGATCAACTTTATATACATGTTTGTAAATAATTGCTACTTCATACAAACTAAATTAAGTGTCTGAAACTTCTAACTTCTATTTTTTGGTTTATTTTCAAAATGTATCTTTAAGATCTCAGACGTTAATACTCAGCAACATTTGTCTAACTTTGTTAATATTTGCCGATATCTAAAATATATATCTTTAGTCATGAAAAAACAATTAATCTAACTTATCAATTGTGTTAAAATAAATACATACATCTCATTTTTTTTCTCTCTTCTGCAAGATCTATACTTACTTTAAACTAGTTAAATAAAAATGATTAAATAAATATCTCAAAGGAAATTTGCAATTTGAGCTATTCTTTGTCAAAGAAGGACAAAATTTTGAAAATTTACACCATAAGTCTCAGAATTAGCTGAAATTTGGCTCATATTTTTATACATATGCAAATAAGAAAACCTGAAAATTTTAGATCAATAGCTCTTACTATTAAGTAATTACGGCTAATTAAAGTTTCACTAATTTTCAGTTCATTTTGCTTTTGTTCCGCCATTTAGAATTTACGCGCAAGTCTAAAAATGACATATTTCTATCAAAACAAGACAAAATCATGATCAAAATAGACAATTTAAGTAATTCAGGGGTGAGAAATCCAAAAATGCTATTTAATTTGGTGTCAGACTTTTAGAAAAGGGCTATTTAAATCACATTCTCTTGCTCAAAAAATGAACGGGTAAGTTCACAATTGATCCAAAATTTGAACATATGAGACAATTTTCTCAATTTGGCATGCAGCAAATATAGGCTTTTACTCATATCATACTAAAAAATCAGCATGGTTAATTTTTTCCTTCAGAAAATATTTACATTTTAATTTCCTTAGAAAATTGTCATAATTTCATGTTGTTTATCGTTAATTACTATAATATTAATGTACATATTACCAAGGAATTGATAATTTGACTGCATATTTAACAAACATACTGCTGGAAAACAATACAGAAGATGATGGAGAATTTGGTGATGATGATGACGAAGATGATGCTCAAGACACAATCACTTTCAAGCAATGGATAACTACGGATCGAGCAGATCTAATTTCTCAAACCGTAACTGTTGGAGAGTTTATTGTGCAATTGGCAGATAAATTAAATAATATAACATCGCACTCTTATATTTCACGTGCACAATCGGCATACCTGAAAAGTCTAAAAGAAGAACTAAACAAAGAAGAGGTAATAATTTTAAGTGACTTTGCAGAAAACTATAAGTTTATTGTCCAGGACGAGATCCAGGGTTACCATTGGAATAAACAGCAATGCACTTTACACCCAATTGTGATGTATTACAAGGAAGAAAACATACTTAAAACAAAATCACTGTGCTTTATATCAGATGATTTAGATCACGATGTCAGCATGGTGTATTTATTTTTACGCGACACACTGTCATACATCAAAGCCAGTATCTCAGAAAACTTGCAGAAAGTACACTATTTTTCAGATGGGTGCGCTGCACAGTATAAAAACAAGAAAATTTTTATTAATCTTTGCCATCACGAAGAGGACTTTTCTGTAAAATGCCAGTGGAATTTTTTTGCAACCAGTCACGGCAAATCTCCATGCGACGGTATAGGAGGAACAGTTAAAAGATGGGCATGTAAAAGTAGCTTTCAGCGCCATAAAGACAAGCAGATTTTAACGGCAGAGGCTATGTTTAAATTTTGTGTGGAAGAGATACATGGGATTGTTTTTAAGTATATTCCATCAAACGAAGTTGGGAATGTCAGGGATGAGTTAGCCGGGCGATTTAAGAAAGCCAAGACTATCCCAGGAACTCGCTGCTTTCATCAGTTTATCCCAATTTTGATACGTTCCATTGGTGCAAAACGTGTGTCTGATGACAGCAATTACACACTTGCGTTTAATTATGATAGTCGGCATATTATTCCAGGAGACATACGGCTAGCTAAATTCATCATTTGTGTATATGATGAAAAATACTGGATAGGGATGGTCTCTGATGTGGACAAAGACAAGGAAGATGTTCTTGTTAAGTTCATGCATCCATCATTCCCAGCAAAATCTTTCAAATGGCCAGTTCCAGAAGATATGTGCTGGGTGCCTAACACTTTAATTGTATCAGGAGTTAAAGAACCATCATTGTCGACAACGACTGCATGTCATTATACCCTTGACAAGCCAGAATTAGATAGGATTGACAAATGCATTTCAGAATTTTCTTGTTAATTGTTTAATATTAAAACTTACATGGTCTATGATAATGTAAAATGCAGTAGTAAGCTGCATGTAAGTACTGTAACTTGTAACTTTTACCATACTATATGGAAATATATGAACATTTTGATGAAAAAGACTGGGTTGGTTGTGCTATGATAATTGACTTTTTGTCATATTAAAGACATTTTTATCATAACATATAATCTATAGTTGCAACAAAAATGATAGTTGTCACTTTTTTGCTAATATGTGCATTAATTGGGGCTTCCCAAAAGGCCGTGTACGCTAATTTTTTGTTTGGGAAGCCCTGTTAATACTACAGTAATTAACGATAAACAACATGAAATTATGACAATTTTCTAAGGAAATTAAAATGTAAATATTTTCTGAAGGAAAAAATTAACCATGCTGATTTTTTAGTATGATATGAGTAAAAGCCTATATTTGCTGCATGCCAAATTGAGAAAATTGTCTCACATGTTCAAATTTTGGATCAATTGTGAACTTACCCGTTCATTTTTTGAGCAAGAGAATGTGATTTAAATAGCCCTTTTCTAAAAGTCTGACACCAAATTAAATAGCATTTTTGGATTTCTCACCCCTGAATTACTTAAATTGTCTATTTTGATCATGATTTTGTCTTGTTTTGATAGAAATATGTCATTTTAGACTTGCGCGTAAATTCTAAATGGCGGAACAAAAGCAAAATGAACTGAAAATTAGTGAAAATTTAATTAGCCGTAATTACTTAATGGTAAGAGCTATTGACCTAAAATTTTCAGGTTTTCTTATTTGCATATGAAAAAAAAAATATGAGCCAAATTTCAGCTAATTCTGAGACATATGGTGAAATGATTGTCCTTCTTTGACAAAGAATAGCTCATTTATAAAAATGATAGATAAACGTTTTAGTTCATAATTAATTTCCTTTTGTTTAGGCCTCAATATCAAAATTTTGATTTTCATATAAATAAATGAATAAAGTATAAAGATATGCATTCAATTTTGTTTTGCACATGAATTAAGATGGTCTGTCGATGTTTTTTTTGCTCGAGAAACCCAAAAGTTTCAAGGCATTTTCTCTTCTTTAAAATAAGATAAAGAAATCATAATTACATTTTTATCATGTGAAAAAAGAGCCAATTCTCAAAGCACGCCTGAGATGATATCATAAAAATATGGTACCCTTGAAAGGCAGGATTTCGAACGATTACACTTGAAGGGGCGGAATGTAGCTGTGGTCATTTTGCTGTTTTACTTAAGAGCACTTTATTATTAATAAGTTAGTGGCATTAAAAATTTGTAAAGGATAGAACCTTAAATTTGCAACAACTAATGCCATAGCATGAGACCTGAGTCATTTTAGCATGGACTCAGACCTGACTAAAAAAACCACATTTGAATAATAATCTGTCTATTGGTGAACAAACTTACTTAATATCCAATCAATACAAATAAGAGTACAAACCTTAATATGCCTTTGTTAGCATTACATCTCAAAATTACCATACTTTTAATGATTTTCAGATGTTGCCAAACCCAGTTCTACGGACTAATTTATAAGAAACTTTCAACATCTGGGTAATTAAATAGATAAATTATACTTTTATGTGAAGCATATAATTCATATTACATATGTGAGATGATTCATAAAAAAACCAAGAAAAGGAGAAATCAGTCTTTTTCATTTTCTAGCTATTTATACTTCATAGGAGTAGACCATGACTTTTTTATTATTCTAAACTTTACTACTTATAAACAAAATTTCTAAAAGATTCGTTAACATATCTTTTAGATAATTGTCTATATTTTATGTATCATACCTTTTTTTAAAAACATTATGCATGTTAACGTACGATTTCGCCTTCCAAAGAGTGGTATACTTTTTTATATCATCACGCATTCCAAAAGTAAGCTGTTATCATTTTTCATTTTTTACTGAGGGGAGGACATCTAACTGTTAGTAAAGATTTCGCATGATTTGTGTAACACGTGTAATACTCCGCTGAAAAACAATCGATTATTTTTTAGTGTGTCGCTCGATTGGGGTGGTAAATTGAATTTCTAGGGCTGACACACTAAGAAAATAGAGATGAGATTCCTCGGTTCCCGGCAATGATAAAAATGATTTTTATAGTCTACTCTCAGCACATGCTAGATTCTAACTGATCTATATTTTATCTTTCTTTGTTCTCATTTTACATAAACATAATAATTGATGAAACGATTTTATCTTTCTTTGTTCTCATTTTTACATAAACATAATAATTGATGAAACGGTTAAGTTCCAGGTCGCTCGAATCGCGAACAACTCACTCGCTCACCACAATTTCAATAAAATGCCTAACAAATGGTTAACATACAGGTTCATTCCTCCCACTCTTCAATAATGAAGAACAATCTTAGGGCAGAGCAATTTTGAAATGAAAAGAACATTTATATTTGTCTCCATTGTTTAGTGCCTTTTTTTATGTATTTTATTTTTATGGCTATAATTTACGTTTAATACCTAAGTAAAACATCTATTTCACATCCACCCTTTTATTTCATTCCTCCTCTCTGGTCCTATCACGTCTTGTTTCATTGTCTAGAGTTGACATTTTAAAAATAAGTTCAGATAAATTAAATTCTCATTAGGACTGAAGGATATATCTTGATCTTTCAATATTGTAAGATAACCATTTAGGAATCGGTATCAAAAAAACAACACTGATGTAGATGAGGACTACACGATACATTATTGTTGTACCTATTACAACATCCTTGATCTTACTATCGAAAAAACAAGGATATAACGAATATAAGTTTGGCCAACAATCTACTTGAATGTATAGGAATGTAAATAATATGCAAAATGCCGCGTGCGAGATTTTGTGGAGTTGGCTCTTCGAAGAGTACTTTTTGTTTTCCAAAGCTGTAATCATTTTTCCTTTATTTCTGAGGGGAGAACAATATTTACCTGATAGTAAAGATCTCGCATGAGGGAATACATGCTTTAAGGTTAATAAAGCAAATAAAATGTAAACAAAAGGGCTCAAGTCAAATATTAATTATTAGTTAAATATATATAATTTCCTGACATTAATTTCAGCTTATTTTCTTCCTCTGATCTATGATATACATGATGTTATTATTTATTATTGATGTCGTCATTTGTATACATATATAACGGAGAATAGCAGCTTGTAGCTCAGTAAAACGTCATGACAGCTCAAGCTACTTCCCTCTCAACATTCATCAAATTGTCAGAGTTACCAGGTTGATTTTCTCTTTCTTTTTATTTTACACACCCTATTTGCATATTATTTACATTCATATGAAAGTACAATACTAAAGCAAAAAATACCAAATAATTTTTTTTTTGAGGGGGGGAGGGAGGGGTATTCCTAGAAATGTAAATTTCAAGCAAATCGGGCTTGTAAGAATCAAAGAAAGAGAAAACCAACCTGGTAACTGACAATTTGGGACAAAAGCCATGAGAAAACTAAACATTATACAAAACGTCTAAAGCAATAATCACGACATACATATAGAGATTTATTCAAGAACGTAATTGAAGACAATTCTGATATTTTTAATTGCATCACTAACAAGACCAAGATGCTTGTTTCCTTGAATGTCCAACTCAACATCGTTTTAGTCAATTTCATGTTCTATACTGAAAAATCCGATCCTTCATACTACGGCGTTTGAAAATAAAGAAGTGCTGTCCCAAATAGAGACGGAGATTTCATCCTTAGAGAAATTGCCTACTCATAGTAGGAAACAAGGGATTTGGAGTAGTCCATAAATGCAATGTCGAACACATTGATGTGCGGAGAATTGAAAACCCTTTCGAAAATCCAAACATGTTCACATTGATATTCGACAATTCATTCCAATAGGCATTTTATTGAAATAATCGATTGTTTTTCAGCGGAGTATTACACGTGTTACACAAATGCAATTTCGAGAAATATTGTTAAAACCAAAAAAGTTTAAATGAATATTCTAAACTGTATGTTTTGAAAATGTTGAGAATCCGTAGCTTATTTCTCGAGATACATAACCTATTACTCAAGAAACCTACCATCCAATTTTTAATTTTAATAGCATATCTAAGCTCAGCAGTTATTGTTCTTCAATTATTGACCTCATAATTTTTTTTTAATTGTTTAGAAAATTGGAAACAACGTTTGAACATGTGCATTGCATCGGGAAAGGGGAGGGGCTACTTTTGAGGGGGGGGGAGTGAAATGAATTTTGATGATTAAATAAAGATTCTTTGATTCCCAATATTTTTGGCCCATAAAAAAGGGCAGAACATGTCAAAACTACTTCTACCTGCTTACACATCGTGCTTTTTTGTTCACTCGCAACCTCGACTGACAAAAGGGAAAGGAAAAATTTGGAAAAACAACTGGTATCTACCCTTCTGTATTTTCCTTGTTGCCAACTTGTTAATATTTGGCAGAATTTATTATTTAGATATACTATATAGTTATAAATTTTACCAATCACAATCCAATCGTTACTACTTGTAATATATTCAAAATTCAAAAAAAAGGCGCGCAACCCTTGATTTAATATATTTTTTATGCACCAAAATCATAAATAATAATAATACCCTTTTTGAGCTCATAACACGTAGAGTCAGCTGCTTTAAATCAAAAGAGTCAAATGATGAAAATCAGCTGAAGGGAGAATACATAGTGTTTTTGTTTATCCCAAAAAGCTCGTCGTGTTACCCATCTTAGTCTTGCATTTTTATGTTCTTGTTTGATTTCTTTTGGTTCTTTTTACTCCATAATGATCGGCTTGTTCATGTATTTCTTTGATTCCATCATCTGTTATTGGCATTGTATGTCCCTCAATTTCACTAATTTTTCATTTGAAATTGCATCTCTTTTACACTTATGTCCGTCACACCACTCCAATTTTTACTTGTGTAGTTGATAGTTGTTATCTAAGGTTTTTGGTTCCTCAAAGACTCATGGATTCTTAACTCCATCTTGTTCTTTCATAGTTGTTTAATGGTATCAACTTATGAAAATGTATCAGAACTGGTGAGGATGCTAGACACATTGTAATTATGCGATGAATGATATGAATCGACTCCAATTCGATAATATATGATCTACACAAATTCTAAACTTGCAGTTTGATTTCTTCATCATATGAATGAGAGAGCAGTATTTATTCGACAATGGTCTGATAATTCCTGCTTCCAAAAGTTTTCTAAATTCCACTTTTAAATATTTCAATTTTTTACTCTACAAGGAGGTCCTTCTGTTCGAATACAATGTTTCACTGAATGTTTAATGTTTAGGTTAACTTTTGGCTGACACAATTCTGGAAATTAATTTTTTATTTAATCTGTTATGTTATTAATCACGGTTATCCCGATGTAATTATCTCCTTTATTCTCAAGTTTTAGCAATTTACCTTCGATTCAAGCTGTATTTTTAAATAGATCAATTTTTAGTTTATTAGTTTTAATAATATCGATTCTTGATAATGGATTTTGATGTTAGCAAGGATGAAATTAGTTTTAATTTTCAAGCCGTCAGGGTATATTACTTTTTTTTACATTCAATAAAGACCTGAATTGGCTCTGCATATGTAAATGTTAGCACTGTTGAGGTACTTTGTAATTCGTTGGTTGTCCTTTTTTACAGATTTGTGCCCAGTAATAACTTAGTTTTGAAGTACAGTTTTTTAAACAATAAAAATTAGAGAAAAAACTTTCTATATCCTTTATTTCGTTTTGTATTTAAATTAATCATCGATTTTCAAGATTTATTCCTTATTTTTGCCTTGATCGGTAGGCTTCAATCTGGAGTTTTACGTTTGAATGCTATGTTTCAAATTTCTTATTGTAAGATTTTTTTTTCTTGTTATAAATGGCACTAGTTACACAAACAATGAAATTAAAATTCTTCGACGAGGACAAACGGGATAATGAAAAACGTGAAAATCCTTATAAAAAAATTAAAGAAAAAACATGTATAATATATAAATTAGAGAATAAACTAAGTATTGATAAAGATTTTGAGGTATGTGTGTTGGGTCAATCCCCTTAAGAGACATATAAATGGGCCAAATTTATATTGTTGGGAAAATGTAAACCACGCAAAGAAAACCATCCACACTGCTTCTAATGTCAAACATTTTTTTATGTTTTTTATGAGATAAATAAAAACAAGAAAAAGGGAGAACAAAAATATCAATAAAATGGGATTTAATATTTCAGATAATTGTCTAGCTTATGCATCATCCCTTTTGTCAAAACATTATGCCTGCGAAAGTGCAATTTCGCCTTCTAAAGATGTGATGAATATAATTTTTGCTCAATCGACAATTAATAATATATATTGGTACCTTGTTAAATCAGTTGATAAGAATTGATGTTTTTCATTTCTTTTTTTCCTTCCCATCTGCACCATTACTTTTTTATATTATGCATAGTGTTCGATTCCCTCTAAATCCTTCACTTATATCCAACCTTTGAAGAGTGTTGACGTCTCATTCCGTGATGTGGATAAGGAAAAATGTGAAAGGTTTGGCAAGTTTTTGATAGATGGCCGTTCTTGTGTTCTAGATCCTTTGGATATGGCAAGAAATAAAACGTCCTGTTTCCACTGGTTTTGTAATAAAAAATGTGATCGTCGTCGTGATCAACGCCTAGAAGTGTTTTCCTTTTTCTCAATTGAGCCTGAAGGCCTATGTCTTAGGACATTTTTTTTCCCACAAGATATGGATGATCAAAGGATCCAATTCAAAATAAGTGGATGGAGAGTTTGTGTAATAATTTTTTCTTTTCCGTTTGGAATGATTACAGGTAAGATTCTAAAGTTAAATGCTCATTATGAGATTATTTAATGTCATTTTTGTCAACTGTACACAGGTTCTGAAATATGCACATGATTTCATGGCCACCTTCTTAGATATAGTGGTGAAGCATTCCTTGATGGAGTTCAAGATGTGTTTGTTTATTGGTTTGTGATTTAACATGGCCCCATACAAAATATAGAGGTCCCCAACACATGAAGATATACACCTTCTCCTCAAAATCCTCCTTCAGCTTCTCCATTTTAAGAATCCCCCTGAAAAATCCTTTCAGTAAAATCCCTGGATCGTCGCATGAGACAGACTTTAAGTGAACTTTTATCGAAAACTATGGACAATGGACAATGATTGAGTATTATCTATAAATAAAATAAATGTACGATAAATTAAGATCTCATTAATAAATATTACTTATTAATTACACAGGTCTACAAATTTGAACTTTCAAAAATCTTTTAGGGTATAAGTATAATAAAAGTTATTCAGTTTTGCTCACTGATTTCAAATCTGTAATTCTTTTTTTCGAGAGTCCGATGGTTTTCGAGAAATCGGTCCCTACTTTTTTAGCTTTTTTGGCCCATTTTCCAACTTCAACTTCAATTTAAGCCTAGAAGGATACACATTTTGAGCACTAAAAAATAATGATTGGCTAGTGTTTTTTATGGAGATTTCATTTCTAGTCTTTGTTTTGACCTAAAAGGACTCCTAGGGGCGTAGGGTGCCGGAGTAGGTCCAAAAGTCGATGAAATCCTTTGTACTTAAATAACTCCTTGAATATTGCATGAAATGGATTAATAAGGAATGCATTATAGAGATTAGACCCAAAGCTTTAAAACAAGATGTCAAGCGCCCGATAAGAGCCTTTAATTTTGAAGAAATCGTCAATCAAAGTGTGTAAATTTTCATCCAATTTTGGGCAAAAATTCGCTAGAAATCTAAGACTCACGGTAGATCTAATAAAAAACAAGTGCTATAGACTGTAGTAGTAGAGCGCAGAAGAAGACTCTGACATCAGCTGAAGATAACCAAATTCAAAAACATGGATCTCTTATTTAATTACAAGGCAACTCCGAGGAAAGAGTGGGATCGCAGGGCCATGGATATCCTATGAAAGGAATAGTGTTCCTTGATTAGTCATGTCTCAGTACCCTTCATCTTCATCATCATGGATATGAACGGAACTGCTTTGAGGAATGCTGGATCAGTCGCCTTAATTTGAAGAAGACGGGATCGGAGTTTCGACGTGCTATAAAATTAGCGATTCATCTTCATGAGAAAGTATTTGTCATTTGGATCATCTTTGAGTACACTAAGAACAATTCCCTTTTCAGATTAACAATAAACATCGCTGTTAAGTCAAGAATGGGGGAAAGAAATGAAGACTCCATTGAGGAGTCAATGTTTGTATAGAAAAAACTAATTTCCACATTCATCTCAAAATTTAAACCGATGTTATCGCTTATATCGCTATGACGGCTCTTGTATACACTGGACTCTCGCTTCATGGCTGTTTCTAGTCTACTAACACACATCCTCATTCGAATGGACACTTTTTTACACTCATGTACCAGTCACATTACTGAAAGTCCCTTAGTTTACCGTTTATGACTCTCAGTACCGAGTCCCCTTCTTCATGTCTAAAGTGGAGAACAAGGAATAATCATGAAGTGTCTTTGATAACGTTAATCGTATTCTGAACAAATTCATTTATTTTTATACCATTTCCAATGAATGATCTCAAATACAAAATATATCAAAAACATAACAAAATTTATAAAATTCTTTACATCTTGTTTGAAAGCTTTGGGTCTAATCTCTTTAATGCATTCCTTATTAATCCATTTCATGCAATATTCAAGGAGTTATTTAAGTACAAAGGATTTCATCGACTTTTGGACCTACTCCGGCACCCTACGCCCCTAGGAGTCCTTTTAGGTCAAAACAAAGACTAGAAATGAAATCTCCATAAAAAACACTAGCCAATCATTATTTTTTAGTGCTCAAAATGTGTATCCTTCTAGGCTTAAATTGAAGTTGAAGTTGGAAAATGGGCCAAAAAAGCTAAAAAAGTAGGGACCGATTTCTCGAAAACCATCGGACTCTCGAAAAAAAGAATTACAGATTTGAAATCAGTGAGCAAAACTGAATAACTTTTATTATACTTATACCCCAAAAGATTTTTGGCTGTTGACCAGTGTTATGGAAAAATATGATAATCTTTTATTTGTATATGTTTCTATGCTTCTCCTTGGATGAATGAGGCGACGAAAAGATTACTTGAATTCCGTGAGATGGTTAACTACATAATTTCAATTCAATCATCATTATGAATTTTTTTTTATTTATCTTTAATGTTTACACTTTAATTTAAATGGTCTATGGTTTGAACTTGTGATTAAGTCATCTTGATTCGAACAAGGAAACTGTTCCAACATCTTACACAACTTTACTCTTTCTCTAATTTCTATATGCTTTTTCTTTTTTTTTAAAGAAGAGAAATCAAAACAAATGCAAGAAATTAATTAAAAGGAAAGATTTTGTTATAAGGTTCTCGACAAATAGTAGGAGCAATTGCATGTTACATTGCCATAGAAATAATAAAAACAAAATGAGAGTAAAATGCGAAAGACAAACGTTCGTAAGCACATCAGTAAACCAACCTTGAGGAATTGAATGCAAAAATCCATTAGCTACAATGTCAGGAAAACGACCTTCCTATGATATCACTACATAGAATATTAAGAAAATTGGTCTCATAATTTCAGAATACGAGAGCACAGAGTTTTGTGAAAACTTTACATAAGATAATAATAACAAAATATAAACATTATACATTTTTTGCATCCATCAGTCAACCAATCTTAAGAAGTTTATTTCAATACGTCGAAATCATTTCAAAAAAGTCGAGACTGGTACCCATCATGAAAAAGAAAAATGAGGTTATAACACCTTTTACTAATTGTTTGAAGCATGTATGGCCCGAAATGAAGTATTGAAGTATATTGGTATACACATTTTAGACAGAAACAAATCTATAATTATTGCTAATGTTGAGAGTTTATGTAAAAAATATATTGGTCTCAGGCTTGATATAATTGATAAAATTTCAGTAAAGAACTCATTATTTCGAATATTGTTTATGTAATTATATACATCATTTTAATCAGAGTATATAAGATATTGAAAGATATATTTCTAATACATTATATTTCTCTAAATTATATTAAATCATTAATATTTTTTTAAATAAGTGGTTTTTGAAAGAATTTCTTTTTTATTTATTTCAGATATATAATTTTTATTTCATTTATCAAAAATTATTTATTTTTAGCGTCAAAAATGAAAAAGATATTATTCTCTAAAGAGATTAATACTTTTTTCTTAATTTTTCAGCATTCAATGTGAATTTTTTCAACTATAAAGAGTGATTCAGAGGTGTTTATTATTTTTTATAAAATTTCAAGATCCACAAAAAGTTTTTATACTTTTTTAAAGCAACTTGTTTCGTTATATTAAATTTTTAGTTGAAACTTATGTAATTAGACGAAAATCACGATTTAGTATAAATGATCTTGTAGTCACAAAAATAAAATTATTGAGCTAAATTTTTAATTTTTGTATTTTTAAGTTCTCTTGAAGCACATCAATTAAGTCCGTGATCAAAAATGCTGTTAATTAGTGTAGTTAGTAAAGATAAATTGTATGACTTAATAAGATTTTGTTTTTCTGTGAACTAAAGACTAGGAATGGTAGACCCATTACTTACCAATTATTTCATTTTTCCTTACATCACAATAGTTATGGTATTTTAATATTATTATTTATTGAAATTATGAAGAGAAAAGGGGGTAGTAAATTTTCTTGTCTATAATCCTTGATGTATTGAGAATTTGGTTTGCACATATATGAAATTAATCATTGACGATTAATTGCATAGTATCACCGATATCATTTCAAAAAATATATCAGCTATATAATATTTTTGATTCGAATGATTCGAGGAATAATTTTTACAATCCTTCAGTTTAATATTCCAGAGAGTATTTATATGATGTATTAAGGAGTGAGATAGGATAAATTCAAATAAATTTTTAACTTTTCCTTCTCTCTGTGAGATGGTTCAAAAATTGATATAGGGAGATGAGTGGAGATGTAAAAATGCACGCATCTGGCGTGTAAAAATAAGCCCCTTCCCTTGATGACGTGAAAAATGATTAGGAAAGTAAATAATATGCAAAATGCCACGTGCGAGATTTTGTGGAGTTGGCTCTTCGAACAATACTTTTTGTTTTCCAAAGCTGTTATCATTTTTCCTTTATTACTTATTATATATATTTAAGATGTTTTGAATAGAATTAAATATTTTCCACGGATTGGATTTCATAATATATTGTAATTTTGATGTTTGTATCTTATTGTTATGAACATAAGCAAAAAATCAAGCAAGTTTTTCTTCTATTACCAAGCACAAAAGTACATCAGAGCGTGTGCATTTATCCCCTCTCGTCCCCCCCCCCCTTTTACAAAATTTTGCTGTACTAAAGAAAAAGATAGAAAATATTTTTGATTTTTGTATTAGTAGAAAGAGTAATACTTGTGAGTTCTGATGAATGACAATGCATATAATTTTTTAAATCATAACTGCCTAGTTTATATTATTGGACAAAAGTATTATCTTATTTAAAATGCCCTATCGAGTACTATAACAAATAGATAGGAATGTAAATAATATGCAAAATCCTGAGTGCGAGTCTTTGTGGAGTTGGCTCTTCGAACAGTACTTTTTGTTTTCCAAAGCTGTTATCATTTTTCCTTTATTACTGAGGGGAGAACATCAACCTGATAGTAAAGATCTCGCATGAAGGAATACATGCATTAAGGTTAATAAAGCAAATAAAGGAGAATAGCAGCTTGCAGCTCAGTAAAATGTCATGACATGATTTTGTATTTTTTTTTATTTTACACATCTCATTTTCATATTATTTACATTCCTAAACATGATATAGTATGACTAGGAATGTAAAAAATATGCAAATGGGGTGTGTAAAATAAAAAAAAAGAGAAAATCAACCTGGTAACCCTGACAATTTGATGAATGTTGAGAGGGAAGCAGCTTGAGCTGTCATGACGTTTTACTGAGCTACAAGCTTCTATTCTATATTATAAAGGATAAATAGAGAAGAGCTTTGGAAAACAAAAAGTACTGTTTGAAGAGCCAACTCCACAAAATCTCGCACACGGCATTTTGCATATTTTTTACATTCATAAGTATGACCCCACTCATACACATTTGTCCTAGACTTGATTACTTTACTGGTAAAAGCGAATTCTGATAAACGGTTGGTAAATCGATTGAAGATCAATAAGAATAAAGCATATGTTATATCTATTGGATTAGGACCTCCCCATAGGAGTGTAAAGATTACACATTGTTCAATCATGGAAGTGATTAAAGTACTAAGAATCAATTACTGTATGGAAGCTTCTGCTTCCAACTGGTCAAACCTTAATAATCATATTTAGAGGAACGTCAATATTCAAAAGATTATTGTCGTGTACTACACTCAATTAGTTCCAAAGGCTCTATATTAGACAACATATGTGTCAAATTAACAAGAAACCAAGTTTCTCTGAAATATTTCAAAAATGAGTTAGAACTGCTATCATATTCTTGAAGATATTGTAGTGTCCTTTCATTCAAGAGAATGCAATCGTGGAAAGCCACTACAAAGTTAATTTATAAAGTTTATAAGGATTTTGTGAGAGTTGATATTTAAAAGAGTATTCCTTCTTAGGATATAATTACGAGGGAGATGTCTTACACAAGTATGTGTAAATGTGATCGGGGCTTACCTTGATTTAGTTGTTAATCAGTTGGGGTAAATAATACAAACTTTACCATTGTTGATTAGAGACACAAACACATCGTAAACCCTATGTAACATTCTTTCACATAGCCCCTTGGCAGCCTTGAAGTCTTCATGGATTAATTTCCTCGAATGTTATCAATCACCAAATATTTACCCTCTGGTAACCATTAATACATTCTTACCCCTTCATCAATTGTCATAGGTAGTTCCCTATACTTTTACAAATTATAGAGGTTTTCTGTCTTCTCCAGTTGGACCGGCAGAGAGTAAAAATTACCAATACTCTCACTCTCAACTGGACTAATTGATCCACCATGATTTCTATGCTTTACCATGTCCATGATCCTCTTCACATCCCGAATTGATAACAAGCCCAGTGTCAATCTTCCCGTGATACCATATTTTATTGCTCTGATCCGTTTGTTTACCCGTTCAGATATCGACGTCAACACCATTATCATTGTTTCAACTCGCTCCACTTCTTCCAAGTGATTGTGAATCATTATTGTGACATTAACATAGAATCATACTTCATCGCCAAGTTCCTGATTGCATACAGGATTGTCCTAAGTTCTTCTTCTCCTTGTATAAAGGCATCTCATATTTATCATTCATACCTTGAATTTCTACCGAGAAAACTTAGTCAACAATCTTTTCAGCATCCAGCCTCTCTATAGTCCGAGGCCTATGACCACTTGTCTTTTGTTCCTTGTGTTTCCATATCCACTTAGCATCACCACTTCATCCTGATGAATCCAGATATTCACAATTCTTCATTTTAGAGTATGTTATTAATCAGTGCTTTTAGCATCCGTGCAATCTCCAAATCTTTTGCTGTTGCAACATTTGCTCCAGAAGGGACGTTAGTCTTCCATTTATTTTACCAATGGGAGTTCCATTCTAACTTCTATCAATTTCACTTGATCTTCACACTCCAACCATTTCTTGTTATTTTTCCCGAAATACTTGAAGAATTTACAACACAAAGACAAGTTTTCCAAGTAACTTTATTTCCTTTAATTGTCACACTTTTAAGTTTTAATTCCCAATTAAATTAGCTACTTCTTTATTTATTTTCCAGCAAAACATTTTTCCTGCCCTCTTCATTTTCTGCTTGTGGAAATTCCCCAAGAGGTCTTGATTCCCCCTCTCCTCCATCCATTATTTCTCACTCACTATTTCCAGTACTTGAGCCCAGATGGTTTCCTCTTAAGCTTCTTTGGGCGTGTTTTACTATACCACTTGTCTTCTGTTCCTTGTGTTTCCATATCCACTTAGCATCACCAATTCATCCTCATGAATCCGGATATTCACAATTCTTCATTTTAGAGTATGTTCTTTATCAGTGCTTTTAGCATCCGTGCAATCTCCAAATCTTTTGCTGTTGCAACATTTGCTCCAGAAGGGACGTTAGTCTTCCATTTATTTTACCAATGGGAGTTCCATTCTAACTTCTATCAATTTCACTTGATCTTCACACTCCAATCATTTCTTGTCATTTTTTCCGAAATATTTGAAGAATTGACAACACAAAGACAAGTTTTCCAAGTAACTTTATTTCCTTTAATTGTCACACTTTTAAGTTTTAATTCCCAATTAAATTAGCTACTTCTTTATTTATTTTCCAGCAAAACATTTTTCCTGCCCTCTTCATTTTCTGCTTGTGGAAATTCCCCAAGAGGTCTTGATTCCCCCTCTCCTCCATCCATTATTTCTCACTCACTATTTCCAGTACTTGAGCCCAGATGGTTTCCTCTTAAGCTTCTTTGGGCGTGTTTTACTATACCACTTGTCTTCTGTTCCTTGTGTTTCCATATCCACTTAGCATCACCAATTCATCCTCATGAATCCGGATATTCACAATTCTTCATTTTAGAGTATGTTCTTTATCAGTGCTTTTAGCATCCGTGCAATCTCCAAATCTTTTGCTGTTGCAACATTTGCTCCAGAAGGGACGTTAGTCTTCCATTTATTTTACCAATGGGAGTTCCATTCTAACTTCTATCAATTTCACTTGATCTTCACACTCCAATCATTTCTTGTCATTTTTTCCGAAATATTTGAAGAATTGACAACACAAAGACAAGTTTTCCAAGTAACTTTATTTCCTTTAATTGTTACACTTTTAAGTTTTAATTCCCAATTAAATTAGTTACTTCTTTATTCTTTTCCAGCAAAACATTTTTCCTGCCCTCTTCATTTTTCTGCTTGTGGAAATTCCCCAAGAGGTCTTGATTCCTCCTCTTCTCCATCCATTATTTCTTGCTCACTATTTCCAGTACTTGAGCCCAGATGGTTTCCTCTTAAGCTTCTTTGGGCGTGTTTTGCTATCAACCAACGCTGCTAACTCGTCAAAGGCAGCACCTATTAATTTCTTTGACTTGCTTGTAGTTTCAGCCATTGCTTTACTGACGGATACTTGTATCCCATTACCAGTGATGTAAAAAACGGCGATTTTTAAGCGTGCGAGTAGTTCTCAAAATGCCTGTTAGTTGAAACCCTACATAATATTCTTTCATCATTCATAAATCATCAAGCTGTTCCTTTTCCTTTTGACATAATAATTCTTGTTATATGTATATTTGTATAATCTATTATAAAAGTTACGATAATATCACACAACCTTTCCTTCGATTTTGGTTGAAAACTTTCTTAATGTTAATATCTCTCGAAATGACTTTATGGAGTCAAATATTTATACTTCTATCCTATAAAATGTATCATCTGTTGACATTTCTAATATGTTTTCAGCCATTTTCTTGAGTTATAGAAAAGGTAGAATAATTATAAATATCATTATTAAATCTTCAATAATTGTTTTTAAAATATGCAAATATCTAAAAACTTAGAGCTTTATTTTGTTAATGAATGAATAACCATTATTATCAAACTAGAAACTTCAAGATAATTATATATTCCGAGCAAAAAGCACTATTTATGTACTTATTTTTCTTTAAAATTAATAGAAATAATGAAATTTTAACAAAAGTAGCAATAAATCCAAAACTAATGTACCGATTTTGAAATTTGGAAAATTTCCTGTTTATTTAAAGTAATATCTACAACTTTAATTTCAATAATATATTTCTAAAACATCAATTTAATTTAATTAATTACTATAAGTCCAAGAAAAGCTGTCTTGAGCCTGGAACAAGGCTGTCACAGCTACAGTCATAATATTATAACGACAACAAATAAGCTGGCTTTCATAGTTACCATAACATTTTTGACGTCATCAAGGGGAGGAGCTACTCGCACGCTTAAAAATCGCCGTTTTTTACATCACTGCCCATTACATTAAGTGTATTTCCCTTGCTCTGGCTCTCTTTTTCTATTTCTTTTCCCCCTGCTCTTTTGCATCATCAAGCTTTTCTTCTTCTTCTTCCATATGACCTACATCTCCTGTAACTTTACTCTCCACTCCCTCTTCATCCCCTTTTATTTGAGAGAGCTTCTATATTTTTAGATATAAGGTATAGAAATCTCTGGAATTGAATTATCAGGATTTGACTTGGAATTATCCAACGGAGAGTCCGGAAATGCATATGTTTAATATGGAAAAACTTTTTCTTGATATTCATCTTCTTCCGTTAACCTAGAGTCCGAAGGTTCATTCTAGATTAGTGTCTGTTTGTTGTTTCCACAAAAAGACTCCATCACCAACATATATTACCTGTTGGACAACCTTCTTATAAAAAGCATTTCTGTTCTTCAATTGATTGTCGAACTGCTGTACTCTAACTTTTTCCAACGCATCAGTAACTGTAGTTTCTAATTGATGAACTGATTAAGGTGCATTTTGCATATTAGAATCTAATTGCACTGCAGGTATAACTGTATGTGTCCCAGTTACAAGAAACGAGAATACCCTAACCTCGGTACTATCATGAACTTTATAGGAGCTAAAGTTCCAACCAGGCATTTATGCCACTTCTTATCTAGGATATTTCTTGTACCATTAATGTTCTAATAGATCGACCAATATCCTTGTTCAATTTTTCAACCGGGTTAGTATGAGCTTTATAAACCTGAGTTTTTGTTTTAATAACTCCCAATTCGTCACATACCTATCTCATTCCTTTCCTTATCTAACATATACATTTTACCATCAATTTCATGGAATTGATCGTATATTTTGGGATAAGTTTTATCATCTTGAGACAGTTTATCTTTATGTTTTAAACGAATTGATTCAACCTTTTCATTTTGAATTAGCGAGCACCTAATAAATTTGACAAATTTATATTTACACTGTTCTTTATAAAAATTAACCTGTGTAAAACCTTATGTCGAATTGTTTATTTCATTCCCTTTATTACCTCAGTCATTTCATTTTCTATTACCTTGATCTATCTTTTACCTGATCAAGTTTCTTCTGCTTACCCTGAGTTGTGACTGCAGCAACACTTTTAATGGGTTTGCCAATGGCTTCCATTATCTTGAAATCATATTCATTTGGCTCTTTCTTCTCTTCAATTACACTTTCTCTATGGTTTGATTCTTCTTCCCCGACTTACACTTTATTTCAAATTCGAATTCCATAAGCCGTTCTTCCATATGAGTAATATTCCAGTAAGAGCCACCGACTTCATAAACTACTGTAACAGTTGATGATTCGTCCTGATTTCAAATTTCCTACCCATTAATTAAAATTATTTAAAATGATCAATAAATTTAACTGCTGCTAATAACTCTTTTTTGTGTCACAGAATAATTTCTCTGACTGATTAAGGGATTTACTTCCGTACGCAATAGGATGTTCTTTACCACCATCCCCTACCTGCGTTAACACAGTTCCAATGGCAAAATTCAAAGCATCTGTTTCCAAGATAAATTCTTTCATGAGTAACTTATACAGTCTTTACTTGTATTTTCTCCTTCAACTTCTTGAATGCTTCTTCTTGTTTTTTCATTCCATTGCCATTCTACATCTTCACGGAGAAGCTTTACAATTGGTTCGGATATTTTTGCATACGATGGTATGAATTTCCGATACTAAGAGGTCTTGCCTAAAAAGGTTTAGAGACCCTTTTTAATAACAGAAACGGGCCATTGTTGAACAGCATCAATTAACCTATCAGCCGAAGCAACATGTCCTCCCCTTAATTCGTGTCCTAACCAATTAATCATAGGCGTAAACTATTTTGTCTTACCCGCCTTAACCCTGAGATTGGCCTTCTCAGTCCTGAGCAAAATTAAGCAAATCTACTTAGTGTTTGCATGAACGTACATCCTAAGATGAGATTGTCATCAAAGAATCCGAGGAATCCTCGCCGGTATATTTGTGAACCATATACTTGACGCATTATATGTGCATATGTACCACACACATTCTTTGGTCCAAAAGGCATCCGAAGAAATTCATAAGTGACATATGGGGAGACAATTGTTAACTTGTCCTGATCCTCTTCTTTCACAGGAACAGCAAAGTAACCTCCAGCTATGTCCACTGAAACAAAGTACTTTGCTTTACTTATCCGAGGATCTGTTAACAATTCCATGCTATAAGATATACATCAGATTTAATAATGCATCTTAAATCTCGATAATCTGTAGCAAATCTCCAGGCTCCTTCTTCTTTTTCCCCAGGAGCAAAACTGATCCCCTCTCACTTATAGTCGGTTTAATAACTCCTTCATCAATCCACTGTTGAAGTTAATTTTTAACATTTCCTTTCACAGCTGGATTCATGTGTTTAACCTTCGCCTTCACCGCTTTATTAATACTAGTATTAACCGTCCAATACTTTAGTACGGACTATATTGGAGGAGATTTTAGATAAAATACCATAAAATCTATACATTAATTCTTCTACTAGTTTACGTTCATTACCGCTCAAATAATCATTTTTACTAACTCTACCCCCAAACATATCATCAATTTCTTTTTTATTCTTCTCCACTTCACTAGATATTCTTTTCATAGAATTCCCTATGTACTGGAATAACTTCTCTCTAGCTAGTTCAAAATTGATATAAGGGTATAACTTTCTATTAAATTCTTCAGATGGAGCGCAGATTTTCTCCATCCCAATCGAAACAATCATATATTCATGACTTTGTGCGAATTGCTTCAATTTCCAAATAGTTCCCAATTTTCTTCCTGAGACTATTCACCGAGGTTATTTTCCCATAGTCGAAATGACCAATGATACCCGACTATTCCCTCGCCTTGTCCTCCTCACTTTTGTTAATTCCAATCTTCCTCAGTTGCCGAAAACCATACAATCTCTGATGTGCCACTACCAGTTACATTGTATCCTTGTGCATTAGCTTCAATTGTCACTGTTTTTTTCCTAAGGAATAATAACCTCCTCCGTGACAATTACATCAACAACTTCTTTACTATCAATTAACATCAAAGTGGAGACAAGATCCATTGCCTCATCAGATCCAAGATATTCTGCTAACCGAATCTCTTCCCCATGCAGTCTGACTTTAGCAATGATTTCATCACCTAGTTTCCAATGATGTGGACAGCTCTCTCATTGACTTCAGTGATAAGATGAATGGTACCCCTAGCTCACGAACTACTAAAGGCCTCATTCTCCATGGTTCTTTCATATTCTCAACCATGACTTCTACCGGCTCAGTGGTAATACCTATAACATGTACCCTGGTATCACCCACCGAACCCACTACAATGTCTGCCTCTTCCAGGTCCTTGCAAGTATTTGTTCTCCTCCATAGCTCTTCATCTATAACATAAGATCGAGCGCCCGATCCTCAGTATCTGCTAATTCTCGGAATCGCATATCTCCCAATCTGGCTCAAAACCATATTGATTATTTACCTAGCAGATCTAAGTTTGCTAACGTATTATCAACATTAACATTATTACTCATTGTAGTGTTACTCCCAAAGTTCTGGATGCGTCAAATCCCCTTTGGCAATTTTCCTGTCCGCGATGGTTCCGTCTGTCTTTGAAATCCGTTACCTCTTAAGAGTTTCCCGGTTTATTTTCTTCATAGGACAATTTTTTAATATCCCCTTCTTCCAACAGACATAACACCTAGGTTCAAATTTACCCCTGGATGTTCTTTGTTTACTTCCCTCTGACACTTTTTATCAAGAAGCAGTCTTTTAACTTGTACTTCCCATGAGGATAAATCCATAAGTTCATCCTGACCATGGTACACCTTTGGAGCTTCTTTCCTAGGTTTTATTTTATTCACACTAGGCCCCAATCCTCTTCACCGTCATCTTAGGATATTCATAGCTAAGTTACTTGTTTCCTAAGCTATTACCCACTTTATGAGGTCCCAGAGAAACTGCTTCTTCAGCACATGCTTGTCTTCATCCCTTTTAGGAACATATACTGTTATCCAAAGGTCTTTTAAAACGAAGAAGTACTTTTACTCCCTTCCTCTTGCCTTTAAATCAGTGTCTGGAAGGCTGCCATCGCTTCGTCTTTTCCCCCCACACTATTTATAGTAGAATCAAGGCGTGTCATTAGATGGTCTAAATCCCCGATCCTTTCCTGTGGGTTACCCAAACTCTCATCAAAGGTAATATAGACTATTTGGCGGATGGGTCCGCGTATTGTCCCCGTCACCCATTTACACATTGCATCATCACCAACATTTACGACTCTCAGGAAGCTCATGGCTTCAACTTTCACATGTGAAAGTCTTCAGAGCCGTAACAAAGATTCAAAGGGTTATTTTGTTCCTTAACCCTCTCCCTTGTACTTTTTGCAATTCAGCGTCGAGATGTTGATTCATATCTCTTTGCATCTGCACATACTTTTATTATACAACTGTTGCTTATATTGTAATTGCTCTTTTTGTTGGGAATTATGCTCTTGGGTATTCATGCTCCTTGAAATTATCAAAGCAATAAGGTCGGTAATTTTAAACTTAATTGGCAAAACAGCGCCCTACTACTTATCCTAACCTCAGAGTGAAATTAAATTATGTTTCAAAAATAAGAACGCGAACCAAACGGGCGTATCATTATTCGTCTCACCCAAGTTTAGATCAAAGAAATATATATATATTTGAGTTTCCTATTTCAACTATAGCCCCCCTTGTGCTTAACTTTTGTTTTTTAATTTCATTTTCCCGTTGATTTAAATCACCTACACTGTTTATCGTGAGTCACTTATGATCATGGTCATTTTACTCCCATTTACATAAAAATTAATCAAAAACAATTGCATTTTAAATTTATACAAAATACATATGAAAATTAAATCCATAAACACACAAAATAAAGATAATAAAATAATAAAATTTTATACACCTCAGCAGTCGTTCTTTATTAGTAGGAATGTAAATCATATGCAATTCGGGCGTGTGATAAAAAAGTGGAGTTGGCTCTTCAAACAGGTCTTATTGTTTTCCGAAGCTGTTATCATTTTTCCTTTATTTCTGAGGGGAGAACATCTACCTGATAGTAAATATCTCACATAGAGGAATACATGCATTAAGTTTAATAAAGCAAAGTAAATGTAAACAAAAAGGGCTCAAGTCCCCGTATAACTATTATTAGTTAAAAATATATAATTTCCTGACATTAATTTCAGTTAATTTTCTGCCTCTCATCTATGTTATATTTATTGTTGTATATATAATGGAGAATAGCAGCTTGTATCTCAGTAAAACGTCATGACAGCTCAAGCTGCTTCCCCCCTCGACATTCATCAAATTGTCAAGGTTGCCAGGTTGATTTTCTCTTTCTTTTTTTATAACACGCCCGAATTGCATATGATTTACATTCCTATTTATTAGTCTCTCTACTGTTTCCCTACTTCAATATGTTTGTTGAAGAATTAAACTTCTGTGAAATAAATAAGAAGAGAAAACAACTGTTTTGCCAATGGGAACATGAAATAATAAATTTGAAGTATGTAATACATAAATGTTCCCACTCATCTCAATCCATATGTCACATGACAATCTATTACTATTAATAACCGACTATTAACTTCTTTGTGTTTGACATAAATTATTTTTGAGATATCCCAATATATATTTCTTTGGCGAACAAAGTTCCACTCTAATAACTAGTATCCCTAAGTTCAGAAGCTAAACTGAAAGGTGGACAATGATTTTGCGAATTGACTCTGCCCTAGAGGATTACTGAGAAACTTTTCGGTCCCTGTCCTATACCTAATTAAGATTACTTCTCAAATGCTCTCCTCAGGAAACTTTAAAAATATCAGGTCCCATGTGTACTTACATCTTGATAGAACTTATAGAAAATTTACTATTAAATTACTTTACATTTGTATTTTGGCCTGTAACAAATAAAAATCATTACTCAGTACTTTATTTTGAAAATAATATTCTTGATTTTATTTTATTCTTTGAGAAACCAAAATATTTCTTTAGTAGTTTGATTTTCTAGCTAGTATTACATTCTTGGAGAAGACATTGAATTATTGCCGATTTATTAATTATCGAGTACTTAGACTTATATACCAAATGAAATCTTTTTGTATTTTGGCCTATAACAAATAAAAATAAAATAAGAACAAACAATGCTCAAGAATGACACAATCCTACCGACTGCGCCAATTTGTAGTGTCCTTTCATTCAAGAGAATGCAATCGTGGAAAGCCACTACAAAGTTAATTTATAAAGTTTATAAGGATTTTGTGAGAGTTGATATTTAAAAGAGTATTCCTTCTAAGGATATAATTACGAGGGAGATGTCTTACGCAAGTATGTGTAAATGTGATCGGGGCTTACCTTGATTTAGTTGTTAATCAGTTTGGGTAAATAAGACTCATTGTGTATTATATACAATTCCGTATATTTACGAACAGTTCCTTACAATTGTATTCCCCAATTGAAGTTCGAATAATACTGACTCGACGCGGATAATGCGCTCTATATTTATACGGTTAGGGTTGAGTACTAGCTTCCTTCTAGATCTTTCTCATCAAGTGATATATCGCTTGATGTCATGACCTTATTACTTAACACTCAACCAGCCCCTTTACATAATAAATCATACATATCTACAATAATAAATCTATATCGTAATACGATCCTTGCACATAATAGTCGATAACAAAATAAATAACAAACACCATAATCAGTACAAGGTTCATAAAAATAAATATATTAATTAGTAAATCCGATGATACTATAATATTCTCTTTCGTTTGTATTAATAATATATTTCGATTAACTAAATAATGACTCCAATAATTGCAACTTAATTATAGTAAAAAAATAGCAGCCAAAATCAAGAATAAAAAACACCTGGCGTTTATGACTATGTTGTTACTATTATTATGATTCTTGTGAGCATGATAGCAGATTAAGTTGATTCTTAATAGTTCTTAAACAGATGAACTGGTTTTAGCAAACTACAACTAAATAAATCTCTGGGGCTATGAAAAAGATGGACGTTCTTTCAGGGGCTATGTCGGCTCCTTGTGCAGTCGTAACATTTATCCGATTGCTCTATTAGATAGACAACAATCCTTGCTTTCTTGATTAAAAGTGACATTTTAGCAAAAACTGTGTACAATAGGTTTTAAAATGACTTCTAAATATTTGACCGTTATATTTATAAAGTAAAAAAACTTATAAGTGGATTTTTCCCTTTTCAATATTTGAAAACAAACTTGTTTTCTTGTAGACATGGCACAAATACCTCATGGTTGGTGAAAAAGGCAATTGCTATGGAAGATTTTAGAACGGAAAAGATATTTCATGAGAGCAGCAAAAAGCCTAAAAAGAATATAGGAGGTGGATTGACTTTGCTGTAGAGAATTATACCAATGGTTTATTACAAAATCTTTATTGATCTCTCATGGTATACTGATACGGAATGACACTCGTTCATTTCCTCTTCTCGTGTATAACACTAGGCACTGATTTGAGTAACAATTTGATTTCACAGTTTTCTACATTCATGGCAGTTAGCCATATAATTATTCGGAAATATGTTCCAAATTTTAATTCGTCCTTAACTATTGACATTGTGCGTCAGACTTGTAATAAAAAGTGTTTCCTTAAAAGTACGTTAGCTTAATTTCAGGAGGTTGTGTTTTCTTTGTTTTTCTTGTCTTTACATTAATACCTTGATATATTTGACTTGAAAATGCAACTGATTATAATATCAGTTAATGTGAATTCTATTCCACATGACAAAAAAACATAAGTCATTAGTATGTCACTTTTTAAAATATAAACCTGATTTCTTGTTCCTTCCGTGACATAAGTCATACAAAACTCAAATCCCCCAACCAATTTCCTGGGGAATATATGGTTTTTCATGTTCCAGCAATAAAAAATATATGAAATTATCCCTTTAGGGGAATTTTAATAGTAATCAGAAAAGTTGTTGATCCAAAAGTGATATCAATGCATATAGGAGGGAATTAATATGTAGTTTGGATGGATAAGAAATTAGAATTATTTCTTTTTACGGACCAAAGGATGATAACCCGCAATCTTATTAATCTCTTGACTCGAAACTTTTGAATGTAGTAATGAATAAGAAGATACTAAAAAATAAAGATGCGACAATAATAAGAGAGCGAGAAACAAGATAAATGAAATGTTGGAAAAAGAGGCTTGGTTGATGTAGTTGTAAGATATGATTAAGAACCAGATCTCTCTTTGTGAAAAATAAGACTGGAGTGGTGAATAGCTCCAGGCTTGATTACCAATTCATCTCGTCTCAGTGAATATCAAATATTGTTATAAACAGATTCCTCTTATCGTTAGAGTCCGACTATACACCTATTATGCTCATCCTCAATTCCTCTATACGACGTACTATAAAATTCATGAAAACTGAAAGTCAGTTTATTGGACGATTGTGAACCTGATATTTTGACAATATTCTTGAAAACTTAGATTCGAAAAAATTAAGAAAAGTATCTCATATCCTAAAATTTGTTTTGAGCACCTGCATGAGAGAATATGACTTGAAGTAAGGAAAAGTGAAGAATGGAAACGAAGAGAGGAAGAATGAACTTATATGTGAAAATAGTGGAAAATATCGATAGATGAAGTACTAAGGATCATATCCCTTATTTCCAATGCAGAATGCTTTAGATGCCTTTCAGAAATCAGGAATCTAGAAAGAAATCAAATGTCATACTAGAGCGTTAGTAAATTATTTAATAAAGAGGGGAAGTAGTTGGAAAATCAAACTCAGATTTATCATAAAATAACCGAATATTTTGGAAAGTTGTATGGATGCAGGGACTGAAAAAGAGATATGTATAGTAAATACCCATATCATGGATCTGATTTAGGTGAAATATATAAACACTAATGATAATTTATTTTGAACATTCCTCAAATATCAAAGACTTATAATATAATATTGAACGGTGAGATTACCGAGTCTGAAATTGTGGAATATATCGAAGGATATAATAAGAAAAAAAGTCTCCCGGGCCCGATGGTTTTCCAATAGAACTTTACCAAAAATTCCAAGAATTATTGTCCCCCCCCCCCATACTTTAATTAGTTTTTGCCGAAGTATATCTATAGGATTTTTGGAAAAATATCACAGTGGAAAATATAACCTTGATTCCCAAGAATAGTAAGGATCCAAGTCGTATAGAGTGCTAAGATATTTTACTATGCTGAATACCTGCTATAAAATTCACAATGGTATATTGCCCAAGAGGATAAGGAAGTGTCTACCCTACATTATTAAAAAGTCACATAGAGGCTTTATCGAGGAAAGACGCATGGAAGATGTGATTAGAGAAATCATGGAATCAATTTCTAAAGTTCAAAGAGAGCCTGCAAATATAACATTGATGACCATAGATTTCAAGAAGGCCATTGACAGTATCCCACACTCTTTCATTATCACAAGCTTGAAGAACTATGATTTTGGAGACAACCTTGTTAAAATGATCGCTATTGAGATGAGCAATCTCCACACAAGGTATTCTAGTCTCTTTATGCTGAAATTTGACTGCATTAATGAAATACTTTTGTACTCTCGAAAATAATCTATAAATTAAAATTATACCTTATGATGAAGTTACTTTTTACATCTTGCTGATAAGAAAGAGGATCACTTAGAAGCGGTTGACCAATCCGAAGAAGTATGGTGGACTTGGCCTCCTTCCAGTCAAGATATTGTGGAAGATCTTATTATTTTCGTGGTCTAAGAATCAGTCTGGTATCAGCTCTTAAAAAATAATGCAGGAAACAAAGACGATATCAAATTGGTAATTTTTTGAAAGGAATGGCCCAGACTAAATAATAGATGACTTAAAATCAATCAAATTATTTTGGAGAAGTGTACATTGTATTAATAAGAATATTTGTTCGAAGACTCTTTCTCTAATGAAGTGGCAGGAACTTGTACTCCCCAAATGATAGACTCAACTACTTATACGACACTTCAATAAGAAGAAAGTTGGATGTTATTAGTGAAATATTCGACAGTGAATTTATTTTGTCTGCCAATGAACAATTATAACGGCCTTATATTCTAAAAAATATAACTTTTGGTAATAGAGAATTTGGACCGAGGAATACTTTTTTAAATTTTATAAAGGGAATGAATAACAAGTTGATTCAACTTGTACAAACAGATGATGCAAAAAATAAATATATTCAATAAATCGACAGTTTTGGTCTCAGAAAAGGCTCCTATTAATCAAATACTTAAAATTTAATCAAATAGGTTATTCAATAATGCAATATATTGATTCAAATATCGAGTTGTGACCAATACACTCACAACAAGTAATATATATTTGGGAGGAATCCTGATGAAATTATAGTATGCGCTTCTTCGGCAAAGATTTTCGAGAAACTTCTAAACATTTTTTGCCAGAATATCTAGTCACAAAAAGGATAAAATATCAAATATTATTAGGTGTGTTCAAAAGATGCAGAATATTACTAAAACCAAGTCAACTTATTTTGATTGACACCAGAATTAAGTTAATTTTTTATTAAGAAAGTTCTTAATATTTTATGTAAGTCCAAAAGTACTATAACCCCCCTTCGGATAAATATGATAGACACTGTTAAAAATATTTTACTACTCCCTGTTGATTATTTCGGATGTTATTATGTCCCTCTTGGTCAGAAAAAAAAAATTAAAGTTCTTACGTTGACTGGTTTGCAATTTAAGAAAAAATATGTCACATTAGTTTCATATTTTTAGCTTGTTACTGTGGTGAGCTTTTGCTCAATGTTTTTTGGATCGGTACTTAATTATAAAATTTAGCTGCAATTTGGTTGTTTTTTATTATAATTAGTTTTTAAAATTTATACACCATATGAATATTTTACTTATGTTGAGGGATGCGACTTTTGTAGAGAAAAATAACTGTTTTATGATTAGAAAAGGAAAAACGGTTGGTACTTTTTCTATTTTTTGAATTTCTATTCATTCGTTATTTCATCGTTGTGGAAGAAACATATACCTCCAATAAAGAATTATCACATATATTTCTTGTAAATTTTGTTAAAAGAGCATAATAAAATTATAAAATATCTATATTAATACAATAGCATAAGTCTTACTTTTCATGCTCTACAAAAGTCGCATCCTTACTTATGTTATTTCGCAAATAATACTGGTCAACAGTCAAAAATTCTAAGGGGTATAAGTATAATAAAAGTTATTCAGTTTTGCATGCTGATTTCAGATCTATAACTTTTTTTTCGAGTGTTCGACGGTTTTTGAGAAATCGGATCCTATTTTGAGCTAATTTTGTCCATTTCACCAACTTCAATTTAAGCCTAAATAGATACACCTTTCGTGCATTAAAAAATAATGGTCTGCAAGTGTATTTATTGCAAATTCTAGTTCAGTCATTGTCTTGACCTATAGGGACTCCTGGAGGAATAAGCGACAGGATTAGGCCCAAAAATCGGTCAAAATGTTTGTCCTTAAATAACTCCTTGAATATTACATGAAATGGATGAATAAGGAATGTATAAAAGAGCCGAGACCCGCAGCTTTCAAATAAGATGTCAAGAGCCCGATAAAATCCTTAACTAAGAAGAAATCGTCAATCCAAATGTGTTAATTTTCATTTAATTTCGAGTAAAAAGTCGCTAGAAATCTAAGACTCAAGGTAGAGCTACATAAGTAGTGGTGTGCAGAAGGATTTCGGCTGATTTCGTAATCCTTTTGCTCGCTACTACTTTTGTAGCTCTACCGTGAGACTCTGGAAAAAAATTACAATCTGAAATCAGTGAGAAAAACTGAATGGCTTTTATATACTTATACCCGTTAAGATTTTTGACATTCCAAATTTGTTGACCCGTGTAATTGTTTATATACCTCGTCTATTGTAAGCGTTTAATAAATAGGTTTTTTTTTTCTAGAGATATAATTATACATTAAAATGTTTATTTATGTATGTAATCTCTCTATTATGAATCAAGTTGGGGGAAAAATATTCTTTAACCTCCAAATTTGGTGGTATTGACGTTTCCATTGTTGATGTTTTTTCCAAAGCTGATATGCTTAATAACTTTCTATCCAGATTCCAATGAGAATTACAATTCTATCATAGTTTGTAGTGAAAATATTAAAAGTACCCCGAACTACAAAGGGTTTTTATTTACATGGATCCGTAATATCCTCCGCAAAGATATTTACTGACTCACTGGGTATTCCAATAACATGTAAATTGTGGTTCCTAACCGATCCTATGAGAAGGTCTACCTGTTCCAAAATAATATCGATATTTGGTCTCCTCAATTGTTTCTCATCAATTAGATCGAGTGCCCGATTTTCAATATCTACAAATCCTTGAAAACCCAATGTTATTCAAAATAATAAGGCTGGCTTCCAGGCTGTGGCAGACTTTGGAGAGACAGTGTGTCTCTCTTCTTATACAAGTCAATATCTTATGAAGTGCTGTTTTATTTCTCATATAGAAATCATAAAACGTCTATGAATTCTAACGCTTTGACCTTAAGGGCAGTGGATGGAAATATCGAAATTTTACAATTTGTTGTACACTTCCAGCATTTGTGAAGTAGATACTAATTTACGGTTCATATATATTCTTACAAGGGGTTCAACATCTTGGAGAAGGTCTCCAAGTTAACATCGATTATTCCTCTTATTATTTTTTTGATCCTTCAATCCTTCTATTAATTAAGGCCGATGTGTAGATATATCTACGTTTATACATATATCACTTCTACATCTGCAGGTGTTTTTTTTGCGAATAATATTTTTTTATTCCTTTACTTGCATTTTAGTAATGTAACAACATGTATTTACTAGTTTTTTATTAATGTCATTGTTACATTTCTGGGTTTATTCCCTCAATAAACAAAATTGACCAAAAGCTCCGATTATACTTCAAAGATGTAAATAAAATATTAATTTTATTTTAGTATTTGTAATTTTTAAAATAAATCAGTTTAACCTTGGTATACTGTTCATCTATTTATATTATTATTATTATTTCATAGTAGTTATACATAGAATAATCTGTAACGTCGATATATAAACGCTCAGATCATTTAGACATGAAAAGAATTTTTTTTACTATCACAATTTCTGTTCATTTCATCAAATAGGCTTAGCACTGCTGAGATGTTGAGTTTTTTAAACGAGCTTGACAAAGATGGAAATGTATATAGGGGTCTCCCAACCGATACAAATATGTTGATAGTTACTTTTCTGACGATGAAACAGATTGTTTGTCAGACTATCTGGGTAGATGACTTCTAGAACCTCTCCCTCTTAATCATCTTCAGAAAAAAAATGGAGGATAATGAATTACAAAATAAATTCACACAAGGAAATACAAGGATTTGCAGTAAAAAAAATTATGAAAATATATCTAGAAGAAATTATTTGAAGAAAAAAAAATTACAGGTAAGTAAAAGAGTTTTGTTTTTCCATTTAATATAATCAATCATATGAATTATTTAATCCAAAAATAAAAAAAATATAGCCTGCTGAAAGAAATTAAGAACAAATTCGGATTTTAGGGTGTAAAATGATGTATAAATAAGTGCTTCTATGAATATAACAAAAAATTTTTGACTTGTGTTATTAACAAATGAATTGTGCTTTTTTAACTTCGATACGACGTACCTATATACTTTTGCCAGTCCACGTGTATCTAACACCTTCAACAAATCCAAAGAATGTTGACAATTTCTAAATCGAAACAAAACTTTTCAATGCCTAATTATGCAAACATCAGACTCCAAAAACAATAGGGTGATCAATGGATTATATAAATAAATATAAATATAAATAAAAAATATTTATTAAAAACGTAAGTACAAATAAACACAATATCAAAATCAACTAGTAGCTTAGTAAAACGTCATGACAGCTGAAGCTTCTCCTATTTAGAATATTTATCTAATTGTCAAGGCTATACTGATCATACGAGATCCTTATTGTCAGGTAGATGTTCCGCCCTCAGGAATAAAGATAACAGTTTTGGAAAAAAAACTACTGTTCAGAGTACAAAACTCAGAAAATCTCGCAGGCAAGAAGTTAATATTATTTACAACTCTCGTGATATTCTTAGACATGAGCAAAACGTTGAGACACAGTTGAATTTAAGGGAGAAAAGAAAAATATCAGGTGTTACCACTACCTTGACGATCAATTTGAATTCAGTCTTCTCAGTATCGTTGACAGCTTGCCACAATTATAAGCAGCTATTGTGTATTACTTAATATTGCCAAATAGCAATCAGCAGATAAAATGTAGAGGCATCACATAGTAATTGTAGAGCATTTTACCTCAACAAAATGCCCATCCCTAGATATACAGAAAGACCGTGCGCAGAAGATTTTAATATTTATGTATCGATCTGTTCCATCTACAGATGAATTTGATCCATCATAGGATCCTGAGATATTTTTTCCATCTGCAGATTGGCGAAAATAAAATAACCTCAAATAAACTGCAACCCAGACAAATAGGATTTGTGCAAGATAACCACTACCGACACTTCTACGAACCCCCCTTAGAATCATCTATATCCTAAGTCAACGGGCTATATCGTATATACTTAGGGACCCAAGACAAACTAAATACTACCACCGCCGCATCAAGATCCATAAAGTACTCTTCCTCCCCAAAATATTAATCATTCAGTGTGTAGCAAATATGATTAAAAATAAGCAATACTTGCTTCAGTTAACTTGTCAAGCGTCATTTAAAGAGAATTTGATGTTTTAATTAATAGCGATTCTTCATTAAGAGCTAATTTTCCCACTATACGTATTAAATTCAAAATGAACTTTGTCAATTCTAATTAATTTTTCGTGAATTATTTCTTTACATCTCAATCCTTAAAATATTTTTAAATTTAAAGAACTCAATTTCTTCAATATGCATTTTTATACTTTAATTACTAATTTCACTGCTGTAATTGTTAAACAAATTGAAAGAAAGACCCTCTATAACTTTTCAAAATCAATATAAGATTAAATAAACTGAACTTGAATTTGTTTATTCCCATATTGAACTTGAAAAGGTATATAAGAAATATAACACATTAAATTCCATTACTCTTCTATAAATAAATGATATATATATGTATATAATTAATATTTATTGAAAAAACACATGCAAACACGAACATAAAAAATAATATTAATCATCAAATAATTCATTATCGTTGATACTAATATAGTTTGAATCTGTACAATCCAATCCCATACCTTCTAATTCAGCTTCAATATCATTGTGTTCATCTGAAGACATTCTCTTTACGTAACTATCTTTAGTGAATAATGTATCCAAAGAATCACGACTTCCTTTGTAATCAACTGAATGAATAAGCTCAAGATCATCATTTGACTATAAAAATAAGTAGTTACTTAATATTAAAATATTATAATTTATAATAGTTACGCCAATATATTCTGTAGCCATTAAAATCTCCTTCCTCTTTCTATGTAATACTTCTTCAATCCCGAGTGCCTCATTATAATTTTCAAATAGATTGGAATAATTAATTGGATCTGCCAAACTCTGACTTGCTTTAACTGATTTTTGTTTTAGTTTTTCTTTCCATAACGACAGTACTTTAGGAATTAATTTTGGCAAGTAAGAGCGAGCAAAAAATCCAGCCTCGGGTAAACGATTGGTAGAAATAAGGATATCCAAACAATTTTCCAAATTACCCAAAAGGAATGATGAAATAAACGATATGTTTTTTCTACCCAGCTGAGCTGCAGAATCACTTAAGTGGTTTACAACCAAATCGTTTCCCAAAGAGGTGGCGAGAAGAAGTAAGCCTCCAAAATCCCTAGCCTCCTTCAAGCAACTTTGAGCAATATCAAAGTCAGCATTACCTATAGCTAACTCTGCTAGTTGCTTCCATTTTTGCTCAACAGGATTTTCAATAACCAGAGTTTGCGCTGTTTTCATATCCCCTAAACCGATTGCTAGCTCGAATTTATGCTCTAAGTCGGAAGTGACGACAAGAGCTTGTTTTTTAAAGCCCTGTTTTTCTAAAAAGTGTGCCACTCGTATACGCTGATCCCTAGGAATAACAGGTAGAACTTTGTCTGCAGTATCAAAATCACGCCGCATCACAGCAGTTTGATACTCAAGAACTGACAGTAGAAGTTGAAAGGAGACTACATGTAGTTCTTTATCACCTAAATAGAGTTTGTTATCCGAAGGAATATATCCGAGTAGGTACATGGTCCTGAAAAAAATTAAATTTCAGATTCAAAATAAGATATGTTTGTCAAATTACGTAAACAAATGAAATAAAAAATTTAATTTACACAATTAAGATAAATTAAACAAGATCACAATAAAAAATATTTTAGGCTCCATATCTATTTTCAGATGTAATGACATCCTAATATCGAATTAGTTTTTGTAATTAAATTTGATTTTTGAGAATTTTCAATTTGATTTTTTCTAATATTCTTACACTTTTAAATGGGTTTTTATTCTAACTCGCCATTGACGGCGCCTTCGGCGCGAAATTTTTTTTTTCGATTTCTCGAAATTTTTTTCCGTAGAAATCTTTCATATGACGTGTAGATTACGCATACAAAATTTCATGAACATAGGGTAAGGGGTTCCGGAGATACGAGGGGTTACGGACACACAGACAAACTTGAGGATTTATTATATAGATGAGGATAATCAAATCCTAAGAGCATGGATTGTAGAGGTAAAAAATCATCTTTTCTTTTAAGAGTTTGTTTATGAATGAATAATGCCTCAAGTTTTTTATTTGTTTATTATCATTAAGGATTTCTTTCATGCAAAAATATCACAAACCAACAACAAATTATCTCTTAGGTTCCATATTTAAATTTTGTAGTATTTGACAAACTTATTTGGAATATGTAATTAGTTTTTTCGTATCAAATCTTTTTTTCGAGCATGTTTTGAAAATTTGTTTCACTTTTAATAGGTTTGAGGCAACTTTTGACAAAAACAAACAAACATTAGATATGGAATCTATTTGATTTTTGACAAATTAAAATTCCGTTGATATGTGTAACTGATATTTCAATATCAAGAGTATTTACTTCTAAAATGTTTACATCAGCAACAAGACTGATTAAATTTAATGTTTGAATTAGAAATTTATTAAGTACTGAAATTTTTGAAATTATATGAAATTTCATTAAAAAGAAGGAAATAAGATAAAACAAATATATAAACAATATAACTTTTATGTTGTTATAGTATAGTGTATTATGTTACTTCAAATGATTTCCAATTCAATAAAATTGACACAAATTAAATATTTCTAATGAAGAAGACCCTCAAAGAAGCATATATTCTTTTGCAAAGAAAAGATGAAAATACCAAAGCAATATTACCTCTCTCAAAAATAAATTTTTGTACATTTATTTTAGAGTTTCTATTGATTGGAACGTTTCTCATTAAATACACAATCATGAATTCAGTATTTCATTTTAAGGGAATTTATTTTCAGTTGCATTGATGATTTGCTTCTTACTCGAAACTTGGATCATACGCATAATAAGTGTAAAAATACTTAAAAAGTATAAATTAAAAATCCTCGAAGACCAGATTTGACATAAAATAACAAATTATTACTTCAAGATGAAGATGTTGTTAACATAAAAATATTGTCATACCTAAATGATTTTTTCCGTTTTCATTAATGATTAGACTTAGAAGTAGAAAAAAAGAAAAAAATATGGATATGACAAATTCACATTATACTGTATAAATTTTGTATTCAACCTTTTATTTTTCATTAGGAAAACCGGTTGGTACTGTTTAACATTTTCTTGAATTTATATGCATTCTTTAGTAGATTGTTGTAGTGCAGATCTTTACTTATATAAGAAGAATTACAAAATTTCCTTCTACCCTTTGTTTGTGTCGACTAAACTTGGAATGAACTTCTAGAGAGCTGATATTTAGGATGGAGGACAATGAATGTCAAAAAAAGGTAATAGCCATTATTTATATAATTAATTTGCATTGGCAATAACAAAATTAATTCGTTTAAAAAGTTATGAGAAGCCAAAGCCACGAGGACAATATTTTAAGTGACAAAGTTGAACTAAAATCCTCAACTTTCATTTTTTTAAATGTCCGACCTCTGCCTCATCCTGGCCACATTTCAGCCCCTGAAGACACTGCAGATCCTCACAGTATAATCATCGGCATGGCAGCTCATTGCTCTTCAACAGCAGCTTTAAGGGCGTTGACAGACGAGTAGGGGTTGGCACAGGCTACTTTCCACATAGCTCCAGATTCCATCATCCAAGGGAGTACAGTCAGGGGGTGATGGGGGCCAAAAGTTGGATGGCCGGAAATCAGCCAGATTAGATTGGCACCACTCCTGGATTGTCTTGGTCTTATATGCTGAGCATCATTGTGATGCCACACGTAGTTACCCTCAGGATAGGTCTTGTCCAACCTGGGCTTTACGACTGTTTTCATGATCTTAATGTACTCTTTGGCTTTGACCCTGGGCCCCTTTGGGAACCAATACGGGGGCCTGCACTGCCTATCTGAGGCCGCGACCCCGAGCATCACGGTGTCATTTCTCCAAACTTGTCTCATCCTTGATCTTCTTTACCTCATAAACAGGTGTCATTCCGCAGGGGACATTCTCACATGGAGGCCACTGGTATGCCAGCACGGAGTAAGTCACCAACTCTTTGTCTTTTTGCTTCTATTTCAAACCCTTGTTGTTGTCTGATCTGACCCGAACAAATTGAAATCATTGGAAAGCTGGAATGATTGGAAAGTTGAAAATCAGAGCTTTACAACCTCTGTTCTACAAAAACCTTGCAAATTTACTTTTTTTAAATCGAAATTTGGCTCTAAAGATCTTTCGCGATTTGCTGACTCACGGTGTATACAAAAGGAATCGAGAGAGGAAAAATTCCGGGTAGAAAATAGCAAAGTAAACCCTTCCAATTAAAACTTGTGTCCCATTTTGAAGACAAGAATGGAACCAACTCAAATAATGACACAAGCTAAAGTTGTTTAAGATTTTCCTAATTTTTTTAAATGTAAAAAATGTTTTAATATAAAATATTTTGGCCTCTATTGGCCTCCTCAAAACCAATTAACACCCATAAGAATAATAAATATAAGAAGAAATTAGGTAATAACTCACCAGAAAAAACACCTACTCTTCATTTGAAAGTTTGTAGAATTTGTAAGAGTAATATAGCACAATTTCAATTTTTTTAAGGAGCGTTATTAACACTATATCACGCAAATAAAACCCTAACCTATAGCAAGTAGTCTTAAGTCTTTAAAGAGAATGTTTTTCTTCTATTCTTATTTAGGTATCCGTTCCCTAAATTCTCGAAAAATACAATTCTAGTACCTTAAACTACTTTTTTGGGTAGAATTGTATATAAAATAAATATAATTTCTCGCAAAAAACGGGTCAGCATTACAGGTTTTCACTGAATGTTGGAAAAAAATTTCCTCACAGTTATTTTCTAAAGATTCCTGTATTTGCAGACTTAAGACTAATCAAAGTCTGAAGAATAATAAATTTATTTCAATTCTTTTTCAGCGATCATTTTTTATTTTCTATGCCAAGAACACCTATACAACAGATTGAGCTTCAGAAATTTATATTATACATACATGTGAGATGAAATCAAGAAATGTTGAATGCAGAAAAAAGAAGGAAACGAGAAAATAGTTTTTCATTATTCTAAATTTTGCTACTTATAAACAAAAATTCTTAAAATCTCATCAACATATTTCAGATAATTGTATCTACTTTATGTATCCTCCCTTTTGTCAAAACATTATGTATGCCTGTGAAAGTGCAATTTCGCTTCCTAAAGATGTGATGAATATAATTTTAACACAATAGACGATTAATAATTTATATAGGTACGATTAACTTATAAACTAGGTAGATAAGAATTAGTACTTTTCATTTCTTTTTTTTTCTATCTATCTGCGCCATTGTTTTTATATATAGTGCATAATTTGTTCTTCGATTCCCTCTAAATCTACCACCAGTATCCAACCTTTGAAAAGTGTTGAAGTTTTTTTTTCATTAGATATAGATGATCACAGGATCCAACCCAAACGGACGGAAAGTATGTGTCATAACATTCTCTTTTCTGTATGGAATGAGTAAAGCTAAAATTCCAAAGTTACATGCTCATTATGGGGCAAATGAGTTTACACGCAGAGAACACCAGTTAATAGGAAAACTATCGAACAATCCAAGGGATCAAAGTACTCATGAAAGTAGGTAAGGAGTAAAAAAATTTCCTCGATAATCTAATGAGGTATTAAGACATTAGGATACCCGATAGAGTCGCATCTCATCATGATATCATATCAATTCGTTTTCCTAGTCATTGGAATAGAGAGGTCATTTATAAGAAGTACATTTAGTCGTTTCAGGATCAAGGATTCGATACATTTAGGACTACTTTCATTAGATAATGGTGGACTCCACATCCTGAATTGAGCATAACGGTAAAGCAAAGCAATATTTGCCATATTTGTTAAGACCATTCTCAAGAATTGGCTTCATTCCTTAGGGAGACAGTTCAGTACAATCCCTTGGATAATCAGACGTTGACTATTAATTACAAAATCAAAGAACACTTGCAACATGTCCAAACTGAACGTACAGACTACAACACGAGAGTTGAATATGCGAAAAATCATCCAAAAACTCTCGCTTTGTTAACCATGAACTTTTCGGAGGCAAAATATATTCCTTCCTCAACCATTCAAATAAGAAAAACTCATTTCTTTTCTCTTTATAGGATCCAACCTTTTTGCTTTTGGAAATGAAGACAAATCTAGACATGTATGTGACACGGTGTGTTGCACTAGAGTACACTAGGTTATCTATATCTGTGCATGCCAGGTACTCTGAATAAACGCAACATTTTATAATTGTATGCCCGAAGGCCAAGGCCAATCTTTTAAAGGACAGGGCTGACTACAACTCTATTCCAGCAGCCGTTAAATAAATTTAACAAATATCCATCAAAATTGAAACCATGTGCATAATAGCGCCATCTTACATAAAGAAAGAAAACTAATCTAATTTCTGTTTAATAAGAGCACCATAATAAAAACTTAAGAAATCATTATAAATGTCGTCGACATTCTCTCATTTAAAAAAATCATGAATAATTGCGTCATTCTGAAGTTTTTTAAACTAAATATACACAAAAAAACTTATTTTTTCTTTTGGTACCAGTTGCTTCCCTGAAAATTTTCTCTAATCCATGATAACGGACTTTTTTTATTTTGGCTTTACTAGGACAGATAGCAATTATTTGTGAGTAAAAACCATTTGTGAGTAATAACCGACTAATTGGTTATTTTTCTCTTCAAATTAACCTTTGATATCCCATTTAAAACATGGTCAAGCATGGACATTTCGGCAAATTTACAATTTTCCTTTGCAATACAAATGATATCCCAAGGTTTTGAGAAATAAAAACCTATAACTTTTTTAATAAATTTTGAATCATGATTCCAGTTTTATTTTATTGATGTCAGACCTAGCCACACAAAATTTTTTAGTTTTTAATTATAATTTCTTTTAATGATGAAAATTAAGACAGTTAAAAGTTATATTACATATCTGAAATTACTCTAACAGGATAAAAAAGATTAATTAAGGGTGAAGGAACTTTCCAATGTGGCCGCACATGCTATGTTTGGGCTTTTTAAATTTAATAATACTATAAGAACTGTACCTGTCTAAATGAGATATGGTGACTATTTCTCCACCAACATAATAGTTTAATCGATTCAAACTGTTAGTATAAATAAAGCAATCTCCAATCCAAATACCAGTTCTAACACATTCTGGATTTTCACTAAGAACTTCAAAAGCTTCTTCAATACCATCATCTGATATATGTTGTTTCATTTCACGTGCATTAGCAACAATTTCTTTTCGGTATCTGAGAATGAAATAACTATCATCTGTAATTAGGGCGACTAGTTCTCCATTGTCCGACCAATACACACTCCGCGGTTGAGTTTCAATTCTTCTTACAAGTTCTAATGTTTCCCAATCGTAAAAAATCAATCCTGATGGAGATTTTACACCCAACATATATCCACCATATATACTTTCAACGCCGAAATCTGGTCTTAGCGATTGTTTTTCTTTAAAATTTTTAAAAATTTTAAGAGTTGAAGAGCTTTCACGAATTGCATATTCCGAAGAATCGGATGCCCATACAAATTCTTGAGCAGATCCAAATGACTTATTTCGAAGTGCCATGGCAGTATATACTATGTATTCTCCATCTCCACAAACAACAACAAACCTATTGATACATTAATAAACAATATAGAAATCAACAATTCTGTAACGTTAACATTATCTAAACAAAAAAAACTGTAAATTATATCATTATTGAAATTAGTCCTTGAACAATCTTGTAATAAACATATTTATTATGATATTATTATTATTTAATTTATTTATATTTCAAACAAAGTGATTTTACAATTATACTAATTATACTTCTACTAATATTGTTTGTTTATTTAAAAACATACATATTAGAGATCGATAGGTTCCGTTATTCAAATAATCCTCATAAGTGAAATAAATAGCTTAGTCAATATTTTTCTAAATCAATGATATATAGTTATATAAAGCCATAGATATTGTTGAAAGAAATACAAGGTTATAACTAGGGATGTGAAAAAAGGGGAATTTCAGACAATTACTTTTAGAGGGGGAGAATGTAGATGTCGTTATTTTGCTGTTATATATAAGAACAGCTTATTATTAATAAATTAGATGTATTAAAAGTTTGTTATTAAAAGAACCATAAATCCGTGGTTACTGATGCCAGAACATGAGACCTGAGTCATTTTTCTATGGACTTGGACCTCGCTATAAAAAGTTGAATTTGGTTCTAACATTGGGTACAAAAATTATTTAATACATATTCAACACAAATAGAGTACAAACCTTAATATGCCTTTGTTGGCACTGCACTTCAAAATTACAATAATTGTTATGATTTTATAATTAAAGGACTATTGTCGCTTGAAATGTTGCTAAACCCAGCTCTACGAATTAATTTGTATGAAATTTAATGAATAAGTAATATTTTTAAATGAAATATATAATAAATTACACATTAAAGAAATAAATATATGAAATATTTTATTTTACCATAACCTAAGGTAGTGTCTACAATTTTTATTCATCCTATTCAACAATTTAATCATTAAAAACTTTTATAAAAACTTCAAAGGATCAAAAGTAACATATTTTGATACCACTCAAATTTTTCCATCAAAAAAAATAAAATAGAGGAATATTTCATGATGATTATTTTAATTATATATACAGTTATATCAGAAAAACTGAACATTGAATGGGAAAGAAAATGTGATTCCAAATTAAGTTATCAAAAAAACACCCCAAAAAAATAAATAAAAATTGATAATACGATGAAAATGTATACGTTGAAATGGTTAGTATGACAATTTTAAATATTTCAGACATAATTTGAAAACGAAAAAAGATATATTTGTCTGGGAACCAACTACATTGAAATCGATTTAATAACTACAATAACGAGTAATGAACCGATCACATGTATTTACAGGGTAGGGCAGCAAAACGTGGACTTAATTAATGTTTATTCACTCATTAAAAAGAAAAGGTTTAGTAATTATTTTTTAATATTCTGTTTCCGCCGTCCTTTTTGTATAAGAAAACTATATTAATCATTTAGTCATTTCATCATCATGAGTAGTGAGCAACAAGCAAAAAGGCAGCGCATCTCAGATCTCCTAGATGCTGGAGTTGATGTAACGAAGATTACAGACATTGTTAAGTGCTCTAGGAACCTGATTTTTAAGTTGTCCAAGATGAAAATAAATGGAGAAGACCTCTCCAGGAGGTCAGGAAGTGGAGGACATAATTTAAAGAGGGATACGAAGTTCTTGTTAAGTTTGGAGAAGAATACTAAGTCGATGAATCGCCTCGCCAACGTCTTTTCTGTGGCTCCTAAAACCATCAGGATGGCTATAAAGCACAACTTGGAATTAGTTTCTTTCATAAGGATCCCACACCACCTTCTGACAGAGGGCATGAAAGACAGGAGGTTGCAAGAAAATCCTCAAATGGATATTTTCTCAGACAAGATTTTCACAGTTGATCCGTTCCACAACCACCGGAACGACTGTTGGCTTGCGAAAACAAAAGAAGAGGTTCAAGGTGTTTACCACAACAAATACCCGGCCCAAAAAATGGACCTCGGCGTTGTGGTTTCAGATGAAAAGAAGCTGTCTCCGTTCTTTACAAGGCTGGACAGAAAATCTGCCAGGAGGCCTACTCTAAGGTACACCATCTTCCCATAGCTGAAGACCAACTACCCGGAGGATGATTACGTGTGGACGCAGGACGCTGCCTCCTCTCACACGTCCGCCAAGTGCCATAAGTTCTGCGCAGATAACATGACTCGATTCAGGTGCAAAGAGATATGGCCCCGTCCTCACCAGATTTGAAATCACTGGACTTTTCTATATGGCGCACTTTGGAGAGGAAAAAAAACAGGACCTTACACCCAAATGTGGACTCACTCAAGTCTTCCATAGTGGCTGCATGGGACATCTTGTCAGAGGAGTTTGTCATCGACTCCTGCATGGCCTTCAGGCGACGTGTAAAGGCTGTGATTGATAATGAAGGTGGCCATATTGAGTGGAAAAAGTTTTACAAAACCTTGTTTTATTAAAATTATTTTTTTTAGCCTATTATTGGAAATATAGAATTATTGATGTATTTCTAAATCCATCTCTCGAGTCCACGTATTGCTGCCCTACCCTGCATAAAAATAGAAACCTTAAAAAACAAATAAATTAAAAAGTATTACATAAAAATGGAATAATAAATTTCATGAAGATATATACACGAGATGAGATAAACTTAAATTTTAACTATATACATATGAAAGTACATCCCCCCCATCATGCAAAAACCTCTCATAGAATCACGACTGACGAATAAAGCATTTTTATAGGTGCAAAAATTTATCAAGTCAATGCTTATCTCAGCAACAATATTCTAGACTGGATGTATTCTTCTTAATTATCTACTTTTGAATGGTTGAAGTGGAATAATTTTTCAAATTTTGGTTACACTAGTAAGTAGAATCATTCACTCTTCTGAGGCTTGTATTAATTAAAAAATTTGATGAATAAATAACTCAATCAATATAGTGTAGCTATTAAATTTTTCATCACCTTTGAAATTGTTTACATGACATTAAGACTGTTTTTATCCAAGTTTCCTAACGTATATTAATAGGTTCAGATGTTATGGAAATTAATCAGGCAAAACCGACCAAATTCCCATCCAGAGGACCAATCAATACTACAATCGATCCTTGATCTCTTAAGTCTCGTCCATTTTCATAAATCTACACTTATGTGTCAATTTCCTGTTTTATTTTGGAACTTACGACTCAACTTACGAGTTCCAATGATTGGGTTACGGGGAAACAAGAAGATGCAGATTTTAATTTATCTATAATTTTTAAGAAATTATGATGACATCCAACTGAAAGTGGGATATTAGATGAAACAAGCAATTTAACTAGGTCAGACGTAAAATCATATGTACTTGAATCGTTATTGATACTATGTTTATTGAATAGGGCCGTATTTCTCTTGCGACAACGGTGGTTTAGATCTCTCATGATCTGAAATATCTTCATTAGGGAAGTTGAGAAATGGCATATCCGATACATTATCGCACTTGTATCATTGACCAAACGTTACTACTTCCATTGACGGCGATCCAGGATCTTGGATTAAATCCTCAGGCATTTTTAAAATTAATTTAAAATGACCCTTATTCTTTTTTAATTGAAAACAAATGAGTACGACGAGAAAAAAAGAAGGAAACAACTGGAAAAAAAAATGTTTTCACGTTGCCAAAAATTGTCCATTGCGGGCAAGCTGTATAGGCCAAAATAGTATAATTGAAGGGGGAACAGTCTGGTGAGGAGGTTGGTCAAACCGACGACGGCCATACGGTCTTTAAATTGGCGGCACATCACTCGGTGTTCAACCTACTACCTGATCCCAATTTTCCTGCGTCTACAGCTCTCAGAAGACCTATCAAGGCTCTGACTTGAAGCCACCATGCTTTTATTCTTGTAAACAAGACCCTAGGAGTACCCTACGACCTTCAAGATCTCCTCCATACTCACTTAGGCGTGGGGTAAATCATTCACTGTTTGCCTTTTCGCCTCCATGCTGAAATGATTTTTGAAAGTTTTTTTTGTTTGTTTATTCACTGGAATAATTTTTACTTTTAATAATGTAATCTAGTATTTCACAATATTCACCCTAAAGTAATCCAGACTGACTTCAGAGACCACAATTTTACCTCGCACACCGTACATGCTAATAGAGCATAAATGACATTATACGAAGGCTGCTATGTATATATCTGGCCTAGGCTACAATAAGTGTTGCCAACTGCAATCTAACATTTCTATTGGTAAGTTTGTAGCATAATGTACTCAGAATGTTTTGACGTAAGACCATCATTTGTGTTGTTTACAGTGACTTGAAAAAATTAATTTGGCACAAAAATGGAATTAACTCGTGAACATTTTCGTTCGATCATTTTTCACAACTTTCGACGTGGATTATCACGACAGGAGTGCATTAATGAGCTTAAATCTTTGTATGGCGATGAAGCACCTTCCTATAGCACTGTGAAAAACTGGTTTAATGAATTCAATCGTAGACGACGCTCGCTCAAAGACGAATTCCGTGAAGGCCGTCCAAAAACGGCCGTTGTGCTAGAGAACATTGATGCCGTGCGTGAAGCGATAATGCAAGATCGTCATGTGACATACTGCGAGATAGAAGCATCCTTGGGCATTTCTTTCACAAATATACATTCGATATTGCATGAACACCTGGTCGTAAAAAAGGTTTGTTTTCGTTGGATCCCGCACAATTTGACAATTGCTCAAAAGAAGGCATGTGTCGATTGGTGCAAAGAAATGTTGAAAAAATACCCTCAAAGTGCTCCAAAAGACATCTATAAGATAATCACAGGTGACGAATCATGGATCTATGCGTATGAGCCCGAAATAAAACAACAATCGACCGTATGTGTCTTCGAAGACGAGCCTAATTCAACGAAAGTTGTTCGTGGAAGAAGCACTTCGAAGCAAATGGTCGCCTGTTTCTTCGGCAAAATTGGTCATGTGGCGAAAGTTCCACTTGAGAACGTAGGACGGCCAATTCTGAGTGGTACACCACAATTTGTTTGCCTGAAGTCTTCGGAGAAATTCGAAAAACGAACAAGAGAAGACGAATCATTGTTCACCATGACAATACGAGCTCTCACACATCGGCTCATACCAGCGTCTTTTTGACCAGCTAAAACGTCGAATTGATGGGTCATCCGCCGTATAGCCCTGACTTGGGACCCAAGGACTTTTTTTTATTCCCGCACAAAAAATGTGTTTTGGAGGTGTCTCAATCGGAGTAGAAAAAGAGCTTTGACAATTGATTTGAGCGCATGCAAAAGTGTATAAATCATGCTGGAAAATACTTTGAAAACAATAAAACCATTTTTGATGATAAATATTCGCATTTTCATTATTAGCCATAAATATATATAGCAGCCTACGTATCTACATACAAGAAGTGGCATTAGATTGTACCCTACTGGTATTACTTCATTTAGTCCCATCAAAATTATAAAAGTGCCTTTGAATCGACAAATAATAACACTTTCATATTCTTAAACAAATACTTATACTAAACATAAATATCTAACTTAATTATATTGTGGAGAAATGATGGCATATTAACTTATGAAATGAGCCGTCTTTCGTAAATTACTGGATTATCCTCCTTTAATCAGACTTTTGTTGGGATTGTTAATGTAATTATGTCGAATGATGGTGCGAGTGCAAACCAATCACTTCTAATGATTCATGATAAAGTTTGCTTTGGGCTTTAGTAAACCTTTTTTCAAGCTCTTCTGTCATCGCTTCCTTAAAATGACATTTGGATTTTCATTTCCTATTTTCAGATTGGAGAATTTTAATAGCAGATAATAACTTGACAGTAATTTCGTTGAAGAGCATTTTCATTGCAAGCAATAACATTGGAAAGCAATTTCGACTCCGACAATAGCGTTACAAGTAATTTCATAGCGAGCAATTTATGATATAGTAACTATATCAAGCTATGTTAGTAGGGAGAAAAGGGGAACAGAGGGGCCAAGGAATATCCTGAGGCCCCTTAAATCCAGCCTTGAGAGGCCTAGCGATCCTAAAAATTCACCATATGCTCCTTATAAGCTCAAGGACCCCTCAGAAATTACAAAACATGACCCAGATCCATGGGCTCCGCCAGATAACTGGAAAGCCGTGGAATGGACAAAATTCATCGCTAATACTTCTTATAAGCTCAAAAAACCCTCAAATATAACCAAATATACTCCGGTTCCTCAGATTCCACCAGATTGCTGATAACTTCTGGGATAGTCAAAATCCACTCAAAATAGTAATTGCCTTCAGTCCTCATATAATTCCAACATCATCCTATTTCCTATGAAAAGCTCTTTCCCTGTTCCCGTGCATTTCAAGTTATAAAACAAGTTTTGTTTTTATAGTATTATTAATATCTCATCCTGAGTCATAAAACTATATTAGTTATTGATCCCAGAAGCAGGAGCAATTATGATAAGTTAAGAAATTTTGTAATAGGAGATAGGTTGGCAAAAACATTTAAGAATACCATTAGTTCCTTCAATAGATCCCGAATAACTTTATAGAAGTTAAACCGGCTCTTCATCTGAAAAAGGTTCCTCACTCCGGGACTAAATTATTTAATGTCAATATAAATGATGGGAACAAGACATCTGCCCCCCCTCCCCGAACCATTTACCCTCCATCCCTTTTTACCATCATTGTTGAGTAGTATAGCTAGCGGTGAATTTTGACCATCCTACGACCTCCCATCAATCCTGTAGTATATTTAGTGATACCTGAGGGGAACATTAGAGTTTATACAAAGCTATCTGGCGGAATCCAAGGGCCTGGAGTATGTTCGGTGATATCCAAGGGGTCCTTAAGCTTATACGAAGCATTGGCATTGAATTTTTAGGAACTCCAAGCCTCACAACAACCCGGCAAAACCTCAGGGCCGGGTTTAAATGTATTTCTGATGGAGCTTCAGACTACATCTTTGCTTCTCTCTTATCTTTCTTCCCCAACTAGCAAACCTCGCTTGATATAGCTGCATGCAATCTCATAAATTACTCTGCAATACTATTGCTCGCGATGAAAATGCTCCGTTTTTACCAACAACTATCACTTTTTACTTCTATTAATTTGCTTATACCTTTTTAGTAAAAGTACAAATATTTTGAAGGTTACCAATAAACACCTTCTTATAAAATTGGCGTTGATCAGGTTTTCAATAATTGATACATCTCATGACAAGAACTGTGATTTGGAGACATCAAAGACAAAAATAGCCCTACAGCTATTTCTAGGCCCAATAATCAGCCTTACGGCTATTTTTGCATCACTCCTTTTATCCATTCCATTAATAAACTATTTGACAGAGTAGAAGTGCCTTGCATAGTAATCAACCATCAACTGCTTCTAGCCAAAGTCCCTAAGTACCGCACATATCCTTTAGGGTTGAATTTGACTTGAAGCAACCTTCTTTTCCTTACACCTGAATTCAAGAAAATTTTCTTAACTTCAGAGATAAGAGTGTTGGTTTTTGGAAATAGTTCAGGACATAGTGTTGCTATCCTATTCATTCCATGAGTCAGACAAGTGACATGTATTATCTTAGTATAACGTTTTTTAACGTAGTATCACGTTGTTACAAGTATACATAGTCAAAAGATCTCCAACCATCATAAATTTTTTTTTATGTTATTAAGAAAATAACAAGATGTGTAAATCGCTGGAGACTTCTCTTTCTGGCTGAGAGAATAATGTTAAATATTGTTTGCCAGTAAGCATTAGGTAAATGCAAATGTTAAGGAAACAATTTCCGTAGTTTTTATTGGTAATAGCAGTTCTGTAAGTATTAATTTTTATATTTTTGGTTTAACTCAATTTCATTCATAAATCATAACATCACCCAACAGTTATTTAGTTAGTAAAACTATAAAAAGACATATGTTTGTTTATTCAGAAACCTTGATTATAAATAAATGGGTAAAAATACTAATAAAGACATGTCAGCAAAAATTATAATAAAAATAATGGTTTTTCAATTAAATATCTAGCAGGGTATGAATAACTTTAGGGATGATATTTTTTATTCAAATTATATTAAAAGTATTATTATTTTTTTTTAAATAAAACAAAACATTATTTTAAAATAATTTGGAATGTATTTGCGTCATTTCCAATGCAGAAAATACATTTTGATTAAAGATTACGTTGAAAAATATGAGAAACGTGTATGCATGAGTAGCGAATGAACATAAAAATGGTACAACTTTTTATGTAAAGATTGATTTTTTCCAACAGAATGCCGTGTAACTTTTTAGTAGATCAGCATAACAGTATTTGGAATTACAATGTAGGTAGATAATAATAAAAAGATATTGATATCCATACTATTTAAGAAAGTAAGGCCTCATAACACTTCTTGACAAAGTTAGATATCATAACCTCCTACAATCTAGTGAGGGGTAGTGCGGAACCTATTTTCAGAACACAGCTAGATAAAATGATCGCTAGAAGACATTTCAAAACAACGAGTCAATATCCTTCATAACTAGTAGGGTAGTGATACTCAACCGAGAAAGTAATCCTAGGTGAACACAAAGTAATTCATAGAATTATTTTTGGTCAATAAAATAATATTGGTTTTGAGAGATCTTTATTCATTGAGCTTATTATCATTGACAAAAATGAAAGAACAGATATCCCCCAAGCTAGCTTGGTCACGATTCTGAGTGGGATCCCATTTATTTTTTATGTCTAATTAATTTCAAAATACCTACAAAACTCACTGATTGGCTGTTTAGACAGTACACGGTGGCATGAAATGTAAAGGCTTTCATAAGTAAACCGAAGAACTTCAGGGATATTTATGTAGCATATAAATTGGAAGGATATCTTTGATATCACAATTTTGATCAAGTTTTTTATCCTCACTCATCTTGCTTGAGTGTACCTCAGAATACAGTCCATCATATCCAAGTAGATTCGGAACCCCTTTAAAGTGTTGAAAAGGGTTTTCGCTCTAATGTAAATTGTTTATCCAATCAAATAGAAGTTAAAAACAGTTTTAAGCCTTGAATCCTCTTAAAATTATAAGCTCTTAAACAGATGTCAATAAAACAGTATTGCAACCCCATTTAAGGCTTTTCAACGTTGTTGTGGCAAACATGGCACGTAATTATGTATATTTAAAAATTTCCACCCTTTAAAATTTAATTATTTCGTTAAGCACAACTAGTATCATTTTAAAGAAGACATTGTAGTACATTTCAACACTGGCACTAAAACTTAAAATATTAATGCTCCGTAAGAACGAAAGATCAAATTTTTCGTAAAATTAATAGATATTGAAATTATAGCCACAAGCGTAGAGAAAATGAATATAATTTCACACAAAAAAAAGTGGCCAGACACTGACTGTTTAAAGAAAATAATGTCAACTTTTCACGAGGAGCACATATTTTAGCGTTAAAACTGGGCACATTTTTTTCCAATAAATATATGTTTGCATAAAAAAATAAAATAAAACATCAATTTAACGTAATATTGACGTGTATTGATTTGAGCTGAATGAGCACATCGGGCGAAAGTTTCCCAATAATTCCAATTTGATTTGGTTATATAGACAAAAATTACTATACAATTTATCTATGTTTTATCTCCAATTTGAGTTTATTATAGTAGCAATACTAGTTCTTATGTCAAAAATATATGAAATTTTAATAAGAATCACTTGATACTTTATGTATAAATTCAGTTGATATTCCCAAATTAACACTAATTTTTTTGTTATTTAAGTTAATTCTTGCACTTTCTATAAGAACACATGCTATGAATTAAATTGACTGCAGAAGGTAATAAAATTATTATTTAAATTATAAAAATTTTTATGATAACCTGAAATTTTTAGGAAACTGAAATAAAATACATTTTTTAATAAAATAAGAATTATATTATTATTTAAAAAAGTATTTGTTTCGCTAGATTTGTATTATATACTTTATGCTAAGCATAGGCTAGGCCTAATCTGAACGAAATATAAAACAATTTAATATAAAAATAAATAAATTAACAAACCGTCCATTCGAGTTATGAGTAATTGTTTGTGGGTATATTTCACATGAACCCATGTCCTTCACACAGATGGGCAGTCTCTCTCCGTCTTTAAAGTCAACATCACCAAGAGTCTTCAAATTACCTTGTTGAAGTTCTGAATGTTTTGCCCAAACAATCTTGCCAGTGGAGTCCATGGACATCGCTGGTTCTTCTCGGCCAAGCTTGACAAGAATAGAACCTTCATCATAGCCAATGGAAACATTGTTGGAACCTTTTAAGGAACTGAGACTCCAAACGCGCTCGAGGCCATAATTAAGAGTATTTTCGAGGCGATATGTACTTGCATGCCAGACCCGTACAGTCCCATCCTCAGACCCAGTAAGAATAATAGGAAGCTCCGGATGAAAGCATACTTTGAGAAAGGAATTGGTACTTGTATTGTGAGTGCTAAGGAGTCTCTGACTTACCAGACGCTATATTCTGAGCATGTCCTTCCAGAGTTTGGACGCAATTCTTATTTTGGTAGTCCCATATTTTAACTAATCTATCGTCCGCCCCTGAGATGAGATAGGGTTTATCCCCGCCTTGGTAGTAGTCGATGCAGTTGACCCCTTTCTCATGTCCCTCCAGAGTGAAATTGGGTGCGGGTGCGGCGAGGTGCCATACTTTGATGGTCCTGTCCAAGGAAGCGGATGCGAAGGTGTTGTTGTCCTTGGGGTTGAAGAGGACCTCCATGATGTAGTGGGTGTGGCCCTCAAAGACCTGCTGGCAGGACCAGCTCTTGTCCCAGTTCCAGAGCTTCACGAGCATGTCGTCCGAGGAGGAGAGGAGAAGGGGCTGGGCGGGGTGGACGGCGAGGGAGCGGAGGTAGTCAGAGTGCGCCTCGAAGCAAGACACACGCTCCAGGGTGTTGTAGTTGAACACAGAGATCTTCATGTCGTCAGACCCCGTCACGACCCAGTTCTTACGAAACACGAACTTCGCGGCACGCACGGGAAGGTCGCACACCTCCAGGGACTTCACCAACTGCTGGCACTCATAGTTCCAGATGTGCACGTTCCCATTGTAGAGGGAGGCCAGCATCCAAGGCTCCAGGGGGTGCAGATCCGTGCATTTCACACGGTCGGAACGAGCCGTCAGCCGCCGCTTCATCTCCAGGCGCAAAGGCATTCTCAATCTACACTTGACTTCACCACACGTCAACACACTTTGAAACACTTGGAGACACTTCCTTCCAAGGACGTCATCCCTTCACAACACGTCACAACCCAGGGCCACGTCACCCAACTCATGCCACCTGGACTCCGAACTTACATATGGACGAGCATTCAGTCTATATTCAACTAATTTAAAGAGGAATAAATAAAAAACACTCATATTTTCTGTCTACTTCCTACTGCTACGTGGACTAGACATGGAATACAATTAGTAGATCATTAAAAAATAGGCCCTGTCATTATGTAAAAAAAGATAAAATTAACATGATGCCCTTGGAAATTCAATGAATATTTGGGAGGGCTCATTCCATGTCAATTAATATAACAGATGAAACTTTATCTTACAGATTTGGTTCATTTTTGCACCATTTGTTTAAACATTTAAATATAGAGTCAATGCAAAATTTTAAGTCAATAACTTCATTAACAACAGAGATAAGAGTGTTTAAAGGTTGAAATTCGAGTCAGGGATCAGAGTAAAATCAACTTCTTACAATGTACTCCCACTTCAAATCTTTATTTTTAAAGGTAGAATCTTAAAATTTGAAATTTTTGAATATTATAAATTAAAGAATCTGTATAGGATAAAAAAATATATCATACTCTTGAATCTTGTAAACGATTTTGATCATTATTCTCATAATATACATGTTTAGAAAATGCGTGATGTCACTTCATAAATTAAAAATTTAGCAATATCAACCTTTATTTCATTAAACATATTATACATCATTGAAAATAACTCACTTTCTATCAAAAACTGTAAGTATGTAATGTCAATAAGTAGGAATGTAAATAATATGCAAATGGGGTGTGTAAAATAAAAAGAAAGAGAAAATCAACCTGGTAACTTTGACATTTTGATGAATGTTGAGAGGGAAGTAGCTTGAGCTGTCATGACGTTTTACTGTGCTACAAGCTGCTATTCTCCTTTATATATACGAATGAATAATAACACTATGTATACCATAGACGAGAGGCAGAAAATTAACTGAAATTAATGTCAGGAAATTATATATTTTTAACTAATAATTATACGAGGACTTGAGCCCTTTTTTTATATTTTATTTGCTTTATTGACCTTAATGCATGTATTCCTTCATGTGAGATCTTTACTATCAGGTAGATGTTCTCCCCTCAGTAATAAAGGAAAAATGATTACAGCTTTGGAAAACAAAAAATACTGTTCGAAGAGCCAACTCCACAAAATCTCGCACGCGGCGTTTTACATATTATTTACATTCCTAGTCATTAACTTGCTGATCCCAAATCACTTCATTCTTTTTTGTTCTTCGACGCCATCATCCTTCCGTTGAGAATCTCGCTATGTTTTCCTCAAAAGATCCTCATTTGTGAAAAGTATACCTGATATCCAAACTACTGAGCATCCAGATATAACATTTCGTATTGTGGACTTCGTAGCCCTTGCACATCTTGTAAGACTTTTACAAAGGTTTACAAAGATCTCAGTGCCGTGGACAATGGAGAAAAAACAACAACTTTTTCTAGTGAAATAGCTTGTAAAGTGACTTAAAAAAGGGCTCCAGTGCTTCAAAAGTAGTTGAGCCGGAGGATGGAATCATCATCTACAGAGAAACTTCCCCATGAGGCTGACAAATGCCTGTTTTTAGACACCGTTGGGAGTATCAGAGGCGACTTTCTTAAAAAATTGAGGATAACGAACAGGTTTTGAGTGAAGAAAAGAAGACAAGCCTGTCAAAAAAAGATAAACATATTAGTGTTGCGAAGGTAGATAAAAGTTCTTACTCAAATAAGGCAAAGTAATCCAGACAAGAGAGAAAGATGATCAGAGCGGATCCGGTGTGGGATAAGATTTTCCTAGACTGGAAGGACATGAAAAATAAAAGTCTAAAGAGATTTTTCCCTAATGTCTCTCCCTATAGAACATTTTTCGAACTTTTAAATCTATCTGGGGATGAAATCATCAGGATCAATGACTGCAAAAGCAGGTTACATCATAGTTACCTCCAAAAAGCCCATAAATATTATCTTGAAGTTCGAAGACGTGAAAGGGAGGTTGGAGGTAGAAACGGGTGTTTTTTTTTTTCAAATTAGAGGTTTGGAGAACATTACATTGGTACAAGCCCACATTGAGGTCACCATAAAAACGGTTCAGAGACAAATTTATCGACTCTAAAAGACATGTCCAATATGGGGAAATAATAGGAGGCTTTGAAGATGTTTCTCATTCTTGGACCCTGGAGAGTGAGGACGACATCTTATTTTCAAAGATTCTCTACAATATTATGTCAGGGAAGATTCACTTCAAAATCAAACACAAAAAAAGGCTACCTATGACTATCTAAGTTGGAGGCCGAAAAGTCGAACTTTCGTCAATATTACAGGAGGTCCAATGTTACAACTGTTTTAAATTCAAGCTAACAGAAGGGAAATGCCTGACTCTTTACAAAATATAATATTCCGAATTTGAATTTTTTTAAAAAGATGAACTGGGCCTTCCCCAACGTATTGGTGGTGTAGAGGAAACATCGGCTACGGAAGAAGTTTCGCGCCGGGAGGAAATGGAGGAGGAGATGATAGGTGCAAATACTCTCAACGGAAAAAGTAGTTCCGTTGCGGAAAATGAAATCAGCAATTAGAAGTTCAAAGAAAATCAAAGCTCTACTAAAATAGATGACTCCATATCTACACTTTCCTTAACAAAAAAACAACAACATTACGAGATGACTGGAAGAAGGTCATGGAAAAGAAACTAGACAAGGAGTGAAATCCCGATTCGCTTCCTTGAGTGGGTCCCTCTCCTTCTAGAGAAGACTGAACAACAACAACGAGGAAGAAACCCCAGGTTCCATCAAGGCCTCCTAATGTTAAGGTTTTATCAGAAAATAAAAAGGTTAAGAGAGTCTATACTAGCCTAGTACAAGACGGTACAAAAAGGATAAAAGGAGTCGATTCCTTAGAGCTTGGAACACCGTCGTCCTCGAAAGATGAACTACTACTGAAGAACTGAACCCCGATTTTTACTTAAACGACGAGCCCGATGTTGTCCATTTTATCCAACAATGTAAATTCTATTGCCTCTCCTTGGAAAGCATAAGTGAGCATAGAAAGTATTCTCTTACCTGAAGTCAATTGGATTTCTAGACGTTGTAGCCTTTCTGGATTCTCGAATAAAAGCTGATTAAAAAAATTGCTCACTTAGTACCTCCCTCACACATTCTATATATCTCTGCTGCACAGTCGCTCTCCACTCATCCCAAGGGGTGTTATATTAATGATTACAAAAAATTAGAACCAACTCTTCTCAAAGCTGATATACTTGGTAATTTTATTTCAGCAACGCTGAGTTTTGAGGGTGAAATGGTCCAAATCCACGCAATATACGGTCCGAATCGGGATGTAGATAGTTTCTTTTCAAAAATAGTGACAGATTGTTGTATTGAAAACACCATCATCATGGGGGATCTAAACGTGACGAGGAAACCTGGAAGAGACTCAGTTAATTATGACGGTTCAGGAAATTTTAAAAACAGAGCTGACCTTGAAAAGGTTATGGCCAAATTTTATCTCCTGGACGATGTTCTTTTTCTAGACGTTGATAGCCCCTCCATGACGTATTTTAAAAGAGTCCTACAGGTGAAGAAAAAAAAGGAAGGTTAGATTACGTTCTTCCTTCAACTAATCTTCAAAAACATTTTACGGAGTTTACCGTTTTACCGAATTACATTTCCGATATCTCCCCTATTCTAGTGCATTTCAAAAAGTCATCTCCAATCTGGGGATCTTACAGGAAACTCAACTTCTCCTTACTTGAAGACGAGGATACCTGTAGAGAAATAGGAGAAATAATTAGTTACAGCAAATGGTTTTGGGAAAAAATATATTCTCTTCATGCTCGACACTTGAGAGAATTGAAGTAATGGCCAGGCAGTCCCTAAATGAAAAAGTAAAAAAGCCGCCCATCAGACACGGTCCTTATTAAATCGACTCAAAGTTCTGAAGGCAACAGGGCGGATGTAAATGTAGAGCTTGATAGCATTCTTAATACCTAGTGTTTTAGCAGAGCTCTTAGGGCGAAATCTGAGCTCATTCAAAAGAACATAAGAAGTGCCCTCCCCGTCCAGGTCTTGGAGAAGAATATACAGAGCCAGAGGAAAATTAGTTCCTTAAGAACTAAGAGTGATAGTGTCATAAACTCTCCAGAGGAAATAGGTAATGAAATAGTATCTTTCTATTCAACCTATACAGATGCAGTGATTGTAAGAGAGTAGACACTTGTTCTTTATGCCGGAAGTGGCGTAAGGACAAAGAATCAATTTTGTATGAGGATATTAGTGATGGGGATACTCGTGGGCGCATTAGAGAAAACTTTAGTGAGCTGGAGTCGCCGATTACAAAAGGGGAAATTATTCATTACATTGAAAGCTACAAAAAGAAATTTAAATCACAAGGGACGTCCATCTTTTTCATAGCCCCAGAGATTTATTTAGTTGTAGTTGGCTAAAATCATCTGTTCAGCTGTTGAAGAACTAGTAAGAATCAACTACATCCGCCATCATGCTTAGCCTGAATCATACTAATAGTAACAACATAGTCATAAACACCAGGTGTTTTTTATTCTTGATTGTGTCCGGTATTTTTTTCCTATAATTAAGTTGCAATTATTAGAGTCATTATTTAGTTAATCAAAATATATTATTAATAGAAACGAAAGAGAATTATTTCAAGAATATGATAGCAGTTCTAACTCATTTTTAAAATATTCCTGATAAACTTGGTTTCTTGTTGACTTGACACATATGTATCAATATGCAATAAATAATATATGCATAGCTGTACATAAATGGATGTTTTTTGCCACACTCATCTCTCCCTATCTGAGTCTAAACAAACGAAAATTTTAGATTTTTCTTAGTGATCTTATTACAAATTATTTTTTATTTTATTATATATATGTATTATACAATTATAATTAAAGGAAATTTTATTGCAATTTTGTATATATTTTATATAAAAATTTATAAATGACTGTATTTATATTATTTGATACAGTGTATTTTGTACATAGTTCAAGCATTCTTTTATGCTTTATTTCTCATAACATTATTAAACAGAGAAAACCTGGTTTAAGCGGCTACCTGTGGTCACTCTTTGAGTTTCCCTTGCTTGGTCACTTAATACAGGTCTGACTGTATATATTAAGGAGACTAGAAATATTGTAGATGACAATATGCATAAAATCATCAAATTCACTTCAGCATCTTATTCATATTATAATTGATGAATAAATGTTTATTTTTACAAACAGTGGAAAGCAAAGTGCGACTACCTTCTTTTTGTGTATTTGCAACCTCAATTTAAAAAAGAAAAGAAAAAATTTGACAAAAACACATCATAGCTATATATAATTTTGTCATGATCTTAGACAAGCCAAAAAGTATAAATACCCTTATGAGAGAGGATGAAAGGAAATATACTCAAACTTCTAAGCTATTAAGTCCTAAACTAACAACTATTACGAGGAGTTAGACTTGAGCCCCATCTTATTGATTTTGATCTTGTATGGTTAACTAAATTATTTTTATTCCTTTGGACTACATGATTTAAGAATGTGTGGTGTATGGAGGGAGCAGTGTGGTTAGATATTTTTTAAGAAAAATCCCCATGATATCAATGATATTTTCCAGTTTTCTTAACAAATATATATAAAAATCAACTATTTTCTAGAGAAAATCACCAAACTGACAAAATAAAATAGTAATACACAATTTTTCGATATTAACTTAGTATTTCAATCTTAATACAGCACAAACAAGCAAAACTTGTAAAATATGAAATATTCATATTAACTGTATATTTATATATTTTGTTGTCGAAGTGAAGAAGCTCACTTGGTGGAATGAATATATCGACTTTTTGCCTCAGATTCTGAGAAAAACTTGAAATGCAACTTGAAAATACATAAGTAACCTCTTTTACTTCTTTCTAGAATGTTACTGTCTTAACTTATTTACAATTAACTTGCTTTATGTAGCGCATCTTGTCTTCCAACAGGGACAAAGAAGGGTGCAGGATAAAGATCCGAAGAAAACGTTTTTGCCAGGACATCAGATATGGTGAATTTGTACGGTTTGGCCATGAGCATGATAGTATCATACAAACCCCTTTTGTAAGTCCTTAAAAAGGTATATTAAAAGCCCTTTAGCCCTTTTTTATTTACTGTTTTGACTCCATTCACTATTTGAGATTTCTATAAATATGACATGAATGTTTAGAGCTGTAAATCTTTAGCATTTTTTCGCGTGCGATGTTGTTATTGTTTAACAATCTGTACAGAATTTTTCATTTTCCAAATGTTATCATTATTCCTTAATTATTGAGGGGAAAGCATGTAGCATTGACCACGAGTCATGGAGTAATGGACCATGCTATCTACAAATAATACTAAAATGCGTCATCGACTGAACATATAATCCTTTATATAATATAATCTTCTGATTGGCATGAATTTGGGTTTATTTCCTCCCAAAGACAGTCGATGGCATTCCTTGTAAAAGGGTAAGAAAATAGCTCATGACAGCTGACACTACTTTTCCCTCAAATATTCATCAAATTGTCAGGGTTACAAGGTCAATTTTCTTTTTCTATTCTTTTTTTTTACATATCGGCAGAGCTTAGGCTTGGACGTCTCTATGCTTGGCTCTGGAATGCACTTAGGGGGAGAAGAAACACCCACCGGCATACTTGTTTTTAGAAAAAAAGGTGGAGTGCTGTGTCCCCGGGTGCCGAAAGGGCTATCATGATACCCCCAAGAATCCTGATATAAACTTCCACAGATTCCCAGGCTTCAATGTGCCCTCCCAATCAAGAGCTTCAATCAAAGTCGGAGAGGGCCCTTCCAAGATAAAAAGTTAAAAAAAAAACGATAGACCATCTAGACAACAACAAAGAATTCAAGAATATTCATCCTGCTTTTTATATAACATGACTTCATCACCAAGTGAATCGATAAGGAACATGGCAGTAGTCGCCAACTCTATTCACAAAAACTTACAGATAATCTTTTCTCACTTCCACAGCTGCCAAGATCCATCCGAGCTTCAAAAAGCAGTCAAAGACTCTAACTCGAAAATGATCATCAAGACCCAATTGAAGTTGAGATGTTCATGGAAGAATAGGTAAAAACAGCACAAGTGCTACATGAGAAGTTGTCATAGGAGACAACACCATCAGGATTTACTCTTCTAATGTCACCCAAATTGTCCCTTGTCAATCTTGAGTCTTATGAGGACAAGGACCTTGAAATCGAAGATAACTTCACCTTCAAAGTTTTTCAAGGGCATCAAAAGATAATTATCATTGTAGTCTCCCATTGTCTATACACAAAGTCGCAGGTTAATATCAAATCAGTTACAGAGGTAATTAATATAGCTACTACATTTATAGGATTGAAGGAGTATTTGATCAAAGATGAGACATATGAAGTAATCATGAACCTGTTGTGCAGACTTCTAGAATCCCCAGATTTGTTGCCAGCTCAATCATCAAGGCTGTCTTTCATCACAGAACAGATGGCATTGTATCTAAAATGAAGGTTTAGCATATCTCTGGTATATTGGCCTTCATGAATTTCATTATTCCATTTTTACATAATATTTTTTTTAAATTTATTTTTTGATGTTTCTATTTTTTCAAATACATGTACTCGATTCAGTGACTCGCTATTGTAGTCACTATATCGACTTCAATGTAGTTAATTCAACTACATTGAGAAATGCAAAAACATGTAAGCCTTGCAAAAGGTAACATTAAGATTGAACTGTCCTCCGGAACATCCTCCCCAGCTTGTTAGAATTCAGCAGTATCGTCAAACTAAAAAGACATGTTTCTTTAGAGACTGGACTCCTGCCTTTAATCCGTGTGGTTGTTACCGTAGGCAAATCTCCAAAGAAAATGACCACTCTAGTTTGTTTTGCTCCTTCCTTCCCATTTAGTGCCACACACCCTTCTCTATCACTCCAGAGTGTCCTTATCCTCCGCTTCGGGGGCTAATATAAATGTGATTGGGGAGTTACTCACCTCAATATCAATATAGTCCCTACGAAGAAGATTCGTATGGAATTTTTTGTCGCTGACGTCAAAAGTTCCATTATTGAGATGGATTTCTTAAGAAATTATGGTTTCAGAATTGACTGTGGCAAAGACGAATTTTCTGATGAATTAGAACAATACGAATTCAAACTACAGGCGAATTAGCTAGAGGGGAAGAAATTAGTTCGATCTCCATGTCAGTAGAAGGAGTTCATCGCATCAAGAGTCTTCTACAAAAGTCTCCATGCTTAGTCTCACTGGAGTAATCCAGTGGAGTAAGACATTAGATACTCTACTAGTGTCTGGAATCCTTCGACCATCGAAATCATCCAAGGCGTCTCCCGTTCATTTTGTTCCGAAGAAAATGTGGGGAGAATGAGAATGGTAGGAGACTACCGTGCTTTAAACTCAAAGACTAACCCAGATCATTATCTTCACCCTCATCTTCATGACGTCACCGCCTTACTCAACAGAACTAAATTTTTTCAGTAAGATCGATTTATATCGGACCTATTATAACATACCTGTTAAAGAGGAGGATATGCATAAAACCGCCATAATGACTCCATTTGGCCCTTATGAACTTAATTATATGCCATTTGGGTTACGAAATGCGGGGGTCAAGTTCCAAAGGTGTATGGATGAGATACTAAGAAAATTAAACTTTGTTTTCGTCTATCTTGACAACATGTTAATACTCAGTGACATGGAAGAACATCACAAAAAACATTTAGCAACTATTATTGAAATCCTTTATCAATTAATTTACGTTTTGCTCTCAAAAAGTGTAAATTTTTCGAATATTCGTTTGAGTTCCTTGGATTTCTTATTTATCCTGAAGGCGTAAGGCCTTCGGAGGATAACTCGTGCGAAAACAAGAATTTTGCTCTCCCCTCGGATCTCAAAGTTATGGGTATGTTTGGATTCTACAGACATCTTATTTCAAATGTTTCCGCCGTTTCCCCTCTGCTCACTGAACTCATGGAAGTTCAGGAGAAGGAATCCTACCTTACATGGAACGAGCCTGCACGAAAATCATTTATTGAAGTCAAAACTTCACTCCAACTCGGAAAATGTTTTCCATTTCTAAACCCTAACTCAGGGATATTGATAATCGTAGTTGATGCCTCGGGGTATTCAGTTGGTGCAGCACTCAATCAAATTTTAGAGGAGGTCCACTTCCCGTAAAATTATTTTCAAAGAAATTGTAAGATACTCAACATTGGATAGGGAACTACTGGCAGTATGACTTGTCGTTCTTCACTTTGAATATATTATCGGGTGTCAAATTGTAACACTATTTTCTGATCATCGTCCTCTAGGGTTGGTTTTTAAAAGTGGTAAGGATTCCAAATCTGAAAGATAACAACGGCATTTACGAATAATCGTGGAATTCGTTCAGGATGTCAAGTGTATCAAGAGTGAAGACAACGTTGCAGCTGATTATTTATCCTGTCCTGTCAATTCAGTCTCCGTGAGCACAACCGATTTACCACAAATAGTCAAAAGACAAATAGAAGAAATGGAAAAATATGATCACTTTCAGAAGTATATCGAGGATTTCTCTGACCAATTCACTAAAATTAACATCGACAGACAACAATCCATTCTTTGTGAAAACTCCACCTTCGTTCCTTGTCCAGTAGTTCCTCCAACTCTTAGCTCATTCGGGATTGAATGGCTATGTAACAATCCGGAAATATCGATATTAATGGCCTCATATGTCCACTTATATAAAATTTTGGATGTGAAATTGTGTTGGATGTCAATCCACCAAGAGACAGTGCCACAAAAAATCCCAACTTCAAACTCTTTACTCCTCTGGACGTTTTCATATGATTCATATAGATATTGTCGGTCCTTTTCCTCCTGTTAATATTCCTGGACGAAGTAGTATCAGATACTTATCGTTATGTCCTCACATGCATCGATCGAACGGATATAAGCTCAACCGATCAAGAACATTTCTACAAAGTCCATAGCTCATAATTTTATGAGCATCTGGATCTCTCGTTCTGATGTTCCCCTGTTCGTTGTAATGAAGCACGATTCTCAGTTTGAGAGTGAATTTTTTAACCGACTTACAGGTTTCATCGGATTCCATATACTTAAAACTTCTTCCTACCACGCTCAGACAAATGGCATGTTAGAGAGGACTCTAATTCCATTGATGTTATGACCAGTGATGTATAAAAAGGGTCCAGCTGACATGCAAAAAAAGGACGGTTGTTGGCAAGATTTGTCTTTTCAAAATTCTTCTTTCTTCTTCTTCTTTTATGACTCAGTTCTATTCCATTCAAAAACAACAAGTGTCATTTTTAAATTAAGTTAAAAAATGCCTGAGGATTTGATTCAGGAACTTGGGTCGCCGGCAATGGAGGTAGCAACGCTTAAAAATTTGTCCAGGATACAAATTCCGGCCATGCTATTTCTCGACTTCTTCTTGAAGAAATTTCCGATCATGAGACTTTCAAATCGCTGATGTCACAAGAGAAATCCGGATCCATTCAATAAACATGGTATTGGTAATGATTAAGATACATCTGATTTCACGCCTGACCTAATTTAATACCTTGTATCATGTATTATCTCACTTTCAGTCGAAGGATATCAAAATCTCATTCAATTTATGGAGAAATACGCCGGTAAATCCGTCTCTTCTTGTTTTCCCGTAACCCAATCATTGGAGCTCTTAGGTCGAGTCAGTATTTTCAAAATAAAACGGGAAATTGACGAAAAGTATAGATTTATAACAATGGACGAGACTAAGGACTTCAAGTGTGACAATAGTCGAAAAGATATTCCACTTGAAACATTCAAAATTGGATAGTATATAGAATGCCTGATACATCCGGTTGAAGAATATTGTTGCCGTGATAAGCATTGACTTGAAGAATTTTGCTTGTACTAAAATACTCCGATTGTCAATTGTGATTCTGAGAGGGGTTCTTGCGTGATGAGGGGATGTGCTTTTATCTAATGTCTTAATTAAAATTCTCTACATTTTGTGCATATTGATCTTCATGAACTTTATTATTCCATTTTTATGGAATATATTTTCTTTTATTTGTTTTTGATGCTTCTAGTTTTTTAGAACATATGCAATCGATTCAATGACTTGTTATAGTATTCGATCTCAATGTAGTTAATTCCCTGACAATTATTACTTTTTTTCTTTTTAAATTATATCTGAAATATTTAAAATTGTATTATCAATTAAATTTATTTTTTTGGGTTGGTTTATGAAAACTAAATTTGGAATCACATTTTCTCTCCGAATCAATATTCAGTTTTTCTGATATAAATATATATATATTTTTGAGACAATCTTTATGAAATTTCATCCTATTTTATTTTTTTATATGGAAAAATTTAAGTGATTACAAAATGTGTTACTTTTGACTGTTTGAAGTTTTTATAATAGTTTTAAATGATAATTAAATTGTTAAATAAAAAAAAGTAACCACTAGATTGTTAAGTAAAATCATTTCATGTAATTGTATGTGTTTCTTAAATATGTAATATGAATTATAGGATTCACTTATGTGTAAAAGTGTACTATAAGAAGTTAATGAATCGATTGAATATGTTCTCAAAAAATAAAAACATCAAAAAGAAATAAATGAAAAAATATTACATAAAAATAGAATAATCAAGTTCATGAAGATCAATATACACGAGATGAGCAAAACATTAATTATGATATTAGAGAAAAGTACATCCCCTCATCATGAGTGGTATCTCCAGTAGTGTGGAATATAATTATGGACACCCTCTTGACCGAGTTTGAAGAAAGTGCAGTCCAAGTTGTAAATTATGCAGATAATATCCTTCTATTAATAAGTGGTAAACATCCTAGGACCCTTGTAAGCAGGGTGCAGGAAGCAATAAATATGATTCTGGAATGGGGCAGAACAAATGGTCTCACCTTCAATCCATCTAAACAAAGCATTATAGTCTTCTCAAAGGCGTACAAATTAAGATCTAAATACTTTCCACAACTACATATGGGCGGAAAAGTTATGAAATATGCGAGGCAAATGAGGTACCTAGGTGTAGTTCTTGATCAAGGACTCACTCGGACCGAAAATCTGAAATAAAAAGCTGCGAAATGTTCCCTTATATGGAACATGGCAAAGGCAGTCATAGGGCAAAAGTGGTGGTTAACCTCAGATAAAGTTATCTGTCTCTTCGAAGCCATGATCAGACCCATCATCACATATGCTTGTCTTGTGTGGGGATACACCATTACTGCAAAGAAAGGGGAAATAAGTTAATGAAACACCATTCAGGGAAGAGATTTTTGGGCATGACTCACACCCTTCGATCAACACTAACAACAGAAATAGAGGCAATGTTGGGCATCACTCCCCTCGACCTCTATATACAAGCACAAGCAACGATGTCAAGATGGAGAACAAGGCATTTTCTCAGGGACACCTGGGATGGTGTAAGTAATCTTCTAAAGCGTCGTGGGCATCGTTTCTCCAATGACAAAATTCTTGATCAAACTGAGTTGAATACAGTAAGTGACTACATCACAGGCAATCGTATCTGGGTTGACAATTGTCAAGTTGAACACTTTTATACAATTATTTATACACACAGATCCAAAGATGAGAATGGCAACACAGGTGCAGGATGGGCTATCACTCGAGGTGATATGTCAATTCATCATTCATCAGCATCGTTGAATAACGAAGCATCGGTCTTCCAAGCAGAAGTCGTTGCCTCCACACAATCAGTGGAAGCTCTTTTTAACCAAAATAAACAATCAAAAAACGTGATAATTCGATCGGATTCTCAATCAGCAATTGATGCTATTCTAAATCCGTTTATAAAAACTATTAAAAAAAGCAAAGAAATATTAAATATTGGAAAACGTGAAATGAATATATATCTCGATTGGTGCAAAGGCCGTGCACCTATTTCAGGAAACGAATTGGCAGACTATCTTGCAAGAAGTGGTACCGAGGGCCAAAATCGCAAGTGGGTTGGAGCACCTCCTAGCTAAAAAAAGAAAGAGATACATGACTTCTTCTTTGAAGTGTGGTGCAACAGATACAATAAAGTTCAAAGTATGAAACATACACATCACATGTTAAAAAAACCTAAACAAAAAAGTGTTAAACTTTCGCGTGAAAACATGAAGTTACTTGTTCAAGCATGTGCAGATCACGGACATTCTTAGCACAACTCAGCAAGTGGGAAAATACAAGTGCAGAGTGCAATATTAAGATGGAAGAGCAACAAAGCGCAGATCACCTCATAAACCGATGTCCATCGCTCTCATATGAAAGATACAAAGCCAATGAAGAAGAGGATGAAGATCTTCGTATTCTAAAATTTATTAAATGTTCATAAATGAAACAAATTATTGATAATGACTATAAAATTAAGTAGGACTTAAGATCAATTTCTGCTGTAGTAACACACATAACCCTTTGTGTGGTCGTGTTCTTTGCCATATGTTTGTACTGTTTTATAATGTATGTACATCTGTACTGCTTTATAATGTATGTATGAACTATGGTAAACAGCAAAAAATTATTTTAACTAAATATATATATATTGTTGTGTCCTTTCATTCAAGCGAATGCAATAGCGGAAAGCCACTACAAAGTTAATTTATAAAGTCTATAAGGATTTTGTGAGCGTTGATATTTAAAAGAGTATTCCTTCTAGGGATATAATTACGAGGGAGATGTCTTACGCAAGTCGGGGCTTACCTTGGTTTAGTTGTTAATCAGTTTGGGTAAACAAGACTCATTGTGTATTATATACAAACACTTACATTTACGTACCGTTCCTTACAATTGTATTCCCCAATTGAAGTTCGAATAATACTGATCTGACACGGACAATGCGCTCTATATTTATACGGTTTGGGTTGAGTACTAGCTTGCTTATTCTTTCTAGACCTTTCTCATCAAGTGATATATCACTTGATGTCATGACCTTATTCCTTAACACACAACCAGCCCCTTTACATAATAAATCATACATATCTACAATAATAAATCTCCATCGTAATGCGATCCTTGCACATAATAGCCGATAACAAAATAAATAACAAACACCATAATCAGTACAAAGTTCATAAAAATAAATATATTAATTAGTAAATCTGATGATACTATAGATGCCCTTCCCTTGAGAAAAAGAAGACCTCGTCTTTTCTTTCTTACGGTCCCCAGGATTATCGGTCTTACTCTCGTACAGCCCTCTTAGCTCGTACCTTACAGAGCAAAACGCCGAAGAATCCTGAAAGTATAATAGTTAGTAATGCTTCTATACCTAATATATCATCAATCACCAAATATTTACCCACTGGTGACCTTTAACACATTCTTACCCCTTCATCAATTGTCATAGGTAGTTCCCTATACTTATACAACTTATAGAGGTTTTCTGTCTTCTCCAGTTGGACCGGCAGAGAGTAAAAATTACCAATCACTCTCAACTGGACTAATTGATCCACCATGATTTCCATGCTTTATCATCCTCTTCACATCCCGAATTGATAACAAGCCCAGTGTCAATCTTCCCGTGATACCATATTGTATCCCTCTGATCCGTTTGTTTACCCGTTCAGATATCGACGTCAACACCATTTTCATTGTTTCAACTCGCTCCACTTCTTCCAAGTGATTGTGAATCATTATTGTGACATTAACATAGAATTATACTTCATCACCAAGTTCCTGATCGCATACAGGATTGTTCTAAGTTCTTCTTCTCCTTGTATAAAGGTATCTCATATTTATCATTCATACCTTGAATTTCTACCGAGAAAACTTAGTCAACAATCTCTATAGTCCGAGGCCAATCACCACTTGTCTTTTGTTCCTTGTGTTTCCATATCCACTTAGCATCACCAATTCATCCTCATGAATCCGGATATTCACAATTCTTCATTTTAGAGTATGTTATTAATCAGTGATTTTAGCATCCGTGCAATCTCCAAATCTTTTGCTGTTGCACCATTTGCTCCAGAAGGAACGTTAGTATTCCATTTATTTTTACCAATGGGAGTCCCATTCTAACTTCTATCAATTCCGCTTGATCTTCACACTCCAACCATTTCTAGTAATTTTTCCGAAATACTTGAATAATTGACAACACAAAGACAAGTTTTCCAAGTAACTTCATTTCCTTTAATTGTCACACTTTTAAGTTTTAATTCCCAATTAAATTAGCTACTTCTTTATTTATTTTCCAGCAAAACATTTTTCCTGCCCTCTTCATTTTCTGCTTGTGGAAATTCCCCAAGAGGTGTTGATTCCCCCTCTTCTCCATCCATTATTTCTCACTCACTATCCTCAGTACTTGAGCCTAAATGGTTTCCTCTTAAGCTTCTTTGGGCGTGTTTTGCTATCAACCAACAATGCTAACTCGTTAAAGGCAGCACCTATTAATTTCTTTGACTTGCTTGTAGTTCCAGCCATTGTTTTATTGAAGGATACTTATATCTAGGAATGTAAATAATATGCAAATCGGGCTTGTAATAAAAAAGTGGAGTTGGCTCTTCAAACAGGTCTTATTGTTTTCCAATGCTGTTATCATTTTTCCAATATTACTGAGGGGAAAACATCTACCTGATAGTAAAGATGTCGCATGAAGGAATACATGCATTAAGTTTAATAAAGCAAATAAAATGTAAACAAAAAGGTCTCAAGTCCTCGTATAATTATTATTAGTTAAAAATATATAATTTCCTCACATTAATTTCAGTTAATTTTTTGCCTCTCATCTATGTTATTATTTATTGTTGTATATATAATGGAGAATAGCAGCTTGTAGCTCAGTAAAACTTCATGACAGCTCAAGCTGCTTCACTCTCAACATTCATCAAATTGTCAGAGTTACCAGGTTGATTTTCTCTTTCTTTTTTTATTACAAGCCCGATTTGCATATTATTTACATTCCTACCCATTACCTTATGTGTATTTCCCTCGTTCTGGCTCTCTTTTTCTATTTCTTTTCCTCCTGCACTTGTGCATCATCAAGCTTTTCTTCTTCCATATGACTTACATCTCCTGTGTCTTTACTCTCCACTCCCTCTTCATCCCCTTCTTTTGAGAGATCTTCTATATCTATAGATACTAAAGATATAGAAATCTCTGGAATTGAATTATCAGGATTCGACTTGGAATTATCCAACGTAGAGTCCGGAAATGCATATCTTTAATATGGAATAACTTGGGTGTCTATTACATTTTTCTTGATGTTCATCTTCTTCCGTTAACCTAGAGTCCGAAGGTTTATTCCTCGTATTTCGATAGAGAGGCGTATTAAAATTAATTATTTCTTTAGAAATATCTTTCCATGATACGACTCGTAATCTATCCATTGCTACTTTTTTTTTCAGTTTTAATTTCAATCATTTTATCTTTGATTACTTTTAAAACCTTAAATGAACCATTCTGATAAATAGCTAATTTACGATTAGTATCTGTTTGTTGTTTCCACAAAAAGACTCCATCACGAGCATCTATTACCTGTTGGACAACCTTCTTATAATAAGCATTTCTGTTCTTCAATTGATTGTCGAACTTATTGAGGTGCATTTTTGCATATTATAATCTAATTGCACTGCAGGTATAACTGTATGTGTCCCAGTTACAAAGAAACGGAGAATACCCTAACCTCGGTACTATCATGAACTTTATAGGAGCTAAAGTTTCAACCAGACATTTATGCCACTTCTTATCTGGGATATTTCTTGTAACATTAATGTTCTAATAGATCGACCAATATCCTTGTTCAAATTTTCAACCGGGTTAGTATGAGGTTTATAAAACTGAGTTTTATGTTTTAATAACTCCCAATTCGTCACATACCTATCTCATTAACTTAGAAATAATCTGTGAACCCCTGTCTGTAACTATTTTTATGCCCGCCCCATACCTTGGGAATAATTCATTTAATAATATTTATTTTACAAATGTTTTCAACCCTGGGTTCTTTTAAAGGGAACGCTTCAGGAAATTTTTGTATAAGCATCAATGATCGTCAACAAATATTTCGGATCACAGGCATAGTCCTTGTATACCGGTTCCATCAAATCCATGTAGAATACTAAAATCTATCATTGATGATTGTAGATGTTTGTACTATCTTCTCCGATGCACGTTGCTTCCTTTCCTTTACACAAGCACAGACTTCACAACCTTTAACTTCATCCTTAATATTTATATCCATATTGTTCAGATTGTTTGTCATCCCAGGATGTTCTGATAAAGGATGCACATGTACAGTTGTTGCAATAACCATAGTAATACATTGTTTTATTTTGTTTTGGAACACAATTTCTAATATTATTACTTTTATTACTATATCTTTTATTTGATCAAGTTCCTTCTGCTTACCCTGAGTTGTGACTGCAGCAACACTTTTAATGGGTTTGCCAATGGCCTCCATTACCTTGAAATCATATTCATTTGGCTCTTTCTTCTCTTCAATTACACTTTCTCCATGGTTTGATTCTTCTTCCCCGACTTACACTTTATTTCAAATTCGAATTCCATAAGCCGTTCTTCCATATGAGTAATATTCCAGTAAGAGCCACCGACTTCATAAACTACTGTAACCGTTCATGATTCGTCCTGATTTCAAATTTCCTACCCATTAATTAAAATTATTTAAAATGATCAATAAATTTAACTGCTGCTAATAACTCTTTTTTGTGTCACAGAATATTTTCTCTGACTGATTAAGGGATTTACTTCCGTACGCACTAGGATGTTCTTTACCATCATCCCCTACCTGCGTTAACACGGCTCCAATGGCAAAATTCAAAGCATCTGTTTCCAAGATAAATTCTTTCATGAGTAATTTATACAGTCTTTACTTGTATTTTCTCCTTCAACTTCTTGAATACTTCTTCTTGTTTTTTCATTCCATTGCCATTCTACAATCTTCACGGAGAAGCTTTGCAATTGGTTCGAATGTTTATACATACGATGGTACGAATTTTCGATAATAAAAGGTCTTGCCTAAAAAGTTTTGGAAACCCTTTTTAATAACAGGAACAGGCCATTGTTGAACAGCATCAATTAACCTATCAGCCGAAGCAACATGTCCTCCCCCTAATTTGTGTCCTAACCAATTAATCATAGGCGTAAACTATTTTGTCTTACCCGCCTTAACCCTGAGATTGGCCTTCTCAGTCCTGAGCAAAATTAAGCAAATCTACTTATTGTTTGCATGAACGTACATCCTAAGATGAGATTGTCATCAAATAATCCGAGGAATCCTCGCCGGTCTATTTGTGAACCATATACTTGACGCATTAAATGTGCATATGTACCACACACATTCTTTGGTCCAAAAGGCATTCGAAGAAATTCATAAGTGACATATGGGGAGACAATTGTTAACTTGTCCTGATTCTCTTCATTCCCAGGAACAGCAATGTAACCTCCAGCCATGTCCACTGAAACAAAGTACTTTACTTTCCTTATCTGAGGATCTGTTAACAATTCCATGCTATAAGATGTACATCAGATTTAATAATGCATCTTAAATATCGATAATCTGTAGCAAGTCTCCAGGTTCCTTCTTCTTTTTCCCCAGGAGCAAAAACTGATTCCCTATCACTTATAGTCGGTTTAATAATTCCTTCATCAATCCACTGTTGAAGTTAATTTTTAACACTTTCTTTCACAGCTGGATTCATGTGTTTAACCTTCGCCTTCACCGCTTTATTAATACTAGTATTAACCGTCCAATGCTTCAGTACGGACTATATTGTAGGAGATTTTAGATAAAATACCATAAAATCTATACATTAACTCTTCTACTAGTTTACGTTCATTACCGCTCAAATAATCATTTTTACTAACTCTACCCCCAAACATATCATCAATTTCTTTTTTATTCTTCTCCTCTTCACTAGCTATTCTTTTCATAGAATTCCCTATGTACTGGAATAACTTCTCTCTAGCTAGTTCAAAATTGATATAAGGGTATAACTTTTTTTTTAAATTTTTCAGATGGAGCGCAGATTTTCTCCATCCCAATCGAAACAATCATATATTCATGACTTTGTGCGAATTGCTTCAATCTCCAAATAGTTCCCAATTTTCTTCCAGAGACTATTCACCGAGGTTATTTTCCCATAGCCGAAATGACCAATGATACCCGACTATTCCCTCGCCTTGTCCTCCTCACTTTTATTAATTCAAGAATAATATTCCAATCTTCCTCAGTTGCCGAAAACCATACAATCTCTGATGTGCCACTACCAGTTACATTGTAACTTGTGTCCTTGTGCATTAGCTTCAATTGTCACTGTTTTTTCCTAAGGAATAATAACCTCCTCTGTGACAATTACATCAACAACTTCTTCACTATCAATTAACATCAAAGTGGAGACAAGATCCATTTCCTCATCAGATCCAAGATATTCTGTTAACCAAATCTCTTCCCCATGCAATATGACTTTAGCAATGATTTCATCACCTAGTTTCCAATGATGTGGACAGCTCTCTCATTGACTTCAGTGATAAGATGAATGGTACCCCTAGCTCACGAACTACTAAAGGCCTCATTCTCCATGGTTCTTTCATATTATCAACCATGACTTCTACCGGCTCGGTGGTAATACCTATAACATGTAACCTGTTATCACCCACCGAACCCACTACAATGTCCACCTCTTCCAGGTCCTTGCAAGTATTTGTTCTCCTCCATAGCTCTTCATCTATAACATAAGATCGAGCACCCAATCCCCAGTATCTGCTAATTCTTGAATTTGCATATCTCCCAATCTGGCTCAAAACCATATTGATTGTTTACCTAGCAGATCTAAGTTTGCTAACGTATTATCAACATTAACATTATTACTCATTGTAGTGTTACTCCCAAAGTTCTGGATGCGTCAAATCCCCTTTGGCAATTGTCCTGTCCGCGATGGTTCCGTCTGTCATTGAAATCCGTTACCTCTTAAGAGTTTCCCGGTTTATTTTTCTTCATAGGACAATTTTTTAATATGCCCTTCTTCCCAACAGACATAACACCTAGGTTCAAATTTACCCCTGGATGTTCTTTGTTTACTTCCCTCTGACACTTTTTATCAAGAAGCAGTCTTTTAACTTGTACTTCCCATGAGGATAAATAATACAGTATCCTTCATTTTTTTGAAAATGCCACTGCATCTACTTCCATAAGTTCATCCTGACCATGGTACACCCTTGGAGTTTCTTTCCTAGGTTTTTATTTTATTCACACTAGGCCCCAATCCTCTTCAACGTCATCTTAGGATTTACATAGCTATGTTTACTTGTTTCCTTAACTATTACCCACTATATGAGGTCCAAGAGAAACTGCTTCTTCAGCACATGCTTGTCTTCATCCATTTTAGGAACATATACTGTTATCCAAAGGTCTTTTTAAACGAAAAAGTACTTTTACTCCCTTCCTCGTGCCTTTAAATCAGTGTCTGGAAGGCTGCCATCGCTTTGTCTTTCCCCCCCCCCCCCCCACATTATTTATAGTAGAAGCAAGGCGTGTCATTAGATGGTCTAAATCCCCGATCCTTTCCTGTGGGTTACCCAAACCCTCATCAAAGGTAATATAGACTATTTGGCGGATGGGTCCGCGTATTGTCCCCGTCACCCATTTACACATTGCATCATCACCAACATTTACGACTCTCAGGAAGCTCAGGGCTTCAACTTTCACATGTGAAAGTCTTCAGAGCAGTAACAGAGATTCAAAGGGTTATTTTGTTTCTTAACCCTCTCCCTTGTACTTTTTGCAATTCAGCGTCGAGATGTTGATTCATATCTCTTTGCATCTGCACATACTTTTTATTATACATCTGTTGCTTATGTTGTAATTGCTCTTTTTGTTGAGAATAATGCTCTTGGGTATTCATGCTTCTTGAAATTATCAAAGCAATAAGGTCGGTAATTTTAAACTTAATTGGCAAAACAGTGCCCTACTACTTATCCTAACCTTAGGGTGAAATTAAATTATGTTTCAAAAATAAGAATGCGAACCAAACGGGCGTATCATTATTCGTCTCACCCAAGTTTAGCTCAAAGAAATATATATATATATATTTGAGTATCCTATTTCAACTATAGCCCCCCTTGTGCTTAACTTTTGTTTTTTAATTTCATTTTCCCATTGATTTAAATCACCTACGCTGTTTATCGTGAGTCACTTATGATCATGGTCATTTTACTCCCATATACATAAAAATTAATCAAAAACAATTGCATTTTAAATTTATACAAAATACATATGAAAATTAAATCCATAAACACACAAAATAAAGATAATAAAATAATAAAATTTTATACACCTCAGCAGTCGTTCTTTATTAGTAGGAATGTAAATCATATGCAATTCGGGCGTGTGATAAAAAAGTGGAGTTGGCTCTTCAAACAGGTCTTATTGTTTTCCGAAGCTGTTATCATTTTTACTTTATTTCTGAGGGGAGAACATCTACCTGATAGTAAATATCTCACATAGAGGAATACATGCATTAAGTTTAATAAAGCAAAGTAAATGTAAACAAAAAGGGCTCAAGTCCCCGTATAACTATTATTAGTTAAAAATATATAATTTCCTGACATTAATTTCAGTTAATTTTCTGCCTCTCATCTATGTTATATTTATTGTTGTATATATAATGGAGAATAGCAGCTTGTATCTCAGTAAAACGTCATGACAGCTCAAGCTGCTTCCCCCCTCGACATTCATCAAATTGTCAAGGTTGCCAGGTTGATTTTCTCTTTCTTTTTTTATAACACGCCCGAATTGCATATGATTTACATTCCTATTTATTAGTCTCTCTACTGTTTCCCTACTTCAATATGTTTGTTGAAGAATTAAACTTCCGTGAAATAAATAAGAAGAGAAAACAACTGTTTTGCCAATGGGAACATGAAATAATAAATTTGAAGTATGTAATACATAAATGTTCCCACTCATCTCAATCCATATGTCACATGACAATCTATTACTATTAATAACCGACTATTAACTTCTTTGTGTTTGACATAAATTATTTTTGAGATATCCCAATATATATTTCTTTGGCGAACAAAGTTCCACTCTAATAACTAGTATCCCTAAGTTCAGAAGCTAAACTGAAAGGTGGACAATGATTTTGCGGATTGACTCTGCCCTAGAGGATTACTGAGAAACTTTTCGGTCCCTGTCCTATACCTAATTAAGATTACTTCTCAAATGCTCTCCTCAGGAAACTTTAAAAATATCAGGTCCCATGTGTACTTACATCTTGATAGAACTTATAGAAAATTTACTATTAAATTACTTTACATTTGTATTTTGGCCTGTAACAAATAAAAATCATTACTCAGTACTTTATTTTGAAAATAATATTCTTGATTTTATTTTATTCTTTGAGAAACCAAAATATTTCTTTAGTAGTTTGATTTTCTAGCTAGTATTACATTCTTGGAGCAGACATTGAATTATTGCCGATTTATTAATTATCGAGTACTTAGACTTATATACCAAATGAAATCTTTTTGTATTTTGGCCTATAACAAATAAAAATAAAATAAGAACAAACAATGCTCAAGAATGACACAATCCTACCGACTGCGCCAATTTGTAGTGTCCTTTCATTCAAGAGAATGCAATCGTGGAAAGCCACTACAAAGTTAATTTATAAAGTTTATAAGGATTTTGTGAGAGTTGATATTTAAAAGAGTATTCCTTCTAAGGATATAATTACGAGGGAGATGTCTTACGCAAGTATGTGTAAATGTGATCGGGGCTTACCTTGATTTAGTTGTTAATCAGTTTGGGTAAATAAGACTCATTGTGTATTATATACAATTCCGTATATTTACGAACAGTTCCTTACAATTGTATTCCCCAATTGAAGTTCGAATAATACTGATTCGACGCGGACAATGCGCTCTATATTTATACGGTTAGGGTTGAGTACTAGCTTCCTTCTAGATCTTTCTCATCAAGTGATATATCGCTTGATGTCATGACCTTATTACTTAACACTCAACCAGCCCCTTTACATAATAAATCATACATATCTACAATAATAAATCTATATCGTAATACGATCCTTGCACATAATAGTCGATAACAAAATAAATAACAAACACCATAATCAGTACAAGGTTCATAAAAATAAATATATTAATTAGTAAATCCGATGATACTATAATAGTCATAGTCTTCCATGAAAGTGCATTATTAATATCACTAATTCTAGGACTTTTTGCAACCTGGGGAAAGGGTTTTTTTTGGAAATGAAGAAATGCTAGGAGAAATTGGAGGAAAAGGTGTCTGTCTACCTTCACGACGAGCTTATTGGGATAAACTAAAATATACTGTATTCTCCCTTCAGCTGATTTTCATCAGTTGATTTTCCTGATTTAAAGCAGCTGAGTCTACGTGTTATCAACTCGTAAAGGGTATTATTACTATCTATGACTTTCATATATATTAAATAAAGGATTGTACGCCCTTTTTTTGAATTATTGAATAATATACAAGTATTAAAGATTGATTTGTATAATAGTTGAATTTATTAATGAATAATAATTATGCCCAATATTAAAAAGTTGACAACAAGGAAAATACAGAAATTTTTCCTTTCCCTTTTATGAGTCGAGGTTGTGAGTGGACAAAAAAGCTCGACGTGCTTCAGATCTAAAATAAAATTTATCAAAGCTGGTTGTTACATCCAAGGAGAAATGTTACAGTTATTTTTGAAGTATATAAATGATTCCCAAGCTACTTTATCACTCATAATAGAAATATCCATCCATTCAGTATTCATTTAAATCTTTGACCCAGTGTTAATTTAATTACTCAAACAATTAAAATATGCAAACAGGCATCTTTATTGCACTGTATTTCCCTTCGAAATTTAATAATATCAACCTACTTAATATTAATTTTTAATTTAACAAAACTTATGTTTCTTTTTATTCCTATGTCGTTGTTTGTTTGCTTGTACACATGTTTTTTCAAATTAATGTATTTGTTAACAGTAATTCCTAAAAGTAATTTAAAATTCATTTCAACAATGAAACTTATTAGTTATAGTTCCTTTTATTTAGATATTGTAGGAACTCATTTGAACAAAGAGTCATTTAGATAGTTTAGTAATTTTTAAGAGATATTATTCACCAATCAAAAATATAAATCAAATGTTTTCCATGAAAATAAAATTTATTTTTCATAAATAAATTCAGTGTGTTTATTAAATAGGAGTAAAACAAATAAAAGATTTCATTTGGTATATAAGTCTAAGTACTCGATAATTAATAAATCGGCAATAATTCAATGTCTGCTCCAAGAATGTAATACTAGCTAGAAAATCAAACTACTAAAGAAATATTTTGGTTTCTCAAAGAATAAAATAAAATCAAGAATATTATTTTCAAAATAAAGTACTGAGTAATGATTTTTATTTGTTACAGGCCAAAATACAAATGTAAAGTAATTTAATAGTAAATTTTCTATAAGTTCTATCAAGATGTAAGTACACATGGGACCTGATATTTTTAAAGTTTCCTGAGGAGAGCATTTGAGAAGTAATCTTAATTAGGTATAGGACAGGGACCGAAAAGTTTCTCAGTAATCCTCTAGGGCAGAGTCAATCCGCAAAATCATTGTCCACCTTTCAGTTTAGCTTCTGAACTTAGGGATACTAGTTATTAGAGTGGAACTTTGTTCGCCAAAGAAATATATATTGGGATATCTCAAAAATAATTTATGTCAAACACAAAGAAGTTAATAGTCGGTTATTAATAGTAATAGATTGTCATGTGACATATGGATTGAGATGAGTGGGAACATTTATGTATTACATACTTCAAATTTATTATTTCATGTTCCCATTGGCAAAACAGTTGTTTTCTCTTCTTATTTATTTCACGGAAGTTTAATTCTTCAACAAACATATTGAAGTAGGGAAACAGGAGAGGGGCTAATAAAAGAACGACTGCTGAGGTGTATAAAATTTTATTATTTTATTATCTTTATTTTTTGTGTTTATGGATTTAATTTTCATATGTATTTTGTATAAATTTAAAATGCAATTGTTTTTGATTAATTTTTATGTATATGGGAGTAAAATGACCATGATCATAAGTGACTCACGATAAACAGTGTAGGTGATTTAAATCAACGGGAAAATGAAATTAAAAAACAAAAGTTAAGCACAAGGGGGGCTATAGTTGAAATAGGATACTCAAATATATATATATTTCTTTGATCTAAACTTGGGTGAGACGAATAATGATACGCCCGTTTGGTTCGCGTTCTTATTTTTGAAACATAATTTAATTTCACTCTGAGGTTAGGATAAGTAGTAGGGCGCTGTTTTGCCAATTAAGTTTAAAATTACCGACCTTATTGCTTTGATAATTTCAAGGAGCATGAATACCCAAGAGCATAATTCCCAACAAAAAGAGCAATTACAACATAAGCAACAGTTGTATAATAAAAAGTATGTGCAGATGCAAAGAGATATGAATCAACATCTCGACGCTGAATTGCAAGAAGTACAAGGGAGAGGGTTAAGAAACAAAATAACCCTTTGAATCTTTGTTACGGCTCTGAAGACTTTCACATGTGAAAGTTGAAGCCATGAGCTTCCTGAGAGTCGTAAATGTTGGTGATGATGCAATGTGTAAATGGGTGACGGGGACAATACGCGGACCCATCCGCCAAATAGTCTATATTACCTTTGATGAGAGTTTGGGTAACCCACAGGAAAGGATCGGGGATTTAGACCATCTAATGACACGCCTTGATTCTACTATAAATAGTGTGGGGGGAAAAGACGAAGCGATGGCAGCCTTCCAGACACTGATTTAAAGGCAAGAGGAAGGGAATAAAAGTACTTCTTCGATTTAAAAGACCTTTGGATAACAGTATATGTTCCTAAAAGGGATGAAGACAAGCATGTGCTGAAGAAGCAGTTTCTCTGGGACCTCATAAAGTGGGTAATAGCTAAGGAAACAAGTAACTTAGCTATGAAAATCCTAAGATGACGGTGAAGAGGATTGGGGCCTAGTGTGAATAAAATAAAACCTAGGAAAGAAGCTCCAAGGGCGTACCATGGTCAGGATGAACTTATGGAATTATCCTCATGGGAAGTACAAGTTAAAAGACTGCTTCTTGATAAAAAGTGTCAGAGGGAAGTAAACAAAGAACATCCAGGGGTAAATTTGAACCTAGGTGTTATGTCTGTTGGGAAGAAGGGCATATTAAAAAATTGTCCTATGAAGAAAAATAAACCGGGAAACTCTTAAGAGGTAACGGATTTCAATGACAGACGGAACCATCGCGGACAGGAAAATTGCCAAAGGGGATTTGACGCATCCAGAACTTTGGGAGTAACACTACAATGAGTAATAATGTTAATGTTGATAATACGTTAGCAAACTTAGATCTGCTAGGTAAACAATCAATATGGTTTTGAGCCAGATTGGGAGATATGCAAATTCAAGAATTAGCAGATACTGGGGATTGGGTGCTCGATCTTATGTTATAGATGAAGAGCTATGGAGGAGAACAAATACTTGCAAGGACCTGGAAGAGGTGGACATTGTAGTGGGTTCGGTGGGTGATAACAGGTTACATGTTATAGGTATTACCACCGAGCCGGTAGAAGTCATGGTTGATAATATGAAAGAACCATGGAGAATGAGGCCTTTAGTAGTTCGTGAGCTAGGGGTACCATTCATCTTATCACTGAAGTCAATGAGAGAGCTGTCCACATCATTGGAAACTAGGTGATGAAATCATTGCTAAAGTCAGACTGCATGGGGAAGAGATTTGGTTAACAGAATATCTTGGATCTGATGAGGCAATGGATCTTGTCTCCACTTTGATGTTAATTGATAGTAAAGAAGTTGTTGATGTAATTGTCACGGAGGAGGTTATTATTCCTTAGGAAAAAAACAGTGACAATTGAAGCTAATGCACAAGGATACAATGTAACTGGTAGTGGCACATCAGAGATTGTATGGTTTTCGGCAACTGAGGAAGATTGGAATTAACAAAAGTGAGGAGGACAAGGCGAGGGAATAGTCGGGTATCATTGGTCATTTCGACTATGGGAAAATAACCTCGGTGAATAGTCTCAGGAAGAAAATTGGGAACTATTTGGAAATTGAAGCAATTCGCACAAAGTCATGAATATATGATTGTTTCGATTGGGATGGAGAAAATCTGCGCTCCATCTGAAGAATTTAATAGAAAGTTATACCCTTATATCAATTTTGAACTAGCTAGAGAGAAGTTATTCCAGTACATAGGGAATTCTATGAAAAGAATATCTAGTGAAGTGGAGAAGAATAAAAAAGAAATTGATGATATGTTTGGGGGTAGAGTTAGTAAAAATGATTATTTGAGCGGTAATGAACGTAAACTAGTAGAAGAATTAATGTATAGATTTTATGGTATTTTATCTAAAATCTCCTCCAATATAGTCCGTACTAAAGTATTGGACGGTTAATACTAGTATTAATAAAGCGGTGAAGGCGAAGGTTAAACACATGAATCCAGCTGTGAAAGGAAGTGTTAAAAATTAACATCAACAGTGGATTGATGAAGGAGTTATTAAACCGACTATAAGTGAGAGGGGATCAGTTTTGCTCCTGGGGAAAAAGAAGAAGGAACCTGGAGATTTGCTACAGATTATCGACATTTAAGATGCATTATTAAATCTGATGTATATCTTATAGCATGGAATTGTTAACAGATCCTCGGATAAGTAAAGCAAAGTACTTTGTTTCAGTGGACATAGCTGGAGGTTACTTTGCTGTTCCTGTGAAAGAAGAGAATCAGGACAAGTTAACAATTGTCTCCCCATATGTCACTTATGAATTTCTTCGGATGCCTTTTGGACCAAAGAATGTGTGTGGTACATATGCACATATAATGCGTCAAGTATATGGTTCACAAATATACCGGCGAGGATTCCTCGGATTCTTTGATGACAATCTTATCTTAGGATGTACGTTCATGCAACCACTAAGTAGATTTGCTTAATTTTGCTCAGGACTGAGAAGGCCAATCTCAGGGTTAAGGCGGGTAAGACAAAATAGTTTACGCCTATGATTAATTGGTTAGGACACGAATTAAGGGGAGGACATGTTGCTTCGGCTGATAGGTTAATTGATGCTGTTCAACAATGGCCCGTTCCTGTTATTAAAAAGGGTCTCCAAACCTTTTTAGGCAAGACCTCTTAGTATCGGAAATTCATACCATCGTATGCAAAAATATCCGAACCAATTGTAAAGCTCCTCCGTGAAGATGTAGAATGGCAATGGAATGAAAAAACAAGAAGAAGCATTCAAGAAGTTGAAGGAGAAAATACAAGTAAAGACTGTATAAGTTACTCATGAAAGAATTTATCTTGGAAACAGATGCTTTGAATTTTGCCATTGGAGCCGTGTTAACGCAGGTAGGGGATGATGGTAAAGAACATCCTAGTGCGTACGGAAGTAAATCCCTTAATCAGTCAGAGAAAATATTCTGTGACACAAAAAAGAGTTATTAGCAGCAGTTAAATTTATTGATCATTTTAAATAATTTTAATTAATGGGTAGGAAATTTGAAATCAGGACGAATCATGAACGGTTACAGTAGTTTATGAAGTCGGTGGCTCTTACTGGAATATTACTCATATGGAAGAACGGCTTATGGAATTCGAATTTGAAATAAAGTGTAAGTCGGGGAAGAAGAATCAAACCATGGAGAAAGTGTAATTGAAGAGAAGAAAGAGCCAAATAAATATGATTTCAAGATAATGGAAGCCATTGGCAAACCCATTAAAAGTGTTGCTGCAGTCACAACTCAGGGTAAGCAGAAGGAACTTGATCAGGTAAAAGGTAGATCAAGGTAATAGAAAATGAAATGACTGAGGTAATAAAGGGAATGAAATAAACAATTCGACATAAGGTTTTACACAGGTTAATTTTTATAAAGAACAGTGTAAATATAAATTTGTCAAATTTATTAGGTGCTCGCTAATTCAAAATGAAAAGGTTGAATCAATTCGTTAAAACATAAAGATAAACTGTCTCAAGATGATCAAACTTATCCCAAAATATACGATCAATTCCATGTAATTGATGGTAAAATGTATATGATAGATAAGGAAGGAATGAGATAGGTATGTGACGAATTGGGAGTTATTAAAACAAAAAACTCAGGTTTATAAAGCTTATACTAACCCGGTTGAAAAATTGAACAAGGATATTGGTCGATCTATTAGAACATTAATGGTACAAGAAATATCCCAGATAAGAAGTGGCATAAATGCCTGGTTGGAACTTTAGCTCCTGTAAAGTTCATGATAGTACCGAGGTTAGGGTATTCTCGTTTCTTTGTAACTGGGACACATACAGTTATACCTGCAGTGCAATTATATTATAATATGCAAAAATGCACCTTAATCAGTTCATCAATTAGTAACAACAGTTACTGATGCGTTGGAAAAAGTCAGAGTACAGCAGTTCAACAATCAATGGAAGAAAGGAAATGCTTTTTATAAGAAGGTTGTCCAACAGGTAATATATGTTGGTGATTGAGTCTTTTTGTGGAAACAACAAACAGACACTAATCTAGAATGAACCTTCGGACTCTAGGTTAACGGAAGAAGATGAATATCAAGAAAAAGTTTTTCCATATTAAACATATGCATTTCCGGACTCTCCGTTGGATAATTCCAAGTCAAATCCTGATAATTCAATTCCAGAGATTTCTATACCTTTAGTATCTAAAAATATAGAAGATCTCTCAAATAAAAGGGGATGAAGAGGGAGTGGAGAGTAAAGTTACAGGAGATGTAGGTCATATGGAAGAAGAAGAAGAAAAGCTTGATGATGCAAAAGAGCAGGGGGAAAAGAAATAGAAAAAGAGAGCCAGAGCAAGGGAAATACACTTAATGTAATAGGATACAAGTATCCGTCAATAAAGCAATGGCTGAAACTACAAGCAAGTCAAAGAAATTAATAGGTGCTGGCCTTTGACGAGTTAGCAGCGTTGGTTGATAGCAAAACACGCCCAAAGAAGCTTAAGAGAAAACCATCTGGGCTCAAGTACTCGAAATAGTGAGTGAGAAATAATGGATGGAGAAGAGGGGGAATCAACACCTCTTGGGGAATTTCCACAAGCAGAAAATGAAGAGGGCAGGAAAAATGTTTTGCTGGAAAATAAATAAAGAAGTAGCTAATTTAATTGGGAATTAAAACTTAAAAGTGTGACAATTAAAGGAAATGAAGTTACTTGGAAAACTTGTCTTTGTGTTGTCAATTATTCAAGTATTTCGGAAAAATTACTAGAAATGGTTGGAGTGTGAAGATCAAGTGGAATTGATAGAAGTTAGAATGGGACTCCCATTGGTAAAATAAATGGAAGACTAACGTCCCTTCTGGAGCAAATGGTGCAACAGCAAAAGATTTGGAGATTGCACGGATGCTAAAAGCACTGATTAATAACATACTCTAAAATGAAGAATTGTGAATATCCGGATTCATCAGGATGAAGTGGTGATGCTAAGTGGATATGGAAACACAAGGAACAAAAGACAAGTGGTGATTGGCCTCGGACTATAGAGAGGCTGGATGCTGAAAAGATTGTTGACTAAGTTTTCTCGGTAGAAATTCAAGGTATGAATGATAAATACGAGATGTCTTTATACAAGGAGAAGAAGAACTTAGGACAATCCTGTATGCAATCAGGAACTTGGCGATGAAGTATGATTCTATGTTAATGTCACAATAATGATTCACAATCACTTGGAAGAAGTGGAGCGAGTTGAAACAATGAAAATGGTGTTGACGTCGATATCTGAACGGGTAAACAAACGGATCAGAGCAATACAATATGGTATCACGGGAAGATTGACACTGGGCTTGTTAGCAATTCGGGATGTGAAAAGTATTATGGACATGGTAAAGTATAGAAATCATGGTGGATCAATTAGTCCAGTTGAGTGTGAGAGTATTGGTAATTTTTACTCTCTGCCAGTCCAACTGGAGAAGACAGAAAACCTCTATAAGTTGTAAAAGTATAGGGAACTACCTATGACAATTGATGAAGGGGTAAGAATGTATTAATGGTTACCAGAGGGTAAATATTTGGTGATTGATAACATTCGAGAAAATTAATCCATGAAGACTTCAAGGCTGCCAAGGGGCTATGTGAAAGAATGTTACATAGGGTTAACGATGTGTTTGTGTCTCTAATCAACAATGGTAAAGTTTGTTGAGGTACAAAAGGCACAAAGGATCAAAGCATCGTGTTTAAGTACTTCTGGGAAGACAACGAAAAGTCAAGAAGTGCTTGGTCGTGGACAATGGATGGTAACATTGCAGTACAATTGCAATGTTAGGATAGATGTATTGGGAAGGACTAGTGACGAGCAAGATGAAAGTGAGAATTGTGGAAACAATGATTCTGGATGAGGTGGAAGACATCATTACGGATTTGGATCTCAGGAAAAATTAGATTTATGGTAATGGAATGTCAAATCTCATAGGAAAAAATGGAATCATATGTGGAATCTCACAAGCCGATTTCAGGAGATAAACTGAAAATGATGGCAAATCAACGGAAAATTGTCTTTGGATTTACGGTATATTAGGTATAGAAGCATTACTAACTATTATACTTTAAGGATTCTTCGGCGTTTTACTCTGTAAGGTACGAGCTAAGAGGGCTGTACGAGAGTAAGACCGATAATCCTGGGGACCGTAAGAAAGAAAAGACGAGGTCGTCTTTTTCCCAAGGGAAGGGCATCTATAGTATCATCGGATTTACTAATTAATATATTTATTTTTATGAACCTTGTACTGATTATGGTGTTTGTTATTTATTTTGTTATCGACTATTATGTGCAAGGATCGTATTACGATATAGATTTATTATTGTAGATATGTATGATTTATTATGTAAAGGGGCTGGTTGAGTGTTAAGTAATAAGGTCATGACATCAAGCGATATATCACTTGATGAGAAAGATCTAGAAGGAAGCTAGTACTCAACCCTAACCGTATAAATATAGAGCGCATTGTCCGCGTCGAATCAGTATTATTCGAACTTCAATTGGGGAATACAATTGTAAGGAACTGTTCGTAAATATACGGAATTGTATATAATACACAATGAGTCTTATTTACCCAAACTGATTAACAACTAAATCAAGGTAAGCCCCGATCACATTTACACATACTTGCGTAAGACATCTCCCTCGTAATTATATCCAATTATATGGCTTTCCACGATTGCATTCGCTTGAATGAAAGGACACTACACTATGAACAACAGTCAATGATCGAGTATTACATATATTTAAAAATAAATAAATAAATATTTAAGATTATATTCATTCATATTATTTATCAATTATGAGAAGAGAAAATACGGTATCCTTTTATTTATATGAGCACCTATGCTTCTGTCTTGGATGGGTGTAGCGACGATAGTTATTGAATTCCCTGAGTTGGATGTTTATTATTGACGTTGTAATGGGAATGGTCCATCATTCAGACTTGTGCTTAAGTCACCTTCATTCGAACATGAAAACAGCTGCAGGTCTTTACGTACTCTCTCTTCCTCTCTAATTAGCATAGGTTTATTATATCCTTCGCAAAAAGAAAGAAAAACCACAATAAAATGCATGAAGTTAGTGAAAAATTAAAGGTTTTCATAAATAGTAGGAGCAATTGCATTATAGATTACCATAGTAATGTACATCTGTACTGCTTTATAATGTATGTATGAACTATGGTAAACAGCAAAAAATTATTTTAACTAAATATATATATATTGTTGTGTCCTTTCATTCAAGCGAATGCAATCGTGGAAAGCCACTACAAAGTTAATTTATAAAGTTTATAAGGATTTTGTGAGAGTTGATATTTAAAAGAGTATTCCTTCTAAGGATATAATTACGAGGGAGATGTCTTACGCAAGTATGTGTAAGTGTGATCGGGGCTTACCTTGGTTTAGTTGTTAATCAGTTTGGGTAAACAAGACTCATTGTGTATTATATACAAACACTTACATTTACGTACCGTTCCTTACAATTGTATTCCCCAATTGAAGTTCGAATAATACTTATCTGACACGGACAATGCGCTCTATATTTATACGGTTTGGGTTGAGTACTAGCTTGCTTATTCTTTCTAGACCTTTCTCATCAAGTGATATATCACTTGATGTCATGACCTTATTCCTTAACACACAACCAGCCCCTTTACATAATAAATCATACATATCTACAATAATAAATCTCCATCGTAATGCGATCCTTGCACATAATAGCCGATAACAAAATAAATAACAAACACCATAATCAGTACAAAGTTCATAAAAATAAATATATTAATTAGTAAATCTGATGATACTATACAAGCCAGTTGGTAATTGGAGTTGGAAAGTAATGTTGTCCTCTCTAAGGTAGAGAAGGAAATAAACGGACAAGATATATTCCTGGCGGCTATGGATGAGACCAAAGACTCCAAGGATCGTGCTATGGTTGCAGATTTGATTGGACCACTTGATTTGAGTCATGTTGTTAGTATTAAAAATTTTAGAAACGGTATTCATGAGAATAGTTCTTCTGTGGGAAATATCAATATTAACGATGTCATGAGATCGTATTTAATTACCATCAATGCCAATTTTCATAGTTTTCCTAAGCCGATACAAGTATTGGAGCAAGAATACTGCTTCTTACGAGTGTAACAATTGTGGAAAACTTTTAGAATGACTTGGGGATGTAACTGTTCTGAAATAAATTAATGGATTTTTTTGAAAAAAACGTTGGTTTCTACAAATTGAGAAATATTGCTTCTAAAATAAGTGAAGGAGATGTAGACTTTGATTCACTAATCAACAGCATTTTTGATCAAAAACACAAATATCGAAAATTTAGCACAATAATTTTTTTTTGTGATCACAGGATCATTTTTACTAAATCGTGATTTTCGTCTGATAACATCAATTCAAACTAAAATTTTAAGATAACGAAGCAAGTTGCTTTACACAAGTATGGAAACTTATTGTGGATAAATATCTTGAAATTTTATAAAAAGCAATGAACATTTCTCTACTTCTTTCCATATTTGAGAAAATTCTTATTGAACATTGAAAAAATTAAGAAAAAATAATTAATTTCTTTAGAGCTTAATATTTGTTTCATTTTTGACTCTAAAACAGACACATTTCTACAGAGAGTTTTTAAAATAAAAACACATTTTCTCATCTACCGTTCTACCAAAATGTGTCTGTTACTATTTTGTATTTTAACCAAAACATAGACCAACTAAAATTCTTATTCTCCAAACATTTAAAAACCTGCTTTGCTAAATAATTTAAACTCTCTCCGCTCAATTTGCTCCAGAAAGGCTCTGAAATAAATAATGCCACTCTAAAAGAAATACTAAGCAAAGTTGATGATTTAATAGGAGATGCAAAAAACATAAACCACGAAGTAAAGGCTTATGAAATCGAAGAAGATGAATATTCTACTAAATTTAACAGAATATTGAGTAAAAGAATGAAAATACGAATAAAACCCTCTAGAATTATTCAGTCTATTGTCCCAGTAGGTGGCAAACAAATAGAATTAATGATAAAAAAAAACAAATAATTTAATGTTAACGATACCTTAAGTTTGGTTAAATATACTACTAGAGTACTAATAGTGTTCTGTGTAAAACCTTGCTTAAGAATAAGATTTTTTTGAAATGAAATGAAGCCAGCTTTTTCCATACATCAGTGGACCGACATTTACAGTACATAGGCTTAAAAATTTCTATTATCAAATTTGTGAAGCGTATGTCAAGTAAAATTATTATTATATTGGGGTCATTTCGACTAAATAATTCCAATATGATTTCTTACTACCACCACATATGCATATAACTTGAAATTAATGTATTTTATTTATCACTTAATGTAATGAATTATTATATAAATTTAAAATTAATATGTTCATTGTATTATTATTTTCCAATTTAATTACGGTAATAATATATTTTTATGTTCAATCTATATATATACAAGATAATGTTTGATGATCAAAGAGGAATTTTTCTCCACAATAGTTGATGCGTGGTTTTCCATTTACACAAACAATGTAGGAGGTATCATTTGTTGGGTTTGGAAATCTTGGAAATGGCAAAAACCTACAGGAAAAAATGTGAAACGAAAATGTTTAATATGTTAAAAATTTGATATGGAGTAATGATTACTCAATGTTTGAGATATTATCATAGAATAATTACACAGGTCAACAAATTTGAAATGTCAAAAACTCTAAGGGGTATAAGTATAATAAAAGTTATTCAGTTTTGCACATTGATTTCAAATCTGCAATTTTTTTTTGGAGAGTCTGACGGTTTTTGAGAAATCAGACCCTACTTTTTGAGTTAATTTGGCTCATTTTTCAATCTCAACTTGCATTTAAGCCTAGAAAGATACTCATTTTGTGCATTAAAAAATAATGATCCGCTAGTGTATATTATGCAAATTCCATTTAGCTACTAAAAACAACTGCAATAGACTAAAGTGGTAGCGCACAGAAGGATTTCAGCTGATTTCGTAATCCTTCGGCGCGCAGCTACTTTAGTAGCTCTACCGTAAGTCTTTGATTTTCAGTGGATTTTTGCTCAAAATTGGATGGAAATTTGCACACTTAGATGGACGATTTCTTCTTAATTAAGGATTCTTATCGAGCGCTTGACATCTCGTTTGAAGGCTGTGGATTTCAGCTCTTTAATGCAGTCCTTATTAATCCATTTCATGTAATATTTAAGGAGTCATTTAAGTAAAAAAGTTTTGGCCGACTTTTGGGCCTAATTCTACCCCCTATGCCCCCAGGATTCCCTGTAGATCAAAACAAAGAATAGATAGAAAATCTGTATAATAAACACTAGCGGATCATTACTTTTTCATATAACTGAAGAAAATGTCATGATAAACTGGACATGATAAACATATAAATCGATATATATTATACATCTAAATGTGTCGTTGCTTAGTTATGAGTAATACACAATATTATTTGTATAGTTTACATGAAATATCTAATGTGTCATATATATATCATAATGTGACGTCAAAATACCCGACCGATACATATATTTATTATAAAACTGAAGATTGAAATACCCAGTGAGCTTTTATACATCACTAATCATTAATAAAAATTAATAAGTGTAAGTTTGTTACACTTTTTATACGAGTTTTGTTAGCACATAAATATAATACATTTTTAAAATCGATTTAATGTTACATAAAACCCATCTTATTCGCATGTTTTTTGTGTTAACTAATTACAGAAATTGGAGAAAGATTAAGAAAGGATATATTTTGTCTATAAAAGGTAAAATAAAATTTTCATAAGACTTAATCAACTAAATTAATTGCAAAAAAAAATCATGATTATGCCTTATAGCTAAGAAATAAAAGCAGAAAAATAGTTCATTCAATTAATGTAATCCTTTTCTTTATTTTGTTAACTTAATTATTTTAAATTTTATCAAAAAGTTCCATAATCATCCATACATTTCCAAAAAAATACTATTTCCCTTATTTACATACATTTGCTATTTTAATTAATCACGTTACTATAAAAATATCAATTACTGCATTAAATAGGATATTTTTGTAAGCTTATAAAAGTAAATAAACATCTATTAGTGATAAACCCAAAAAGAGAATATTAGCATATTTATGTTTTTTGAAAAGATATTTAGTGGGTTCTTTCCATACTTTAATTATATATGATTCATATATCATACATGCATTAGAAATTAATAAATATTATTGCTTTCAAATATTCTGTTTTCCTAACTTGCTATAAACCATTTGAATAATTTATATATAAGTTTGAAATCTTACTGTGCGATTGCAGATAAACTAAACAAAATTTTCAAAATATATATACATATGATAATGAAATTACAATTACCATTCATCTGAAGCCGGTGTTTCCCAAAATGGGACTTTTGCTTTCAAGGGGAGAAATTTTAGAAAATTGGTTTTTTTAAAAAAACAGCTATATCTTTCTGATTCTCCTCTCATCCCTTCCTCCCCTCTCCAAAAAAAAGGAAAAAAAAGTTGTTTGCTTTTCTTTTTAGGTGAGGCATTGTATGTGTTTGTGATAACAATCTGACCGAATGACATTTTTTTAGGAAACACTGTTCTATAAATATATCATTTCGAGTAAGCACAAAATCTGTATCTCCTTTATTAAATTGATATTCTTTATTTACCTTCGAGCAACTGCATTTGGGGGTAATTCACTGGGAGATGGACACTTGAACCCTACAACAGATTCTGATTGGTCGGCACATTCATTAACATTATCAGGAAACTCACATACGTGTTTTTCAGGATCATAAGCAAGTCCTTTATTACATGCAGTTTCATATGCAGTTCCATCAGCACACTATGAGCAAATGTTTAAAAAAATTAGAATAAATATTAATAAATTTACCTTGAAAAATGTTGTCTGACATCCTAAGCCGACAGGGTAGATACCATTCTGGTAAAGACAACCAGGAGAAGATATTGGTGTGTCATCATATATAAGATTGCTACAATCAATCGCCCAATTATAGTTACAATGTTTGAAAATATTTCCATTCTTATCATAAACAAGTCCATTAGCACATGTTTCGTAAGAATAGGTACCATTTACACACTGTTTAATTTGTCGTAAAAATATTTATTTAGAAAGTTAAGTTGTGTTAATAAATAAGATTATATGTAAATTAAATGTCTTTAAATTAAAAATATCATGAGTATAGACATTTATAATAATAAATTTCTACAAAAGGATTAAATAATTTCCAAGTTAAATTAATTTTAAAGAAATTGTTAAAATTCATGTAGATACAAAGATAAGCCTAAATTAATTTATTTTTAGGTGAGGCATTGTATTTGTTTGTGTTAACAATCTGACATCAAATTTAATTTTTTTTAGGAATAACTGTTCTATAAATATATAATAATTTCGAGTTATATTAAATTGTGTACAATATATGTACATACGAAAATGAGTTATTAAATTCTATAAATTATCTTTCGTCAGTTAACTGTTCTGAAACAAATATTACAAAAATCTGAAATAGTCGATGAAAAATTTACCAGGTGATACTTATCACAGTATTGTTTATCAGGATAAGATTGTACTCCATATTTTTCAATACATAGTTGTCTTTGTGGAAGAACAATTTTTAAAGCCAGGGATGCAAAAACTAAATACTTATTTATAGAATTGTACATGATTACCAACTAATATAACTTTTAAAAAAAAACCATATAAAAAGAAAATATTTTTTACCTTTTTATTGACCAAGGCCAGAATTGCACGCCCTAATTCTTTTTAAAATACAGGAAATAATACTTCAAGGATATTTACTTTTAAAAATTATACTGATTTAATCACACCAAATATGTACAGTACAGGTAACATAAACAAAATAACCTCATTTTATTGAATAGTTATTTTGTGTGAAATATTTTTTAAAGTTATAAATAGCCAATTATATTTTTATTTTAAATAAATTAAACAAATATATTTATCTACAAAAAATTATTTTTTATTATGGACATAAATTCAAATTTTAATAATATTAAAAAAAATTAAAAAAAACAGCAAACAAGAGAAAAAACATTATACTTTCTATAATATGCATGCTCATATATATCATTCATTGTAATTTTATTTTTTGTTTAGTTTTATCAGCTTAAAGGTAAGTGCTTTTACAAGTTTAGTTTAAAGATATATTATAAAAAATCATTTAGCTGTTTCACATAATTACATTAGAAACATCCAATAAATGAAAAAATGTCTTTCATAAATCATAGTTCACAATTAAAAATTACAGTGTACATATTCAAAAATTATATTTCTTGATCGTTTATTAGGCATGAGAACAGTTGCTGAAGGTTTTTTTAAACTTGATCCGTTTAGTGAGCTAACAGCAACAGGTATAGCTGTAGTATATCCAACAGTTGTTGGGTTATCATCTGATACTGTTTCTTGATTATTATTATTATTTCCAGTTTTCATATCCTCTAAAATATTACTTATATTAGGATTTTGAATACTTTTACCATGAGGTTCTTGAATTACAACTTTAGAAACGTCTGGCAATTCTTGTAAAACAGCAAGTTTTGATGTATCCAAACCTGCTAATTGAAGAGTTTGAGGTTTAACTTGAACTTGAACCGTCGAGTTTTTATTTGGATCAGTCAACCCTTGTATCGAAATTTTTTCACCTATATAAGACAAAGAAGTATATGAAGTTGTTTTATATTAAGATTGTTTAAGAGTTTCATACATTACCTGTAGCTGTATAGGCAAATCCAGTTGTAAGCTTAACTGGTTGAAGACCAGTTGTATTTACGGTCGAGTTTTTTGAATTTTGAACGTAGGTAAGTGTTTTCACACCTTGAGGAGGTTGAGGTTGGGTTGGAAGCTGTATAGTAATAGGAGTTCCAGAAGGATGAAAAGGAGATTGTAATGATGTAGATGTAGATGTTGTAGAAAGAATTGGACTACCAGATGATACCATTACCGATGATGATCCTAATGCAGATACTGAGGTCAGTGATGACATATTTTGCTTGTTTTCCAAATAATCTAGTTTAGGTTCTGTTATGTTAAAATCCGAATAAAATGTTTCTGGAATATATCTATTTAAGAAAAATATATATATTATTAAAAATTAATTGCAAAAAATCATAATACCTTGAGAGTTCGTCTAAATTACACAACAACACACCGTTTTCCTCTGTATTTGAGTTAGAAGTAGTGGTTGGCGTGATGTTCGATTGTTGCATAACATCACTTATATGCGACCCAGTATTAAAAGGTAGTGTGGTAATAACAGTAGAATTTTCTGCCGAAACAGAAGAAGTGGAGACAGAAGCAGAGTTTATTATATCATTATGATTTAGTGATGATACATTTGGTAATGTCACAACTTGTCCTCCACTAGCTGAAATAGCTTGTAGTAGAGAAGAATTTGAACCAGATAGTGGTGCTAGAGTGGTGAGTATATTATTACTATTTAAATGCCAATACAAAATTGATAAAGAAAGCTCTTGCAGATGTTAGAAACTCAGCGTTGAACATCTAGCAAACTGCAACTAAATATAAAGTTCCCATTATATATTCTTGATGATCGAGTGTCCAATAGATTCGGGCCATCTAAATTGAAACCCAATAAGAATCTGATGTTGATGCATTTCAAGGTGTGGAATATAGTTTAGAGCGATTTTTTTAATTTTATGACATTAAATACCTTTATGTTGTACATGTAGACAATGCAAATTAAATTAAAATATGGAGGAAAGATGAGTCAAATACCAATTGTATCGTTTTACTATTGAAAATAAAGCTAGATGAGGTACGTTGCGTTATTGAAGACGTACTTGATAAGGTCGATAATAAAGAAGGTACCTGTATACTTATAATTATTTTCAAACACCTATTACGTATTTTTCCATACTATAAATCTGTGGCCATAATATAATTATAATATGGAAACACATTTTTTAGATAATATTAAGTACTTAAAAACAATCCTTACAACCTACTTTTCATACTTTGTTACTAAGATATCTACATTATTTTATTTTCAGAATCTGAAAAAGAAAAATGCAAGAAGAAATACATAGAAATGAGAGAGAGAAAAGAAGTCCAAGAAGACGAAAGTTAACCAAAAATTATCTATGACGATCTGAAGCTAACCAATGAATATGTCATATAGAATGTGACACTTCTTTTTAGTTTAGTTTCTTCATTCGCCTTGGCAAGTAATGAGAAAAATACACCGTATAGCTGACTGTTGTGTAATGTAAAGTACGTTAAAAAAAAGAATAAAACACATACAATGTAAATCATGGATAAAATTAAAAAAGTAAAAAAATACACACAAAAAAAATACCAATATGTTAATTAAAGAGTGACACGGAATAAAAACTTTTTCAGAGCACTTTCGTTTGGACTTTTTCTTAGAACTAGTGGAATTTTGTTCCACATGACTACCACTCGATAATAAAGACTTACTTTAATAAAATTGAAATTTGGCTTTGGTGAACTGATTTCCTCGTTCGAAGTGCTTTTTCTGAAGAAGAAATCTTATTTGACAATATTTCCCAATGAATATGTAAAAAAAGCTTATAGAACTATTGTGGATTTTGTTTATTTACTAATACTATAATAATTTTAAGTCAGTTTACCTATTTTATTTGTTTATTTTTAGATTAAATAGTTTGTGATATGGAAATATTTTGTGATGTATAATAGACATTCAGACGATAAATTTAATAAAAAAAGTTATATTGATTAAATTGTCGTCCTGTTTTTATAAAATCACTCTTTATTCGGTTTGTGCTTGCTGTTAACTTGCTATTTGGAAATTGTAATAGGTATATGCAACTTTTAGATAAAATAGAATATGTTTGAATATGTGTTCTAGCTTACTTTTACAAACAATGACTTATTTTGTTCATTTAATACATTTAGACTAATATTTAACTTTAATGTCACTAATTCGTACCGAAACAAATAAAATTTTAAGTCTCAAGAATGCAAAGGTGGGACAAACTTCCAATAGGCCAGGAGTCGTGAAGGGGCAGTAAAGTATATCCTTGTATGGCATGTTCATTTGGATTCAAGGAGATGATAAAGCCCAGAAGCTCCTAAGGACTCACTAGTTAGAAGAACTTTGCATTGGATTACACAGAGGGGGACGTTAGGATTAAACCTGTTCTGTTGCCTGGAAATGTAAGCCTTTAATTTGTCTGATTTTACCATTTTAAATAATATACAGTCCAAATAATATAAATTTGTCAATTATTTGATTCATATCATCAGACAGCGAATATTTCACAAACAATATGTCAAAGATGCATCAAATAAATGAAATACTTATGTCAAAACTCCTACTGAACTAAAAAATGGCAAGATTGTTTTAATGTAACAAATGGAGACGAAATATCTACACATTAGCACACACTATAAAATAAAGAAGTGTAAAATTTTAAATCCATATTCTTTGAACCTCGAACTCTAAAGTTTTGTTATTCAAAAAGTACATCCCCAATCGATTTGATTTTTATAGAATTAGGTATACAGAAATGTGTGAAGATAACATACCAATATCTTTTCATATCCCATGTTAAAGCAGAAAAGAACTGTTGCGACATTCCAATTACGTGTCCGACAATTTGGAACGTCCGACATGCATGGTAAACTTAATTACTATCCCTCTCATAATTTAGATGAAGTAAAGTCGGGGTGTTTTTAAATCTTAATTAACTCATAATTAGAACATCATAAACTATTGAATATCAATGATTATACTTTTATTTTTTGGGGGGAGAAAAAAATCTTGTCAATTTGTGTCTCAAAAATGTATTCTGAAAGAAATTGTGTTTTTTTCTTAAACTTTAGTTATTTGGCACAACCGAAAATAATAGAAAGGGGACAGAGCTTTCTAATGATTATTCTTAATTAAGTTAAATATTCTTTTAACATATGTAAAAATTCAATTTTATATTTATATACAAACTCTCATATATAACGATGATAAGTAAATTTTTTTTAATGATAATAAAAAATAATATTTTTAATATAGTATCACTTATACATTCTTATGATTTGTATTTCTATATTTTCAGCCTGTTAAACTATAAATAAAATTTGTTAATACATGAAAAATAAATATTATTTTATGGTTCACTTACATAATTGTTAATTTAGTTGCTGATTATAGTATACTAATAAACAATTTCGGAATTTTTTTTTTTGAATACCAATTTAAAGCATATATTAGCTAGTTGTAATGTGCATAAATAAATAGTTGATCACACTTAACATCATGAATGTTATTTTTTTAATTATTAATATTTGCATAAAATATACTTCTGATTATATTATTTCATTATCAGACTTAATTTCAATTGGTTGGTAGGCACGCAAATTAAAGCTATTCTAGAACTTTTTGTCATTGCCGTTTTTTTAATAAAACCATGTTCAATTATTAAAATTAAGAGTTTTTACCTCTTAAGATTCAAATATACATTCAATAAATGCCTTTTTTGCGCATTTATATATTAAGAATATTTTGATCAATTCAATCTCATTAGCATTATCAAGGTAAATTGTATTTATGAATATTTATGGTTGATGACATAAATATTATTTAAAATATGAAAAGAAAGGATTATTCCTTAATACAGCGAGGATGTGAAAAGTAAAGATAAAAGGAGTGTGTTTTTTGGCACGTTCAGATGAAAGAATATCGACAATTAGAAAGGAAAGCGTAAAAGCGTACTCAAAAAAAGGAAGAGAAAATGGGAAAGTAAAAGAAAGCATTTTTGTTCGTTAAAACACTTTGGTATCAACTCTCTCCTTAATATTATTTCTGAAAATATTAGTGATATATTATTGTACATACATCTTTAATCATTGAAAGTAACAAGAAATCAACCGTAGTGTTATCATATAAAGTTTATAAAAAATATAGTATTGTCAATTTAGAAGATCGTATGGTGACCTATAAATTATATTTTGGCCAAGTGCTTATCGAAAGAAACACAACATTTTCTCACTAAATTTGTATAAGTATAAATTACGTTTTAGTTAAATCAAACAAAGATTACTGATATTGTTATGAAAGACCAAAACACTCAGTTTTAAACAATAAAAGGAAAAATAGCATATCCACAAAGAACACTCCCAACATGGATCATCATATTAGATACTTCTTTTATTGATCGAATTACCAGCTGTTTCTTTTTATACTTATTGTAAATAGAGGGGAGCTTTATGAAAGCAGGCCGGGCTTTTTAAGAGTTTTTTTTGTGTGTTTGTGTGTGTATATGTGTGTGTGCTTTTTAAAAGTACGAAAAAAATAAATAAAATAACGAATTGGACGATTGCGCATGAGTTGGATAAGTTATTTCTTCTCTTTCATCAGAATTAATTTTTAGTTAAAAAAAAAATCTACAATAAATACAGAAGCGTGAAAGTAAAAATATAGTGACATTAATAAGGTGACTTTATGGAGTCAGTAATCAAAAAGTAACCATGAGTTTTTTAACAGAGGTATCCAGTTCAGGAGGTGGAAACAATAACTTAGACTATACAAATACATCTGCAACCCATGAATCTAGTAATTATGATTATCATTTACCACATACTAAGACAATTGATCTCATTGGTGAAGAATTTGCACCACGAAAAGACTCTCCAACTATTACTACAGGTTCAAGTATTGCTATCGTTACTTCGTCTGGTGGATTGCCAGTATCAAGTACATTATTTTTAAATAGTAATAATATACTCACCACTCTAGCACCACTATCTGGTTCAAATTCTTCTCTACTACAAGCTATTTCAGCTAGTGGAGGACAAGTTGTGACATTACCAAATGTATCATCACTAAATCATAATGATATAATAAACTCTGCTTCTGTCTCCACTTCTTCTGTTTCGGCAGAAAATTCTACTGTTATTACCACACTACCTTTTAATACTGGGTCGCATATAAGTGATGTTATGCAACAATCGAACATCACGCCAACCACTACTTCTAACTCAAATACAGAGGAAAACGGTGTGTTGTTGTGTAATTTAGACGAACTCTCAAGGTATTATGATTTTTTGCAATTAATTTTTAATAATATATATATTTTTCTTAAATAGATATATTCCAGAAACATTTTATTCGGATTTTAACATAACAGAACCTAAACTAGATTATTTGGAAAACAAGCAAAATATGTCATCACTGACCTCAGTATCTGCATTAGGATCATCATCGGTAATGGTATCATCTGGTAGTCCAATTCTTTCTACAACATCTACATCTACATCATTACAATCTCCTTTTCATCCTTCTGGAACTCCTATTACTATACAGCTTCCAACCCAACCTCAACCTCCTCAAGGTGTGAAAACACTTACCTACGTTCAAAATTCAAAAAACTCGACCGTAAATACAACTGGTCTTCAACCAGTTAAGCTTACAACTGGATTTGCCTATACAGCTACAGGTAATGTATGAAACTCTTAAACAATCTTAATATAAAACAACTTCATATACTTCTTTGTCTTATATAGGTGAAAAAATTTCGATACAAGGGTTGACTGATCCAAATAAAAACTCGACGGTTCAAGTTCAAGTTAAACCTCAAACTCTTCAATTAGCAGGTTTGGATACATCAAAACTTGCTGTTTTACAAGAATTGCCAGACGTTTCTAAAGTTGTAATTCAAGAACCTCATGGTAAAAGTATTCAAAATCCTAATATAAGTAATATTTTAGAGGATATGAAAACTGGAAATAATAATAATAATCAAGAAACAGTATCAGATGATAACCCAACAACTGTTGGATATACTACAGCTATACCTGTTGCTGTTAGCTCACTAAACGGATCAAGTTTAAAAAAACCTTCAGCAACTGTTCTCATGCCTAATAAACGATCAAGAAATATAATTTTTGCTGGAAATACTCTTCCTCAAGGAGCGATTCCAATTCAGATCAACGGATTAAACGCCTTACCTATATCTGCAGTGAAGAGTATACCTTTAAATATAGGGGCTCTTTCATCAACACAAAGTACAATTCCAACATCAAGTCCTCAAACTGCTGCTTCACGAAAAACAACTACAAAATTAGATTTTGCAAAATCTCCTGGAGCATCTTCATATATAAATACACATTCTAATAAAATCAATAATAACTCAATTAAATGTCCGATTATTACATCTTCTACATCTTCAAGCTCGACAATAAATGGTAATTCGATGTATGCATCATCAACTAAATCAATTGGAAATAATAAAACATGCACTTGGGTCTTCGAAAATGGAGAAGTATGTGGTAAAACATTTAGTAAAAGTTACAACCTGGTAGTACATATGAGGATGCATGAGGACGTTAGACCATTTTGTTGTTCTCTTTGTGATCAAACTTTTAGGCAAAAGGCTCATCTTCAGAGACACGAAACAACCCATGGAATCGGAGTCAAAGTTTCAAGAAACTCATCTACAGTGAAAAAAAGAAAGAAGAATAAAAATATTTTAGCAAATTCTGCACAGATTGTTCTACCAACAGGAGCAAATGTTAATTCTAATTTACAAAAAAGGTTATCAAGAGTAGATGATAAGTTTGGCTTAGTCAAATATAATGAAGAATCAGAAGGTAATACATTAGAGAGGGGACCAACGAACAATCGAATAAATGCTCACAATCCACAAATACTTAAATCTGACCACCCGTCAAATAAATTTTCATCCCATGATATAGATGAAGCTATAAAGGCAGCGGTTGAAAGTTCTGGCTTAACTTCATCTTCAAATACAACTAATATGTTATCCTTAAAAAGAGAGCCAACAACAGAAGATGATGAATTAGAACATCACTCCACATCAAAAATACCACATATGTCGGTCAAAGTAGAACCACCTACCTCAGATGAGGATAATTCCGATTCTTCAAAAGCTTTGGATAATAACAGACCTAGTCGCATGAGTAGTCAATGTAATACTGGTAATAGCAATTCACATTCTCCAATAACGGCTCAATTTGTGCAACATCCTGGATCAACAACTATTGTAATAGATAATTTAGAGGATCATTCACCTGAAATTCAAAAAGAAATTCTTAATGCACTATTAGCTGACCATAGTACAGGCACAAGTTTATTCACAATACAACAATCCTCTAGTGAAGAAAATGATCCAACAAAGTTAGAAAATCATAGTAATCAACATGAAGAAGATGTAGAAAATGGAAATTCATCTCAATCATTTCCACCAGTCACTGTTCAGGAATTTCTTCAAGAAAATTCCTCTTCACACATACTCGTTGAAAATTCTCAAGCAGAATAAAAAATGCAATCTATCAAAACATAACATACATATTACATAACAGAACTTTTAGCTCAAATTGATGGGTTATATTTTAATTTTTAGTATATATATTATGTTTTCATCGTTTAAAATGAAACTCATTTTTAAGCTAATTTTTATGAATTTTTTGAGATAGGCTTGTGCGCAGTAATTTGTACCAACAAACACTATAAATTTATACATTAACACATATGTATATGTATTTAACGAGAGTAAACCATTTTGTATCACAATTAATTCTGAACAGTATATAGCTTTTTGTTGTCTTTGATATATCCTAATGATTTGCATTTCTACATAATCAACCTTTTTCATCATAAATGAAATATTTAAATCATTAGAAACAAATATACAGTCATTAAATTTTCTAAAATTATTGTATTATTACTATTTTTTATTTAATCTTATTCACAATTCAAATAACTCTTCATATTGTTGGTAGACATGCTAATTGAACAGAAAAATAATTTTTATTTTGTTACATACCTATAGGTTCAAGATAATATACATTATCAAATTATATTATTTTAAGTTTGACTTTTTTCTCTTATATCTGTTTCATTCATTAGACAATAAATAAAAAGATCAATAAGTATAATAAGTTTTATTTGAAAATATAATGACGAGATATGTCAAACATTTAGAGAAATATAATGTTTGATTGTATATATCTATATATGGTATATTAGAGGAAGTCGTATTTAGGGTAAAAAAATTATATGATATTTTTTTCTACTATAAATGTAATTTTCATATGTATTGGTCGTAAACAACACTCTTACGTAATTTCATTTAATTGTAAGCAATTAAGACTTTGTCAATTGGGGAAGTGTTTACCTTTAAGTGTTGGAAACTTCTGTCATGAAGGAGATTTTGAAGGAACTTTTACTGAAGACTATAGACAACAATGATTGTGTATTATCTTTATAAATTAGATTTATAAAAAAAATTAAGATCCCATTAATTAATTATGAAGATTCACTTCAAAATCAAACACAAAAAAAGGCTACCTATGACTATCTAAGTTGGAGGCCGAAAAGTCGAACTTTCGTCAATATTACAGGAGGTCCAATGTTACAACTGTTTTAAATTCAAGCTAACAGAAGGGAAATGCCTGACTCTTTACAAAATATAATATTCCGAATTTGAATTTTTTTTAAAAGATGAACTGGGCCTTCCCCAACGTATTGGTGGTGTAGAGGAAACATCGGCTACGGAAGAAGTTTCGCGCCGGGAGGAAATGGAGGAGGAGATGATAGGTGCAAATACTCTCAACGGAAAAAGTAGTTCCGTTGCGGAAAATGAAATCAGCAATTAGAAGTTCAAAGAAAATCAAAGCTCTACTAAAATAGATGACTCCATATCTACACTTTCCTTAACAAAAAAACAACAACATTACGAGATGACTGGAAGAAGGTCATGGAAAAGAAACTAGACAAGGAGTGAAATCCCGATTCGCTTCCTTGAGTGGGTCCCTCTCCTTCTAGAGAAGACTGAACAACAACAACGAGGAAGAAACCCCAGGTTCCATCAAGGCCTCCTAATGTTAAGGTTTTATCAGAAAATAAAAAGGTTAAGAGAGTCTATACTAGCCTAGTACAAGACGGTACAAAAAGGATAAAAGGAGTCGATTCCTTAGAGCTTGGAACACCGTCGTCCTCGAAAGATGAACTACTACTGAAGAACTGAACCCCGATTTTTACTTAAACGACGAGCCCGATGTTGTCCATTTTATCCAACAATGTAAATTCTATTGCCTCTCCTTGGAAAGCATAAGTGAGCATAGAAAGTATTCTCTTACCTGAAGTCAATTGGATTTCTAGACGTTGTAGCCTTTCTGGATTCTCGAATAAAAGCTGATTAAAAAAATTGCTCACTTAGTACCTCCCTCACACATTCTATATATCTCTGCTGCACAGTCGCTCTCCACTCATCCCAAGGGGTGTTATATTAATGATTACAAAAAATTAGAACCAACTCTTCTCAAAGCTGATATACTTGGTAATTTTATTTCAGCAACGCTGAGTTTTGAGGGTGAAATGGTCCAAATCCACGCAATATACGGTCCGAATCGGGATGTAGATAGTTTCTTTTCAAAAATAGTGACAGATTGTTGTATTGAAAACACCATCATCATGGGGGATCTAAACGTGACGAGGAAACCTGGAAGAGACTCAGTTAATTATGACGGTTCAGGAAATTTTAAAAACAGAGCTGACCTTGAAAAGGTTATGGCCAAATTTTATCTCCTGGACGATGTTCTTTTTCTAGACGTTGATAGCCCCTCCATGACGTATTTTAAAAGAGTCCTACAGGTGAAGAAAAAAAAGGAAGGTTAGATTACGTTCTTCCTTCAACTAATCTTCAAAAACATTTTACGGAGTTTACCGTTTTACCGAATTACATTTCCGATATCTCCCCTATCCTAGTGCATTTCAAAAAGTCATCTCCAATCTGGGGATCTTACAGGAAACTCAACTTCTCCTTACTTGAAGACGAGGATACCTGTAGAGAAATAGGAGAAATAATTAGTTACAGCAAATGGTTTTGGGAAAAAATATATTCTCTTCATGCTCGACACTTGAGAGAATTGAAGTAATGGCCAGGCAGTCCCTAAATGAAAAAGTAAAAAAGCCGCCCATCAGACACGGTCCTTATTAAATCGACTCAAAGTTCTGAAGGCAACAGGGCGGATGTAAATGTAGAGCTTGATAGCATTCTTAATACCTAGTGTTTTAGCAGAGCTCTTAGGGCGAAATCTGAGCTCATTCAAAAGAACATAAGAAGTGCCCTCCCCGTCCAGGTCTTGGAGAAGAATATACAGAGCCAGAGGAAAATTAGTTCCTTAAGAACTAAGAGTGATGTTAGTTAAAAGTTTATTACTGTATACCGAATACACACATATATAACATTATATCAATATAATAAAATTTTACAATAAATGCATAAGGTAAAGAGCGCGACCACACAATGGGGTATATGCGCTACAACAGTAAATGATGGTTCCTATAAAATCATATTAAATTATAATTTTCTTCAAAAGTTGCTATCAATTTCTTACATTTCATTAGTTTTAAAATACTAAGTACTTCTTCTTCTTCTTGCGAAGCTTCATATCTTTCTAACGATAGTGCTGGACATCTATTGATAAGGTGATCTGCACTCTGTGATTCTTCCTTACAGACATCACACGTTGCACTTGTTGCTTTCCATTTACTTAAATGGGCGAGAAAGGATCCATGGACGGTGTAGGCTTGAACTATAAGTTTCATGTTTCCACGTTCGTATTTGAGACTCTTTTCTTGAGGCTTTGCTAACATCAAATGGGTGTGTTTCATACTTTGGTCCCTTTTGTATATTTTACACCAGACATCATAGAAGAAGTAATTTATTTGTTTCTTTATGTAGCTTGGTGACACTCCCACCAATTTCTTATTTTGACTCTCCACGCCTCTCTTTGCTAGATAATCCGCAAATTCGTTTCCTGTGATGTCACAATGGCCCTTGCACCAATCTAAGTAAATATTTTTCTTTTCTTTCCCTCATATAGAACTTTTTGGCACTTTTGGACTTCGCCACTCTTGATAAAAGGGTTAAGGATGGCAGCAATTGCTGATTAGGAATCAGATCGTATTACAACATCCCCTGAAGGTTTTTCCATTCGAGTAAGCACTTCTACTGACTGGGCAATGGCAAAGACCTCTGCTTGAAAAACAGTGGCTTCCTTATTTAATGATACAAAGGATTGATGAAGTGACATATCACCTCGGGTAATTGCCCATCCAGCACCAGTATTGCCTTCTTCATCTTTTGATCCATCCGTATATATAATAATGTCAGACTCGTTAACTTCTTGGTTCTTTATCCATCTACGACTACCTTTGATGTAATCACTTAATTTATTTAATTGTAGTTCAGTTATTATTTTATCGCTAGAGAAGCGATGTCCACGACGTTTAGGAAGGTTACCAATTCCATCCCATGTATCTTCAAGAAAGTGTCTTGTTCTCCATCTTGCTTTAGTTGCTTGAGCTTGAAGAAACAGGTCCAGGGGAACTACACCCATTACAGATTCCATACCTACTGTTGGCGTTGATCGAAGCGTCTGGGTCATTGCCAGAAGTACTTTCCTTTGGATTGTGTTTAATATCTTGATGGCACTCTTCTTTGTGATAATTGAATGCCCCCATATAAAGCATCCATACGAGATAATTGGTCTGATCTTTGCTTCGTACAACCAGAGAACTTTTTCTGAGGTCAAGCCCCATTTTTGTCCTATGACTGCCTTTACCATGTTCCATAGACGTGCCACCTTGGCAGCTTTTTCTTTAAGGTGTTCCATCCAAGTCAGACCTTGATCGAAAACAACTCCCAAGTATTTCATTTGTGTTGAAAAATCAATCTCTTTACCAGCCATTTCTAATCGTGGAAAGTATTTAGATCTTAATTTATATGCTTTTGATAAGACAGTAGCACAAGACTTTGCTAGGTTAAAGGTAAGACCATTTATTTTGCCCCACTCCAGAACCCCATTCATTGCTTCTTGCATTTTGTCGACAAGGGTGGGGGGGGGGGGGATGTTTTCCACTTATCAACAAAATAATATCATCAGCATAGCCCACCGCTCTAACTGGTCCTTTTTGGAACTTCGTTAGCAAGGAATCCATGATGATGTTCCATACCAACGGTGAAAGAACTCCCCCTTGAGGACTTCCACGCTTTGGAGTGACACAAACTGTTTCACCTTTCATCTCAGCTGTAACTGTTCGAATACTGAGAAGGCTCTTATACCAGGATCGAACGCTCTCGGGAAGACCAAGCTTGCTCATTGTTAAATCTGCTGATTGAAATCGCAGATTGTCAAATGCGCCCGTGCAATCAAAACAAACAGCAAGTGTACATTGTTGTTGATATATTGATTTTTCCACTATGTCAGTTACCTGTGACAGAGCTGTCTCAGTCGAAAGGCCTCTTGTGTAGGCGTGCTGAGAGTGAAGTGTTGGAATTGTTTCTTCAATTTTTCACTGTACGATTCGCTCAAGTCCTTTGAGGAAGAAATTTGATAAGGTAATTGGTCTAAAGGATTTAGCTGAACTATAGTCATCTTTTCCAGGTTTTGGTAAAAATATTACCTTCATTTCACGCCAAATTTTTGGTGTGTATACAGTACTGAGAATAACTTGATATAGCTTTGAGACATATTCGACTATATTATCCCCAAGCTGCTGTAGTACGATTGGTTTTAAACCATCTGGTCCCGAACTTTTGTAAGGGTCAAAGGAGTTAAATGATTCTCTCACCCTATCAGTATCTACAAAGTCAATATTGAAGTTTGTGACTTGTAACGATGCTTCAAGGACACGATCTATTGAACATTCTGGGAAGTGAGTTTTCATTAGTAATTGCAATGATTCATTGGGTGACTGTGTATAACCCCGATTCGTTTTAAGGAGACCAACAGAATTTAAAGTAGAATTTTGACTTCGAATGAGCTTAGCAATGTCTTTGGGGCTTTCCACTTTAGTGCAGAAGTTTCTCCATGATTCTTTTTGCTCCATTCTGAGGGCTGCTCGATATGCATTTCTTGTGGTAAGGTATTCTTCTCTATATGAGCTGTAATTACGCTTTGGTTCGAGTTTGTTAAGTTTGTACCTTAGGGTGGCAAGCTGTTTTGTCCACCATGGTACAGACCTTGCTTTTATTGTCCTTCGTACAGGACAAGCTAAATCAAGCGTTTTTTCTAATTTATTGATCAGCGATGCTGTACATTGGTCAATTGTACTCACATTGGGAAGTATTTTAGGTAACGAATTTTCTTCTGAGTGCAACCTAAATGTATCCCAGCAAGCTCTCTTGAGGTTTCTTGACCGATCAGTAATTGGTTTGTATTTCCCAAAATTAAAAACCAGGTACCTATGGTCTGACATTGAAGGCCTAAGATCTACATGTCATCCTGTGACCTCAAATTTTTTGAAGGCATACTGATTCATTAAAGTGATGTCTATGGTTGAACTGGCTCGTTGAGTAACAAATGTGGGCTCATTTCCTTCATTTATGACAACAAGATTATTTTCATCTAAAATCTTCTCGAGAATTTCTCCCCTTGTGTCGGTATATTTGCTACCCCACAGATTATTATGAGCATTAGAGTCCATGGTTAGGAGAAGTGGTTTTTGTTTGCATTTACAATGCTTAATGAGTGATAACAACGTTTCTTCCTCAACTGACAGCAACCGATCAAGATAGGCCACACATACATACGTAATTGATTCCTCAATCTTTAGACATACGGTACAAACATCTTTGTTAGAAAATTCGGGGACAAACCATGCATTTAATATATTGGATGATCTTATGCATGCTCTTGGATGTGTTCCAGGTTTACTGTGAATTGTGTATCCACTTAAGGTAAGGCTTTTTGTTGTCCCTTTGATGATGTAAGATTCAGTTATCATGGTTATCTGAGATGTTCTCAGTTTAAATTCAGAATTTGCTGCTTTTGAGTGTTGTGTGTTGATGTATGAACAGCTTATCATTTTGATTTTCTAGGTCCTTCTGGGTCGACAAACATTTCAGCAGCTGTGTCGAAAAAAGCATTGATTAATGGCTGTTTCTTATTTTTCTTGTTAGTTAATTTTCCGGTTGGTTCAGAAGTTCGGTACAACATCGGAAATGATTTTAGTAATTTTAAGATGAGTGTGCTCTTCTTCTAAAAGACTCGAGTTGAGCATCCAAGAATTCTTTTTATTCATTCCTGGTATCTTTAAGATGGTTTAACTTTTGCTCAGGAGAGCTTAGAGCTTTGGTTCTCTTTTTAGGATCCTCCATTGAACTTTCTAAACCTCTTATTGAATTTTTTTGGACCTTCTTAGCATTATCTCCCTTTTTGGATTTATTTCTATTCCTGAATACGGATGTCAAATCTTCTCTCAAGCTTCCTGACGGAGAAGGTGGAATTTTGGAATCTTCTTCTTGCTGTGGATGAACTCCCTGGCACTTTGAAACCACTTTTTCCGGGTCTTCCAGTCTTTCTTCCCTACATGTTTTGCTCCCAGGTTGCACTTTAACTATGCATACTTCGGAGTTTAATTTTTCACCTTCAGTATTTGAGTCTTCATAGGTATTTTCTTTGACTTTATTCCCTCCGTCTATTTTGTTATCATCCTTTTTTTCTGTGTCCATATCTTCCTCTTCTTCTGTCCGAATAATTTCGTTTGTTTCCCTTGTTTCTGCTAGTCCACTGATTCTAGTTGGAAGATTCAATTTTTTTCTAAATTTCCTTTCGAATTCCCTATATGGTGTACTCTTATTCGCAGTGCATTTAGCTTTGATATGGCCGTAGTCAAGACATCTGAAGCACTGAATTTGTTGGGCCTTAGAAATAAGTTCTACTTTTCTTCCTCCAATAGGGATGATTGCAGGAAGCATTCGCTTCAATTTAATCTGCAGTTTCAATTTTCCAGGAAGTATCTTGCTAAATTTGGATGCGTATTCCGCCTTAGTTCCCTCCTCAGCTTTTACTTCGTGAGATACATTTTCGATATTTTACACAATATCTCCAAAATTGCTTATTATATCCCTCAGTTTTTCCTCCTGCAATTCTGATCCATTTTTGGCAATTTCTTCAACAGGTCTTTGGACATATCTAAGTCCATTTAATCCCCTGATGGTATAACCAAAATTATCTTCAACTTCCGTGGGCCCCATAATGTGTTCAAATTTTAACAGCATATTAATTGGGCTTTTTGTTGTGATAACAATAAATCCTGCACCACTTTTACAATCATTTATTCTTAATATTTCATCAACCTGTACATTTAAACTCTCCATTATCTTCACATATTGATTAATACTAGGAGTAAATCCTCTTAGTTTTACTCCCTCTTTGTCTTTCCAGTCTAAGATAAACTTCGACCAGAAAGGGTTTGTATTAATTTTTTCCCGTTTCATTTTTACTTTCTTTCGTCATTCCCTCATTTCCTCTGGTTATGCGAGAATATGATATGACATCACAGGATATGACATTTTCTCCTTCTGTCCCTAAGAGTGATAGTGTCATAAACTCTCCAGAGGAAATAGGTAATGAAATAGTATCTTTCTATTCAACCCTTTACAGATGCAGTGATTGTAAGAGAGTAGACACTTGTTCTTTATGCTGGAAGTGGCGTAAGGACAAAGAATCAATTTTGTTTGAGGATATTAGTGATGGATAGGAATGCAAATCATATGCAAATCGGGCTTGTAATAAAAAAGAAAGAGAAAATCAACCTGGCAACCCTGACAATTTAATGAATGTTGAGAGGGAAGCAGCTTGAGCTGTCCTGACGTTTTACTGAGCTACAAGCTGTTATTTTCCTTTATATATGTATACAAATGAAAACATCAAACCACAAACATAACAATACGTTACTCCAGATTCATTATTATATTCACAAATATCATTAACTCCATTCTCCTCAATGAATGATATCCATTTTTTAATTTTTCCTTTGTTCCTCTCCATGATATAATCTTTGCAGACTGTTCTTTTCTTGTAAAACATTATGTTGAGGTAAATTGATGTTACCTTCTTAAGGGGAAAAAAAAGTGATAACAGCTTCGGAAAACAAAAAGACCTGTTTGGAGAGCCAACTCCACTTTTTTATTACATGCCCGATTTGCATATGATTTACATTCCTAGTGATGGAGATACTCGTGGGCGCATTAGAGAAAACTTTAGTGAGCTGGAGTCGCCCACTACAAAAGGGGAAATTATTCATTACATTGAAAGCTACAAAAAGAAATTTAAATCACCAGGGACATCGGGTCTTCGTTTTGAATTTTACATAAGATTTGCAGCGGAAATATCACCCATTTTAGAGGCCTCCTAATGCGAAATCCAAAGTAAAGGTTCCGTTCCGAGATTTATAAACGAAGGTTTTTAACTCTTATACCTAAATCTAAATATCTCTAACTACAGGCAAATAACACTTCTAAATACGTCATATAAAATTCTTACTGGCATAATAAACAACAGACTGATCAAAATCCTTCCCTCTATTATTGGCGGCTCACAGAAGGGATTTATGAAAGGGAGAAGGGCAGAGGATATACCTCACTCAATACAAGACTCGATAGATTGCTCCCTAAGTGATATAAAGGAATTTGTTGCGTTGCTGGTCGACTTCAATAAGGCATTTGACTCCATCTCGCATAAATTTATTTTTAGTGCACTCCTTAAATGTGGCTTTTCAATTAGGTTCATCAACATGATTCTAAGAGATTCTTCTTCGAGTGTGGCTTCAGGGTGAGAAAATGTTTTCATTTGAGATAGCAAGAGGATGCAGGCAATGTGATCCTATTTCATCCGCGACTCTTCTCGGTATAACGATATCGAAGAACGGCTCTGAGACTGCGAATAACTGCAATACAAATAATATCATAGTCAGTCCGTAAATCAACATCATATTACGACAACTCGTATATAAATATACTTGACAAAATTGATATATGGAATGGAATAGGCGTTCCCCGTATTGTTCACTTACTTAGGTATACTCCGTACTCGAATACCACAAAGGTTGAATTGTAAGAGCTTCAAATAAAATTTATATGGGGTAATAAGAGAGCTTATGTCTCTAACAATCACCTGTTTGCCCCAACTTCTCAGTGGGGTCTAGGGCTGAAACGAGTGGAATCAGTGTGGATGACCCTCAACTCGTCCTGGTTGTTAAGACTTCGAGGTAGCGATGAATTTTGGGCAGTGCTCTTAAAGGGAAATTTTAAGAAGCTGTCCGGCTTTTTGATCGAGGACAGAATTTTCATGGGCCCTCATGAGCTCTTCAATACATCTATCCGTTGTGGACAATATTGGAGAGCGATGTCCTCTTCGTGGAAGAAAATAGTTGGCGCAGCTTTACCTTTATTAGGGTACCATGTGCCTTGTAACTTCAATACCAGGATAAACTCAAGGGACGAATTTTTAGTATCCCATCATCTCATATCTATAGGCCAAGTTCTCAGGGATGTGGAAGGGAATAATCCGCGCACGTTCCTTCAATTCAGAGAAATAAAGAAAATTATAAGGATAGTCATGACAGGAGGTCATGGATCCCCCAACACCCTTTGATATTGCCCTCAATAACTTAACACTTTCCAAAATTCAAAGAGCGCACCGAAACAGCTTCGTGTAAGATCGCCCAGTCACTTAGTCCGTAACCTCTTTTTGTGTTTAGGATGCACCCCGATGGGAGACGTTCTTAGGTGCTCCAGGTCCTTATTTAAAAATCCGTTTTTGAACTCGTCGGAGAGGTGGCTCTGCTACAAAATAGCGACTTCATCCCTCATCGTTAACAAATCTATGGAGAGAAAAGAGGAGAGGAACTCCACGTTTTGTGGCCAAGGCCATGAGACCACAAAACATTTTTTCTTGGGCTGCGCTAAAGTGACTCCCCCGGTGAGGCTCATCACGGAGCGCATCAAAGACGAATTCGGGGCCCCACTCACTGTAGCTGTGAAGTGAGAACAAGCCACTCGGCTTGTTCTCACCTCACCGTTGCGCCCAAACCAATGGAATATAGAAGGAGTCGTCTGCAAGGTTCTGCATATTCTGTATGCAGCACGCTCCAATCAAACAGGAATCCCTGTGGGTCTTGACAGGCTTCTGGACCGTACCTGCGCCGTCCTAGCGGAGATGGATGATGATGGAAGCTACCGTTCGCAGGGTCTATTGTAATTAACTCAAGATAGGAACCGGTTCCTAAGCCGTCTCCCCCTACCTCATTTCTTTTGAAATATTTTTCTACATAAAACATTATTTATTTTCCTTAATTAATTATTGTGTGTTTTGGAGTTCCCTTTCTTCTTTGAATTTCTTAATCCACAATAATATTACACTTCTTGTATTTTTCATCTATATATATTATATATAAAAAAGTAATAATAATAATAAATAAATAAATCATTTGATGAAAACACATTTTTCTTACTGAGATCCATATAAACAGATTCAATAAACTTTTTTTGTTGATGTCAAATTATAAACTTTTCAGTGTTTCCAACTTCCTTTAGAGTTAGTCATCGATTAATTGAATTGGTTTTACATACTCTGCACAATGGATTTAAGCATCTAACTCATGATTCTTTTAACATAAGACCACAGTGAAAATTTTTGTAATAATTTATCAATAACATATTCCACATTACCAGATAATGGTGGTGGAACAATTTTTTTATATTCAATTGAAATATCTTCATTCTCTCCATTAACTCAACAAAAAAATTCAAACTTTTCACTCAACCAATTAGGTAATTCATAATTTAGAGGAACTAAATTCTTTTTCACTAATGCCCCTACTTGCAGTTTCTGTTGAATTATCTGTACTACGAACATATATCCATGATTATGGTTTTATTATACCCTGTATATCCTAAACCCGATTTACAACGAAAACTTTCCACCTACTGGGGTTAGAATTAATCTAATATTGTGCGACTATTGAGTTCGTCCAAGTGTAAACCTTTTTATACAAAAAGGCGTAATATTCAAAAATCGCATCATTTTAGCAGTCAATGGTACTTTCCAATTCCAATTATAGAATACTCATTTCATTTAAAGGTTTTACTCGAGTACGTTAATTTTATCTTTAATTTGAACTCGCAAATACAATACAGCTGTTCATATCTTGTGCTACGTATCACAAAAAATAAAAAGATCCGAAACAGAGTTATCTTCTTATCCATTCACTACACATCTTTAACTAAGTATATTTTTCAGAATGGCAAATTCTTCTCCCTAAACTTTTCATCTTTTAAACAATTGATTTATCCCATCCAATCTTTAACATCATGTATATTGGAGAAGCAAATCTTCCTTGATAATAAAAATATATTGAGGACTCAGACAAAATCTCTCTTTTAATAATATCTTTATCAATTTTACTGAATTCGGCAAGCAAAAATAATTTGAATTTGGATCTCACACGTATCATAAGCCTCAGATTTTTTTATTCCCTTCACAAACCAGATAATTATCCAATGATGAAATCACTTCTTCACTATCACATTGCCATTTCTTTAATGTGAAACATCCTTCGCCACCGACGTTTATTATATTATCCATGATGACTCTTGCATTTTCTATTGATGATGTGCCCAAAAGATAATCATCTAAGACATATCTTCAAATATAGCTTTTACTCGAATTGGATAATCTTTCTAGTAACATTTAGGGTTCTATTGTTGTGCTAAGATTGAAGAATGTGTTGAGCTTGCAATGTCAAATTCTTGACGACAAGGATGATATTCTCTAATAGGTTCATTATTATCCATTTTCAATAAAAATCGACGATAATTCCTATCTTAATGAGGTAACGACACGTAGCTATACATTTTTTCAATATCAGCAACAATAGCAATCTTATTAAAACACTATTTATAATGTATGTCAACCAAATTACAAAATTGTAATTTTGGACCTACGTCCAATACATTATTCCAGTGGTTACCTTTCATGGATCATCAAAAACAATACGAATTTTAGTGATAGTAGATTACTCTTTTAATACACCATGATATGGTAGATAAAATGGTAATTTGTTTTCAAGTTCAACTACAAATACTTTCTCAATAAAGCCCATATTATATGTCTTCGAGAACCATTCTTATAATTAACTCCTAAAAGTATTTTAAAATTCATTTCAGCATTGAAACTTATTATTTATTGCTTCCTTTGTTTAAAGATTTTAAGAACTCATTTGATCAGAGTCATTTAAATAGATTTGTAATTTCTAAATGTGAATACCATGATTTTCCATAGAAATAAAATTTCCTTTCCAAAAATAAATTATATTTCTTCATTAAATTTGAGTTATAGGAATAAAAGATTTCATTTGTCCACAAACTTTGATTCATCAACGTTGTTCACTAACTTCGATTCATCAATGTCTTCCACTAACTTCGATTCATTAACGTCAACGACTGATTCTATATCATTGATTTCCAATGATGAAGGTAAAAAAATATACCATTCTTGAATTTTAATTTAATTCCCCTTTAAATTATAAAATATATTTAATTTATGATGTGTGACTTCATTAGGTCATTCCAACTTCAAGCGTCAAATGTTGATGAGGCCCATATTTCGTTGTGAAAAGTCCTTTGGGCAGTACCATACAATCTTACCCATGTTAAAATCCCTCGATCCTGGCAAGCATCAAAGTTATTTAAGAATGAGTAGAGGCACTTTTGATTTCCTTCTAACCCAGGTAGTAAATGAAAGATAATTAAAAAAAATGTCAAATATTAACTATTTATATTAATTGTAGGTTGCTTCAAAAATGACTAGTAGGCATTTCAGAAGCTCAAAAAGAGTCCCAATAACGGCTTGTGAAAAACTTGCTTTGAAACTAAGATATCTTGCTACTGGTTCATCTCAGGTATGTTAAGATAGTGAAATTTATTTTCCAACAGAATATATAAATTAATTTTTTTGTTGTATGTTATAATAGGTTGCTATATCTTTCGATTTCTTGATTGGAAAAAGTACAGTGAATCAAATTTTGATATATACACGTAGTGCAATATGGGATGTCCTTCAGGTGTGTTTAATTTTTAGTTTTTCATTAATATAGTTTCACAGTATAATTTCTTTTTTAGAGCAAATATGTCAAAGTTCCAGCTACTGACAATGAATGGAACTCGATTTGTGATGAGTTTTTAGAAAAATGGAATTTTCCCAATTGTGTTGTTAAGGAACAAATTTTTTAAAACAGGAATTGAAACGTTAATATTTCAATTACTGTGATAGGTGCAATTGATGGAAAACATTAATATTCAAGTTCCAAGCAAATCGGGTTTCATTTACTATAACTATAAAGGGAGCCATTCGGGAGTCCTCATGGCAGTTTGCAATGCAAATTATGTGTGAGTATACATAAATATAAGAAATATACATTTAAATTTCAACGTAGGTTTACAATCATGGATGTTGAGGATTTTGGTCGACATAGTGATGGTGGAGCTCTCATGAACTCTTCTTTTGGTGATGCTTTGCTCAATTGAACCTTGGAACCACCTCCTCCCAAGTTTCTACCAAATACTAATTGCAATGATATGCCATTAGTATTTGTGGGAGATGAGGCATTTCCATTGAGACCAAATCTAATGAGACCTTATCCTGGAAGGAACATCGAAAAACAAAACAGATCTTTAATTACCGTCTTTCCAGGGCAAGACCTGTAATTGAAAATGCGTTTGGTTTATTGACAGCAAGGAATTTCAATTAAAATATATTTAATTAATGAACTTTTCTATCTAATTTTTTTTAATAGATGGAGAATTTTCCGTTCTCCCATAAACAGTTTAACCAAATAGAGCAATACAGTATACAAAGGCCTCTATTGCCCTCCATAATTTCTTAATGAAGGAAGAGAGGAAAAATTATTGCCCAAAGGATTTTATTGATAATTATACAGAAAACAGAGAAATTCAAGAGGGAAGATGGAGGGAATACGAGTCCACAATGGGATTAGTACCTGTAGCAACTGTTCATAATATTAGGTATTTATTAAATATATATGTGTACATGTAAAGTTGTTTTTTTCCTTTATAGAGACTATAATTCTGCACTCGTTATTCAAAAACATTTTATGGACTATTTTAACAGCAATGCTGGTTCTGTTCCGTGGCAGTAGTTTATATTAATATCATATAATTCCAACACAAGTCTTCCAATTTCAAAAAAATATGTAGTTATTTAATTGTTATCATATTTTAATAAAATATTATAAAATTCTGATTTTAATTTTTTTATCTTCGCCTTCATTTTTTTTTAAATGCGTACAAATTCTTTTACAATAAATTTATCGTCTTTATTAATATTATATTTTATTAAATAATTATTTGATTTTTTTACTTTACATATAGTTTTTGATGCAGATGGTATTGGAACTTCATCCACGGTTCAGGAACAATTAATTAGTTCCGTATTCAAATAATAAATAATTCTATACATTACATAGGATCAACAGTGGAAGTTTCAGAGAATTGAGTTTGTCTATCCTCCTCAAATTCATTTTCAAAAACGAAATCCAAAGATTGCGTATTGGAAAAAGCACTTGAGGAAGGAATAGAGGGCTTAATAATTTGGAAATTCGTTTGCGAGGAACTTGTGAAATTGGAATGTGTTCTAAATTAAAAGAATGACATAAATAAATAAATTATTAGTTATTAACTACATAATTTCAATTCAGTCATGATTTGTTTTTATTTATCTTGAATGTTTATTATTGACGTTGTGATAGAAATGGTTTTTCATTCAGACTTGATACGTCAATAGTAAACATTGAATATAAATAAAAACAAATCATGATTGAATTGAAATTATGTAGTTATACAAACCAGGGAACTCAAAAACTCCTATCGTCGCTACATCTACCCAAGACAGAAGCTAAATGTTCATACAAATAAAATGTTACAAATTAAATTCGAGTAATACAAATAAAAGATTTCATTTGACATATAAGTCTCAGTACTCGATTATAATTAATTAATCGGTAGATATTTAGTGTCTGCTTCAAGAATGTAATACTAGCTACTAAATCAATCGACTACTTCGCTTTTCTTTTAAATCTTCAAAATAAAATAAAATCTAAAATATTATTTTCAAAATAAAGTACTGTGACAAATAAAATAAAACTTTTACAAAGAAATCTCTACTTCAAAATACGTTTCTTAAGTGAGCAGAAATATTGAACATAGTAAGTATAATTTATCCAAAAACAAGTATGTTTTTAAAATCGAAATTTGGATGGAGAATGATGTTGATTGTTTAAAAAATAAATGAAAATATTTGCAGGAAAAGTATGCCAAGGAACTAAGAAATGTAAAGAAATGCACATGTGGAAATAAAGACCTACCTTGATATAATAGTTGATAATTTTCCCACTATTTGATTGCCTTTAGGATAAGGTGAAGCACAATAGGTAATAAAACTAATGGTATATTTATATATCTATTTTTTAAACAAATAATCTTCCGATTTGGATTTACAAAATTTTGATGCCCTTCCTCCTCCCACAAGCGATATTCAAAATATTGAACCAGTTGAGTTTTTAGAGGAAAATACGGTGGTAAAGGATAGGAAAATTTTATTGTTCAAAAGTTCCGTTGATGAACAAATATAATGCATTAAATTATAGTACTAATTAATTCCTTCAGAATCGATGATGAAACTCCAGTAATTTCATCTTTAAAAGATTAGACGAAACCAAAAAACTGAAAACACTATCTGAAGATATATAACATTAATTTATTTTATAAAAATTTCTAAATTTTTTTTTAAAAATGAAGGAAAAGAAAAAAAATAGAAATCAGAAATTTATTAAAATACGTTAATACAAATTAATTTTAATGTCTATGTTTTTGGTTTGTTTTTTTAAAGTAAGTTTTTTGTAGGAAACATAAGATATACTACTCTGCCACGGAACAGAACCAGCATTGTTGTTGAAATAGTTTATGAAATATTTTTTTATAATAGTGAGTGCAGAAATGTAGTTTCTATAAAGGAAAAAAAAAGCTATATATATATATTTTAAAAAAATACATTATATTATGAACATTTACAATGGGTAACAATCATGTGGTGTAGTCGTTTTTCTTCTATCTTCTCCCTGATTTTCCCTATTAAATAGTTAGTAATTTAGATTTTTAAAGTTAACTTTTATTTACTACCAGGAGCAGAAGGAAATTATAGGTGCCTTTAATCATCCTCAAATAACTTTTATGCATTGAAAGACCGAGATATTTTAACAGTTAAGATGGTATGATATTGTCCAAAAGACTTCTTATAGCGAAATATGGGGCTCACCAACATTTTCTGTTTCTAATGACCTAATGAATCCCTACATTCTAGATAAATTCAAATTCAAAATTTGAAGGGGAATTAAATTGAAATTTAATGGTATAGTACATTATTTTACCTTCCTCCTTGGAAATCAATGAATTAAAATCTGTCACCGACGTTGTCGAAATAAAAATCAGTGAAAGATGTTAAATAACCAAAATTTGTTTATGAATATGATAAATCATAATCTTGAACATTCGATACGTCGCCATATCCAACCTGGGAGGGGAGGGAAAGGAATATTTTGATGATGAGGTGGCTATCTTCATGTTACAACGGAAAGAGTTCTTGAGCTCCTTGAGTTGTATAACTGCATAATTTCAATTCTGTCATGATTTATTTTTATTTATCTTGAATCTTTATTATTGACGTTGTAATGGGAATGGTCATTGGTCATTCATTCGGAATTGTGCTTAAGTCACCCTTTATTTTAACATGAAAACCGCTGAAGGTCTTTACGCATTCGCTCTTCCTCTCTAATCAGAATAGTTTTTTTCTACCGTTCCCATAAAGAAAGAGAAACGACAACAACATGCAAGAAATTAGTGAAAAATGAAAAGTTTTGTTAAAAGGTCCTCCATAAATAGTAGGAGCAATTGCACTTTAGATTGCCATACCAATCATAAGAATAAAAAGGGAGGAAAAATGCGTGCATAAACGATTCAGTGAACCCACCTTAAGAATGTATGAATCTTCCAAGAACAATTCACGAATCTAATCAATTTCGTATTAACTTGAACCTAGTCTTTGTTTTCTCTTTGTCTGAATTCCACAATACTGGTTGCCAATGAATTATGATTTCAAAATTTCTTTCTTGTAATCTTCTCCAAAGTTGAATTGTTGACACATCTCTCCCAATTTTCACTCCATAATTTTCATAAATATTATAATCAATAATGGGGAAAACAATTTCTTTTTTATAGAGTGGAAAGTTCTTTATAATCTTCTTATCTCCAAAGTTTCGTTAAAATATTATGTTTCATCCTCATTAAGAGCTTCGCCCACTAAACCCAGCTTCTTTCTGATGGAAGCATTGGAAATAAATTCCTATCTATAGTTTTGCTATATTGGCTCCTGCCATTCCATTAAAGGAAAGACATTTCGAGAGAAACTTTCACTAACATTTGCAATACTACTCCAAAACGTATTAATTTATTTGCGTTCTTCTATAATTTTTCGGGAAATATATTGAATTTTTTGTTAAGAACTCTTCTGAGCCAGTAGAAGAGTAAGGATTTCAAAATACATTTATTTGTAAAAGTCTCAGTCCACCCAAAGATTTCTATGACTTTTATTGTTTCCTCTACAGATTGTTGAATTTTGTTAATCGTTCCTAAATATAGGGCTGTCATGTTATCGGTAAAAGCTTCTATTTTGTTTTATAAATTTCCATATAACACTCCTTTTATTTTTTGAGCAGAGTTAATTTTCATTTAACATAATCAATTATTTCAATAAAATGCATAGAGGAGTGAATCGTTGATAATGAATGTGTAAATGTTTGGAGTTATGACAGGGATTCAAATTCTCTGTTCATCAAAAAGTTCGACATTGCCGCAATGGACTTCTCAAAATCTATCGTCCTACGATGAGTTGGCAAATGGCCTAATTGCCAACTTACACTATAATAACTATTAAGTATCAAATATGTTAGAAATTAAAGTAATAATTTCAAAATAAGTATTAATTATATTAAATCTAGTATTTAATATTTTTGGAATATTTCATTTGATTCCTCCACTTATAAGATCATTTCACTGTGGTCATTGTAAATCTCCAATTTTAGTAGAGTCTGAGTTCCACCTGATGATCATCAAATCCCTCGTGAAAACCTTGTCAGTCTGGACATTTTCGAGATGTTTATGCCTTTCACTGTATTGAAAACTCTTAAGGCATCACAGTTAACAATAGGAGTTTTTATGTATTTAAAGAACTTGATTTAGTGGATAATGGATTCCTTATTCCTCTCAATCACATACAGACATTTACTTTTGAGTGTTTAAAGTGTAATATCATTACATTGATGGTCAAAATATCTTTTCCCTGACTTATTTCTTAATCTTGGACAATATTTCTTTACTTTCCAATGCCGTAGTAAGAAGGAACAGATTTTTCAGTATAGAGCATGAACTTGAGAAAATGTGGATGAATAACAATATTCATTATTTATTAAATGTGCTCATGCACACTGGGGTAATGCTAGAGCCAAATCTAGCTACTTTACGGGATTGGATTACACCCTTTGAATATATTATCTATTTTTGCAGTCTTGTAGTTGAAAGGAATGTAATCTTTTTGGTTAATAAAGCAAAACCAATGTTAATAAAAAAAGGGCTGAAGTTCAATTCTCCGTAATGATTACACAGATCAACAAATTTGAAACGTCAAAAATGCTAAGGGATACAAGTATAATAAAAGTTATTCAATTTTGCGAGCTTTTTTTTTTTTCGAGAGTCCGACAGTTTTCGAGAAATTTGACCCTACTTTGATAGCTTTTTTGGCCCATTTTCCAACTTCAACTTCTATTTAAGCCAAGAAGAGTACTCATTTTGTGCATTAAAAAATGATGAGCCACTAGTTTATTTAATGCAAATTCAATTTCTTGTCTTTGTTTTGACCTAAAAGGACTCCTAGGGGCGCAGGGTGCCGGAGTAGGCTCAAAAGTCGGCCAAATTCTTTGTACTTAAATAACTCCTAGAGCTAAAAGAGTCCTTAACTTTGAAGAAATCGTTCATTTAACTGTGTAAATTTTCATTCAATTTTGAGAAAAAAGTCGCTAGAAATCAAAGGTTCACGGTAGAGCTACTAAATAACATACGACAGTAATGAGTGTAAGTTTTACTTTACATCTAACTTTATTATTATTACTTGAGCTGTCATGACGTTTTACTGAGCCACAAGCTGCTATTCTCCATTATATATGTATACAAATGAAGACATCAATAATAAATAATAACATTATGTATATATACCATAGATGAGAGGCAGAAAATTAAGTGAAATTAATGTCAGAAAATTATATATTTTTAACTAATTGTTACACGAGGACTTGAGCCCTTTTTGTTTGCATTTTATTTGCTTTATTAACGTTAATGCATGTATTCCTTCATGCGAGATCTTTACTATCAGGTAGATGTTCTCCCCTCAGTAATAAAGGAAAAATGATAACAGCATTGGAAAACAAAAAATACTCTTCGAAGAGCCAACTCCACAAAGTCTCGCACTCGGCATTTTGCATATTATTTACATTCCTATATATAAAAAGAGCCCAGCTGCAAGGCACGCCCGAGATGGTGTCATCAATAAATATGGTACCCTTGAAGTAAGGCAGAATTTCAGCCAATTATATTTGAAGGGAACGTGGACGGCGTAGACAATACTTTGTATAAAATAATAATAAAGAGGGAGAGGTGGGTCGCGCGATAATAAAATAAAGGAGGAGAAGAAACACTAGTGATAATCAGTGATGTTGATATATAGGAATGTAAATCATATGCAATTCGGGCGTGTGATAAAAAAGTGGAGTTGGCTCTTCAAAAAGGTCTTTCTGTTTTCCAAAGCTGTTATCATTTTTCCAATATTACTGAGGGGAGAACATCTACCTGATAGTAAAGATGTCGCATGAAGGAATACATGCATTAAGTTTAATAAAGCAAATAAAATGTAAACAAAAAGGGCTCAAGTCCTCGTATAATTATTATTAGTTAAAAATATATAATTTCCTGACATTAATTTCAGTTAATTTTTTGCCTCTCATCTATGTTATTATTTATTGTTGTATATATAATGGAGAATAGCAGCTTGTAGCTCAGCAAAACGTCATGACAGCTCAAGCTGCTTTCCCCCTCGACATTCATTAAATTGTCAGGGTTGCCAGGTTGATTTTCTCTTTCTTTTTTTATTACAAGCCCGAATTGCATATGATTTACATTGCTAGTGATGTATAAAAAGGGTCCAGCTGACACGCACGCCCGAGATGATGTCATCAATAAATATGGTACCCTTGAAGTAAGGCAGAATTTCAGTCAATTATATATGAAGGGACTTATTATTTTGGTCTTTTACTTAAGAACATATCACTATTTAATGGCACTAAAAATTTGTAAAGGATAGAGCCCTAAATTTGTAGCAACTAATGACATATCATGAGACCTCAGTCATTTTAGAATGGACTCGGACTTGACTCGAAAATTACTTAATATTTAATAAATACTAATAGAGTATATACCTCAATATGTCTTTGTTGGAATTGCAACTCAAAATTACTACACATTTACACATAAGTGAATCCTATAATTTAATTATCATATAAAACTATTATAAAAACTTCAAACAGACAAAAGTAACACATTTTGTAATCACTCAAATTTTTCCATACAAAAATAAAATAGGATGAAATTTCATAATGATTATCTCAAAAATATATATACAGTTATATCAGAAAAAACTGAACATTGATTCAGAAAGGAAATGTAATTCCAATTTAAGTTTTCATAAATAAACACAGATTAATAAATTATATTGATAATACGATGAAAATATACGTTATAATTACTATTTTAAATATTTCAGATATAGTTTAATTGGAAAAAAGTAATAATTGTCAGGGAAGTATTTATATTGAAATCGATACAGTGATTACTATAACAAGTCACTGAATCGATTGAATATATTCTAAAAAAATATGGAACATCAAAAAGAATTAAATGAAAAAATATTACATACAAATGGAATAAAAAAATTTATTAAGATCAATATACACGAGATGAGCTAAACTTTAATTATGACATTAGAGAAAAGTACATCCCCTCATCATGCCAAAGCCCCTCTCAGAATCACAATTGACGATCGGAGAATTTTAGTACAAGCAAAAATTCTTCAAGTCGATTTAAAATGCGCCGTTTTTTACATCTCTAATATTACTATGAACCAAAACTATGCACGACTGACAGGAAGAGCTACTCTTATAAAATAGGATTATATTGGGATCGTATGGTTATTATTGAGAATGGGTTTTGACCATCCTACGAGCTCTCAGTGATACGGCGGAACCCAAGGATCTGGAGTATATTTGGTGATATCCAAGGGATTTATCAGCTTAAACAAGATATTGGCGGTGGATTTTGCCCATCCTACGGCTTCCTAGTATCTGGATCTAGGGTATGTTTTGTGATTTCTGTGGTTACTTGCAATCTTTTTGCATTGCAATGTTAGTATCCGTAATGAAATTGTTTTGCAATGTTATTGCTTGCAATGAAAATGCTCTTCAACGAAATTGCTGCATCGTTTTTACTGCTACATTTTTACCTTCAAGCCTTTTTTATAGATCCTAATGATTATATTATTTAAATAGTTTTTTATTTTCTTCTACCATATGAAAGATGACAATTCAAATTACATAACAGTTCATGTTAATATGTACTTTAAATGTCGGAAAAAAAATTGTCTCTGAATCCATTTCTGAGCGATAATGTTTTGATATTGACTTGTCTCGAATGTTAGTTGCATGTAAACTCGGGCATTTGTGATTCATTCAATTTTTGGATGATCAAACAGGAAGTATTTGTCTATTAAGATCAGGGATCATCAAATTATGACCCACGGGCGAGGTTTGCAATCGATGCCTTGAATTTTCTCATGGGTTATAGAACACTTAATATAAAAAAAATGAAAAAAGTATCTCCAACCTGTAAGTCCTAAACTTCCAAGAATACCATTTTTTTGTACTAATTGTACATAATTGCAACTTATATACTATAAAATAAATTACTCCACACCCCTTATAAATCTTTTTAAATGTCAATAAAATAGTAGTCAAGTTATAGTATTTCAAAATTCCGTGAGACAAAAAATAGATAAACAATATGAATCAATAAACCGAGCCATAATCTAGCCCAGGCTTGTTGCTTTTTCAATCATCTGGCTCTATAAAAAAAAGTTTTGTGACTAGGAATGTAAAAAATATGCAAATGCTGCGTGCGAGATTTTGTGGAGTTGGCACTTCGAACAGTACTTTTTGTTTTGCAAAACTGTTATGATTTTTCCTTTATTAGTGAGGGAAGAAGATCTACTTGATAGTAAAGATCTTGCATGAAGGAATACATGCATTAAGGTTAATATGGCAAATACAATGTTAACAAAAAAGGGCTCAAATCCTCGTTATAGTTATTAGTTGAAAATATATAATTTCTTGACATTCATTTCAGTTAATTTTCTGCCTCTCACCTATGGTAAACATAATATTATTATTTATTATTGATGTCTTCATTTATATATAAAAAAGGATAGCAGCTTGTAGCTCAGTAAAACGTCATGACAGCTCAAGTTGTTTTCCTCTCAACATTCATCAAATTGTCAGAGGTACCAAGTTGATTTTATCATCCTTTTTATTTTACACACCCCATTAGCATACTTTTTACTTTCCTATTTATGACCCCTAATTTCGAACAACGTTTACGAGAATTACTTTGTAGCAAAAATTTTTTTGGTTGTTTATCTTTGAATGAAAAGGGATATATTTCATGTTACTAATCGTTATTTAAAAAAATGACAGTAATTTTCGAAAAATAATAAATAAAAAAATAAAACATTTACATAAGAAAATTGCAGAAAAATGTCTGAACATTACTGAAAATATATAACGTTGAAGGATATGAAAAGAAGAACTGACCACCGAGAATGGACTTTATGATTGAGGAGAAAAACATCAAGTAGCAAGTACAGGTTGAATAAGAGAGATCTTGATGCCTCCCCTCTACATCAAGATGAGGTTCAAAAAAAAATTCATGATCATAAGTTTACAAATTATAATGCAGGAATTGCAAATTTTATTGTTGCAATTTTTCTTCTAAAAACAAGACACGTTTGTGTTTATGAACTTCTTAATTTAAATAAAAATTGTTGAGGAATAAAGATTATTAGATGTAATAATTATAAATAAGTCGTGTCGTGAATTATGCTTGAGATTATTTATGTAGGGGCTAATTTTATAATATTGTCTGAAATGATATCATAAAAAATAGAGATTTTGTGAGAACAAAAGTGAATTGTATTTATGGAAACTAGATGAAAGAAATTGGAAACACACTAGTGACTGTCGTGTGACAATTCAATACAAATCAATATTGTGACACTATTTTTTCATAACTACTTCACTTTTGTCCAACGTTTACGTCGCTGTATGTGAGAACCCACATATATTATTAAAGGTTTTCCTATATTCACACAGCTGACAAGGAAATGGATTCTTTTCTGTGGGGTTCCTAAGATTTCTCTTTTTCCTTTTTATTTTTTTTGTTTGTTTCTTTTCTTTTCCTTCTTTTCTTGCTTCTTTTCTTTTCCTTCTTTTCTTGCTTCCTCCTCCTTCCTTCTTCCTCCTTCTTCCTTTCGTTCTTTTTCCTCTGACCAAGACCTCTTGGAAGTACTAGAGAGGACAACGTGTGTTGAAGTCTTACATCTTGAGGAATTGAGAGTTGTGCGTCGCAGCGTGGAACCCAGTGAAGAACATGGCCGATGAATTCGATTTTGCTGAAGGGGATGCGGGAGCTTCTGAGACGTTCCCCATGCAGTGCTCTGCTCTTCGTAAAAATGGTTTCGTGATGATCAAGGTGAGTGCGCTCATTGATGCGTTGATGCGCTGATGCGTTAATGAGTGGAGTTGAGTTTTGCAGGGCCGTCCATGCAAGATCGTGGAGATGTCCACTTCGAAGACGGGTAAGCACGGACATGCGAAGGTCCACCTGGTGGCCCTGGATATCTTTACGCAGAAGAAGTACGAGGACATTTGCCCCTCCACCCACAACATGGATGTGCCCAATGTGAAACGGAAGGACTACCAGCTCTTGGACATCGATGATGGCTTTCTCTCACTCATGGATGACTCTGGGAATACAAGGGATGACTTGCGTGTTCCAGAGGGAGAGGTGGGGGATGAGATCAAAGTGGCCACCGCGGAGTCGAGGGATATTTTGGTAAGGGCACACACTTGGCTTATAAGAGGCGGCTAACTCGTAACTCTTAACTTTCTCCTTTGTAGTGCACCGTTCTCTCTGCTTGCGGGGAAGAGTCGGTCATCGCCACCAAAGTGAACACGGCTGTTGATAAATAATTTACAAAACAAAGGTGTTGAGAGAGTTGGATGTTGAGACTCGCCCATCCTGTCTTCCATCTCGACTTCTCCGAACTTCAACTCTTCTACATACGCGAAGAACCTATTCCACTTTTTTTGTTTTGTATTCGCCTAACTTTCGTTAACTCATTAAAAGTAGAATATATATGTGTTTATATATATATATATATTTTAATAAAGACAATTGACTCTACGTTTCTTATATATACATGTGTGGGGTTTTGACGTTCTGATGGCTAAAAAAATGGGATGGGGTCCAAGGGTGCTTATTTTGCCTGTAGTACCATGAATTCAAGTTAATGTTTGGGTTAAAAGTAGGCTTATTAAGAAAAACAGGAAATTTCAAATGCATTGCAGGGGTCAGTAAATGAGTTTCGGGATTGTTTTTTTAAATTTGGGTCGCTTTTTACTGACATAAACGAATTCTCATTCTTAGCGTTTTCATAATTAATAGCAATGAAATCCGGGTTGATAGTTTTTACAACGTTTAAAATCGATGAGAGATAGGGTCCTTCAAGATCAAATAGGAATTTTTGAAAGAAGGGAGTCTACGAGATGGTTACTTCTTAAATAATGAAGAGGCAGTTTGGTATTCTGTGATAGTAAACACATAATTTATATGACGACAAAATAATGTAGGTTGTGTGTAGATTACTTGGTTCTTTGTTACTAACAGTATCTGCGCCATCCTGTGAATAGGAACATAACGTCTAGTTTACTTGTGCCCTTAGAAGTTGTAGGTCTTGACCGGGAGAAGTAAGATTATTTATTTATAGTATATTTATATATTATCTTCTGAGGAAAAAAAGCCCGAAAATGATGTCAAATGCTACTTGATTCTAATAGAAAACTTCGTCTTACCATAGACAGGGCAAATATAAGAGGCCTTATTATATGGACCCTCATTTTCGGTGAATTTTGACATCTATGATACTACATCATGAAACCAGTAAGAATGTAAAACGGGAGAAAAATTCCTCTTTTCTCCCGATTATTCTACATTAAGAAAATTGAAGTATTTGATATTACTAGAACTATAAATCCTAAGCGCTTGTGGTGAGCGAGTGAGTTGTTCGCGAATCGAGCGACCTGGAACTTAACCGTTTCATCAATTATTATGTTTATGTAAAATGGGAACAAAGAAAGATAAAATGTAGATCAGTTAGAATCTAGCATGTGCTGAGAGTAGACTATAAAAATCATATTTTTATCATTGCTGGGAACCAAGGAATCTCATCTCTATTTTCTTAGTGTGTCAGCCCTAGAGATTCAATTTACCACCCCAATCGAGCGACACACTAAATTGGTGGCAGCGCAAACTAGGCATTTACCAAAACTCTACTCTACATAAACTACTACGATGTCCAAAGATCATTCCCTGGCAGATTTCGCAATGAAAGTGACTGTTAAAATTCCAGAATTTAGTGTGACTGATCCGTCAATATTTTTCGAGGTTTTAGAGGCACAATTTAAATTAGTGGGAGTGAAATCCGAGACTACGAAATTCTACCCCGCTATATCTGGTCTCCCTCACAAAGTTCTTTCTAAAATTGGAAAATCAGCACGCAAGGATGAATTGTTCGAAAAATTAAAAATGGCCGTGCTAGATAACTACGAAAAATCAAAGGCCCAATTATTTGACGAATTGACTACGACCAAAACAATGGTTGGTAAACCATCCGATTTCCTGAATGATCTGAGAAATACGGCTGAAAGACTAGAAGTTCCTGACGATAAGATAAGGCATAAATTTATATCCGCGTACCCACCTCAAATGGCATCAGTATTAATATCGCGCGTGACGGATAGTTTGGACGAGATTGCAAAATTAGCCGATACGATTAGTGAAATGGTGTTTTCACAGAAGGTTTCCGCTATTAATTCATCTTCTTTGACCCCTGCTCACCGTCAGAATAATAAAGTAGTTAACCCCCTTTTATCAAGACCAACGTCCAAAGGTTTGTAGAGGGCACTTATTTTATGGAAACAAGTCACGTACTTGCAAACCATGGTGCCATTTCCCTTCTAAACCGGACTTAAAAATGGAACCTTCATCAAGGGCACCGTCACCCACTAGTATGCGAAATCAACATCGTCCACAAACTCCTACTCATTCGGAAAACTAGATGGGCAAGTCAATTTGGCGACAGATGCCTTGCCCTTATTAAAATTAGTCGCAAAGTTTGGTGAGTCAAATGTCAAACAAGAGGTACTAATAGACACAGGTGCTTCCGTCTCTATAATTCCTGAATCCTTAGTTGCCAAATCAGCGATTGATCCTTCTCCAGTACGTCTTACTGCGGCCAATAATGACCCCATTAACGTCACCGGAGAAATAACCACTTCTATTTCCATCAAAGATTTACGCAGAAGATATCCATGGACGTTTGTAGTTGCACAAGTTCAAAGTCCAATCATCAGCATGGATTTTCTTCATAATTATGGATTTGTTATTCATTGCAAGGATGGGACTATTATGGATTCGGAAATGAAGATAAAGTGTCAAGGACAACTAGTTAAACGAACAGGCCTACATTCAGTTAAAATCAAGATCGAAGACTTACCTCCTATAATAATAGATCTCCTGAAGAAATACCCCGAACTTACATCACCAGAACAGAAACACAATCCTTCCAATATTCCAACCGATATTTATCATACCATCGATACAGGTGACTCATCGTTCTACGCTGCCAAAGTACGGCGATTGTCACCCAAAAAACTGGATAATTGTAGAAAAACGCTTGACTTCTTACTAGAAGCCAAGATAATCGTACCATCGAAATCGTCGTGGGCAACACCACTACATTTTGTGAAAAGAAGACTCAAGGAGAATGGCGTATGGTAGGTGATTACCGAACATTAAATGCCTAAACCATACCGGACAAATATCCTCTACCAAATATGGATGACTTAACTTCGATTCTCCATGGCTCTACGGTTTATAGCAAATTGGATTTATCCAGAGCTTATTATAATATCCCAATCAAGAAAGAACACCAACACAAAACCGCTATAACTACACCCTTCGGACTTTTTTGAATATCGATATATGCCTTTCGGATTGCGGAACGCGGACCCAACTTTTCAAAGATTTATGAATAATATATTCGGTCATCTTTCGTTTGTTTTTATCTATCTTGACGATATCTTGGTCCATAACAAATCAAGAGAAGAACACAATAATCATCTACGTCAAGTATTCCAAGTCCTCGCGAGATACAACTTACGTTTAGCTCAAGAAAAGAGTCAATTTTACCAATCTGAACTCCACTTCTTAGGTCTCATCGTAAGCGGAGAAGGTATAAGAATTCCACAATGCAAAACAGACACATTCGACTCTTTCTCTCAACCTTCCGAGCCAGCTGATCTCCGAAGATTTTTAGGGATGGTCGGATTCTATCGAAAATTAGTACATTCGCTCATTTCGCTCAAATATCGTTCAAACTTACCGAAATGTTACGTAATTCCGATATGAAAACTAAACTAGTATGGTCAAAAGAAGAATCAGAATCGTTTGTCAAGTTAAATGAAGCTTTGAGAAATTCAATAACCCTTCCCTATCTTAATCCAACTTGTAATATTTTTCATCTTGTTACCGATGCATCACAAAATGCTGCAGGTGCAGCACTACACCAAATAATTGACGGAACTCCAAGACCGGTTGGTTTCTTTTCCAAGAAATTTAGTCAACCTCAAAAAACGTTAGGCTACGTATGATCGAGAACTATCAGCTGCCTACTGAGCAGTATTACACTTCAAGTATATCATCGAAGGTCAAGTTGTAACATTATTTACCGATCATCGCCCCTTAGAGTCAGCTTTCAAGAGTGGACGATCTTCCAAATCCGATCGACAACAAAGACATCTGAGTCTAACCACAGATATTGTTCAAGATATCCAATACATTTGAGGAGAAGACAATATCGTCGCGGATTGCCTTTCTCGACCCATCTTCTCTATCGAACCGGAGTCAATCGACCTCCCTTCAATTTCACACGAACAAACCAAAAGCTTTGAGGAAGAAGACTCCGATTTTAAACAATATTACGTATCACATTTAGAAAACTTCAAGATTGTCAAATTAATTATCAAAAGGTCTCGAATTAATATGCGAAAATTCCCTTCCAAATCCTCGCCCTTACGTACCCAAGTCACTTCGAAAGAAAATCTTCACGATGTTCCATTCCTTATCACACCCAGGCATCAAATCATCGGTAAAAATAATTAAAATGCGTTATTTTTGGCCTGAATTGCAGAAAAATGTAACGGAATGGGTACAAGAATGTTTAGGATGTCAGCGGGCGAAGATTCATCGACATACGAAGACCGAAATTGAAATTTTCTACTCGGGTGGACGTTTTCAAACCGTACATATCGATATTGTAGACATACCTGGACAAGCGTCCACAGAACCTTATAGATATGTACTAACATGTATTGACCGCGCGACAAGATGGATCGAAGCTTTACCTATTACTAATATCACCGCTATCACAATAGCCCATTCGTTCGTCAGTACCTGGATCTCCCGTTTCGGGGTGCCACTTTATTTCGTTACGGATAGAGGCGCTCAATTTGAGTCCGAATTATTTCATCATCTATCCCAACTAGTCGGTTTCCATCGTATACGTACTACTGCATATCACCCAGAAACAAACGGAATGGTGGAGAGAGCTCACAGAGTAATCAGGGGTGCCCTTCGTGCGAAGCAACAGAATTGATACTCCGCTCTTCCACTTGTTCTATTAGGTATACGTCTCTCTCCAAATGCAAACCAAATCGCGCCTTTTACAGCGCTTACCGGAACCGAAATGATGATACCTCAAAGTGTCATATCAGAAACGCCATTTAATACTACTAACACGAAGTTAGAATACGTAACGGATCTAGCCGAACACTTTAGAAATATAGATTTCCTCTCACTATCGATGGGTCACAATTCAACAAAAAAACCCTATATCCCAAAATCGCTTCAATCAGCGGATTACGTCTGGGTTCGAGTCGACAGAGTCAAAAGTCCACTTGAAGCTCCATACGAAGGTCCAGCTGAAGTAGTACAAAGAAATCCAAAAACTTTTAGAATCAAATTCCCGTCAGGACGTGAAGATACGGTTTCAATCGAGCGATTGAAAGCCACAATCGTAACTCCCAAAAATCCGAATAATAAGAAGAAATCACCCTCAAACCAAGTTACTAAAACAACGACACCTGACGACCAAGAAACAATACAAAACGAAAATTCAGATCCCTTCCAAGGTTCGCAAGTCGAAGACTCAATTTCTTTCAAGGATTTACAAGATTCCCCTCCAGTCGAAGCCGGACCGTCTCGTTCGGGACGCAAAGTTCGTATACCTCGGAAGAATGACTATCATTATTATTGAACATTTTCAATCGATGCTCCACATCTTGCGGGGGACCCCTTGTGGTGAGCGAGTGAGTTATTCGCGAGTCGAGTGACCTGGAACTTAACCGTTTCATCAATTATTATGTTTAAGTAAAAATGAGAACAAAGAAAAATAAAATCGTTTCATCACTTATTATATTTATGTAAAATGAGAACAAAGAAAGATAAAATATAGATCAGTTAGAATCTAGCATGTGCTGAGAGTAGACTATAAAAATCATATTTTTATCATTGCTGGGAACCAAGGAATCTCAGCTCTATTTTCTTAGTATGTCAGCCCTAAAGATCGAGCCCCAATCGAGCGACACATTAAACGCTTACTAGTGCGTGTTATTTTTGTTGGTTGGTTATCTTTACAGAATTTTTATTTTCGAAAGCTTGTATCATTCCTTAATTCTTGAGGAGAGAGCATGTAACACAACCTACGTGTAATGCAGTAATACAAATAGTAACTAATCAATCAAATGGCTAATCGAGTGAACTTATAACCCTTGATGTAATATAGTCTTCTGATAAGTATGAAGCAAATAAGGAAAAATTGGTTAGAAATTTAAGACTCACGGTAGAGCCACATATGTAATAGCACGTAGAAGGATTAAGAAATCAGCTGAAACTCTTCAGCGCTCTACAATGTCAGTCTATTGTAGTTGTTTTTTAGTAGTTATATCGTGCGTCATTGATTTCGAGCGAATTTTTGCTCGAAATTGAATAAAAATTTACACATTTAGATGGGAGATTTCTTCTTAATTAAGGATTTTTATCGAGCTCTTGACATCTTGTTTTAAAGCTGCGGGTCTCGGCTCTTTAATGCATTCTTTAATGATCCATTTTATTTAATTTTCAAGGAGTTACTTAAGTACGAACATTTTGGCCGACTTTTGAGTCTACTCCCACAGCATATGCACTCAGGAGTCCTTTTAGGTCAAAACAAAAACTGGAAGTGGAATTTGCTATAAAAACACAAGCGAATCAGTATTTTTTAATGCACAAAATGAGTATCCTTCTAGTGATATGTTCTTAAGTAAAAGGCCAACATAATAAGTCCCTTCAAATATAATTGGCTGAAATTCTGCCTTACTTCAAGGGTACCATATCTATTGATGACATCATCTCAGGCGTGCCTTGCAGCTGGGATCTTTTTATACATCACTAGTTATAACCCTACATTATATTCTTATTATCACGACGAGCTTATTGGGATAAACAAAAACACTATATATTATCCCTTCAGCTGATTTTCATCATTTGACTCTTTTGATTTAAAGCAGCTGACTCTAAGTGTTATGAGCCCAAAAAGTGTATTATTATTATTTTTTTTTTTATTATGATTTTGATGTATAAAAAATATATTAAATCAAGGATTGCACGCCCTTTTTTTGAATTTTGAACATATTACAAGTATTAACAATTGGTTTGTGATTGGTAGAATTTATAAATATATAGTATATCTAAATAATAAATTCTGCATATTATTAACAAGTTGGCTACAAGGAAAATACAGAAGGGTAGCTACACTATGTTTTTCCAAATTTTTCCTTTCCCTTTTTCAGTCGAGGCTGCGAGTGGACAAAAAAGCTCGACGTGATACACGTCGAGCTCTTTTGTAATAAAATTTTTTTTTTATCATAAATAAAAATAATACACTTTTTGAGCTCATAACACTTAGAGTCAGCTGCTTTAAATCAAAAGAGTCAAATGATAAAAATCAGCTGAAGGAAGAATACAGTGTGTTTTTGTTTATCCCAAAAAGCTCGTCGTGTACCACGTCGAGCTTTTTTGTCCACTCGCAACCTCGACTGACAAAAGTTGGATATTCAAAGATACGTATCCTCTTAGGGACCTAAATTCAACATTCAATCTCACAACATGCTCGACGGAAGCTGCAAAATCGTCAATATTATGGATTTTTAAATTGGCTCTCTTCGATATTGTTATTACGTAATTGACGATAAAAAAAAACTATCGAAATACGGTAAAAATAAGAAGGCAGATAGGAGTAGTCTTTCGATTTATTCAAAAGAGAATAATCATCTGGACAAACTACCTGGTAGGCAAAATGAAGATAACTTAGATATCAAGTGGGGCGAATGTGATACTGAAAGATCGCATGAAAATATTACTGAACAGAGAAAACAAAGAAGAAGGCTCAACCCCAACGCAAACTTCCTACTCTAGCGAAATTAAAGCAAATTATCGCAAAAATGACATCCAGGTTGACCCAGTCTTGGGAAAAGTTCACTTGGACTGGAAAACTAAAGAAAATATAAATTTCAAAGGTTTTTTTTTCCAAAAATCAAACCTTACAAAATGACATTCGTCCTATTTGCCAGGACAAAGTGATCAGAATCAATGATTGTAAGAGTGGAGCTGGATTAATTGTAATTACCTTTAGAAGGCCAATGAACATTATTACCAAATTTGGTGGTATTTTTGTATGTTTTGTGGTTGATGAAGGAATTCTTTGCGATATGAGAGGCTTAGAAAATCTTAGAACTGCACCAAACCTATATAAAGTTTTTATAAGAAACTGCTCGGAGACGGAATTGCCTTGTATAAACATGACTATGGTAGAATATGGTGAAATTGTCAGAGAAATCGAATATGTTCCTCACTTGTTAAACTGGAGAGTTTAGAGGAACTTGAATATTCGGATATGCTTAGAAAAATGAAAACTTAAAATAAAGCCAAAGAGGAGACTTCCGGCAATCATCCCTGAATTAATATACCTAATATCCGAAAGGTAGCAAATGCAATGCTTTAAGTACTTGAAATCTAACCGTACAAGATCAAAGTGTCTGGCCTTCAAAAAGACAATGAGTGCTGAATTTTAAGTTTACTTTCGCACAGAATTAGGAATATCATTATGCATTAACACGACGAGCTTTTTTGTGCACTCGCAACCTCGACTCTCAAAAGGGAAAGGGAAAATTTAGAAAAACATATGGTAGCTACATATGGTTGCATACTTTTAGTATTGGGCAGAGTTATTATCTAGATATACTATAGATTGATATATTCTACCAATATACAAATCAATCGTTAATGCTTGAATAATATTCAAAATTAAAAAAAATTGTGTGTGCAATCCTTGATTTAGCATATTTTATTTATGTCAAAATAATAAATTATAATAATACCCTTTTTGAGTTCATAACACGTAGAATCAGTTGCTTTATATCAGAAGATTCAACTGATAAAAAACAGTTGAAAGGGATAAAGGAAAGATTGGTGACAGAAAAAGTTGTTCTTCAATAAGAGTTATATAACCTGTAGAGGAAAATGAAGCCGACCAAATCATCGGACATGAAGAAAACCAAGATGATGCACAAAACAATGGTAAGACCAATCAAACTGAAAAAGCAAAGGGAGTATAATTGAGTGAAGACTGGAGAATGGTGCTAAGGAAAAAAATCTAATTCGACCCAAAAATAAAAGAAGGTTACGAAACGAAATTTGAAAAGTCCAAAAGAAGAAAACAAAAAATTTTCAAGGAAACATGAATCGAATGTTTAATCTCAGGAACAGAAAATTTTATTAAAATGATCTTAATGTCCTTTAAGTTTGGGAGACATCTACTATTAGAATGATTAATTAGTTCGTATACACTCATGTTATGTTTTGTTTTACTTCAAAGTAGTTATCTTATATTATTTTATTGTATCATGACTCTACATATACTCCTTTACCCTTTGATTATATTAGATTATCCAACTCATTTGCAAGTTTTTATCCTCTACCAATAAATAGCGCTTTATTTCAGGACAACATAAGATTGAAGTTTATCTTTATTTATTTATTAGTATTTAAATAGAATTAACATTCGCAGTAATATTTTTCAAATGGTAATTCTATTGTTGACATTAAAAAATGTGAGGCTATAGTAGACCATTTTTTGACATTTAATCAAGATCTCCTAATGAATACTTACAATTCATATTTTTATTAAAGTCCGATTGTGTATAATTTGGATCCTTTAGATGCATGTATTCAGATGCAATAAATAAAGTATGTATGGTTTATACACACCCCTTCCCCCTTTTCGGAAACGAACTAGTTCGAGTTACTACAGTGTGACTTATGATAAAGTGAGAAAAATCATAATCATAATGCTATTGGATTATTGATAGCTGTAACCATTCCCTCGTCAGGGGCTTTTTGTGAAGAAAGAAGGATGTAGACTTATTTGAGTGAGTTAGTTTGTGTACATGTAACTAGACAATAGTCCACAGAGGTTGTTTTCAGGTTCTTAACGCTGCCACCAATGTTGAATACAGATACGACAGTAATGAGTGTAAGTTTTACTTTACATCTAACTTTATTATTATTACTTGAGCTGTCATGACGTTTTACTGAGCCACAAGCTGCTATTTTCCATTATATATGTATACAAATGAAGACATCAATAATAAATAATAACATTATGTATATATACCATAGATGAGAGGCAGAAAATTAAGTGAAATTAATGTCAGAAAATTATATATTTTTAACTAATTGTTACACGAGGACTTGAGCCCTTTTTGTTTGCATTTTATTTGCTTTATTAACGTTAATGCATGTATTCCTTCATGCGAGATCTTTACTATCAGATAGATGTTCTCCCCTCAGTAATAAAGGAAAAATGATAACAGCATTGGAAAACAAAAAATACTCTTCGAAGAGCCAACTCCACAAAGTCTCGCACTCGGCATTTTGCATATTATTTACATTCCTATATATAAAAAGAGCCCAGCTGCAAGGCACGCCCGAGATGGTGTCATCAATAAATATGGTACCCTTGAAGTAAGGCAGAATTTCAGCCAATTATATTTGAAGGGAACGTGGACGGCGTAGACAATACTTTGTATGAAATAATAATAAAGAGGGAGAGGTGGGTCGCGCGATAATAAAATAAAGGAGGAGAAGAAACACTAGTGATAATCAGTGATGTACAGTGATGGATAAAAAGGGTCCAGCTGACATGCAAAAAAAAGGCAATTGTTGGTAATTTGTATATTTAAATAATTAAAGCTGTTATATTTCCTTTTCCTCTTATCCTCGTTTGTTTGCCTTTTCCTGCTGCTCAGTTATTATTTAAAAAAGAATAAGAGGCATTTCGAAATAAATTTGAAAATTTCTAATGTATTTAATCCAAAGCCCTGCATCGCCAGGAATGGAAGTGAAAGTGTTTGGGATTTAGATATAGACAGCAATGTGATTACATGCCGGCCATGCTGTTTTACGACTTCCAAAAAGAAGATGTATCCACTTATTAGACATATTGGTCGTCGATGTCACAAGAAAAATCTGAATCTATTCAAGAAACAGTATCAGTAGCGATCAAGGTACATTTGATTTTACGTCTGACGTAACTAAATTGCTTGTTTTATGTAACATCCTGCTTTATGTCGTGGAACACCTAAATTTCATCAAATTCATGGAAAAATATACCGGAAAATCTGTACCTTCTCGATTCACCATTACCCAGTCGTTAGAAGTTGAAAGTAATGCCGTGATTTCAAAGATAAAAAACGAATTTGGTGAAAAAGATATATTCATGGCAATGGACGAGTCAAAGGACATCAAGGATCGGTCTATGATTGCAGTGCTGCTTGGTCCTCTGGATGGACTTTTCCTTGGTCGACCTTATCTGATTAATTTTACCAATGTGTTAAATACCAATAGCTTGACAATAGAAGGAGTTGCAGTCATTAGTCTTCGAAACACTTTGGGTTCCAATTTTAAAGAAGAGAGATTAAAGGTTTTCATCACTGATGGAGCTGCATACTGTATTAAAGCAGCTGAGAAATTAAGAAAGATGTTTCCTGAAATGATCCACGTCACTTGTCTTGCCCATGGACTCCATAGAATTGCCGAACTTTGCCGTATTGAATTTCCTAATTCAAATCTACTGATCTCCGAAATAAAGAAGATTTTCTTGCATTCTAGTATTAGAAAGCAAAGTTTTACTACTTATTGCCAAATTCCCTTACCACCAGCACCTATTACTACACGTTAGGGAACTTGGTTAAAAGCAGTGACATATTACGTGAAAAATTTCGACATTGTGAAGGATTTCATTAATGGACTCGAGGAAAACAAAACTTCAATTGCTACTGCCAAAGAAGTTTTAAATAGTGACGCCATATTTAATGAATTATTATTGATTCATCAAAATTTTAATCAAATTTCTCAAGCAATACAAGGCTTGCAAGCAAGAATGCCTCTGCTTACGAGTGTGACGATAATGGAGAATCTTTGCAAAGATATTACACTTGAACCATTCAAAAGTAGGCTGCTACGGATAATGGAGAAGAATACTGGATACATCAAGTTGAGGAATATCGCTGCTGAAATAAGCATGGACTCAAATAATTTTTCTATTTACAAAAATACTCCACTCGTCAATTGTGATTCTGAAAGGGTTTTTTCCATAATGGGGGATGTACTCTCATCTAAGAGGACATGAATGAGTAAGAACATTTCAAGGACCACCTCTTAATGAAATGAAACTCAGAATTTGTCAAAATTGAATGAACTTAAATAAATGGATATTTGATGGCATCGTATTTAAAATTATAATTTATCATATTTATGTTATATATTGATCTTCATTAAATATGTTATTCTATTTTTATATAATATTTTGTAATTTGTTTTTTCTCATTTAACCCTCATCTGTTCTACTTTTTTTATTTAAATACATGTCATCGGTTTAATGACTCGCTGCTATAGTCATTGTCGATTTCAGTCTTATAATTTTTCTGTTAAACATTTCTTTTTCCCTTCAAATTATATCTAATGCATTTAAACTTGTCATACCAACCTCTTCAACGTACATTTGCATTATGCTACAAATTAATATTATGATCAATTTAATTTATATTTTTGTTTTACTTATGGAAACTTAATTTAAAATTACATTTTCTCTCTTAATTAATATGCAACTTCTATGTTTTAACTAATATATATATATATAAATATATATATTTATATGTAATTGAAATAATAAGATATTATCCTATTTCATTTTGTTCCATAGAAAAATTTAAGTGTCTACAAAATGTGTTTCTTTGACATTGAAGTTGTTAAGATAATTTTAAACTAATTTAATTGTTGTGTATGTAGAATAAAAAAAATTAAACAATAGATTAGATGATGGTTAAATGAAATTGTTTAATATATGTATTTAATTGATATATAATATGAATTATAGATTTTACTTATAAATATGATCTTTCTAATTAATATATCAGTTGTTGAAAATTTCGTTTAAATTAATCCCTAGAACTGGGTGTAGCAATATTAAAACCTACAATAATAATTTCCTTAGGAAATCATAAACATAATAATTTTGTGGAGCAATCCCAACAGAGACGTATTAAGATTTATTTGCTATCAAGTAATTTTGTTCAACAATAGGTAGAACATAATTTGAGTCAAGTCCGAGTCCATGTAGAAATGGCTGGTCTCATGCTTTTTTGGTATTAGTAGCCACGGATTTATGGTTTTGTTTATATTAAATTATTAAAAACAAGCTGTTCCTAAGTAAAACAGCATAACAATGACAACTACATTCCGCCACTTCAAATGTAATCGGCTGAAATTCTGCCTTACTTCAAGGGTACCATATTCATTTATGACATCATCTTGGGCGTGCGTGTCAGCTGGACCCTTTTTATCCATCACTGGTGATATATAGGAATGTAAATCATATGCAATTCGGGCGTGTGATAAAAAAGTGGAGTTGGCTCTTCAAAAAGGTCTTTTTGTTTTCCAAAGCTGTTATCATTTTTCCAATATTACTGAGGGGAGAACATCTACCTGATAGTAAAGATGTCGCATGAAGGAATACATGCATTAAGTTTAATAAAGCAAATAAAATGTAAACAAAAAGGGCTCAAGTCCTCGTATAATTATTATTAGTTAAAAATATATAATTTCCTGACATTAATTTCAGTTAATTTTTTGCCTCTCATCTATGTTATTATTTATTGTTGTATATATAATGGAGAATAGCAGCTTGTAGCTCAGCAAAACGTCATGACAGCTCAAGCTGCTTTCCCCCTCGACATTCATTAAATTGTCAGGGTTGCCAGGTTGATTTTCTCTTTCTTTTTTTATTACAAGCCCGAATTGCATATGATTTACATTGCTAGTGATGTATAAAAAGGGTCCAGCTGACACGCACGCCCGAGATGATGTCATCAATAAATATGGTACCCTTGAAGTAAGGCAGAATTTCAGTCAATTATATATGAAGGGACTTATTATTTTGGTCTTTTACTTAAGAACATATCACTATTTAATGGCACTAAAAATTTGTAAAGGATAGAGCCCTAAATTTGTAGCAACTAATGACATATCATGAGACCTCAGTCATTTTAGAATGGACTCGGACTTGACTCGAAAATTACTTAATATTTAATAAATACTAATAGAGTATATACCTCAATATGTCTTTGTTGGAATTGCAACTCAAAATTACTACACATTTACACATAAGTGAATCCTATAATTTAATTATCATATAAAACTATTATAAAAACTTCAAACAGACAAAAGTAACACATTTTGTAATCACTCAAATTTTTCCATACAAAAATAAAATAGGATGAAATTTCATAATGATTATCTCAAAAATATATATACAGTTATATCAGAAAAAACTGAACATTGATTCAGAAAGGAAATGTAATTCCAATTTAAGTTTTCATAAATAAACACAGATTAATAAATTATATTGATAATACGATGAAAATATACGTTATAATTACTATTTTAAATATTTCAGATATAGTTTAATTGGAAAAAAGTAATAATTGTCAGGGAAGTATTTATATTGAAATCGATACAGTGATTACTATAACAAGTCACTGAATCGATTGAATATATTCTAAAAAAATATGGAACATCAAAAAGAATTAAATGAAAAAATATTACATACAAATGGAATAAAAAAATTTATTAAGATCAATATACACGAGATGAGCTAAACTTTAATTATGACATTAGAGAAAAGTACATCCCCTCATCATGCCAAAGCCCCTCTCAGAATCACAATTGACGATCGGAGAATTTTAGTACAAGCAAAAATTCTTCAAGTCGATGCTTATCACGGCAACAATATTCTTCAACTGGATGTATCAGGCATTCTTTATTCTATCCACTTTTGAATGGTTCAAGTGGAATAGATTTTCGATTATTGTCACACTAATAAGTAGAGGCGTTCTTTCTTCTAAGGCTTGTATTGGTGGCAAAATTTGATGAATAGTCTTGCTATTTAAATTCTTCTTCTTCACCTTAGAAATAGTAGAACCACATAGCATAAAGACTGTTTTTATCAAAGTTCTTCTACGTATAAAATAGGTTCAGGTGTTAAGGGAATAAATAAGGCAAAAACGTTCAAGGAAATGCCGATTCAGAGGAGCAATCATAGATTGATCCTTGAAGTCCTTAGTCTCGTCCATTGTCATAAATCTATACTTTTCGTCAATTTCCCGTTTTATTTTGAGAATTATGGGTCGACTTAAGAACTCCAATGATTGGGTTACAGGAAAACAAGAAGAGACGGATTTCTCCATAAATTGGATGAGATTTTGATGTCCTCCGACTGAAAGTGGGATAATACATGATACAAGGAAGTAAGTTAGGTCAGACGTGAAATCAGATGTTCCTGAATCATCACTAATACCATGTTTATTGAATGGATATTGATTCCTCTTGTGACATCAGCGATTTGAAAGTCTCATGTTCGGAAATTTCTCCATAATAGAAGTCGAGAAATGGCATAGCCATAATGTCATCACACTCGTATCCTTGACAAATTTTCAAACGTTGCTACCACCTTTGTCTGCGACCCAAGTTCCTGAATCAAATCCACAGGCATTTTTTAACTTAATTTAAAAATGGGACTTGTTGTTTTTGAATTGAATAGAAATGAGTCTGAAAAGAAGAAGAAAGAAGAAAAAGTTTGAAAAGACAAATGTTGCCAACAATCGTCCTTAGCGTGCTTTGCAGCTGGTCTCTTTTTTCACATCACTATTTATATGACACTTATTACGTTGTTGATTAAAAATAGAGGAATAGAGTATTACTTTCTTTAATCTTCTTTTTAGAATTCTGGAATAATCTATTCAGAATGCAGCAGGAGTTCTTTTTTTGGGTACGCTGTATTAGATTTTTATTCACATCCTTACTTATTATAAATAGGAATGTAAATTTCATGCAAATTTTGGGTGCGAAATTTTTTCGGGTTGCCTCTCTAAACAGTACTTTTTGTATACCAAAGTTGTTATCATTTTTCCTTCATTACTGAGGGGAGAACTTCTACACGACGAGCTTTTTGGGATAAACGAAAGCACTATGTATTCTCCCTTCAGCTGTTTTTCATCAGCTGACTCTACTGATTTAAAGCACTCTACGTGTTATGAACTCAAAAAGGTTATTGTTATTATATATGTTTTTAATATATAAAAATATATTTAATCAAGGATTGCGCGCCCATTTTTTGAATTTTTAAATATTATAGAAGTATTAATGATTGATTAGTGATTGGTAGAATTTATCAATGTATAGTATATCCAAATGATAACTCTGCCCAATATTAAAAAGTTGGCAACTAGGAAAATACAGAAGGGTAGCTATCAGTTTTTCCCCCAAATATTTTCTTTCTTCTTTTGAGAGTCGAAATGACGAGTGGACAAAAAAGCTTGTTGTGCTACCTGATAGTAAAGATCTCGCATAATTTGTGTAACCCGTGTAATGCACCGCTGAAAAACAATCAATTATTTCAATAAAATGCCTATTGGAATGAATCGTCGAATATCGATGTGAACATGTTTGGATTTACGACAGGGATTTCAATTCTCCATACATCAATGTGTTCGACATTGCCTTTATGGACTAATCCAAATCCCTTGTTTCCTACTATGAGTAGGTAATCGCTCTAAGGACGAAACCTCCGTCCATCAGAATTGTCATTGACTCTAAGGGCTTCTCCAAATCTTTCGTCCTAATGGCCAACTTAAACCATAATAAGTGTTGAATGTTAGAAATAAATGCTATAATTTCATAATAAATATTAATTATATTAACTAAAGGATTTATGATTTTTGGGATGTTTGCCAGGATTCCTCCACTACTGAGATAATTTTAATATGGTCATTGTCTATCTCCAATTTTGTTGGAGTCCGAGTTCTATCTGATGATCATCGAATCCCTCATCCCCTTCATCGTATTTAAAGAACTTGCAATCGTGAATTATGGATTCTGTTGATATATTCTTCAGTTATATGTATCCCTTGTTCCTCTCAATCACATGCAGACATTTACTTTTGAGTGATTGAAGTGTAATAACATGACATGATGGTGGAAATATTCTTACGCTAAACTTATTCCTTAGTTTTGGACAACACTTCTTTACTTACAGATGGCGTATTATGAAGGATCGAATTTTTCACAAAAGAACGTGAAATTGACTAAAATGATGTCGAGTTGGACATTCAATGAAACAAGCGTCTTAGCCTTGTTAGCGATGAAAATAAAAATATCAGAATGGTCTTCAATTACGTTCCTTGAATAAATTTCTATATTTATCTCGTGATTACGACTTTAAACGTGTTGTATAATGTTTAGTTTTCTCAATCCATCTGTCCTAAATTCATTTAGATGTCATTTCACTAACCTAGGATCTTCGTTATAACTTTAAAATTTTTCATCTCCATTATCAACGATCAAGGATTTTATGCTAACTCGATTAGGTAATTTATTTACTCTTACTTTATGTATGAATTTATTAAATTGTTAATCGTTTATTAGTTTTGTAATTGCCATTAAACGTATTCAATATATACATATATATATATATGATTTTTCCTTCACTAATTAAATTATCACGTACATGGCTCGGCATCCCTCACAGCATTTACATTTGAGGCTTAATCTTACTTTGAGTTGAAATTATTATGTGCTGATTTGAGTTTCTATATATATTATATATTTATATATAATTTAAGCATATATTTAGTATCAAATTCATTAAAAGTCTTAATCACATTCTATTATAAGGTTTTAATCTAGTACTGAATGAAAAGTATATATTGATTTAATGTGCTTATGTATACTGGAATAACTTTTGATTTAAATTTAGCTAATTTGACGGAGGAAGAGGGCTGAAGGAGTTATTTTGATTACACTTCTTTTAACATTATTACGAGGACTTGAGCCCTTTTTTATGTTAACAAAAAAGGGCTCAAGTCCTCGTAATAATTACTAGTTAAAAATATATAATTTTTTGACATAAATTTGAGTTAATTTTCTGCCTCTCATCAAATGTTATTACTTATTATTGATGTCTTCATTTGTATATATAAAGGAGATTAGCAGCTTGTAGCTCAGTAAAACGTCATGACAGCTCAAGCTGCTTACCTTTCAACATTCATCAAATTGTCAGAGTTACCAGGTTGATTTTCTCTTTTTTTTTATTTTACACACCCCATTTGCATAGTTTTTACATTCCTAGTTATGAATGATTATAAAACCAGATTATTCATACTATTATCATAGAAAAACTGAGGTCAGCTATGGATTTTGAACTTAAAAATAAACTCTATCAAACTATTTCATAGTCAATGAGAAAATTTTGATATATATATATATATATAAAGGGATGAAAAAACCTTAAACAAAAATGTATGAAATATAAAATTACAACTTATTAAGATTTAATTTTTATTAGCTAAAATTCCATTTCATAATAAGAATATTTTTAACATGAGAACATGTCAGTTTATTTCTTTTAGGAGTGTTAACGTCCCGTAAAAGGCTAAAAATCTTTCAAAATCACAATTAGCAATTGGTGCAACAAATTTGAACTTTCAAAAACCCTAAGGGGTATAGGAAAAATAAAAGATATTTAGTTTTGCACACTGATTTATAATTTGTAATTCTTTTTTCTAGACTCGAGTTTCTAGTTTTCGAGAAATCAGTTTCTACCTTTTTAGCTTTTTTGGCCCATTTTCCAATTTCAACTTCAACTTAAGCCTAGAAGGATACACGTTTTGAACATTACAACATGATGATTGGCTATATTTTGTACACAGATTTTATTTATACTCTTTGTTTTGACCTAAAAGGACTCCTAGGGGCGTAGGGTGTCGGAGTAGGCCCAAAAGTCGGTCAAATTCTTTGTACTTAAATAACTCCTTGAATATTACATGAAATTGATTAATAAGGAATGTATTAAAGAGCTTAGATCCACAGCTTTCAAACGAGATGTCAAAAGCTCGATAAGAGTCTTTAACTTTGAAGAAATCGTCCATCTAAGTGTGTAAATTTTCATCCAATTTTGAGTAAAAATTCGCTAGAAATCTATGAAATCGCATGGTCATGGATATCCAATGAAGGGAATAGTATTCCTTGATAAGTTATCCTTATGAAGAATGTCTCAGTACCCTTCTAATTCATCATTATGGATATGAACGGAACTGCTTTGAGGAATGCTGGATCGATTAGTCCTGACTTACATTCTCCAATTTTGCCTGAGGATGATAAAAATGCTATAAGTTTGCATGTTGAATGTCCTAACACACTATCAATCTGAAGAAGGGTTGTTACAGTATTTAACTCAGAAGAATTGTGTGATCTTTGTAGAGATTTGTCACTTTCCAAATAGGATTCGAAACTTCTTGCTTCTAAGATGAAAGAAAAGTTTCTATGCAATAAAAACTTTAAAGTAATAGAAGTGATGGGTTATCCTCATTTTTCAGTGTTGATGGGCCACTTTGCTATTGCAACGATGTTAAAGAACTGTTTGATGACCTATCGCAAGAATATGATCCATCTGCTTTTTATAGATACATCAATGATAAGTTTAAAAGCTACCCTTCATAGTGGTAATAAGAAGCCTTCTATCCTTATTGCTCATTCTGTTCAGCTAAGAGGGACTCATATCAACATGGACATTATACTCAAAGCAATAAATTACCAAGACCATAAGTGATTCTTATGTAGAAATTTAAAGGTTGCCGGTATGCTCATGGGTAGGAATGTAAATAATATGCAAATCGGGCTTGTAATAAAAAAAGAAAGAGAAAATCAACCTGGCAAACCTGATAATTTAATGAATGTCGAGGGGGGAAGCAGCTTGAGCTGTCATGACGTTTTACTGAGCTACAAGCAGCTATTATCCATTATATATACAACAATAAATAACAACATAGATGAGAGGCAGAAAATTAACTGAAAATAATGTCAGGAAATTATATATTTTTAACTAATAATAATTATACGAGGACTTGAGCCCTTTTTTTGTTTACATTTTATTTGCTTTATTAAACTTAATGCATGTATTCCTTCATGCGACATCTTTACTATCAGGTAGATGTTCTCCCCTCAGTAATATTGGAAAAATGATAACAGCTTTGGAAAACAAAAAGACCTGTTTGAAGAGCCAACTCCACTTTTTTATCACACGCCCGAATTGCATATGATTTACATTCCTACTCATGGGTATGCAAGGAGGGCTTACAAGGTATTGTTGCTTTCTTTGTGTTTGGGATAGTAGAGCAACTGGGACGCATTATGAATAGCGTGAATAGACAACATGGGTGTCATATGTAGCAGGAGAAAATAATATTAGATTTAAGCCTTTAGTAAATCCTAAAAAAATTATTTTACCTCCTCTTTATTTAAAACTTGGCTAAATGAAGAATTTTGTTAAAGAGATGGCAAAAGACGATTCCGAAGGTTTTTAATATCTATTTGAGAAATGTTCTTATATATGCAATGCCATAATGAAAGAAGGTATATTTGTGGGCCCAGACATAAGAAAAGTTCCTTATGATATTGATTTCGAAAACACTTGCCGCAATATAAAGATGGTTTGAAAAAGCTCCTTAAGTATTGTGAAAAATTTGGAAGTCGGATGTCTCTCAAGATACATTTTCTACATTCACATATAGGTCATTGCCCTTTTCAATTAAGGAACTATTAGTGGTGAACAGGGATAACGTTTTCATCAAAGTATTAAATAAATGGAAACAAAATATAAAGGGTTTTGGAATGCAAGCATGATGGGAGATTATTGTTGAATGTTATACCATGATGAGCCTAAAAAGAAGTTCAAGTATATATCTAGTACCAAACATCTATATTCTCTTTGAAGCTATATTTTAAATCTTAAAAGAATTGTGTAAGATATGTTTTGTTTTTTGATATGTTGATAAATTAAAATCCTAAATCTCTTCAATATAACTAATTCATGGAAAACATAAAATTCCTCATTAGAAATGATATAATAAATAAATATTTACATTTTTGTTAAAAAATTAAAGAAATTATTTTTTTGCAAATTAAACGAATATTTTCAAAAAAAATTGTTACATTTTCCAAATGAGTGGAACAATAAGATTAATCAAATTGCTATTTATGGTGATCATGGCAAAGGAGTGGCAGGAATATCGATTAAAAGTACACATTAAGATTTTTTTTCATTGTAAATTCTGTTTTCAAGGCACCAGTTTCCACCGACGCCTTCATTTAATAGCAATGTTGGAAGGTGTAATTTTAGCAATTTATCAAAAATGCTTGGATCAATACTTGGATCAAAAAAATTTCCTCATAATTCTTATTTTGTGTACAGGGATTCTACATATATATTAAAATTTGTTTACTCTTTCGATTTAGCTAGACTACCTATAGAAATTGGAAATCAAGGCTCTTCAGCTTGTTATCCCCCCTATTTAGATTTAGTTAAATTAAAACATTTTAAAGATCATTCTAATTCTCTATATTTTCCTCATAATTGTAATATTATGCCTCGAAAAGCAAATGGAATTTTTAGTGCCTTCAATATTAATTTAAGTAGTAGTCGTTATAGTGGTTTGAAAAAAAATAAAATATTAACAATCTTCAATTTCTGAAATAAGTAGAATAGATCAATTAATTTTACTACTTTTTCATATTGAAATGGGTAGTGTTCAGAGGATTTTTTCTATTTTTCAAATTGAATTATTCGAGTTCCCATGACAATATTTTATTATTAGAAAAAAAATCAATGAAGTAGAATCAAAAGTTAAGATTTTAACATTAAAATTAAATATTTTGTTAATATCAATCTTTTAGTAAAATCAGTTGCTGGTTAGAAGGGTAATTGTCGAGATAATGTTTGTACTCACTGTAATTAAAACTATAATTTATGTACGTGTAAATGTTGTAGTCAATGATGTTTCATTAGGTGTCATAATTATTTTTTCACTGATTTAAATCTCTTTGTGTGTAATGAATGCAATCATTTTTAATATAATACTTTTTTAATTGATGAAGGTTCGTCTACATGCAGTAAATGTTTAAATTTTGACGCCAATAAGGGCGATAGGAAATATTTATACATAATTTTAAACATTAACAAAATCAACAGTTTGACATTTTCAATATTGTAGCTGATTTAAGATCTTAACATCCTTTACAATTATATGATTCAAGTAAAATAAATGGAATTGTCAAGTTTTATGAATTTTTAAATGAAATCAATGTTAAACTTCAATCGTATCACGGAGGAACTTTTAATTGGAGAGACATTAAAAACATTTGAATAATTTTGTTGAAATGCTTGACTTTTATCCTGGATTGCAACCAGGATTTAGGATAATATCTAAACCCTTTAAAAATAATTTTAAACACTTCACAAATAATAAATTTTATACAACTGAAGAAGTTTTTATGATTAATCGTGAGTGACATGATTTTATATATTTTTTCCAAAAGAAAATATAACTCAGAAGCTTCCTGGGTTAATATTTAATATCTAAAAGATTCTAGAAAAATAGTCTAATTATGGGGTTTACTTTGCTATTGGAGAATGAGGGGAATTGGTTTTTGAGAGTCGAGGTTGGGAGTGTAGAAAGAAGTTGGACTAGGTTGTTGTATGGTAGGTTTTGTGAATTTGAATCTATATGGCCTGTAAGAAGGGTATCCTTTCCCATGTGATATAGATACTTTGGATGGTCTTTCTCTTAGTGACGAAGCACATTCCTGAGGAGATTGGACTGTGGGGAGCTCCATGGAACATTAGTATTTCTTCTAGCGTTGAACGGAGGTAGGATTCCATTTCTCTATCTAGTTTCATGAATCCTTGACACTTTGCCTCTATTCCAGAAAAGTCGCGTCATGTATTTACTCATTAGGAGATGGATTTCATCCAAGATGGTTGGTGGAAAATATCTTCGTGCTGAAATTGTTCGAAAGAAGGGAAGAAATCTAGTGAATGATCCTGTCTCCAATAAAGGACTTGCTTTTCCACTTTCCGAGAGAGATCGCTTGAATATTCGTGGCTTAGTCCCTCCTGCAGTGTTAAGTTCACTTTCCTTTCACTTTCCTTTCACTTTCACTTTCATTCCAATGATTTAGTCTTTGGGTCCCAGAGGGCTCTTCATTTCAATTCATTAGTTTTTTTAGTGAGGCTCATGTGAATTTGTTTGTTTGTTGCAAGGTCCGAATCTAGAAAAAGCAACTCCCAGGTTTGGATTCCAGGACTATTGTTTGAGCATTTCTACTACTGAAGAGCCTCACTTAAATTACTTACTTCCATCTATTTGTGGTCTACTTTTTCCCCATACCCTTTGTATTAAAGTTAATTTTTCCGGATTTATTTTTTATTTTGTGAAATATGGTAGTTCATGTAAGAATATTTTCAGTCTTGATATAAATGATCAATGTAACATCATTTTTGAAGAGTATAAGACAGGATGGGCTGCGAGGGCTGAACAAGAACCAAATGATGAAATTATAAAATCGGGAGTGAATCCGGACAATATTCGTAAATGGAAAGTTCTTCAAAGTGTTCAAGATAGGAATGAAACTTTATTTTATAAGTAAGTTGGATCAGTGAATGGATAAGTGATTACCTATTTAATATTTAGGTTGATCTTAGATAACTTTTCAGAGATGTCACAAATTATTTATACACCGACTGTAGGATGGGCTTGTTCTCACTTCTCCCATCTTTATCGGTATGTAGCTAATTCATATTAACAACTTTATGGGATCATTAAGAATTGACGCAGGCGACCTCGAGGAATGTTTTTTTCAGCTCTTGACAAAAACGAGATGGCTTCTATGGTATATAATTGGGATCAGGATGATGTAGATGCTATTGTAATAACTGATGGAAGTAGAATACTGGGTTTGGGTGACCTGGGAATTGGTGGTCTTGGTATATCCGTTGGAAAACTAGATTTGTACGTTGCTGCAGGTGGATTTCATCCTCGTAGAGTTTTACCTGTAGTACTGGACGTTGGAACTAATAATGCAAAATTAATTAACGATCCTCGGTATTTGGGAATTAAAATGCCAAGATTGGAAGGTGAAGAATATTATGAGCTTATGGACGAGCTAATGGCAGCTTTAAGATTGAGGTGGTCAAAGGCTCTCATTCAACATGAAGATTTTCAATCAAGCTATGCTGTTAATTTGTTAAAACGTTACCGATCTGATTATCTCATGTTTAATGATGATATTCAAGGAACAGCTGCAACCGTTCTTGCAGGTTTATATGGAGCTTTAAAGGTTCAAGGAAAGTCTCCTAATGCCTTAAAACATCAGACATTTGTAATTTGTGGAGCCGGAAGTGCTGCTAGTGGAGTTTTATTGACTATTAGAAACGCAATTACTAAAAGGTACGTCCCATTCAACGTTATCTATTACTCTGATTTTATGTCGACTACATATCTATCCATTCCTCCATTACATTTCTGAGATTGATAAAAGCATTGTATATGTGATTTCTATGTTAAAGGAAGCGTAGATCTCTGAATTTTATTTTGTTTTTTAATTCAAGAACAAGATGATTCATTTTTACTACTACTTTATCTCTAATATCTTACAATTCCTTTGTCTTAAAATTGACCAGTCCTGCATAAGATTTTTAAATTAGAATTTAATTGATAATCAAATACATATATTTATAAAATTTCCTCATGTTAATAATAGTCTCTAACTTACTATATGTACCAATATGTCCACCCATCTCGAAATTGTTGGTCGATGTTTGGCTCTTGATTTTTATCGATCAGTGTTGCCAATGTAATGTATATTTGTTCAACTTCTCTTAATATTCTCAAGATCAATTTATATTCTGTTGTTGTCTCCTAGGAGCTCAGACCTTACAGTACAGTCATAACTTTTTTACTACATTAAAACTTGAAAATTGCGATGAATATTGTACATGGTGACAACTGGTATGCATTTTGATTACTATTAGCACACTTTAAAAATATTTTACTCAGTACTATTTCCCCCCCATAAAATTACTTTTTCGAGAGATGTCATACATATATAAATTCAACCAAAATTGAAAGAAAGGTTGTGTGAAAATTCACAAAAGTAATTTAAGGGGGGGGGGGGGAATAGTATGATGTTAAATATTTTTGCTTCTACCTTAACTCAAACGTCATCAGAATAATTTCATCTAAAAATCAAAAAATTATAAGTACATATAGAAAATATTTCATTTGTAGACGTTTAATATAAGTTTTTATACATTTTCTTGAGTTCTAAACAAGGTAAATTACTTATATGGACTGTTTGCCAATCAAGGACAACCATTTCACCATATGTCTCAGAATTGGCTGAAATTTGGCTCATCTTTTAATACATGTGAAAATACAAAAACCTGAAAATTTTAGATCAATAGTTCTTACCATTAATTAATTACGGCTAATTAAAATTTCACTAATTTTGGGCTCATTTTGCCATTGTTCAGCCATTTTGAATTTGCGTGCAAGTTCAAAAATTGCTTATTTTTATCAAGGCAATACAAAATGATGATCAAAATATGTATTTTAGGTAATTCAGGGGTGGAAAATCCAAAAATGCTATTTAATTTGGCATCAGGCTTTTAAAAAAATGTCTAAAGACCATTTGAATCATATTTTCTTGCTCAAAAAATGAACGGGCCGGTTCACAATTGGTCCAAAATTTGAACATGTGAGACAATTTTCTCAAAGCTGAAATTTGGCATGCAGTAAATATAGGTTTTTACCCTTATCATACTAAAAAATCAACATAGCTATTTGTATCCTTCAAAAAATATTTATATTTTGATTTCCTTAGAAAATTGTCGTAATTGTATGTTGTTTATCATTAATTACTATAGTATTAACAGCTTTAGAATACAAAAAGTATTAATCAGAGTGCCAACCCGAAAAAATCTCGCACGCGAAAAGTGCATATTATTTACAACCCTAATTACCAGGGTGACCACCAGAGTTATCTAGAAGAAGGCCGTTGAAATTCAATCTCAGATCGACAAGGTATCTTCGAACTTGAAGAACAAAGTTCTTTCGGAACCAGTATTTTGTTAAATCTTTGGTTATCCAAGCTTTATTATGTATCCGGAAGACACTTAGTGTATTTTTAAGAGCATGGAGATTCGTAAACGTGTTTATTTTATTAAAAAAATGTTACGTCTATATTTAAAACTTGTTCGGGACGACATTTACCTTATTGTGTAATTCTTCTTAATTTAGCAGGGTATTCATTTGCTGTTTCTACGTCTGCAGACACTTTTTTCCCTTAGGATTGAAACTCTTCCATTCAAAACGGTAAAACCATCCTTTGCTTGCTATAAAGTCTTTCAGTCCTTAAAGATGTCCCTGCTTTATCCCTTATTTCGTTTTCTTGTAGTTCCTTATAAAGTTGTAATGCTTTCTCACGGATCACATTTCCATTCGGGGGAATATTTTTTTTCCAACAATATTTAATCCAAAGAAACCTCTCTACCTTCTCGATCACAGAGCGTCAATACATTCTTCTACTTGCTGATATTCCTTAATTTCTTTACTCTATCTAGAAGCAACTTTGCCCTGATGAAGCTTTCTCTTCTAATGTTGTCCAAAACTTCCTTGATTTCTTCGTCGACTTATACACTTCCATGACATGAAGTCCTTAGCGGAGATAGTTCTAATTGCTGCTGACTTTCTATACTTCTTTTAACCCGAGTTTTATTGTGTTTTCTTGTAGCTGAATCCAAAATTAATTTCTAAGCATGAGAAATTTTTATTTTCTAATCTTCCAGTAACTTCGGTAATGATTATAGTAATTTAATGTGAGTATATTCTTCTTCTAAAAGATTAGTGATCAGCATCTAAGAATTATTTTTTATTCTTTCTTGGTATGTGGAAAGTTGCCATAATAAGGTTGTTGTGCGTTAGCATTGGCGTTAACGTTTCATGTTTTTTATCAGTGTGTTCAGTCTTGCTGAAGGCGAGAAATAGTCGAGCCTCGAGCTCTTGCACAAATCAGTTTCTATCATCATTCTAATAGCAGGTTTAGGTTTGTCACTAAATTTTAACATAGTATCTTCGAGCTTTCTCTTAATAATTAATTTTGTAATGGTGTTACTCGTTCCCCTGCTGTTTGCTCTTTACTGGTTTTTGGTGTTTCTTCCCTGATCCAATACTAAATGAAGCTCGCCTTAATGTGTAATCTCCTAATTTTCAGACTCACAACCTGTCTAAAAGTATCTGTAGATTCCATCATTAAAAGACGGGTCATTATTAGAGATGTAAAAAACGGCGCATTTTTCAAGCGTGAGAGTAGTTCTCAAAATGCATGTTAGTTGAAACCCTACATAATATTCTTTCATCATTTATAAATCATCTAGCTGTTTTTCTTTTGACATAATAATTCTTATTATACGTATATTATATTATCTATTATAAATATTACGATAATAGCACACAACCTTTCCTTCAATTTTGGTTGAAAACTTTCTTAATGTTAATATCTCTCAAAAAAGTGCCTTTATGGGAAAAAAATCTGCTCGAAGTAAAATATTTATACTTTTATGTAATAATATGTTTCATTTGTTGACATTTTGATTTTGTTTCCAGCCATTATATTGTGTTATAGAAAAAGTAGAATAATTATAAATATCATTATTAAATCTTCAATCATTGTTTTTAAAATATGCAAACATCTAATAACTTAAAGCTTTATTTTGTTAATGAATGAATAACCATTATTATCAAACTAAAAACTTGAAGATAATTATATATTCAGAGCAGAGATTGCTATTTATGTAGTTATTTTTCTTAAAAATGAATACAAATAATCAAATTTTAACAAAAAATAGCAATAAATCCTAAACTAATGCTCCGATTTTGAAATTTGGAAAATTTCTTGTTTATTCAAACTTATAGTTACTACTTTAATAATACCTTTCCAAAACATCAATTTAATTTTATTAATAACTATAAGTAATAAAATAAAAGACTCCTATACAAATTAGAAACAATACTTAACTAAGAGTATGTCCTAATAAATAAAATTTGTAAAAATGACCTTGCGGTAAAATTGTTCTGGAGTGGAATGTCATACTGCAATACTGTTTATGGTGAAGTGTCTTCGGACAAAAATCTCTGGGGCGAGATTACCGGACACGGATTAAAGCATATACTGTTATCTAATAAGTCATGGTAAAAAAGTTTATTTTATTACATTCTTTTGAATGTTGTAACTTTAGGCTATCTCTTTTTATGTGCCACCAATAGCCTGCGAGTATGTGTACATCCCATATTCATGCATAGATTGTTTTCATTACTATCAAGTTTTTATCAAACGTTTTCCCTTATTTATCTCTTACATCACCAAGATTATTCAGAAAGCTTGAGTGAGTGATTGTTTTGGGAGAAAATTGAAGTTTTATACTTATATTACTAAAAAAAATCTGAAGTTTCTGTTTGTTCAAACTGATTAGTCATGTAAATATGTCATCTGTGACTCTAATTTATTGACAATATTTTGCATACTAATATTGCTTCCATCGATTACAAGCCGATTTAATTTTGTTAATGTATCACTAGCTTTGTTAAAATTGTTATTTTCATTCTCAGAGATAAAGAGAAAGGAAGAAGTGTGGGGGAAAAAAAATTCATTTATATTTTTTATATTGCGTCCAAAAGATCTGAATTATACACGATCGGAATTGTCAGAAAATATGAATAATAAGTTCTCATCAGACCATTTCCGAATGATAGAGATTAGAGCTTACTATCTGGAATAATGAATGCTTTTATTTCAAGTGCAAAGCGTCGGAAGTTTTCTATTTAACAATCAGTAAACGCTGAAAAAAGTGACTGTAGAAGCAAGTTTAAAAAAATCAAATAATGACAACTGGATATTGCATTTTTATTTCGTAATATACATATGTGTTTGTAAATAGCTATTATCAAAAAATAAAAGCAAAAACAGTATTTTGAAGCTAAAATTGACGTCTCTAGTTATTAATCTCTACCCTCTTGTTTGCTTTCATCGTACTAATATTTTATAATTGATTTTATAGTTTTATTGAATTGTAAATTATAGTTATTATTATTATTAAACAATATGTAACCCGTTTGATATTGAAGGTACCGATTATCTAATGATGAAGTGGGAAATCGTTTTTATATTGTTGATCGAGAAGGTTTAATAACTAAAGCGCGTCATAATCTTAGAGAAATGGAGGAACTTTTTTATGATTTAAGTAAAACCAAATTTACGTTTATTATTCTATATCAATATGATCTTTAGTTTTTTTAACGTTGTTATTAGCTAATAAATTTGATATGTCACGTCTTATAATACTATGTTCTTGTTATATTAAATTGATATTTTAACAAAAATAATATATCTTGGTAATATATATCCATATGTAATGGTTGTTATATGTCACAGTACAAAAATAATCTTACGTTTTTCTTCCATATCTGGTTTCTTAGTAATCAGAGTTAATAGTAATTCTTGACTATGAGAATAATTTAAATAAACCATGTTCTTCTTTAGACAATTAGAACTTGGTCATAATTAGAAATGTAAGAATGAGTACATTTTAAAGCGTGCGAGTAGTACTCAAAATGCAAGTCAGTTGTCATACTGCACAATATAATTTTATCATTCGCAAATCACCAAGCTTTTTTCCTCTTGCTTTAGACATAATAATTCTTATTGTATGCATTATCTATTATAAAAGTTGCAATAAACCACATAATCTGACCTTCAATTTTGGTTGCAAATTTTCTTAATCTCTCAGAAAATTGACTTCATGGAAAAAAATTATCTTATAATTGTTTCATTTGTTGACATTATTAAATTTCTCTACCATTTTCTTGAGTTATAGAAAAGGTATAATAATTATAATAAAAATCATTATTAAATCTTCAATCATTGTTTTCAAAATATGCAAATATCTAATAATCTAAAGCTTGACGAAAAAAACTAAAACTATATTTGAAATAAATAATAAAACATGCATTAGAAAGGGTACAAAAAACTCATGCAACACAAAGTATCATTAATTTGTGCCGTTTTGACTTATTAAAAGATACTTAATAGTAAACTAAATTAATATTCTGGATTACCCTACATAAATGTTAATTCAGAGACAAAAATTGGCATGTTCTCATGCTTAAGATATTTTTGATATAAAATGGGATCATGAGCTAATACAAATTTAATCCAATTTACGGAGAAATCCATCTCTTCTTGTTTTCCTGTAACCCAATCAGTGGAGCTCTTAAGTCGAGTCATAATTCTCAAAATGAAACGGGAAATTATGACAATGGACGAGACTAAGGACTTCAAAGGTCAATCTATGATTACTCCTCTGAATTGGCATTTCCTTGAACGTTTTTGCCTTATTCATTCCCTTAACACCTGAACCTATTTTATACGTGATAAAAACAGTATTTATGTTATGTGGTTCTACTATTTTAAAGGTGAAGTAAAATGATAATCAGTGATGTATAAAAAGGGTCCACCTCTACGGCACGCCCCACAGGATGTCATCAATAAATATGGTACCCTTGAAGTAAGGCAGAATTTCAGTCAATTATATATGAAGGGACTTATTATTTTGGTCTTTTACTTAAGAACATATCACTATTTAATGGCACTAAAAATTTGTAAAGGATAGAGCCCTAAATTTGACATTTCAATATGTCTTTGTTGGAATTGCAACTCAAAATTACTACACATTTACACATAAGTGAATCCTATAATTTAATTATCATATAAAACTATTATAAAAACTTCAAACAGACAAAAGTAACACATTTTGTAATCACTCAAATTTTTCCATACAAAAATTAAATAGGATGAAATTTCATAATGATTATCTCAAAAATATATGTACAGTTATATCAGAAAAAACTGAACATTGATTCAGAAAGGAAATGTAATTCCAATTTAAGTTTTCATAAATAAACACAGATTAATAAATTATATTGATAATACGATGAAAATATACGTTATAATTACTATTTTAAATATTTCAGATATAGTTTAATAGGAAAAAAGTAATAATTGTCGGGGAAGTATTTATATTGAAATCGATACAGTGATTACTATAACAAGTCACTGAATCGATTGCATATATTCTAAAAAAATATGGAACATCAAAAAGAATTAAATGAAAAAATATTACATACAAATGGAATAAAAAAATTTATTAAGATCAATATACACGAGATGAGCTAAACTTTAATTATGACATTAGAGAAAAGTACATCCCCTCATCATGCCAAAGCCCCTCTCAGAATCACAATTGACGATCGGAGAATTTTAGTGCAAGCAAAAATTTTTCAAGTCGATGCTTATCACGGCAACAATATTCTTCAACTGGATGTATCAGGCATTCGTTATTCTATCCACTTTTGAATGTTTCAAGTGGAATAGATTTTCGATTTTTGTCACACTAATAAGTAGAGGCGTTCTTTCTTCTAAAACTTGTATTATTCATCTCGTAGTGGGTATCTTAGATACCCACTACGGGTATCTAAGATTAATATTTATCCCTCTTTTATTTGGTATCACCCCAATCATTCAAGTATTTGTCAGAGTTATAAATTTTTACTTTAGGTACATTTGCTGCGAATGAAATAGAAATGGAAGGTTTTGGGTTGCTTGAAGTGGTAAAAAGAACAAAACCGACGGTATTAATTGGTTTATCAGCTTGTGGTGGTATTTTTACAGGTAAATATAATATTAAGAGTCAACCTATGTCAAATATTTTTATATTATTCTTCTTAATTGAGCAATAATTTTTTATCAATTTATAAAAAAAATTGTATTTCAAATGATGATATACTTTGTTTTAATAGTTAAAGAGCTACTGAATAATGTTTTTAATTTGAAGTTGAGTTATTAGTCAGGTATAAGACAGATGGAACCCTATCTCATAGATTTTGTTCATTTTTACAATATTTATTTAAACTTACAGGATTACAGTCTATGCAAAATTTTGGACTAATAACTCTATTAAAAACAGGAATGTGATTGTTTAAAGATTGGAAAACTCAAGTCTGGGATCAATGTAAAAATTTCCCCTCCTGAAAGGCACTCTTACATAAAATCTCTATAAAATTCATATTAATCTTGGTAGAATCTTCAAATTAAAAAAATCTGTAAATTATAAACAAATATCATGTTAACGATTTCGATCATCATTCTTGTATGCTTATTTAAAAAATATGTGATATATATATATATATATTTGAAAAAATGACACTTAATGCAATCAGATTGGTTTTTTGTATATGACCGAGACTGGTAATATCATAACTTAAATTTTATCTGCTAGCCAAGCTATTTTCACCATGATGTACCTCCATCAAAACGAATTTGTGGTTTTTAAATGAGTAACGCCTAATAACACTGATCAATAATCAAAAATTCTAAGGGGTATAAGTATGATAAAATCTATTCACTTTTGCACGCTGATTTCAAATCTGTAATTCTTTTTCGAGAGTCCGACGGTTTTCGAAAAATCGGTCCCTACTTTTTGAGCTAATTTGGCCCATTTTCCAACTTCAATTCAATTTAAGTCTAGAAGGATACACATTTTAAGTATTAAAAAATAATGATTGGCTTGTATTTTTTATGTAGATTCCATTTCTAGTCTTTGTTTTAACCTAAAGGGGATCCTACGGGCGTAGGAGGTGGGAGTAGGCCCAAAAGTCGACCACAACGTTTGTACTTAACCCCTTGGCCTGGAATAACGTGTGTGGCACGTTACGATGTACAAGTGCCATTTAGGGCAATAACGAGCTACACACGTTACAGTTACACATTTTTAATTTGCTCAAATATATTGCAAAAAAATTATATTCCTCGTAAAATGTGCAGTAATTACAATGTATTTGACAGTGATAATGATAGTAATACAAATAGCGTTGTTGATAATAGTGATGAAAATTCGGGTTTGGACAGTGATTCCAGCAATTTACTGCCTATTCGGAGGTGTGTTAGGCGAATTAGCAGTATTACAAATACTTCAGAAGATTGGATTTGGGAAAATATTGATAATAAAGTCACTATTCATTGTTTTTCGGGATTGCCTGGAATCAATCCAGAAGTTTTGGCTAGATTAGGAAATGAGAATTTTTTTTGAATAAATTCTATTTCATTTCGTATCAATTTGTTTTATATTCTAAGAAAATGGATCAAAAATTTAAATGATCTATTCCGACACTGTCCAAGCTAGATTAATTTCCCGGTTAAAGGGTTAATAGCTCATTGAATATTACATGAAATGGATTAGTAATGAATGCAAAAAGAGCTGAGACCCACAAATTTTTAAAGAGATGTCAAGCGCCCAATAAGAATCCTCAACTAAGAAGAAATCACCCGTTTGAATAAGTAAATTTTCATTCAATTTTGAGCAAAAATTCGCTAGAAATCTGAGACTCAAGGTAGAGCTAATAAAAAACAAGTTCTATAGACTGTAGTAGAAGCGCGCAAAAGAAGACTCTGACATCAGCTGAAGATAACCAAATTCAAAAGCATGGATCTCTTATTTCATTACAAGGTAACTACGAGGAAAGAGTGGTGGGATCGCATGGCCATGGATATCCAATGAAGGGAATAGTGTTCATTGATGAGTCATCATAGGGTCTTTATAAAGAGAGAGTGTCTCAGTACCCTCAAGCCACAAGCTTTTACCAAACCTAAGCTTTTGTAAATTTTTAACAAGCCCCTTCATAAATCAAGCCTATTTCGCGCCCAAGCTTTGGCTTGTTTATACACATTATTTCGTGTTAATTTGGTTTTCTAAGTATAATTTAATCGTATATTTAGTTTCGAATTCATTAAAAGACTTGGAGGGACTCCTTTTTTTATCTAATTTTAATTTAGTGCAATCATGCTCTATAGTCAAATTTAGCTACTTCGTTGGAGAAGGAGAGCTAAAGATGTACTACACATTCTTTAAGCTTGCAGTCGAAAGGAATAAAAGCTTTTGGGTCAATAAAGTAAGTACAGTGTTAACAAAGTAGGGCCCGTAATAATTACGCAGGTCATCTTTTTTTTTTTTTTTTTTTTGACCAGAGCCCGACTGTTTTTGAAAAATCGAACCATACTTTTTGGGACCATTTTTTAAATTCAACTTCAATTTAAGCCTATTTTGTGCATTAAAAAAAGTCGAACTCGTTAAAAAATAATAACAGGTTTGAAATTAACGTACAAAACTGAATAACTTTTATTGTACTTATACCCCTTAGGGTTTTCCCTTGTTGACCTGTGTTATTAGTTAACGACTTGTTGGCTCAAAAAATATATAATTTTCTTTCATGAATTTGAGCTTATTTACTTATTCTCTCATCTCATAGTCTTTGTTTACATCTGTAAATTTGAAACAGAATAGCTGTTTATAGTTGATATAGCCTATTATTAATAACTTAGAGGTAATATAAATTTATTAACAACAGGAACCATGGTTTTGTAGCTTCTAATGCCAGAGCTGTTGCATATGACTCATTTTCTCGGACTTGACTCGTAAAAAGATGAATTCGAGTACTGTTTTACCTAATGCTGAAAGATGAATGACTTAATATCTTTTATTTTTTTATATTTTCTAATTAAAGGACTACTGTAGCTGTTGTATACGGATACGACAGTAATGAAAGTTTACATCCGACTTCATTATTCTTCTTATAGCTTATAAAGCTACAATAATTAGCAGTATGAGTACCTGTATTAGTGTATCAAAAATCCACAAGAAATCTAAGACTTATGTAGAGCTACTAAAGTAGTACCGTGCAACGGGATTACGAAATTAGCTGAAATTCTTGTGTGCACTACTATTTTTGGAAAATAAAAAGATCCTGTACAAGTTGCCTATCATTAAAAATATAGCACGTATGTAAACGCAAATGATTTGCGACTCTTTCCACATGCACTTTGAGGTCGTGAAGCAGAGCAGGAGTTACTAAAATCACCATATTTGAACTCCAGTGACTATGTGGGGGAACTTAGAGATATAGGAATGCAACTTCAAACACAGGAATGTCCTTCAATAAGCTGACGGCCTCTGTCAGCCCTGAGATGACTGGCCTTGACCCTGTGTTGGATACCAATGCTTGCCTCGCCTTCAGACGTGTTGAAGCTCTTATTCAGGCTGAAAGTGCCCAGAAAGAAAGAAAAGTATGTTTTTCAATTGGCAATAACTTTAGCTTTCTATTTTCTCTAGACGTTCTAAATTAGTCTCAATTTATTTTAGAAATATAATAATGTTTGTGCAATAGAAAATAAAACAGCAGTTTCTAGGTGCTATGCTGTAATTCTCGTTAAGTATATTTAATTATTTCATGAAAGAAGTACTTTATTTTATCCCCAAACAGATTGAAGACGATTCTATGCCTTTTCAAATTCAATATGGGAATAAGCAAGTTCAAGCTCAGTTTATTTATTCCCATATTGAACTTGAAAAGATATAGAGAATGAATATTTTTATTGTGTGTGATAATTTATTAAATAGGTACGCGTTCTAACGATAATAAATAATGATTAATTTTAACATAACATTTTTAATTTTTATATTAGCCAGTTTGTTTTATGGGTAACTTTTTATTAAATCTCTGAAGTTAACAATCTGTTTTTAGGATAATTTGAGGATAACCTTATTCTCTAATGCTATGTATTTTTCCAATCTTGGTCAGTTTACATATTTTCTGGGATATTCATGATTGGAGTAGAATTATTGATGGTCACGTTCATTATCTTGTATTGAAAACTGCCGCCCACAAATCTGTGTGGTATCCTTCATTATACAGTATACATTTTGTTCTTAAGTTGTTTTCTTTGAAAACTTATCATTGAAATACCCGTTGTATTGACGAGTGCATGATCAAGTACTGCTTTAGGATTTGGTAGTTATTGTTCACGAATTTGATGTCTAAAAAATGAAAACTAGCCAAGGAAACAAATTTTAAATTATTTATACTATTTACGATAGTCATTACCCAAATTCTTATTATAATTCGAGTTTGCAACTAAAAAATTGATTCTCACCACAGATTTTAATAATTATGCTATATGCCAATGATGTCACCTGATTTTTTTTAGCCCATTGATTTTCTACTGCCTGGATCTTGTTTTATAGATCTTGATTTTTCCATTTATTTATATAAACAGTTGTTGATTGTATAAAATAGTTATTAATACAATTACGTATTATAAAAGTATTGACTGTATCACCACAAGTCCTTGTCTAGCCTAGAGTCTGGTGTCTGAGTCAAGCCTAAATCTTTGAACTACGAGTTCGAATAAAAATAATATCGATTTAAGTCGCACTTGGGAATAAGTAGTGAATATAGGTCCCCAGCTCTGATATAGGTAAAAACTGTATACCAATTTTTATGGACCTTTAGAAGAATTTAATTACTATTTGGAGATAGGCCTGTGTAAGATCTCTTTGAAATCGATCCAAATGTCATATGCGAATTTAAAGCAAAATTAGTACAGGGTTTTAGCCATTTTCAGTCTGCATGGGGGAGTTTTCTTTTACAAGGTCTTCCCATGAAGATCTTGTCACTTATATATCATCTCGATTCGCAATTTTTTTAAAACTCTTATAGCAACAGTCTATCTGAGCGTCAAATTTGTTTTTGCCATCATATTAATTGGTAATCTGCAAAATATTTGTTTTTTATTAACTGTTCTATCATATTTTAAATATTCAAATGTAAATAACAGATATGTTGTCTCTCAGAATTATTATATTTTTATTACACCAACTGAGATACTTTTTTTGAACACTGGGATTTCAGCAATTTTTACATATCTATCAATAGTTAGATAATGTGGGGAAAATATTGAGGACTGAAAAAAATAAAAACTTTTTATGCCTTTATTTTACTCTCTTGTAACTTTTGTTCTCAAGAAAAAGTTGATAAAAATTTTTCAATATGTTTTTATTTCTATATTTTTTTTATCGTTAATAAATAATAAAAACTCTTTATTAAGTTGATTTCTTTGATTTTTTTGGATTTTTTTAGATGAAGTTTTAAAGATGATGAGTGATAATTGTAATGATAGTTTGCCAATTATCTTTCCACTGTCGAATCCTACTTCTCGTTCTGAATGCACAGCCGAGCAGGCACAAAAATATACCCAGGGTAGGGCTATATTCGCTTCTGGTTCTCCCTTTTCGGACGTTAAATTTGGAAAAAATGTCATTGCTTCATCACAGTGTAATAATCGTTATATTTTTCCTGGTCTGGCTTTAGGAGCTGCTCTTGGACAAACGAATGTTATAACAAATGCTATGATTAATAAATCAGCTGAAGCATTGACGGAACTAATCGAAAATGAAGATTTAGAAAGACGAGCTACCTTTCCCGAACTTGTAGACATTCACGAAATAGCTGTTCATTTGGCTTCAAGAGTATTTGAACAAGCTATTGATGAAAACTTACCTGTAATTTTTTATTGTCTTATTTATTATTTAAAGGGTTGTTTTTGATAATTTTAAGCTAATTCTACTTCTTTTTTATGGGTTATTTAGGTAGGTAATAAGGTTGCCTTGGAAGCCAGAATTAAAGGAGGAGAAAATGGTCTTAAAGATTATATTCGATCTAAAATGTGGCGGCCAGAATATCGTCCTCTTGTTTATTTATCCCCTGGAAAAGGCGAATAAGACTACCTTGTTTAACATGTATTATATCTATTCATTTCTTGGAGCTTTACATTTTAATATTTTTTATTCGTTTTTAAATAGTTGTAATTTTAGAAGAAAGACATTTTCTAAATATAAATGTTTGTCAATAAGATCAAGATGATAGTTTTAAAAACAATATTTTATGTGACACTAGCTAAATAAAATAATTTGCTTTGTTATTTCATAAGTAATCATATATAAATTACAACTCAGCTGCTAAATTATTTTGTAATATTCATAAATGCAACAATTAATAACTATCCTCATCTAGCTTTATTAAGGAACCAAACACGAAAAAGAGAATTTTAAAAGCACATCTATATGCATATTTGAGGTTCGTCCTCACAGATTCCCTCGAAGAAATAAAAAAACAAAGTAAGCTCTGAAATAAATTCAGGATGGCATAGAACTAAAAACAAAACTAAGGTTTCACTTTAGCAGATTTTGAATTCAAAAACGATTTCATGAATTTGAAATTGTGAAAATAAAAAAACTAGTAGGGTAGTTACAACTTCAAAGATTAGCATCCATGTCGACGAAAGACATCTCATTTCTATGTTTGAAAAGTCGTCAGATTTTTATTCGAGGCTTTTGTCTAATAGATAGGCTAAATATATTTGTTATTCCAAGAATTGTCCATCTCTTGAGGTTTCTCTCTTTTCAGTGAAAACCTGCATAGAAATATAGAAGATAAAAAATTACTTTGTATGAGACATGCAAGTGAAAATCGTTTTCTAAAGTCACATATTTGAATATATCTCCTTGGTGTGGATGATACTTTATATTAAAATACGACTGAAGTGGATATATATTTAAATCAGAAGGACTCTCCTCGAAGGGACAACCAAGATAAAGAAAATCCCGATCAAATGGGAAAATAAAGACCTGAAACTACTTTCTTATCAGAAATATAGAGATTTGATTACGCATCTACGTAGCATGAAGATGTTGGGATAGGCATTTTATTGATGTGAGTGAGCGTGCCAGCAATTACCGCGTACCTCCTGCATTTTATCGGCTGATTGTTATTTGATAATATTGAATAATACTTATTAGCTTATAAAAATTGAAAGGACTGAAGCGAATTTAAATGTTCAAAATCTAGGAGAAGGGGCTCACACTTTCTTTGGCATGATTTCTTAATAATCAGAAATTGAACAACTTGTAGTAGTAACAAGTTCTAACCTTCACGGTACAGTGAAAACTGAATTCAAATTGACTATCAATGTAGTAGTACCAACTGATAAGTTTCTTCCCTCCCTGAAACTCAACATTTTGCCAATATCTAGTCAAAGGTGTCGAAGTCTGGCCTTTGCGTCAAAATTGCTATACAATGTCTTCATATTTGACCTTCGAGGCAACACTACTAGAGCTGGCCCGCCGGTATTAAACATTGAGTTTATTTGCTAAAACAAGGAGTCCCTTGGAGAAGTACATATAGTGCACTACTTTTTATGAATTATATGTTGTATTACGAAAAATACATTCAACGTACATATTTCAACTCAGGTTAAATAAAAATGATGAAAATAAATTTTATTTATTATATATTCATGCATAGCTGACACTATATCAAGATAATGTAATCTTTTGTTCCAATGGTCTATGCGTGTATTGGAGTTGATGTGAATTAATAATCTTAACATTTCTTTAACTTTTCAAACTTTATTAAATATCCTTTTATTAATAAGATATGTAAAAAAAATGAAAATTGACCTGGTAACCCCTATAATTTGAGGAATGTTTGAGAGGAAAGTTGCTTCACCTGTCATAACATTTTACTATATCAGCGACAAGCAACTATTTACCCTTTTTTGTTGAACACATTGACGTTTTTCTATATGAGAGGGGGTAGTAGGAAATAAGCACAAATTTCTACTTATGAGAAGATTAAATTATTCCAAGTATTCAAAGTTCATTCAATTAGGCATTTTATAGATTACACAGGTCAAATAATTTGAAATTTCAAAAATCCTAAGGAGTATAAGTATAATACAAGTTATTCAGCTTTGCATGTTGATTTCTAATCTGTAATTTTTTTTCCGAGAGTTCTAAGGTTTTCGAGAAGTTGGACCCTACTTTTTGAAATAATTTGGCCCATTTTCCAACTTCAACTTCAATTTAAGCCTATAAGGATACTCATTTTGCGCATTAAAAAATCTTGATTCGCTATTGTATTTAATGCAATTCTATTTCCAGTCTTTGTTTTGACCTGAGGGACTCCTTGGGGCATAGGCGGTGGGAGTAGGCCAAATCGTTTGTAATTAAATAACTCCTTGAATATAAGATGAAATGGATTAATAAGGAATGCATTAAAGAGATTAAACCCACAGCGTTCAAACGAGATGTCAAGCGCCCGATAAGAATCCTTAATTAAGAAGAAAGTTAATGAAGGCCCCATACTGATAGGGACCACAGGTCAGAAAATTGTTGATAACCCCCCAGAGAGTGCTGTTGCTCTCGTTTCCACAGGAGATGAACACTCATCTTCCATATCACGCTCAACTCCGGCAGAGACAACTCCTGTAGTATCCTCCGGTGGCCGGAATGGAGGGTTTAGATCTGTTTACGAGGTGTTGAGGGCTCTCCCCGTGACAATCAAGGCATCTTTGACTCCAACCAGAAGGAATTTCCTCCCTGGAAAGAAGGAGAGACCTCTAAAATAGGGTCCACTCCCCCCCTAAAAAAAGATAGATACAACCTAAAATTAAACCATCTAACACTAACCTTCCTCCCCTTCTTTAGCAATGACCTCAAAACTAAGCTTTAATGTCAATTCCATCTCTTCAGCGAACAGAGCTTCGAAGATCTTTAATTATCTAAAAAGCCTCGATTTCCCGGACATCATCGTATTAGTCGACACTAGGATTGAGGACGTCAGTCAGATAACACACCATGTTCCATGTTCACACAGCATCTTCTTCGCGAAAGCCAACAGAATGTTCACGCATCTTTCACGGGGTGTCATCACTCTCGTCAGGAAGTCATTACAGCCTAGGTCAAGAGCTTCTGATGTCAGAGGTAACTTTGTGGTGGTTGATTTCATAGTTCTGGAAGGCATGACTAGGAATGTAAATAATATGCAAAATGCCGAGTGCGAGACTTTGTGGAGTTGGCTCTTCGAACAGTACTCTTTGTTTTCCAAAGCTGTTATCATTTTTCCTTTATTACTGAATAATAATGTTAACAAAAAAGGGCTCAAGTCCTCGTATAGTTATTAGTTGAAAATATATAATTTCTTGACATTCATTTCAGTTAATTTTCTGCCTCTCACCTATGGTAAGCATAATATTATTATTTATTATTGATGTCTTCATTTGTATATATAAAGGAGAATAGCAGCTTTTAGCTCATTAAAACGTCATGACAGCTCAAGATGCTACCCTCTCAACATTCATCGATTTGTCAGAGTTACCAGGTTGATTTTCTCTTTTTTTTTATTTTACACACCCCATTTGCATATTATTTACATTCCTAGCAATTGTAATCGTTATTTACATTAATGTGTGCATTTTAAAAGCTTGTGAGTAGTGCTCAAAATACATGTCAGTTGTCACGCTACTCAATATTATTCCATAAAGCTATTTTCTTTTTGCTTTATAGTCCTACATGCAAAATTTCGGCTCTCTAAAAGTTGCTAATTTGGAGTTTACTTGAAACAAACATGTGTGACGAGTAAACATTTTGTTTTAAATATATAGAGATGACACTAATTTCACAAACTTTAATTTAAATTGATTATCAGAGTCAAAAATATTAATGAAGCGGGGGAGAACTTTTAAATGAACAAACTGGCCGAGTTTGGGTTTTAAATGATCATGAAATTAAAAACCTTTAATCTCATTGTTTTAAAAAGGAATTGGATCTTGTTTTAAGGAAATAAAATATTGGTATTTATCGGCAACTCAGTGTAATGGGCGCTGAGTTTCTGCCGATTTGCTCACTTTGATGCCAATAAATGTATGTTTAAACTACTTAGTAATCCCTTACAAGTTGATGTTGACCTGTTTTTAGGGAAATAAATATCGGTAAAAGGCGGCAACTTTAACCAATTACCGATTTATCTAAAATTACCCTAAAATCTGCTCACCAATCTATCGCTCGAGGTGCAACATGTACAAGCAGATTCAAGCAAAAAATTGATGTAGACTGGAGTATTTTAAATTAAAAAAATTACAGTTCATGTGATATCAATAATTCAATGCTTTAAAATTATACTAAATGTTTTATATGTTGATGGAGTAATTTATGAGGTCTTTGATGATATTTACACAAGTCAACAGTCAAAAAAAAAAAAATTTGTCAAAAAAAGAGTTAACAATATGGCATTATTCTTCGTTAACTGCTCTACATTTTCTATTAGTAAATTTTTCCCATTAACTCTCTGTAAAATACGCAAATTGAGGTTAAATATTATAAAAATATCCAGCTAAATTATATTTAAGCTATAGTAATTGGCATTCCTACATTTAGGGGGAGGTGCTTCCTTAAATATGAAGAGTAATAACATTACTCCTTTTTCATTTAAGTATAGTGGGGGACTATTGAAAATCTTGGAGATTTTCAATAGTCCCATCGTTTGATTTCTTGAATTCGTTTCCTTGTTATTTTATTTTCAAATGAATATATCTAATAAACATCTGTCCTCCACTGGTATTTTATTCAAAAAAAATTTATCAATGTTGGAGATTCATAAATATATTTACCCATCACTTTTCTTCTTGTCTCTTATGATTTTGGATAAAAACAATGCCCTGTACTCGTGGCACCAAGTCGGTTATATAAAATGCCGTCATGTACCTTATTATGTCTTTAATATAATATAATTTAACTTCTGATACTCATTCATCATCTAGTAGTGTTATCCTTATATTGAATGTTTAAAATTTGTAATAGTTGTAATTAAAATTTAATTACGTAAGGTAAACGGGTTGTCTCTTTTTAATTAGACAAAGGATCTCCAAATGGCTCTGAGTTTAGCAGAAGAGTAAATTTTAAAATCGCAGTTCCTCATTTATCGTTTAAAATCATTTGATTTTGTAATAAACTTATCCCTGCATTAAAAATGAAAACATTTCGTTAATTAAAAAATAATCAAGAAGTTGCTGTTAGTATATACATTTTTCATTTTATTATGGTCAACATCTAGATACAGTGATATATACAGGATAAATACATATAATGACACAAGGATAAATATTTAAGAATAATTGTTATTCCAAATATGAAAAAATATAAATTGAAAAATTCTTTGATATTTAATAATAATATCGTTGTCTTCCATATTTGCAATTAGGAGTATTGAAACTAAAATGAAGTTTATAAAAATTAATCCATCGAGAAGTTAGATGTATTTATGATTTCAATAGAACTGTTTTCTTATTTCTATTCCTAGATAATATTATTTTATTATCTATAAAATAGATTATATATTAACATTTTATACAATCAAATTATTTCGATTTTAATAAGTAAAGTAATAATAAAAAGTGTAGAAGCTAGTTCCATTCATTGAACACTCAATGAAGATATCCTCTCAAATTAGTTCGTGGCAATGACAATGTTACACAATTTCGTAAGGATCTTGTAGAGGATCCAGAACAGTAGATGGTAAAAAGCAAGTATGTTGACGTTAAGGGACAAATACAATTATTGGATGATTTTCGAATTTAGGGGCGAGACTAATCGAACTATCTAGTAGCTGCTTCCTTCCAAAGTTTCCCTCAGGATAGCTGGCTTTCGTTATCGAGCTTTATCCGGTAAAGCAGATGAAACATATATGGTTTATGTTTAAATCCATTTGATGAGCATAGAGTCTCAGAACTATGGATCTCCCCATAGCCAAGAAATAAAATATTGATTAACAAACTCTACGTCCGCTAATAACAAATTTCAACCTCTCATCTTCAGTATTCAAAGTGGAAAATGACTCGACTGAGAAATAGAAGACACTTCTAAGCATTGGTCACGTCGATAAAATACTTCTTCACGGCTAAACCATTTAAAACAAGACGTTTGTTCTCCAAATCTTTTCTGGGATCCCAGAGAACAAGAACAATCACTTTTGAAACAAATATCAACTCTTTGTCTTTCTTATTCGTCCACATTACGAAATGTTATATCTGGATGCTCAGTAGTTTGGATATCAGGTTTTTCACAGGATGTTTTAGAGCAAGCATGGGCAACCTACGGCCCGCAGGCCAAATCTGACCCGCGGAGACCTTTGAAATCTATAAATATCATATAATATAAAAAAAATATATAAAATAAGTATAACTATGTATTCATATGTACATATATTGTAAATATATAATTAGGGCTCTTGGCCCGTGGTCAGTCTTGAAAAACATAATTTGGCCCACAAGTAAACAAAGGTTGCCCATCATGTTTTAGAGGAAAACTTAGCGAGATTCTCAACAGAAGGATGATGGTGTCGTAGAATAAAAAAGAAAACATTGAAGAGCGTGATTTGGGATCAGCAAGTTAATAACCTAATTCTACCAACCTAATATTTTACTCCTTAATATAGTTAAAGTTTAGTCCTTAAAATATTTGAGTGACATTTGCGTATTTTCTGAACCATTCTATCCCAAAAAAACACTATGAAATGAAAATATAGACTCTAAGCTATAATACTATGTAATTTAGTTTTTGAAATTTTGACGAAATATACAAAAATTTTGTGTTAGAAGAATAGCCCTGTTTTATTTAACAAATTGAAAATAGCTATAAAAAAGAAAAATTGATTTTTTTCCTGTTCGTGTTTTTTGATTCACACTCAGTTCAAATTTTATTTCCAGTCTTTGTTTTGATCTAAGTAGGCTCCAAGGGGATATTAAAACAAGAGTATAGTTGTACAGTATTTTATTTTACAAGTAATATGAATAATAGAATTACAAAAATAATTTCACAACATATATTCAGACATATTGTACACAATTATTTTAAAATTCCAAGTATAAGTTCAAAGAACTCATAGATGGTTGAAAATTCCAAGTATAAGTTCAAAGAACTCATAGATGGTTGTTGTAAGATTTACACTTGAACTTCTTATCAGAATCATTACGATACAACATCCAACAATAATCTCCCATCATGATCGCATTCCAATACCCTTTATACTTTGTTTCCAATGTTTTAATATCCTGATGAAAACGTTTTTCCCGTTCATCACTAACAGCACCTCAATTGAAAGGGAAATTATCGATACGTGAATGTAGACATACGATATCCAAATTTTTCATAATATTTAAGGAACTTTTTAAAGCTATCTTTGTATTGAGGCTACTTATTGTTGCCGAGATAGTTTTCACATACCCATTTGAAGGACTTCCATGAATTTTGTTGTATGAGTCTTTTCGAAATCAACATCATATAGAAATTATCTTATCTCTGAGCCCAAAAAATATACCTTCATTCATTTTGGCGTCGCTTGTATAAGAAAGTTTCGTACACAGATATTTAAAACCTTTGGTAATTGATTTTAATCAAATCATCAATGATCCAAATGACAAATACTTTCTTATGAAGATGAACCTCTGGGATTTTAACACGTTTCATTTGAAACTTCGATCCCGTCTTCTTCAAATTAAGGAGACTGACCGAGCGTTCCTCTATGCAGTTACATCCATATCCATGACGATGAAGTAGAAAAGGGCCATAGTATTCCACTCTTTCTTTGCAGTTGCCTTATAATAAATTGGAGCTCAATGTTTTTGAATTTTGATACTTTCAGCTGATTTCGCAATCTTTCTGCGTGCTACGACTCCAGTATATTGGACTTGTTTTTTAATAGCTCTACCGTGATTATTTGATTTCTAGTGAATTTTTGATCGAAGTTGAATGAAAATTTTAACATTTAGATGGACGATTTCTTCTTAATTAATTATTCTTATCAGGTGCTTGACATCTCCTTTAAAATCTGTGGGTCTCAGCTCTTTAATGCATTCCTGACTAATCCATTTCATGTAATATTCAATGAGTTATTTAAGTACAAACGTTTTGGTCGAATTTTGGACCTACTCCCGCCCCCTACGCTCCTATGATCCCCTTTAGGTCAAAACAAATACTAGAAATGAAATTTGGATGAACTTGACAAAATGTGGATGATTAACGATATTGAGTGGGACATTGAAGAAAACAAGCGTCTTGATATTATTAATAATGAAATTAAAAATATCAGAATTGTCTTCAATTATGTTCTTTGAATAAACTTATTTATTTATCTCGTGATTACGACTTTGAACGTATTTTATTATGTTTAACTTTCTCAAGGATTCTTTCACTAAATCACTAAGACAATATCTCATAAGCCTGGATCCTGTTGTAACTTTAAACATTTTCACTTCCTTTATAAGCGATCAATAATTCTACTTTAACTCGATTAGATAATTTCTATAGACTATTCCTTTATGTATAAATTTATAGAAGTCGAGAAATGGCATAGCCAGAATGTCATTACCAGTGATATATAAAAAGGGTCCAGCTGACATGCACGCAAAGGACGGTTGTTGACAACATTTGTCTTTTCAGACTTCTTCTTCTTTCTTCTACTTCTTTTATGACTCAGTTCTATTCAATTCAAAAACAACAAGTGCCATTTTTAAATTAAGTAAAAAAATGCCTGAGGATATAATATGATTGCCGACAATGGAGGTAGCAACGTTTGAAAATGTGTCAAAGATACGAGTCTGATGACATTCCGGCAATGTCATTTCTCGACTACTATAATGAAGGAATTTCCGATCATGAGATTTTCAAATCAATGATGTCACAAGAGAAATCCGGATCCATTCAATAAACATGGTATTAGTAATGATTCAGGTACATCTGATTTCACGTCTGACCTAATGTAATTCCTTGTATCATGTATTATCCCACATTCAGTAGGAGGACATAAAAATCTCATCCAATTTACGGAGAAATCCATCTCTTCTTGTTTTCCTGTAACCCAATCAGTGGAGCTCTTAAGTCAAGTCATAATTCTCAAAATGAAACGGGAAATTATGACAATGGACGAGACTAAGGACTTCAAAGGTCAATCTATGATTACTCCTCTGAATCGGCATTTCCTTGAACGTTTTTGCCTTATTCATTCCCTTAACACCTGAACCTATTTTATACGTGATAAAAACAGTATTTATGTTTTGTGGTTCTACTATTTCAAAGGTGAAAGAAAATAATAATCAGTGATGTATAAAAAGGGTCCACCTCTAAGGCACGCCCCACATGATGTCATAAATAAATATGGTATCCTTGTTGTAAGGCAGAATTTCAGCCGATTACATTTGAAGGGGCTGAACGTAACTTATTATTTTGATGTTTTACTTAAGAACAGATTATTATTATTTAGTGACGTTAAAAATTTGTAAAAGATAGAACCCTAAATTTGTAGCAACTAATGCCATAGCATGAGACCTGAGTCATTTTGGAATGGACTCGGACTTGACTCGAAAATTAATTATTATTTGATCAATTCTAATAGAGTATAAACCTCAATATGTCTTTGTCAGCATTTCACTTCAAAATTACTACACTTTTACACATAAGTGAATCTTATAATTCATATTACATATAATTAAATGAAATGATTTTATTTAACCATCTTGTGGCTACTTTTTTTTATTAAACAATTTAATTATCATATAAAACTATTATAAAAACTTCAAACAGTCAAAAGTAACACATTTTGTAATCACTTAAATTTTTTCATAAAAAAATAAAATAGGATGAAATTTCATAATGATTATCTCCAAAATATATATATAGTTATATCAGAAAAACTTAACATGGATTCAGAAAGGTAATGTAATTCCAATTTAATTTTTCATAAATAAACGCAAAAAAAAAAAAAATTAGATTGATAATACAATGAAAATGTACGTTATAATTGCAATTTTAAATATTTCAGATATAATTTAAAAGTAAAAAAGTAATAATTATCTAGCAATTTATTACATAGAAATCGATAGGGTGACTACTATAACTACTCATTGAATCGATTGCATATATTCTAATAAAATAGAAACATAAAAAAAAAAGAAATAAAAAAATATTATATAAAAATGGAATAATCAAGTTCATGAACATCAATATACACGAGATGTGCTAAACTTTAATTATGACATTAGATTAAAAAAAATAGATCCCCTCATCATGCAAAAGCCCCTTTCAGAATCACAATTGACGATTGGAGCATTTTAGTAAAAGTAAAAATTCTTCAAGTCAATGCTTATCACGGCAACAATATTCTTCAACTGGATGTACCATGTATTCTTTATACTATCCACTTTTGAATATTTCAAGTGGAATATCTTTTTTAGTTCTTTTAATATACTTAGAGTTGTAACTTGTAGCAAAATCCCGATTTTTACAATTAATATTTACTTTTATAAGATAAATTTTTGGGACTTTAAAAATTTATAATATTATAACAAGACACTAAAATGTTTACCTTTAATATAGTATTGTGACTCCACCATCAAATGTACATTGGGAAAAAAATACAAGATGGAAACTAACATTCATTTTATTGGATTTCTTAAAATTATAAATACATTTATTATTGTAAAATGCAAATGTACCATGTTTTCAATAAACGAACTCAAGCACTTACAGTGGCTCGGATGAATTAGTATTTTTGGCAGGACCTATCATGCAAGTCGAAGTTTGGTTACTCCTGGCGAAGAAAAACCTGGAAAGTTAGTCATTCTGATTGATAACACAGGTAAACAAATTTGTAATTTCAAAAATCCTAAGGAGTATAAGTATAATATAAGTTATTCAGTTTTGCATGTTGATTTCAAATCTGCAAATTTTTTTTCGAGAGACCTATGGTTTTTGAGAAATCGGACCCTACTTTTTTAGCTTTTTTGGCCCATTTTCCAACTTCAGCTTCAATTTAAGCCTAAAAGGATGCACATTTTGAGCATTAAAAAATGATGACTGGCTAGTGTTTTTTTATGTAGATTCCATTTCCAGTCTTTGTTTTGACCTAAAGGGACTCCTGAGGGCGTAAGGAACGAGAGTAGGCCCAAAAGTTGGCCAAATTGTTTGTACTTCAATAACTCCTTGAATATTACATGAAATGGATTAATAAGGAATGCATTAAAGAGATGAGACCCACAGCTTTTAAACGAGATGTCAAGCGCTCGATAAAAAATCATTAACTAAGATGAAATCCTCTGTCTAAAATCTAAGACTCAAGATAGAGCTACTAAGGTAGTAGCGCGCAGAAGGATTGCGAAATCAGCTGAACTCCTTCCGCGCGCCACTACTTCAATCTGTTGATCTTGTTTTTTAGTAGCTATACCGTGAGTCTTTGATTTCTAGCGAATTTTTGCTGGAAATTGGATCAAAATTTACACATTTTCTTTTTAGTTAAAGATTCTTATCGAGTGTTTGACATCTTGTTTGAAAGCTGTGGGTCTCAGCTCTTGCTGTCTAGCTCCTTCTGTGGTGAATGCTGAAGTACTCAGGATCTCTGATACCCAGGGCTTCTATCATCTCCCTCTCGTTTGAAAAATTCAGGTATGGAGCCTTTATTCTCGAAGATAATGAAAAAACCTGTCTCTTTAATCTCAATTTAAGCCTCCTTGTACATTCGGTGTGAATCTGCCATTATACCCAATAGTTTTAGTAACTCAAATTAGTTCTATGCCATTCCTCGTACTTGCATTGTGAGGAGTGCACCTAAGGATATGATTTACCCTGGGAAAAATCGCTTGTTTCCAGCCTTTGATGCATTCGACAAGGATGAGTTTATGTCATAAAATTGTTTCGATACTTTTTGCTCTTCAAGTATACTGTACGGTGCAGTTTCTAGAGCTATTATTTTATATGTTAAGTAGTGGATTTTTGACCTTCTCATCATTGATGTGACAAAGATTAGTACTCCTAAAAGATTGTTGTATAGTTTTTGGCGATTTGCATTTTATATGAAAGTTCTTCCTCTTTTCTCTTTCTTAACTTCTGCTCATTTTTTTCATCCACCAGCTTCTTATTGAATTCGCTTTCATATTTTTTAGGATGATAAAATTGCACATGCTTTCATAGATTTGTGGTATTAGCAGTTGCAACTTCTTTACTACGCTGAACTAGTATTTTATTTTCATCACTACATAATTGGTGAATAAAAATTAATTTGTTCGTGGGATACTTTTTAAATAATTTTAATCGACTTGGCTCGACACCATTTTCTGTTAATCTTAAGACTCTAACTGATCATTTTGGTATATGTCGCTCATTCATCTAATTCAACCACTTGTTGGCATAATTCTTCTTCATAAAAAGGTAGACTCGTAAGAACCAAATTGATCTTAATAAAATATGAATATTTCAACTAGACTTTTAGTAATGTGAAAGAAATTTTAATACAAATAAATTTACAAACCTAATAATAAATACACGAAAGTACTGTTAAGAACAAAGGAAAACACAGATGACATAGAGGGAAAAAAATTTAGCATCAGTTGAATAATTATACATAAACAATTAGGAAAACTTTGTGATAATTAACGGTTCAAATCCTTCCTGTGAGATTTATGAATTGTATTATTATAAAATATCGGAATAACTATCAAAATTTGAAAGAATTTTCACTGATACCGATCCGATACAGAAATAATAAATTTTGGCCAATATGTCGAAATTCTGATTACAATCCGAAGTTAAAGTTATGCATAATATAAAACCTTGTATTTTAACAGAGCTTGGTTAACTCTGGTTCCTTCTTTACAAGTTTTGTATTACTTATTACTGTATAGTCTGGATTGCTTAATATTCAGAGAAGTTTGGAGTGTTTGAAAATAATTTATATTCTGAAGAGCTGGTAGTTGGTGAGTTGAAATATCGGATTTCAAATGAATGAAAATTCAAAAACTCAAGACTGTTTTCAAGAACTCTGAAGACTAAGATGAAGTCACTTCGGCTTCTCTCAAAAATGTAACTTCAACATCGGAGGAACCAACTCAACAAGAAATATCAAAGAGATACGTTTTTATCCTCTGATGTATCTATATCCAAGGAAATAAATTTCCAAATCAATCTCACCCATCTCCTAGGGTATCAAAAACTCAAAATATTTAATTTTAAGCAAAATGAAACAAAATGTATCATTTCGAACCATCATTGGAAGGGTTGTTATGTTCAAATTTTCTAAAAACAGAAGGAAGTAGCCACCTTCACAATGTGAAAACAAGTAATAAGCGTCCTTGAAATCAGGCTTCATTAAATGGAAGCCAAAGAGACATTCGAAGAGCACCAGGCCTCTAAAACACATCGATTTGGCTTGATAGCAAATAAGTCACAAACAGTCAGTGTTCGTTAGTTGAATAGCTCCCTCAAGAAACAATAGGTTGACTATAGTAAAATATTAATAAAAGTTTTTAAGTGCGTTCTCCTATGTCAAGGATTATCTTGGATACTTTTAATGAAGAAAACTTAACTTAATTATTAGAACTTATTGGTGAGGACGAAACTGGTTTTAAAGGGTATCTCGAAAAGCGGATGAACTTTATCTCTCCTAAATGTCAAGAAGAAATTTTCAGATGTTTAGTCAGGAAATTGTGAGAATGCTATTAAAACAAGTTGCAATGATTGGGCTTTTCGGGGTGATGGTTGATAGGACTCAAGATATGAGTGGTGTAGAGCAAGAGTTAATTTGTATTCGCCATGTCGATGAAAATCTTGATATTTATGAAAATTTTATTGGATTAGATGAATTACTTAGTACTTCAGGAGAAGTAATTTGCAACATGATTTGTCATGTCATCACCAAATTGTAACTCTCATTAAATATTTTGAGAGCACAGACTTATGATGGTGCGGCTAATATCAAAAGTCAACACAAGGGATGACAGACTATTGTAGTATCATCGGGTTACAACATATATATTTATTTCTATGATTTTTGTACTGATAATATATGTGTATTTATTTTTTGATAATTTTGTTATAAAATATCATGTGCAGAAATCGTATTGAATTGTAGATTTGTTTGTAATATATATGTATCATTCATGATGTAAAGGGGCCGGCCGGACGTTAACTTTGAGTCATATCATCATGGGATGAATCACATGATAAGAAAGATCTATAAGGAATAAGCAAGCTAGCTTTCGACCCAATCCATATAAATATCAGGCGCAGTGTCTACGCATATTTATCTTAATTGGAACTACAATTGTAAGGAACCATTAATAAAATATATTTGTTTAGTGTATAATACACCAAGAGTCTAATTTACCCAAACCGTTAACATCTAAATCAAGGTAAGCCCCGATCACATTTATAAATATTTGTGTAGGACATCTCCTTCGTAATTACATTCTTAGTAGGAATACTCTTTTAAATATCACCTCTCACAAAATCCTTTTAAATTTTATAAATTAATTTTGTAGTGCCTTCTCAACGATTGCTTTCGCTTGAATGAAAGGTCACCACTCTATGATTAAAGTAAAACAGCCTCTTACATTACACCTACATTGTGGATCACATTTGGCAAATTTAGTAACACAACATGCTGTTTCTAAAGTTCCTTTGGTTCGAGACGTTATTCAATGAGTGCATGAACTCACAATTTTTTATAAGAGATCTGGGAAGTACAAAGTAAATATAGTTACTAAGATAAAATGATGTTATTTAACCATCAACGGAGGGATATGCATGGTAAGGGGAATAGGCTCAGGAATACGATAGACAAATAGGTTGGAAAACACTTATTTAAGAAAGAGTTCAACTTGTTTGAAGAAGCTATAAAAAAGTCAGATGAACCTGGAATTGATCCAATAAAAATTAAAGAATAATCTGTTGTAATTTATTACGGTTTTCCTTAATTGTTATATCATATGACAAGGAATACAGTTTGGTTGGCTATTGACAGAAGATAAGAGAGACTATTTGTCCAATAGATTTTCAGTATGGAATCTGGATGTAATCGGTTCGTACAGTGACCCACATAAACCAGTTTGAACCAATATTTAACTTATACATATACATATAAAAGGCAATTATTTGGTACAAAGGTACATTTGCACAATTCAGTAAATGTAATTTGAATCGCTGATATAAAAAATCATAAAAACTTTGGATGACACTTTGATGTATGTTCAACACCCCTGATTTAAGACATATTGTTTAGTCAGTAACATTTTTCACGAACTTTTATCACTAATACATACTTATATATCCTTCAGTTCTATGGACAAAATTACGCCACTGTATTTAGAGATACAATATATTTGTTTCAATAAATAACAAAATAAGGAACATAATTATTCAATCTCTCTTCCCATTGTAACACGCTTTATCCGTATAAAAGTGCAAAACACTCTTTTTACTAATAACCAGGTAAGAAGATGTAAAAAATATGTGCTGTCTGTATCTAAAAAAAATGAAAATTGAGATGGTATCCCTGATAATATGATTAATGTTCAGGAAAAAAGAAAGACGTATTACATATATTAATATATATTCGCATATCCTATAACAAGGAAAGACATTGACGTTCTTGGAGGAGGGTGGAAGGATATTTAAAGATTCTAAGTTCACTAGATTATGCATTTTATTGATTATTATTTGTAGACGATGTATCTATATTACACGAGGGCAGTAATACATGTTCTCTCATCAAGAATTAATCAATTATGTTAAGAGCTTTAGAAAATAAAAATGCTGTTCGAATTGCCAACCACTAAAAATTTCACACACGAGTAAATGTTTATGATTTAAATCACTACACTTACATAGTAGATATCAAGTAACACTACGTAAAACGCGCTCTTTCATTAAATAGAGTATACAAATATGTTGGTGAATTTACATATTTTCCAGTTATATATTGGATTTGGATGGTGGAGAAAGTCACCTCTCAGTTTTATATCCGTAAGTTTTTTTATGATAAATAAATTACGCTTAAATGTAATATTCAATTCAGTTAATTATTTTCATTAATAATATGATACTATTATCTAACAATACTATGTACTATTAGTTTTATAATATTTTTTATGATACATAATTAACATATTCGACTTTATATGAGTGTATGTTCTGTAGCTAATCTGTTAGTATATCTGTTAATTATATTTTAGTAATAATATATAGATTTTAATGTTATATTTTTTCTATAGAGATATTTCTATTGAATAATATCATTTAAAGTATTTATAAACTCCATTTAAATGATAATTTATTTCTGAAAAACGAAATTTTTTATAAGAAAATTGTTGAAAAATTCGACTATATTCAGAAGCATAATGTTCCAAACAGCTTGGTATAATATCAATCTACAAATATAGAAGACTTCTACTGGTGATCTCTAGAAAGTACTGCAGGATATTAAACAATTTTGCTATATTTTATTTTTCAACTTTAATCCTTTTTTTATTTTTTTTTTAAAATAAAAGATAAAAAGTTTTTAAACGAACTTAAAATATTCATAAGTAAGTAAATTAACAAGACCACTTTTCTTTCTTTTTTTTTAGTCAAAAGAATTTATTGCTGTTCATACATAAGTACATTATAAAGCAGTACAGATATACATACATTATAAAACAGTACATACATACGGCAAAGAACACGACCACACAAAGTAACAACTGCAGAAATTGATCTTAAGTCCTACTTAATTTTATAGTTATTATCAATAATTTATTTCGTTTTTGAACATTTAATAAATTTAAGAATACGAAGATCTTCATCCTCTTCTTCATTGGCTTTGTATCTTTCATATGATAGGATGGACATCGGTTTATAAGATGGTCTGCGCTTTGTTGCTCTTCCATGCTAATATTGCACACTGCACTTGTATTTTTCCACTTGCTAGGAATGTAAATTTCAAGCAAAATCTCGCATGTGAGATTTCAGGGGGTTGGAACTTTCAGCAGTACCTTTTTGTTTTCGAAAGCTGTTATCATTCTTCTTTTATTACTGAGGAGAGAACATCTACCTGATAGTAATGATTCCGCATGATTTGTGTAGCACGTATAATATTCTGTTGAAAAACAATCAAATATATCAATAAAATACCTATTGGAATGAATCGTAGAATATCGATGTGAACATGTTTGGATTTACGACAGGGATTTCAATTCTCTGTACATCGATGTGTTCGACATTGTCTTTATTTACTACTCCATATCCCTCGTTTCCTACTATGAGTAGGCAATCGCTCTAAGGATCTCCAAATGTATGGTCCTACGAAGAGTTGCCAAATGATGTAATGGCCAACTTAAACGATGATAAGTGTTAAATGTGAGAAATTAAAGCTATAACTTCGTAATAGATATTAATTATATTAACTGTAGAATTTAAGATTTTTGAGATGTTTCCCTGGATTCCTCCACTACTGAGATAATTTCATTATGGTCATTGTAAATCTCCAATTTTGTTGGAGTCCGAGCTCAATTTGATGATCATTAAATCCCTCATTCCTTTCATCGTACTTAAAGAACTTGTAATCTTGAATTATTGATTCTATTGACATTTTCTTCAGTTATATGTATCCCTTATTCCTCTCAATCACATGCAGACATTTACTTGAGTGATTCAAGTGTAATAAGATGACATGATGGTGGAGATATCCTTTCGCTAAACCTATTTCTTAATCTTGAAGAATACTTCTTTAATTTCAAATACCTTAGTATGAAGGATCGGATTTTTCAGTATAGAACATGAAATTGACTAAAACAATGTTGAGTTGGACATTGTTAGTGATGAAATTAAGAGTATCAGAATTGTTTCAATTACATTCCTTGGATAAATCTCTATATTTATCTCGTGATTACGACTTTAAACGTGTTGTATAATGTTTAGATGTCATTTCACAACCTAGGATTTTCGTAATAACTTTTAAATTTATCACTTCCATCATCAACGATCAAGGATTTGATGCTAACTCGATTAGATAATTTATTTACTCTTACTTTATGTATGAATTTATGAAGTTGTTAATTGTTTATTAATTTTGTGATTGCTATAAAACGTTTTCAATGTATATATAAATATGGGTTTTCCTTCACTAATTAAATTATCACCAGTGATGTATAAAAACGGCGATTTTTAAGCGTGCGAGTAGCCCCTCCCCTTGATGACGTCAAAAATGATATGGTGAACCAAATTTAAAGAAAAGGTTGCATGATTAGGAATGTAAATCATATGCAATTCGGGCGTGTGATAAAAAAGTGGAGTTGGCTCTTCAAACAGGTCTTTTTGTTTTCCGAAGCTGTTATCATTTTTCCAATATTACTGAGGGGAGAACATCTACCTGATAGTAAAGATGTCGCATGAAGGAATACATTCATTAAGTTTAATAAAGCAAATAAAATGTAAACAAAAAGGGCTCAAGTCCTCGTATAACTATTATTAGTTAAAAATATATAGTTTCCTGACATTAATTTCAGTTAATTTTATGCCTCTCATCTATGTTATTATTTATTGTTGTATATATAATGGAGAATAGCAGCTTGTAGCTCAGTAAAACGTCATGACAGCTCAAGCTGTTTCCCCCCTCGACATTCATCAAATTGTCAGAGTTACCAGGTTGATTTTCTCTTTCTTTTTTTATAACACGCCCGAATTGCATATGATTTACATTCCTATGCATGATATTGTCGCAGCTTTTGTGTGCGTCAAATATACACTTAACCATGAAAGCTAGCTTATTCACTGTCGATATGACACTATGAATGTAGCTGTGACAGCCTTGCTCCAGGCTCAAGACAACTCTACTTGGACTTATAGTAATTAATTAAATTACATTGATGTTTTAGAAAAATATTATTCAAATAAAAGTTGCAGATATTGCTTTAAATAAACAGGAAATTTTCCAAATTTCAAAATCAGTACATTAGTTTGGGATTTATTGCTATTTTTCTTAAAATTTGATTATTTGAATTAATTTTTAAGAAAAATAAGTACATAAATAGTAATCTCTGCTCTGAATATATAATTATCTTCAAGTTTTTAGTTTGGTAATAATAGTTATTTATTTATTAACAAAATAAAGCTTTAAGTGTTTAGATATTTGCATATTTTAAAAAGAATGATTGAAGATTTAATGGTTATATTTATAATTATTCTACCTTTTCTATAACTCAAGAATATGGCTGAAAACATATTAAAAATGTCAACAGATGAAATATTTTATAAAACAGAAGTAAAAATATTTTACTTTGTGCAAATTTTTTTCCATAAAGTCATTTTTTCGAGAGATATTAGCATTCAGAAAGTTTTCAACCAAAATTGAAGGAAAGGTTGTGTGATATTATCGTAACTTTTATAATAGATAATATAATATACATATAATAAGAATTATTATGTCAAAAGGAAAAGGAAAACAGCTTGATAATTTATGAATGATGAAAGAATATATGAATTTTTTACATCACTGATTATCACGTACTTTGCTCGATTTTCCTCCCAACATTTACATTTGAGGCTTAATGTTACATTGAGTTGAAATTATTTTTTCTAATTTCTAATTTATCAAATTCGTTAAAAGTCTTAATCACATTCTATTAAATTGTTTCAATCTGGTATTGGATAAAATATATATATTGATTTAATGCGCTTATGCATACAGGGGTAATTTTAGAGTCAAATTTAGCTACTTTGCCGGAGGAAGAGGGCTCAAGGAGTTATTTGAATTGCACTTCTTGCATATACTACCCATTTTTAATGCTTGAAGTGGAAAGAAATACAAACTCTTGGGTTAATAGAGAAAGGACTCAAGTCCAATTCTCTCTAATAATTATATCAGTTTACGACTTATTAGCTACAAATATATAATTTCCTGACATTGATTTCAGTTAATTTTCTCCCTCTCATCTATGGTATACATAATGTTATTATTTATTATTGATGTCTTCATTTGTATATATAAGGCGAATAACAGCTTTTAGCTCAGTAAAACGTCATGATAGCTCAAGCTGCTTCCCTCTCAACATTCTTCAAATTGTCAGAGTTACCAGGTTGATTTTCTCCCTCTTTGATTCTTGCAAGCCCGATTTGCTTGAAATTTACATTCCTACCACTTGCTAAGATGTGCTAAGAATGGTCCGTGATCTGTATAGGCTAGAACATGTAGCTTCAAGTTTTCACACGAACGTTTAACACTTTTTTTAGGGGTTTTTTAACATGTGATGCGTATGTTTCATACTTTGATCTTTCTTGTATCTGTTGCACCACACTTCAAAGAAGAAGTCATGTATCTCTTTCTTTATGTAGCTAGGAGGTGTTCCAACACACTTGTGATTTTGGCTCTTAGTACCACTCTTTGCAAGATAGTTTGCAAATTCGTTTCCTGAAAAAGGTGCACGGCCTTTGCACTAATCACATTTTTCAATGTTTAATATTTCGTTGCACTTTTAAGTGTATCACTTTTTGCAAACAGATTTAGAATAGCAGCAATTGCTGATTGAGAATCTGATCGAATTATCACGTTTTTTGATAGTTTATTTTGGTTTAGAAGTTGCAATTATAAAGCTCTTCTTAACCAAAATAAACCATCAAAAAATGTGATTGTGTGATGGCAACAACTTCTGCTTGGAAGACAGGTGCTTCGATATTCAACGATGCTGATGAATGATGAATTGACATATCATCTCGAGTGATAGCCCATCCTGCACCTGTGTTGCTATTCTCATCTTTGGATCCGTCTGTATATATAATTGTAAAAGGGTGTTCAAGTTGACATTTGTCAAGCCAGCCTTCAATAAGTTTGAGATCACAGGGTGGCATGTAGATCTGCGATCATCAATGTCAGATCATCAATACGTAGTTTTTATCTTTGGAAAATCCAAGTCAATTGCCGAAAAATCAAGAAATTTGAAAAGAGTTAACTGGAATATATTCAGACGTCACATAAAAAACGTATCACTACCTGAAATACACCCCAATGCAAGCGTGATAGATCAATGTGCGGAATCAATATATGATGTTATAATGAAAGCACTTGACATTACCTGTCCATTAAGAAGAACAATAAAAGTCAAGTCAGTACCATGGCGGACAAAATATCTTGCAAGCTTGAGATATAAACTCAACAAACTAGAACCGAAGCATAATTATAGCACACACAGGGAAGAGTACCCTTTCAACTGAAACGGCCTTGTCACAAGCAACAGATTTCATTGAAAAATCAAGTTTTTTTCAACCTTTTTTTGATCAAAATGATGGGAGCCGTTTCCTGGATGAGTGCCAAATACAGGTAGAATACACAAAAAAAATAAAATTCTGTGACCCATTTTGAACACTTAAAAGTCTTTTAGGTTGTTTTTTGGTTTTTTTTAAGTTACAAAGTTTTTTAATAGAAGATATTTTGGCCTCTAACGGCTTTCCTGACTAGTATGCCCTTAATATGTACTTATTACGTACGGAGAGTATTTAAAAGTAGATAAAAATGACAAATCTCTATGATGAACATAGAGGAAACTTCACATCTGTGAAATGACATTCATGGATTATCAACATTGACATAATTTCGAAAATACAGTCAAACCTGTATTAAGCGACCAAACAAGGGAAACTAAAAGTGACTGCTAAGTGCAGGCAACCGCTTAAACCAGGTATGTTTTTCTACACTATGATCTGAAAAATTGAGCATCAAAGATACATGAACTGCAAAATAAACTGTATCAAAAAATGTAGATGTATTTAAAACTTTTTTATGAAATATAAACAAAATTAAAATAAAATTAACTTTAATTATAATTGTATAATACCTTTATATAACAAATTGAATAATAATTTTCAATAGCATTACTAAAAAAAGTCTGAAATTTCTGTTTGTTCAAACAACCACTATTTTTCTAACTTAGTATACTAATATTTCTTCCATCAATTACAAACTGGTTAAATTTTGATAATGCATCACTAATTTTGTTAAAATTATTATATTCATTCTCAAATGGAGAAAGAGAGAGAAATGAAGGAAAAAAACATCAATTTATGCACATCCATCCGTGTTTTATTTATTGCATATAGATACAAGTATCTGCAGGATCTGAATTATACATGATCGGACTTGTATATAAATATAAATAGTAAGTACTCATCAGACCATCCCGAGTGACCTAGATTAGAAATTATTGTCTGGCAGAATTAATTCTTTTATTTCAAGTGCACAGCTTCTGAAGATCTGTATTGAACAATCTGTAAATGCTAAAAAAAGTGACCATTGAAGCAGGTTCATCTACATTAATATGCACCATTACGGGTGACCGCTGGCTGGGGATTGCAGGGGCTATGAACTATAAACCTGTTAATAAGTATAATAAAAGTTATTCAGTTTTGCTCCAGAGTTTCAGAAAACTTCGATCCTGCGATCCTGGATCGCGAGGAACTTTCGTTACTTTTCCAAACTTATAAAAATTGAGGAACTTTTAAAGTAATTTTAAAGAACATCGATAAACCTAAATTATCTCTTACATATTTGGGCAAATTTTGACCAGTCATTTTTTCTTTCCGTACGCCTATGCCCATAGGTAATTAATCCTTTAAATAGCCATTTCATGAGACAGCTTGTTGAAATATATACAAATAACTTGATAATTGATATGAATGATAATTTACTTTATTCAAGGGGGGAATTAGCCACCATTTTGAGGAACCTTTTCTATTTAAGAAAAGTCAGGATGAGGAAAAAATTACACTTTCTGAAACTCTGTTTTGCCCACTAATTTCAAATCTGTAATTCTTTTTTTCGAGAGTCCGACGGTTTTCGCAAAATCGGTCCTTACTTTTTTAGCTTTCTTGGCCCATTTTCTAACTTCAACTTCAATTTAAGCCTAGAAGAATACACATTTTGGGCGTTAAAAAATGATGATTGGCTAGTGTTTTTTATGGAAATTTCATTTCTTGTCTTTGTTTTGACCTAAAAAGACTCCTAGGGGCGTAAGGTGCCGGAGTAGGCCCAAAAGTCGATGAAATCCTTTGTACTTAAATAACTCCTTGAATATTACATGAAATGGATTAATAAGGAATGCATTTAAGATATTAGACCAACAGCTTTCAAACGAGATGTCAAGCGCACGATAAAAGCCTATAACTTTGAAGAAATCGTCCATCAAAGTGTGTAAATTTTCATCCAATTTTGAGCAAAAATGCGCTAGAAATCTAAGACTCACGGTAGATCTAATAAAAAACAAGTGCTATAGACTGTAGTAGTAGCGCTCAGAAGAAGACTCTGACATCATCTGAAGATAACCAAATTCAAAAACATGGATCTCTTATTTAATTACAAGGCAACTCCGAGGAAAGAGTGGGATTGAAAAAAGAGTGGGATTTTTTGTTTTTAGATACTCTTCCCTGTGTGTGCTATAATTATGCTTCGGTTCTAGTTTGTTGAGTTTATATCTCAAGCTGGCAAGGTATTTTGTCCACCATGGTACTGACTTGGCTTTTATTGTTCTTCTTAATGGACAGGTAATGTCAAGTGCTTTCATTATAACATCTGCACATGTTATAATGATCCGCACATTGATCTATCACGCTTGCATTGGGAAGTATTTCAGGTAGTGATACGTTTTCTGTGTGACGTTTGAATATATTCTAGTTAACTCTTTTCAAGTTTCTTGATTTTTCGGCAATTGGCTTGTATTTTCCAGAGTTAAAAACTATGTATCGATGATCTGACATTCATGATCGCAGATCAACATACCACCGAGTGATATCAAACTTATTTAAGACATATTGATTTATAATTGTAATGTCAATGTTTGAGCTGGTTCGTTGAGTGACAAAGATAGGTTCATTTCCTTCATTTAGTACTATAAGATTATGTTCATCTATTACGTTTTCAAGAATTTCTCCTCTAGTGTCAATGCATTTACTTCCCCAAAGATGATTATGAGCATTAGAATCCATGGCCATGAGGTTTTTGTAATTGTTCACAATGCTCAATGAGAGATAACAGTGTTTTGTTCTCAACTGATAGCAATTGATCTAGATAGACTGCACAAATATACGTAATAGACTCGTCTATTTTTAGGCATACTGTGCAGACATCTCTGTCAGAGAATTCTGAAACAAACCATGCATACAAATGATTAGCAGTTCGAATTCATGCCCTTGGTTTTGACCCAGCTCGGAATAGGAATCCACTTAAGCTAGGCTTTTTGTTGAACCGTTACTGAGATATGGTTCAGTTATTAAGGCTATTTGAGATTTTCGGAGCTTTAACTCAGAATTAGCTACTTTGCGATGTTGAGTATTTATATAAGAGTAGCTGATCATTTTGATCTATTTCGTTTTGGCTTATCAAGTAATAAACTTTCAACAACCACATCAAAGAACATAATCATTACGCTCTGTTTTTTACTTTTTTTAGGGCTTGATTTTTCCCCCGAATCTTTTACACAAGCTGCTTGATTAAGCAAGTCTTCTCCAGGCTCATCTGGCATTCCCATAGTACCATAGTCCCCAATAACAGCTTCACTAATACTGTCAGTTTCCTTGACCTTCGGAATTTCCTTGCAATTATTGTCATTTATGTCGTACCAACATTGATATTTAAAATTTCTTCAGTGCGAATACTCGCAGTGTCATCAACTTGTTTATTTGTTTTGTCAATACAGAGTTCACTATTTTGATCTTTCCCCTTTTCTACAGTTTCCTCACTTTCATAAATTATGGGCACATTCCGAGGGTCTTGAAAGAGCACCTTTCTTGCAGAAGCCACTTGTAGGGTGAAGTCAATGGCTTGCAGATCTTCAAATGCTGATTGATCCACATTCAAGTTTAATACTTTTCCTAACTGTATTATTTCAGATTTGGTCACTACTACCTTACCTCTAACATGAAGGGAGTAACATTGGTATGCGATGATCTGAGCAAGTATCTCATCGCCAATATCTCCTGTGACCCCTCAAATAAAGCCCGACAGTCTTTTTTTTTTCTGAATTTTTTTTCCTCTCATTTTCTCCACCTCTCCCCGCGAGGCCCTCAAGAGAGGTGTTGCATCTAGGGTAACCTTTCGGACGTGTTGTCCCGAAACGTCATCACTGATATAGATTACCACTTTTTTGTTTGTGAAGCAGCGACCTCCGTAATTAGGTAGATGTTCTGTGTTGGATAAGCAACATATATAGTCGGTATCTAGTATTTTTATTACCTTGTTCCACTCAACAAGGGAGATGTGATCACCATTTTTTCTCACAATGGTAATTTCTGTGGCCTCCTTGGCAATTTCTGCAGATATAAATTTGCACTTAGGCTTTAATTTTGGAGTTATTTGTTTTTCAACAGGCTCCTATTTTGAATTTTGAGGCTTTTTTGATAGAGGGGTTTCGTTCGAATGACCCTTCCTCCCTCGTTTCTTACTTAGAGGGTCTTGATTTTCAGTTTTTTCGTGCGCAGAGGGTTACACTTTCTGATAATTATTTTTCATGGAATTAATTTTCTTTACTCCAAGTTTTTTGTGTTTGTTTTGAGGTTCTTTGAAATCTTGTTGTTCCATCGTGAGATGGACTCTTACCCTCTTGTTACGAATGACTGTCTCCCATTTGATGTCATTGTCCTTTTTATTTGACTCTGAAACCAAAAATTTTTGAATGTTATTGCACTTTGCATTATCTTCTTCCTCCATCGTCAAAGGTTTAGTGACACATGGGCAAAAATGTTCCACTCAATCAGACAGACAGTTTTTCATTAAAAGAAACGCCCCTGATATATTACAGACGAAAAAGAAAAGAAAAGTAACAAGACCACTATGAAAAGATGAAAAGAATCATGGAAAGGTGTTCATTAAATAAAAAACTCATTCATTAAATTGAAGAAGTATCTTTTTTAATGTCATTTTATGACCTATACTTGACTCCACCTTGGATAGGTCTAGTTTTTTGCTCTTTTTTTTGTTGAGAAAACCCAACATTTTGCCGACGTCACTCTCAAATATATGCATAAGTTCACTCCTCAAAAATTAGAAAAATAAAGAATATTTTTTTCAAAATGACGTCATTGGAAGTGTTTTATTGCTAATTTCATTATTTCAAGTTCTGACGTTTTTCATCACCATCATTGAGACTTAGAATTGAAAGATTTACGACAATCTATCCTAATGCTTTGGAAGGAATAAAACGTAACTGTTTTAGTTCCTCTGTCTAAGGTTCGAATCTGGAAATAGAAACTAATTAAGAATGAGATAAAAGAGAAATCCATGGGATTGATAGCATCTCATGGTACCAGTTACGTTTCATTCCCTCATCAGACAGAGTCAGAAGCGAAGTTGTGAATCCCTGGATTTATACTCCCTTTTTCCCTTGAAATATGTTTCTGTTTCACATTTCTTTTTCTATCTTATTTACTTAGTGTTTGTTGGATCTTTTCATACTCGTGCTAAATCCACTGATTGAAGAAATTAACTCATTAAAAGTTATTAAAAACTGTGAAATTGTAAAAGTTATTAAAAACTGTGAAATTGTAAAAGTTATTAAAAACTGTGAAATTGTAAAAGTTATTAAAAACTGTGAAATTGTAAAAGTTATTAAAAACTGTGAAATTGTAAAAGTTATTAAAAACTGTGAAATTGTAAAAGTTATTAAAAACTGTGAAATTGTAAAAGTTATTAAAAACTGTGAAATTGTAAAAGTTATTAAAAACTGTGAAATTGTAAAAGTTATTAAAAACTGTGAAATTGTAAAAGTTATTAAAAACTGTGAAATTGTAAAAGTTATTAAAAACTGTGAAATTGTAAAAGTTATTAAAAACTGTGAAATTGTAAAAGTTATTAAAAACTGTGAAATTGTAAAAGTTATTAAAAACTGTGAAATTGTAAAAGTTATTAAAAACTGTGAAATTGTAAAAGCATAAAAACTAGAGGTGGTTAATATAAATTTATGAGCTTTACTGACGATAAGGCAATACCGTACTCAGGAGAACCATAGGAAAAAAAGATAATAAAGACATCTTTAGATTATATTAAGGTGTATTGACATTGGAAGTAAATTTCTAAAAATCGGAAATAGATTTTAATAGGAGATAATTATGGATTTAGGTATTACTTCTAGACTTACAGAAAATTAGTAATCGCTTCCAGATAAGTCTTTTGGTCGACTATAATAGCAAAAAGACATTTTTTAAACAAAATTGTAAAGAACAGAGAAAGTAAAAGACGGGACTAAAGTGTACAACTAATTAAATATTAATGGGCTTAGAAAAGAGAAACCTTTATTTTTATAAGTTAAGTTACATAATTGTCACACCTTTCCCTGGGGAGCATCTTTGACTAGTCACAAGATGAGAGGATTTGTTACTTTTTTAAAAATACTGTAGAAACTTTGAATCGTTTTTCATTTGAATGTGAAGTTATGAAGAAAAAATAGGATCATTTAACTAGAACATTTTATTCGGAATTAAAATTGCTTCTAAGAGCAAAAGTTTACAGTATTAAATTAAATTTAATTTTGGTATAACTATACTATCATGCATGTTTTACCAATTTAGATACGCAAGAGCGCACTACCCGACAATATTATTCTATATAGAGGTATAAAAAAATATGCACTGGCAGAATGTAAAAAAAATGGACATGGTAAAGCTATAAAAAAAAATAACGAAACGCGTCTGTTAGGTAAAGGAGATTTTCTTGGCCACGCGAAATTTTTTTTATCCATATGACCCCGCTTTTGAGCTACTAATGACATCATTCAATTATTAATTGTTAATTTTGAATAAGTTCTTTTGGGCTATTGATGATTCGATTTTTTTATACTTTTCAAGTTATCTTTGAGGTCTTCGTTTTTAAATAACTGAATTTCATCAATATTTATTCATTCATTATTTATATAATATAGGAAATTGTTAGACTATCATTCAGTAGCCGATTTAAATCAATTCAATTCCCATCACTCTTTTCAAAATCATGGATGATTGTTCCGTCCTAGAGTGTAATAAAAGAACTGAGTCAAAGTATCAAAACATCAAGGTTAAATACAGTATTTTTTAGAGCAGCTCAATGGCCCACTTTTTCCATGTCGAGTCCAAAATTTTCCCAAGCTCTACATCCAATGATCTCATAAAAGTTATAGCCGATATGGAAAGTAAAAAACTATGGAGGGTTTGAAATATTTAATTAAAAATATAACATGGAGATATATCAAAAGACGGTTATTGATTATGTCATCTTTTCTTCTTCCCATGGGGGACTTAATTGCATTATCGTCTGCGAGATTAATATTAAAGACATTTCAGCGTACCAAACCCGTGTATAGAGCCTCCCTTCTAACAAAGTCCCAAAGTCTATAATGACCCAATAAATTTCTGAATTTGATTTTCAAGAGGAAATTAAAAATTGGATGTTTTTAAGGAATTGATGCATGCTGACGCAGCAGGGTCAATGATAATAAAAGAAATATTGACTTATTACCGAATTTGTAAGAATATTCATTTTTGTTTATTAGGATAAAGTTAAAAAATATGTATTCATATTATTAAATATGTATGTCTATGTATTTCTTGAACAAATGTTAATACTCAAAGATATTTTATACTCCAAAATTGAATAAAATATGCAAATGTATTGTCTATGAGAGTAATAAATAATTAATTAATCGAAAGTTTGGGATTGTCGTCGTTTCAATACTTTGTTGTAAAGTTTTGTAGGAGAGCAGCGTTGCCTGTCAAGATGTTCCAGTATATTGGTACAAGCAACTATTCTACTTTTGAGTGGGGAAGTAGGAAGTAAAAACAAATTAATATCTATTAGAAAATTATTCAAATTGCCAACCACTAAAAATTTCCCACTCAAGTAAACGCTTTAGATTTACAGCTATAACCCTATACGTCAAAAATATGATCAATAATATATTACTTTTCTGCTTATATTAAGCAAATAAAGTTGTGTGAATGTAATAAAATAACATTTTTAATAAAGTGTGGCACCACGTGGAGGTTTTTTGTGCCCTCGCAATATCTACGCTCAAAAGGAAAAGAAACAATTTGAAAAAACTTATGGTAGCTGGCTTTCTGTATTTTTCTTTTTTCCAAGTTTTTGATTGTGGACAGTTACTTAGATATACTATACATTGATAAATTTTACCAGTATAAAAATCTATAGATAGTACTTATATAATATTAAAAAATTACAAAAAAGAGCGCGCAATCCTTGATTTAATATATACATATATGTCAAAATCATAAATAATAATAACACTCAGAGTCAACTACTTTAAATCAGAAGAATCAAGTGATAAAAAACAGCTGGAGGGAGAATAATAAGTATTTTTGTTTATCCCAAAGAGTTCATCGTCCACATAAAAAATGCATCACTCTTATTAAATCTTAAGATATCTTTATATTACGATTGCGATATAAAAAAGTTAAGATAGAAAGCAAGACATAATTTGAAGAGTGGTGGACGTGTGTAAATAAGACCAACCTGTTTTTTGAATCGATCCTATTTTATTTTATTTTTTTAATGACTTTTTTTTTGGATTTCCATATTCTATTAATATATTTTTTTAGTTATATTGCTTGTAGATTAGTCATTCAATGTTGTTATGAGATAGCGTTTAGATTATATGAATTGAACTTCTTTTCTAGCACTTCTTCAAGACACTTTGCTCATTAATGGAACCTGTAACAAAAAGTTACCCACAAAAAGTATTCATCAACTCACTGCATCTAATTATTTTAATACATTAATATTTAACTTAATAAACTAATTATTTTTTTGTTCACTATAGGATATAATAATAATCATAGTCTAAGGACAATATTTGTATGCTCAATTCTACACAAGTAACTGTTCAAATGAAACTTAAGGAACGTCTCATTATTGGCTTTATTGGATTGATTTTATTACTAATTACTTTTTTTGAAACGAAACAACTTCAAATCAAAACAAAAACAGATTATGATAAAAACACGTCATTAAGTCTGGGTTGGATAGATTTGGTATTACTCATTGGATATTATAATTCATTATAAATATTCATATATTTTATAGACTGTCAGCAATAGCAATACTATTTTAAATAGCTCAAGAGACGATGACCTATACACATTTAATGATCTAACTGAAGCAGTATTAAAAATTCAAGCGATCAAATGGAATTGGAAGGCAATAAGTGTAAATCCTGTATTACGAAATAAAACTAATCTAAAGGAGATCATTTATGATAAAGGTACTCAAATTATAGGTATACATGTATAGATAATAAACCATCTATTTCAAAGGTAAAAATGAATCAATTTGGCATCTTTTTCACTTTGGTATCAATACAAATGGAATTTATCAAGAAACAAAAGAGAGTAATAACATCATACAATCTGTCATTTATTCAATGAGAAGGACAAATATTTCAACGATTGTTCAAGAGGAGTCTGGAACACAACTTAAAATTATTATTAATCTTATTAATGATGGCAAAGCTCTTTTTAAACCCATGCGGCTTCCAAAAAATCAGGTATAAGATAAATATGTCCAGAACTATTTTGTGTGAACTCCATGAAAAGCTATTAAATGAAATACCAATGGCGCTCAAATATTACCTATTAATAAACTTATATTGTTTCGCACTCATTTAACATAAAAATCTAGTTATTTTTCTCTGATTAATATGATGATCTTGAATTTTAATAATAAAATGTACAAAATATACATTTTGTTGGAAAATGGGCAAAATTAGTTCAAAAAGAAGGGACCGATTTCTCGAAAACCGTCGGATTCTCGAAAAAAAGAATTACAGATTTTAAATCAGTGTGCTAAACTGAATAACTTTTATTATATTTATACCCCTTAGGATTTTTCAAAGTTCAAATTTGTTGACCAGTGTTATTATTACAACTCTGGAATTAACAGTCTTAAGAATAAATTTCATCTTTTGAGTTCTCTCTAAAGCTCTACCAATGATATAAATCAATAAAATACACGTATTAAACATTATTATTATAATGCTTATGTATAGTTGCGAATATATATTTATTTGTTTTATTAATGGAACCAACAAAACTATCATTTGATTATTTAAATGGTATTTCTTTATCGAAATTATTCAAGCACAGTATTGAAAAATCGTATTGTTAAAAGATATTGCTATAACAACATAGATAATCAATTTTCTTTATGACGTTAAAATTTGCAGTAGAACTTCTGAACTTTACACTAATTTGTTCTGAAACGAGCATTGAGAAGCGATGCAGTCAAGTTCCAAATCAACGTCAACTTTTAGCATGTGACCAAAGCACGTACTATTTTTTGTATATAAAGGTCACATTTGTCACAAAATCACCTAAATTTGGAATTTGACCGGATTCATTAAACTTCCAACTTCAATTTAAGCCTAGAAGGATACACATTTTGTGTATTAAAAAATAATGATTGTCTATTGCTTTGTATGCAGATTCCATTTCTAGTCTTTGTTTTCACCTAAATGGACTCCTGGGGGCATAAGCGGCAAGAGTAGGCCCAAAAGTCTGCCAAATTGTTTGTACTTAAATAACTCTTTAAATATTACACAAAATGGATTAATAAGGAATGCATTAAAGAGCTGAGACCCACAGCCTTCAAACGAGATGTCAAGCACCCGATAAGAAGAAATCGTCCATCTAAGTGTGTAAATTTTCATCCAATTTCGAGCCAAAAATCAAAGACTTACGGTAGAACTACTAAGCAACAACTGTAATAGACTGAAGTAGTAGTGTGCAGAAGGATTTAACCTGATTTCGTAATCCTTCTGCGCGCTACTACTTTTATAGCTCTACCATGAGTCTTTGATTTCAAGTGGATTTTTGTTCAAAATTGGATGAAAATTTACACACTTAGATGGACGATTTCTTCTTAGTTAAATATTCTTATTGGGCGCTTGATATCTTGTTTGAAAGCTGTGGGTGTCAGCTTTTGAATGTATACCTTATTGATCCATTTAATGTATTATTCAAGTAGTTATTTAAGTACAAACGATTAAAAAAAACAGACTGTAGAAATTTGTTTACTAGTGTTATCCCAACATAAAATAATTCCCTCAGATCATGAATATCAGAATATTACATTATATTAAAATCAAGAAACAATAACAAGGTTAATAAAATACATGTATTTATTTGAAAATCATTGTTGAAAGTTTTCCAACGGCAAATTTTCCAAGAATTGTTAAATTTTTTGTAATCCTGGCTAGCGTAATCTCTCAAAAAGCATGTCAGTTGTCAACCTGCAAAATAATTTTATTTTCAATAATTATTCCTCCCTATTTTGAAAATTCAAATTTCATTAGTATATATGATTTCTCCTAGTTTTGATAAATTTTTTATGATATTATCTCAGGTGTGGTTTTTAACACACTACGGGACTCCAGCAATATTAATACTTCTAATTATGGCCTTATTTTAAAAAATACAATTTTTTAAAGTTGATTATCTATTTTTAAAGATTATAATTAATAATCAATTCTTATTTTTTAACAGGTATCTCCACTTAATCAGTTTTATTTTACTGAGTTTGAAAGGCATTACGCAGAGATAGCTGCATATCATCTGGACCGTCTTTTAGGATTTCGACGTGCTGTTCCAGTAACAGGAAGGCAGCTGAATGTTTCAAGTGATTTGTTTAAGTCAGCTAACATTGAGTTACAAAAAACTTTTTTTATATCTCCATTAGGAAATTTGTGCTTTCATGGTGAGTATATTTGCTTAAAAAAATATAGGAAAATACTTTCCTCAAAATGTAAAATGCAAAGAAATAAGGAACTATAAATGTATACTTATTTTTACCAAAACAAGAAAAACAATGGTTGGTACTAGTTGTAAATTTTGAGTGTTTATTCGCGTATGATATTTTTAATGGTTGGCAATTGTTTAACTTCCAAAGCATTTACTACTATTCCTTATATCTTGAGGAGAGAACATGTAACACTAAACACGTGTATTACTAGGAATGTAAATAATATGCAAAATACCGAGTGCGAGACTTTGTGGAGTTGGCTCTTCGAACAGTACTTTTTGTTTTCCAAAGCTGTCATCATTTTTCCTTTACTACTGAGGGGAGAACATCTACCTGATAGTAAAGATCTCGCATGAAGGAATACATGCATTAAGTTTAATAAAGCAAATAAAATGTAAACAAAAAGGGCTCAAGTCCTCGTGTAACAATTAGTTAAAAATATATAATTTTCTGACATTAATTTCACTTAATTTTCTGTCTCTCATCTATGGTATACATGATATTATTTATTATTGAAGTCTTCATTTGTGTATGTATATAAAGGAAAATAGCAGCTTGTAGCTCAGTAAAACGACATGACAGCTCAAGCTGCTTCCCTCTCAGCATTCATCAAATTGTCAGAGTTACCAGGTTGATTTTCTCTTTCTTTAATTCTTACAAGCCCGATTTGCATATTATTTACATTCCTATGTATTATATTAATGTACAGTGTCAACAAATAATATTGAATCAGCAAAATACCTAATCTAATAAAACTAGAATCCTTGATGCGATATATTTTTATAATGGATATGAATTTGTGTTTATCTTCTTCCAACCCTTCTCAAGAATGTCAATGTCTTCCCTTAAAAAGATTAAGAAAATGGCTGCAAATAGCTAATATAATAAATAAGGATGTGAATAAAGAGCTAATTCCAAAAACACACCCGAGATGATGTCATAAAAAATTTGGTACGCTTGAATAAAGGTAGAATTTCAGATGATAATATATGAAGTGGGGAAATGTAGCTGTCATTACTTTGCTGTTTCACTTAAGAATATATTATTATAAACAATTTAGTTGTAATAAAATTTGTTATTAGCAGAACCATAACTCCGTGGCTACTAATGCCAGAGCATGATTGAGCATGATCACTAAAGTCATTTTTGCATGGACTCGAAAAAAGCCGAATTCAATACTGTTTTGCCTATTGATGAACAAAATTACTTAATACCTAATCAATACAAATAGAGGATATCTTTAATAGTTTTTTGTTGACATTGTACTTCAAAATTACTATATTTTTTTGATTTTCTAATCAAACGACTATTATAGCTTGAGATGTTGCCAAACCCAGTTCTAAAGATTATTATATTTAAAATTTTCAACATCTGATAAATTAAATTGATAAATTTATATTTTTAAGAGAAGTCAATAATTCATATTATACATTAAAGAAACATATAGTTATATCAAGTAATTTTATTTAACATAATCTGATATATACTTTTTCAAGTTCAATATGGGAATAAGTAAGTTCAATATAGGAATAAGCAAGTTCAATATGGGAATAAATAATAAAAAACAATATTCAGGAAATTTAACTTAATAATAAATTTTATAATTAATGAAAATAAAACGAAAAAAAAAAAAAATAATAAAAATTTCGATAAAAATTGAAACGAGGAAGTTTCAAAGAGAATACAGCAATGGAGTGGGTGTGTGAATGCTTAAGAAAGTCAAAGGATGTATATGGGGGGCTAATAGTACTTGTAATTGATAATGATTCGGCACACTCCAGGATTGAAGATGTTTTGAATGAAGAAGAGTTTTCAATTCACGAAATTTTAAGACCTGGGACTTACAGTCCTATGCTCAATCCAATTGATTATATTTAGTTAATATTGAAAGCCTTTGTGAAAAGAGAATTAGCTAGAAAAATTGCGAATGTTTTAAATGCTGAAAGAAATTATTTAAGAATTTTGGAGCTAAGATAATGAGCTCTGGAACAATTAATTGAAGAAGGACTAAAAGAAATTACCCCAATGATTTGTAATAATTGTATTGCTAACATCCAGAATCGTTTTGTACATGTAGTTAATTTTGTTAACATGAGATTCTAATAAATTTATTATAATATTAAACTTCATGAATATTGTTTTTTATTATTTATTCCAATATTGAACTTGAAAAGGTATAGTGTCAAATTTTTCGGTTCATTATATTCTACAATTTAATCATCATTTAAAATTATTACAAAAACTTCAAACAGTCAAAAGTAACACATTTTGTAATCACATAAATTTTTCCATCAAAAAAGATAAAATAAGATAATATTTCATGATGATTATCTCAATTATATAAATAGTTATATCGGAAAAACTGAACATTGATTTGGAAAGAATATCTGATTCCAAATTAAGTTTTCATAAACAAACCCAAAAAATTAAATCTCTGAACTAATGAAATAATATATTTTAATAAATACAAATATCAAAAACAAATACATAAAAAAATATTTCATAAAAATATAATAATAAAGTTCATGAAGACAAATATACACGAGATGAGCTAAACTTTAATTTAATAACTTTTCAACTTATGTCACACTAATATCTAGAAGCATTCTTTCTTCTAAGGCTTGCAATATTAAAAAATTAGATGAATCAACAATATTTCAATGAAAATGGTCTAGTTATTTAATTTTTTCTTCACTTTTGAAATAGTATCAACTTATATGTTAAAATTGTCTACATAACATAAAGACTGCTTTTATCTATGTTCCCTAACGTATAATAACAGGTTTAAGCCAAAACCGACCAAGGAAATACTCATCCGGAGCCACATCAACAATCCAATCATAGATCGATCCTTGATGTCTTTAGTCTTATCCATTGTCATAAATGTATATTTCCTGTTTCATTTGATGACTTTTGAGCTACAATGTATTTTCCATTTTCCTGTGTATTTCTCCATAATTTTGATGAAATTGTAATGTCTCACGACTGAATGTGGGATATTACATGAAACAAGCAATTTAGTTAGTTCAGACGTAAAATCAGATGTACCTGAATTGTTATTATTATTATTATTATTTGTTTTTGTACCGAAGCATAACTTTATAAAATTATTCATATTATTCAACTATAAATAACATCACACATTCTTCAAAAAATTGTCACACTTTTCTTTACAATAATTAACAACTTTTGGAGGAGTATTGTTCTAGAATTTCTAAATTTATATTGATCACTTAAATTTTGGCCATTATACAATTAATTTCGTTTTCCATTGGGTCAGTATATATATATCAAAATCCTTAGGTCTTAAAAACATTTTAAATCTTTGGTATAGTAACCTCGTTAAGTGATCCCATATCTGTATCATAGTCTCACATTCAAACCAAAATTAAGCCGAGTTCTCTAGAGAGTTTTTACAATAAGAACACATTCTCCACCGTTCTACCGAAAAAAAAGTTAAAACTAGTAATTATAAAAACAGTCCCCTTACCCGAATTCCCTGTTTCTGGTTGCAGTTTTCCTAAAAATTTCCTCTCATTCGAGAATCTCACTCTTCGTCAAAAAATCGTCTTTGTTAAAAATTTCTTCCATGTAGCTAATTTTCCTTTTGATAGAAGTAAAGGATAGGAAATCCATACGCTTGTTGTCGCATGTTGGCTCTTTTCATTCCGTTACGGCGAGCACTTTATAAGACATTTCTAAATTGATTGGAGCGTTTAACCTCCAAAATTCCCTAATATCCTTTGAAGCTTCAATAAGTCTCTCAGATCCTTTACCTATCATATCATCAATAGAGGTTTCGTACTTCTTAGCTATTTTTTCTTACAAAATATTTGACCAAGTCGTCTCAACGTCAGATAATCTCCCAAGCCATAGAAAAAGTAGAACCTTCCACAAGGCTTTAAAGGAAATCATTCCTAGCTCTCCCAATTTCTTGGGATGCATAATTATTTTTTTTGTGATTATTTTGGGTCGACCATACGGAAACAGAAACCCATCACACACTTTTTCGATCCTCTCGGCAAATTCTTCCGAATATGGTGTCAATCTGAGTAGATGGACTATTTTAGCAACTATTAAGCTATTCCATACATATATTCTTGCAGGTAAACATTTCCCAACTGAATTTAAGTAACAGGATACACCTTCCTTTACCTTTTGTTCTATACATATACGATTCTTGTACCAGTCATCTTCATCCAGTTTAACATAGGTGACAAGTATTTTTAGCATCGACACATCATCTCTTCTATTAGAGCTTGATTTCTTCGAACAGCTAGAAATATATATAGATTTGTCAAAATTAACTTAAAGACCAGAAATATTCTCATATTCAGTTAAAACATCAAAGGTATAACCCATTGAACTATTTATGTCCTCCCATCTTCCAGAATAGAGCGTCGTGATATCGTCTGCGAAAGCATCAACTTTCCTATTTTCTCCACCCACTTTTATACCGATAATTTTCTTGTATGAATTTATCATTTCTAAAAGAGGATTTAAATCCAAAATGTATAGGTTTGGAAATAAGGGGTCTCCTTGTCGACAACCTCTACCAACGTAGAACTGAGCCCTTCTTGTTCGAAAAAATGTGTGTTGATTACTCAAGCATACGTGTCGTTGAATAAAGAAGCATCAGTCTTTCAAGCAGAGGTCTTTGCTATTGCACACTCAGTACATGCGCTTATTTATATAGAAAAACCCTTGGGAGATATTGTAATTCGATCCGATTCCCAATCAGCATTGCTGCCATCTTAAGCCCATTTACTAACATTAAAGAAGTGAAAAAGTGCCAAAAGGTCCTGTACGAAGGGAAGAAAACGAAAAATATATTCTTAAATTGGTGCAAGGGTCATTGTGACATCACAGGAGATGAATTTGCAGATTATCTTTCAAAGAGTGGCACAAAAAGTCATAATCGGAGGTTGGTGGGAGTACCACCAAGCTATATAAAGAAACAAAACCGTGAGAATTTAGGCAGTTTACGGGCCATTCATGCAAAATTGTATCAAAAGCTTTTCTAAAATCAATTTCTAAGACTGCAACCTCCTGATCTCTTTCCTTAGCAGCTGACATCGCATCTTTTATCTCTCATACTACGTCTTCCATATGTCGGTCTCTGAGAAAACCTTTCTGCGATGAATCAAGAAAGGTGAGAAGTATTTTATTCATCCTACAGGCAAGTATACCCCTATAAATCTTGTAAGGTGTGTTTAACATGGTAAGAGGTTTCAAATTTTCAATCCACCGTGGATCTTTTCCTTCTTTATGAATTAAAACCAGTTTTCCTTCCATGATATGTTTTGCCAAATTCCCTCTCAGAATTGCCTCTTTACATATTGTAACTAACAATGGAGCTAGTAATAAACAAAATTCCTGTTATAACTCTATTGGAAATCCATCTAAACCTGGAGTCCGATTTTTTTTATATAACATAATATAGTTTCTTACTTCTATTTCTCTTATAACCACTTCAAGAAGAGCTTTTGGATAGGTAGGCATATTCTGTGATTTAAAGGTAAACCCATTTTTCTTTAAGACGTCTACAGTTCTATGATACATGCATTTAAAACATTTACCAGTTGTTTATTTTCTGCAATCCAAACATTTGTACATATTTTGAAAAAATGCTGCAACTAGAGTAGAAATTTTCTCTTGATCGTCAATGATATTACCACGGGGATCCAATAGTGTTCCAATTTCTTTCTTTTTTTTGCCATGTTATCGCCTTCCCACTTCCGTGCTCTATTGAGAATTACATTCTCTCTTGGTAGTTCATTTATACCAGCTCTTATTAAACTTCTTTGAGTATAAAATTCCTTAATATCTTGTAAATCTTCTCCAATTTCTACATCGCTCCTATGTTCATCTTCCTTTTCCTGTAATTGCTTTTCTTTTGTTTTTCTTTCTCTACTCAATTTAACTCCATGTTTAATGTACTCACGTCTAGAACTATCCAGAATCAGTTTTAAAGCATGTTCCGAAGTTTTAATTTTATTTTCACGTAACCGACAAAGAATATTGTCTATGTTTTCCTTAATCTTTGACCTGGTTATATCCTCTGATAATAGTGTGGTATTCAATTTCCGATAGCCTCTATATCTATTCATTAGTTTTGTTATCTCCACCATTATAGGACAATGGCCTAATATTAATGTATTTAAAGTTGCATAATCCTTTATTAAAGGATATAGTCCGGTTGAGACAAAAATGTAATCCAGTAACAACTAACATCTTTGTTACCTCTTTTAATTACGAATGTGTGTTTTGGAGTCTTACTAATTTTTGTTGCAACATCTTCAAGACAGTGTTTTCCAATAACTTCCACCTATTTTCGTAGTAGAGTTTGGGTTATTCTTGTTGATGTAATTTCTTGTGTCTCTTTTTTGATCGAGTACTAAATTGAAGTCTCCCATAACTATCATCTCACTATTTTCCTGATCATAAGAATCTAACAATGTGGAATTCAAATATTCATAAAAGTTTGGATCATCTTTATTGGGACCATATATAGATAAAATCTTGACTAGTCTACTTCCCCACACAAAGGTTACAACACAATAGTTACCTTCGACCTCTCTGCCAATAAATTTTGGTTTAAGGAACGATTTAATAGCTACAATAATCCCCCTTGAGGGATGTCTTTGTTGTTTTTTTACTGCTGACACAACAAAAACTTCATACTCTGGAGGAAACCACGATATCACATCAGTTTTACAGATTCTTGTATCACACAGAGACAAAACATTGGGATCATGTGATAAAAGATTTTGTTTGCGTTTTGAGGGGTCTGATATTGAATTATCATTTGCTGACACTATCTTGAATTTCATGTAATATATATTATTTTTACTTCGAACTATTCTATCATTTAAGCTAGTATCTATGAAGAATTCTACTTCATATTGCACGCTCCTTCAGAGCGTACATCTCTTTCAGATATCATGTCTGCCGATTTATGCGTTGAGTTTACCAAATCTTCATCATTCACCATTGGCTGGTATATTCCGTTAGTCTGGACTTGATTAAGCCCTACATTTTGATTGTCCTTTTCCGAATCTTTTCCGAATAAGTGTTCTTCTTCTCCCCAAATTAAATGATGGCTCTGGCAATTCGTTATGATGAATAGGAATGTAAAAAACATGCAAAATGCCGTGTGTGAGATTTTCTGGAGTTGGCACTTCGAACAGTACTTTTTGTTTTCCAAAGCTGTTATCATTTTTCCTATCTACCTGATAGTAAAGATCTCGCATGAAGGAATACATGCATTAAGGTAAATATAGCCAATGAAATGTAAACAAAAAAGGGCTCAAGTCCTCGTATATTATTAGTTAAAAATATATAATTTTCTGACATTAATTTCAGTTAATTTTCTGCCTTCCATCTATGGTAAGCATAATGTTATTATTTATTATTGATGTCTTCATTTGTATATATAAAGGAGGATAGCAGCTTGTAGCTCAGTAAAACGTCATGACAGCTCAAGCTCTCAACATTCATCAAATTGTCAGAGTTACCAGGTTGATTTTCTCTCTTTTTTTTTACACACCCCATTTGCATATTTTTTACATTTGCAATGATGAATGAAGAGGGAGGTGAAAAGAAGAAATCCCATCGGGACTCACTGTCCTTTTAGTCCAAAATCCTTGATGGATTCGAGTTTATTTAGATACTATGTTCATCGAATGGATCCAGATTGCTTTAGTGATAGGTGGTTTGGAAGTCTCACGATCGGAAATATATTCATTAGAGAAGTCGAGAAATGCCATAGCCGGCACGTCATCACACTCGCATCATTGTCAAATTTTCAAACATTACCACCATCGTTGACGGCGATCCAAGATCTTGAATCAAATCCTCAGGCATTTTTAAAATTAATTAAAAATGGCACTTATTCCTTTTGAAATGAAAACAAATGAGTATGGCAAGAAAGAAAAAAAGAAGAAGGACGAGAGCAGCTTGAAAAGAAAAATGCTTCCAAATTGCCAACAATCGTCCTTTGTGGGCACGCTGTATTGTCTCTTTTTTCACATCCTTAATAATAAAACATCATGACTGGTAAAACTGTTCTCCACCTAAATTTCATCAAATTGTTTGGGTCACCCTGTCAATTTTCATTTTCATTTTTTTAACATATATATGCTGTCAGGAAAGGCGAAAAATTAATATGATATTATGTTAATTTTATAATATTGTACTATTTACACTATTTTTTTATTAAATAAACAAAATGGATGATAGAGTTACAATGAAATCCTAGATTGTGGAAAATGGAGGTAAAGATGTTTGGAATTACAACAAGGAATCCAGATTAATTAGATGTCGTCTTTGTGATTTTGAGACAAAGTCCTTGAGGAAGTTCGTCATTGAAAGCCAAAGTCACATGAAGAATATGGAGCTTTATACAAGGGACATAATTGAAGACAACCCCATGACTTCTAAATTAATTAGCGACATGACTAAAATGCTTTTATCTAGTATTGTCCGAATCAATGTCGTGAGTTATCCAAGTTTATGAAGCTCTACATGGGAAAAATTGTTCCCTCTCACTTCATCATCACGAAGTCAATGGAGTCTCAATGTGAAGTTGTCTTGTTCAAGATAAAGGAAGAGGTTGAAAAAAAGGATATTTTCCTTGTTTATATGAAACTACAGATCCTCTAAGCGATCCATGACTGTATTGTTGCTTGACCCTTTGGATGGTCATTTTTTAAGGTCGACCATATTTAATTAATTTAGAGTAGCGTTTCTCAACCGGGGTTCCACGGAACCCTAGTGTTCCGCAGACGGTCTTTAAGGGTTCCGCGAGAAAAATGAGATTATATAAGCTATTACACTTTTCAGTCTTTTTCTACAGTGTATGGTATTAATCATTTTTTGCGCAAGGGTTCCGTGAGACATGGGATATATTTTGAGGGTTCCGAAAGGGAAAAAAGGTTGAGAAACGCTGATTTAGAGGATGGTGGAAAGTCCAATAATATAACTATGACGAGTGTAGCGATCAGCAGTACTAACAAGGTTGAGAATAAATAAAAAGACAAGGTATATGGCTCCCAAATTCAGACGTGATAGACTCAGTCATTTACTTGGTCGACCTTAGCTCATTAATTTTACAGATATAATAAATAAATACAGTTTGATAGAAGAGTAAATTGTTGTCAGTAGTCTTCGCAAACTAGAGGTTCTAATTTTAAAGAATATATATTAAAGGTTTTCATCACTAATGGAGTTGTGTACTGTATTGAAGCTATAGAAAAATTGAGAAATATATTTTCAGTAATGATCCACGTTACTTGCCTCGCCCATGGACTCCATCGATTTGCAGAACTTTGCCATATCCAATTTCCCAATTTGAATCTTCAAATCTCCGAAAAAAAGAAGATGTTCTTGCATTCTGCTGCTACAAAGCAAAGTTTTATTGCTTATTATCAAATTCCCCTAACACCAGCACCTATTACTACACGTTAAGAAACTTGATTAAAAGTATTAAAATATTATATGTAAAATTTCAATATTATATGTAAAATTTCAATATTATAAAAGATTTCATCAATAGTTTCAATGAAAAGGTTGAATAAAAAAGTATACATTAGATCAGATGATGGTTAGATAAAATTCTTTCATTTATGTATTTCTTTTATGAGTAATATAAATTCTAGATTTCACTTAAACATATAGTTTATCTATTTAATTTTTCAGATATTGAAAGTTTCATAGAAGTTAATCTGTAGAACTTGGTTTTTAAATATTTGTAACTACAATAGTTGTCTAATTAGAAAATCAAAAAAGTATGGTAACTTTGAGATGCAAAGCCATTAAAGACATATTAAGGTTTATACTCGGTATTGATTAAGTATTAGATAATTTTGGTTCACCAATAGGCAGAAACGTATTCTAATTCTAAATTTTTATTACCACTAAATTATTAATAATAAGCAGTGATGTGAAAAACGGCACATCCGGCGTGTAAAAATAAGTAGGAATGTAAATAATATGCAAAATGCCGCGTGCGAGATTTTGTGAAGTTGGCACTTCGAAGAGTATTTTTTTTTTCCAAAGCTATTATCATTTTTCCTTTATTACTGAGGGGAGAACATCTACCTGATAGCTAAGATTTCGTATGATTTGTGTAACACGTTGAAAAACAATCAATTATTTCAATAAAATGCCTATTGGAATGAATCGTCGAATATCGATGTGACAATGTTTGGATTTACGACAGGGATTTCAATCCTCCGTACATTAATTTGTTCGACATTGCCTTTATCGACTACTCCAAATCCCTTGTTTCCTACTATGAGTAGGCATTCGCTCTAAGGACGAAACTTCCGTCCATCAGAGTTGTCATTGGCTCTAAAGACTTCTCCAAATATAACGTCCTACGAAGAGTTGGCAAATGCTGTAATGACCAACTTATGCCATAATAAGTATTAATTGTTAGAAAAATAGAAGAAATAATTTCATAATAAATATTAATTATATTAACTGTAGGGTTTAAGATTTTTTGAATGTTTCCCTGGATTCCTCCACTACTGAGATGATCTCATTATGGTCATTGTATAACCCAAATTTTGTTTTGGAGCCCATGTCCCATCTGATGATCATCGAATCCCTCATCCCCTTCATCGTATTGATAACCCTCAAGGCGTCACAGTTTACTATAAGAATAATTATGTATTCTCTCAATCACATGCAGACATTTACTTTTGAGTGGTTCAAGTGTAATAACATGACACGATGGTGGAAATATCCTTTTACTAAACTTTATTTCTTAATGTTGGACAACACTTCTCTACTTTCAAATGCCGTAGTATGAAGGATCAGATTTTTCAGTATAGAACATGAAATTGACTAAAACAATGTTGAGTTGGACATTGTTAGTGATGAAATTAAAAATATCAGAATTGTCTTCAATTACATTCCTTGGATAAATCTCTATATTTATCTCGTGATTACGACTTTAAACGTGTTGTATAACGTTTAGATGTCATTTCACAACCTAGGATTTTCGTTATAACTTTTAAATTTATCATCTCCATCATCAACGATCAAGGATTTTATGCTAACTCGATTAGATAATTTATTTACTATTACTTTATGGATGGATTTATTAAATTGTTGATCTTTTAATAGTTTTGTAATTGCCATTAAATGTTTCAATATATATATATGACTTTTCCTTCAATAATTAAATTATTACTTACATGGCTCAACACCCGTCACAACATTTACATTTGAGGCTTAATCCTACTTTGAGTTGAAATTATTTGTTCTAATTTTAGTTTCTTTATATATATATATATATATATATATATATATATATATATATATGTATATGTATTATATTATATTTATGTATAATTTAAGCATATATTTGGTATCGAATTCATTTAAAATCTTAACCACATTCTATTTTATTGTTTCAATGTAGTACTGAATAAAAATATATATTGATTTAATGCACTTATGCATACAGGGGTAATTTAGAGTCAAATTTAGCTACTTTGCCGGAGGAAGAGGGCTCAAGGAGTTATTTGAATTGCACTTCTTGCATATACTACCCATTTTTAATGCTTGAAGTGGAAAGAAATACAAACTCTTGGGTTAATACAGAAAGAACTCAAGTCCAATTCTCCCTAATAATTATATCAGTTTACGACTTATTAGCTAAAAATATATAATTTTCTGACATAAATTTGAGTTAATTTTCTGCCTCTCATCTATGGTATACATACATAATGTTATTATTTATTATTGATGTCTTCATTTGTATATATAAAGGAGAATAGCAGCTTGTAGCTCAGTAAAACGTCATGACCAGTGATGTATAAAAAGGGTCCAACTGACACGCACGCCCGAGATAATGTCATAAATAAATATGGTACCCTTGAAGTAAGGCAGAATTTCAGCCGATCTCATTTGAAGGGGCGGAATGTAACTTATTATTTTGATGTTTTCTTTAGGAATAGATTATTATCATTGAGTGGCATTAAAAATTTGTAAAGGATAGAACACTAAATTTGTAGCAACTAATCGCATAGCATGAGACCTGAGTCATTTTGAAATGGACTCAGACTTAACTCGAAAATTAATTATTATTTAATCAATACTAATATAGTATAAACCTCAAAATGTCTTTGTCGGAATTGCACCTCAAAATTACTACACTTTTACACATAAGTGAATCCTATAATTCATATTACATATTTAAGAAAAAAATACAATTAAATGAAATGGCTTTATTTAACCATCTAGTGGCTACTTTTTTTTATTAAACAATTTAATTATCATTTAAAACTATTATAAAAACTTCAAACAGTCAATAGTAACACATTTAGTAATCACTTAAATTTTTCCATACAAAAATTAAATAGGATGAAATTTCATAATGATTATCTCAAAAATATATGTACAGTTATATCAGAAAAAACTGAACATTGATTCAGAAAGGAAATGTAATTCCAATTTAAGTTTTCATAAATAAACACAGATTAATAAATTATATTGATAATACGATGAAAATGTACCTTATAATTACAATTTTAAAGTTTTCAAATATAATTTAAAAGAAAAAAAGTAATAACTGCCAGGGAATTAATTACATTGAAATCGACTACTATAACAAGTCATTGAATCGATTGCATATGTTCTAAAAAAAATAGAAACATCAAAAACAAATAATTAAAAATATATTCCATAAAAATGAAATAATAAAGTTCATGAAGATCAATATACACAAGATGAGAGAATTTTAATTATGACATTAGATAAAAGCACATCCCCTCATCATGCAAAATCCCCTCTCAGAATCACAATTGACGATCAGAGCATTTTAGTACAAGCAAAAATTCTTCAAGTCAATGCTTATCACGGCAGCAATATTCTTCAACTGGATGTATCAGGCATTCTTTATACTATCCACTTTTGAATGTTTCAAGTGGAATATCTTTTCGACTATTGTCACACTTGAAGTCCTTAGTCTCGTCCATTTCCCGTTTTATTTTTAAAATGCTGACTGGACTTAAGAGCTCCAATGATTGGATTACGGGAAAACAAGAACTTTTTTGATGTCCTCCGACTGAAAGTGGGATAATACATGAAGCAATGAATTACGATAGGTCAGATGTGAAATCAAATGTACCTGAATCTTTACTAATACCATGTTTATTGAATGGACCCTGATTTCTCTTGTGACATCAGCGATTTGAAAGTCTCATGATCGGAAATTTCTTCAAGAAGAAGTCGTGAAATAGCATGGCCGGAATGCCATCACACTCGTATCCTGGACAAATTTTTAAGCGTTGCTACCTCCATTGTCGGCGACCCAAGTTCCTGAATCAAATCCTCAGGCATTTTTTAACTTAATTTAAAAATGACACTTGTTGTTTTTGAATGGAATAGAACTGAGTCATAAAAGAAGAAGAAGTTTGGAAAGACAAATGATGCCAACAACCGTCCTTTTTTTGCATGTCAGCTGGACCCTTTTTATACATCACTGGTCATGACAGCTCAAGCTGCTTTCCTCTCAATATTCATCAAATTGTCAGAGTTACCAGGTTGATTTTCTCTTTCTTTTTGTTTTACACACCCCATTTGCATATTTTTTTACATTCATATATATAGGGTTTCAACTAACAGACATTTTGAGAACTACTCGCTTAAAATTCGCCATTTTTTACATCTATAATAATAAGTCATATTAGGTTCGAGTAAATATTGTTCAACTTTTTTTTAGTCAAATCTCAGGTACTACAGCTCTGGTATTATTAGCAACGAATTTATGATAAAATTGCAATGAGTGCTTAAAAATTAAAGAAACCTAGCACAAAGACATGTGGAGTTTTCGAGCAATATGATACATTATTGGAAATAAATAATTCCAGATATTATGTATTGCTTGGACAAAATGTACTCGTCAACTTAAACTTGAGGTTTTCAGGTGGAGTTATTTTTTATAAGAAAAACCATCTGATAGTAGTTACTCAACTGTGGGGCTCCAATTTGAAAATAACGTCTAAAAGCAGACTCGTCTTTATGTGGAATTTAACGTGAAAGAATTATCATAGAAAAACATGGAACTTTTTTTGAAAATGTTTCATTTTTTATCTCATTTTCTATGGACATTGACCACAGTTTGAAGCGAAGCCAAATTTTCAATAAACGTCTTGTGCCTTTTCTTACACCCTACAGGAAATTGTACGCTGAAAAGCCAAATATTACCAAAATGGCACGGTACATATTTTGATTGTATTTGGTAATATTAATACATATGTGTTTCTAATATATGTGTACATGTTTGTACATAATATTTATTTTTGGTAATAGAAATTGCGAAAATAAAAAATAAAAACGAAGTTGAGAACGCATCCCATCAAATTCCTGTAGTAAAATATCTCCCAAGTTATAGATCTACTATCTTCTCTCGGCACGACGAGCTTTTTGGGATACATAAGAACACTATGTATTCTTCCTTCAGCTGATGTTCATCAGTTGACTCCTCTGATTTATAGCAGCTGACTTTACGCGTTATGAACTCAAAAATGGTTTATTATTATTTATGATTTTGATATATAAAAAATATATTAAATTGTGCACCCTTTTTTGAATTTATGATATACAAGTATTAACTATTGATTTGTATATTGATAGAATTTATAAATGTATAGTATATCTAAATAATAACTCTGCCCAAGATTAAAAAGTTGGCAACAAGGAAAATACAGAAAGGTTTCTCCTTTCCTTTTTGTGAGTCGAGGTTGCAAGTGGACAAAAAAGCTCGTCGTGCGTTTCTCTAACTAAACTGAAAGGTGAACTATGATTTTGCAAATTAATTCTGCCTTAAAGGAATACTGAAAAAAAGTTCTTGCCCACTACCTTATTAAAATACGTTACTAATGCACTCCTCAGAATACTTTTTTGTATCAAATCCTATTGTGTGCTTCCATCTTCATAGAAAATATACAATATTTACTTTTAAGTTATTTTATATTTGTATTTTGTCCAATTACAAAATAAAAAAAAGCAAATATTGTTCAAAAATGGCAGGGTCCTACCTACAACGCTAATTTTTAATGTCGATTTCATTCTAGCGAATGTAGTTATGGAAAATCCACTGTGAAGGTAATTTATATACTTTAAAAGGAATTCACTGGGAGATGATATTAAAAAGGTATTTCTTCAAAGGATATAATTATGAATATTAATCAATATGTGTAAAGTTCTGGAATTACCTTGATTAGATTCTTAGTCGTTCGAAGAATAAGATACATATATCTTGTATACATAATACTAACACGTATGTTATACAATATCACAATTATCAATATTCCAATTGATAATCCAAATAAGATTAATTATCGTGCTGACAACACAGTGGGATGTATAATCAAATTTGTGAGATGGATTGGATACCCAGAAATTTTAGCTATGTACATATAGTTTAGAGCCTTCAATTAAGTTAAATGACTTTTCAAATTTAATCTTTCATATTGATACCCTTAGTGATCTATTAAAACAGAGTTGTTATTAGAATATAACAAATTGATCCGGCATGGCTTCAGTCATTACAAAATACTAATATTTCTTTGAATGGTTCTTATAAATAAGATACTATGCGACAACATATTCATTAAGTTTAAAAAATAAGTAATTATCTATGTCCAACGAAATTTCTCAATATAATTTGTCCTTTCCACCAGCCTGTGATACTTTGTGATGTAGACGAGGAAGGGCAAGATATAGTTGGTAATTTTTGCTAGATGGGGTGCAATTACATATGGTGTCTCTTGAAACCTCTGAAAAAAAAGTCCATTGAAATATCGACAATTTCCAAAAATTCAATTGAAAAAGTATGTTCTAGGATATCTTTCTTCAGTGATTAAAAAATACACTAGGACATCTAAACTATCTAATGTCATTTTAAGTCCAAGTATAAAAAGATGTTGACGCCATAGGTAGTCACTATTAACAATAAGCTGAAAACAACTCAGAATCTCCCTGAATATAGAAGAATATGATCCACGTTTCTTTTATTTATATATCCATGATGGAAGGAATTGAGAAATTGCAAATCTTAAAGGAGATCATTTACGTAACATTTCCTTATAAATACTGTGGGAAACTATACAATACTATATACTAATAAATTTCATTCATGGTTTTATCCAAATGATAATATGAATGAAACCATGAATGAAATTCATTTTAAAAAAAGATATGAAATGAATGAAATTAATTGTAATTATAAATCACACAAAAACAACAGGATTTTTTTTTTGAAAGTTATGTTTATTGTAATGCCTGTTGGTTAACAACATATACTGTTTGCTCTCTTGAGCTTAAATAACGATAACTATCCGAGACAAAAGACCTTGAATACTTATTTATAACTAGAAATACGAAAGAAGACATTCCCAGCACGCGTAAAAACTACTTTGACATGACGTCATAAAATTGAAAAGGATACAATTTAAGCCTTCTTTTAACAATGTCAAAACATATATATTTACAAGATGTACCCTCTATGAGAATTAGGAAAGAATTGTGAGAATAATAATAAATAAAAAGTTGAAGAACTTGAAAAGGAGTGAGTGAAAGAAGAAGGTGTCTTATTTTTTTTGCTCCGGAGTTTTAATTCATTTTGGAATAGTTATAGTGCTATAAGTGACTATTATTATATATAGATTCTCGAATAAACCCTGATAGAAGGGGATGGGACCTCCCACTGGTGAGGAAGACCTCGGAAACCTCGAAAATCTTTGTGCTAACCGGAGACTTCAAATGGCTCAGGAGAAGATAATCGAAGAGGTGAGAACCTGTCAAGAGGGTACGTTGACCGAAGAAAAAGAAAAAGAGGGTGAGATGATTTCCCTTTTCTCTGAAGTAGTTGGAAAGAAGAAAGAGGTAAAAAAAATAAAACATTCATTTAATAGAGATGGAAGAGATATGAAAAATACGGAAAATGATTGGCTAAAATTTTCATTATTTGTCTGCGATGCAAGTAATGGCAGAAGGGTCTCCTTTCAGCAAATGAGTCTGGAGAACGTCGCCATCATAGCCAGGGATACACTAGGTCTAAATTTAATGGATGTAATGTCTGTTACATGTGAGACACCGCACAGACCTGAAATAATCCTTATGAGACCTCAGCCACTCCATTCATTAGGAGAAAGAATTAGCTTCCCTTTATTAATTGATCTAAGGGATAGGAAAAATGACGTATACAAGACACAGGTGGATTGTCGAGAGTTTTCAAATCTTCTGAGAAGAGACAGGACCTTCAATATTCGAATTAAAAATACATGGGGATCGGTAACTTATGACGAGGTGGCTGATCAACTTTCCAAGTTCGTTGAAGTCGAAGGGATAAAGGTGGCCCAGCCGAAAGCCATAGACGTACAAGATATGAAAAAATCTGAGCTATTTCAACAGTTCCCCCACCTTCAAAAACAACCGAGCTCTTCGCTAAATATATTTTCAAAAGGAACCCCCAAAAATGTCCCTTCTTTTGTGCCAATAAATGGTGTGATATATCAGCTGGAATTTGCAAATGCAGTTAAGCAATGCTCTAACTGCTTTGAATTTAGACATGGAAGAACAAAATGTAACCAATTGGCAAAAGGACCAGGAGCATACTCCGATTGGATCAAAGGTAGGCTTAATCGTCAGGAAAACGAAAAAATGATCTTATTTACTGAGGAAGGAAAAATTTCTATTGACAATTCTGTAGATTTACCATTAATTGATCGAAAAATGAAAAATATTGAAACGGAAAGAAAAAGTGATACCCTAATTTGTGAAGAAGAAGAGAAAAATATTGATGAAGTGATAGATATAACAGGCCGAGACGATACACTCATGAAGGCAGAAGAATCAACGCGTGCCGTTACGATACTGAGACAAGAACACCCTAGATTTGAAAAGGAAAAAGAAGAAGGGATGGAAGAGATCTTGAAGATGAAAGAAAAGAGGAAGAGAGAAAAAAGCAATGAGGGAGAATGCAGCCATGTGCACTCAGAAAAAAACTGTATGGAATGTGATGGAAAGAAGAGCTATATGAGGCCTCAAAAAAATGATAGCATTGTGGACTTACAACAAAAACCGGGTAAAAAGAAAAAGCCAGAGGTTTCTGAATCATTCATAATTTCGCATAGGACAAGGTCGGGAAATGCCTCTATTAATATAGAGAGTATAGCAAACTCCCCATCGAACAAATCAAAGAACAAACATTAGAAACACAGCTGAATAATACGTTCACTCTTAAAATGAATATGAATTGGTTCTTCTGTACTGGAAGGGCAAAATGAAAAATTTTAGTGAACAATTTCTAAAATTTACTTGTAAACTAAAAATTATTACAGCAAATGTCAATTCCATTGCTGGGATCGAAAAACGTAAAGACGTCATTGAACATTTCCTGACATATGACCCGGATCTCTTATCCTTGTGCGACACGGGGCTTGCTGTGATGGATTTGAGTTGTATGTTTCCTGTAGATTATGATGTAATCCAAGCACCAGCAAAAATGAGAAACCGTATTGATGTATGTATTTTTAAAATATGTCAATGTTTTTGTAATCTTAAACAAATTTTTAATAAAGATCATGGCCCCTAGATAGGTTCACTACCGGCTGATACCGGATTAAGTTCCGGTGAGGTGGGTCCAATCTAGGAGCTAAACAAAATAAAAAGTTCAATTTTTTTGTAAAATTTGCCAACTTAGATTATTTTAGAGTGATTGATGCTGGTCAGGAAGGGTACTTTAGTTTTTATATATCCCTTGAAAGAATAATTATAATTAAGGATGTGAAAAAAGAGCCAACCTTAGGCATTTAAAGATTAATTGAAAATGGCGTTTATTCTTTTTGAAATGGTGAATATAACAAAAAAAAAAGAAGAAGATAATGGGAAACAGCTTGAAACGAAAAATGTTTACAAATTGGCAAAAGTTCTCATTTGTAGTTTTCAATGTAGAGAAGTAACTCTATTTGAGACTTGCAAAGTTGCACATCTTCTTTAGGAAAAAATTATAAGTCTTTTATTAAAGAAATTTAAAATTTCAGTGTAAAATATCATAATATGTTAATACACAAATAAAACAAAATGCATACATATTGTATAATGAAATACTAGTGTACCAACGTAATTTGTAGTATAAGGTGAGTAGTAATCTTTTATTTTGTCAGCATACAAATAGTAAATAAATAAAATACTTTTTCAGAACTTAAGAATGTCCAATGAACTTTTACGTTGGTAGCATCTGTAGCTAAATAATAAAATTACCACTGACTTTATATTATAGATCATGTTGCTTGTGTATTGTGGCTCAGTAGTTCAAAAACTTTAGAGATTGAAGGCTCAATTGAGTGTTTAGAGCATAATATTTTTGTTATATTATTGATATCCTTTCTATTGTCAAATAGACCCATAAAAAAGAACTACAATATATTTTCAGGAAAGTGTAGTTATTATTGTGACACAAGCCATGCTGTTTGTGGACAAATCGATATCCTTAATGGAAGTTTGGCTGCTTTCTTACCTCCAAAAGTATGTAAAATAGGTTAAAATTATACATTTCTTCAAATTTTTATGCATATAGTACATAGTGCCTAGAAAAGTTTGGCGTCATCCTTGGCGACGTTCATACCATAAGCGTAGAAAATCAAATTGGGAAAATGATCCTTACTATTGTGATGTAATTAAAGAAATATTTCCTTATAATAGTGGAAGACGACTTTTTGATATCATGGACTTATCGGTTTTTGACTTTCTGATGGGAAATATGGATAGACATCATTATGAAACTATTGTTTCATTTGAAAATTATACATATCCTATCCATTTAGATCATGGACGAGGCTTTGGAGAGCCCTTAAAGGATGAAAATTCAATTCTTGCACCTGTTTATCAATGTTGTTTATTTAAATATTCAACCCTTAAAAGGTTGCTTCTATTTGTTGAAGGTCCCATAAGGTTGAGCGAAGCCTTAACTTCTTCAATGCAAAATGATCCATTAAATCCAGTTATATTGGAATCAAACCTTAAAGCTATTGATCGTCGATTGATTGTAGTATTAAAGGTAAGCAAACTTACATAGTGATATAGATAATACGATGTCAAACTTATAATATATTTTAAAGAATACATTAATGTTCTTGGAAATATTGAAACATAGACGTAGTTAGCAAAAGATGCCAGGAGCATTTCCCCCAAAAATATGAAGGATAGCTGTTAATTTTGGTTGAAGCAATCGTGTGTGTGAGCAAAACTATTACATAGGCACCTAAAAAGTAGGTTTTTTAAAACATTGTTATCATTGTCATAGCATGGTTATGTATAGTTGTCCCTACTGAGTTCCATGTCTCTGAACTAGATTACCCTTTGTGTGATGGGTAATATACTATAAAGCCACAATGCAGCATATATGGTTTTACTTGAAGAACCACACACCTTCCTTAGCATTGATGAAAATTGTAAATGTATCAGTTCCATGATTAAGAATAAAGGGGTCGAGACTGTTCCTTCAATGAGAAAAAATGAGTAAGAATAATACATCTCAGAAATTGTTAACTATATAAATATTGAAAAGGTGCTTAACTTTATTATAGATTTTGAAACGATAGGTTCCCTAGTCAGAACAAAAAGTAATATGTATGAATGTAACATATAGAGAAAATTTCAATAAAAACATTTGGAGAGGTTCTATCAGTCAATTTTTTATTATTTTAAAGCACTCCTTTCTTACATCTCTCATCCACAACAGTTTTCTCCATCCCTGAGTTAATAAAAATCAAGATCACTTCTTATAGAAAAAACTTTATGGGTATAATAAATAAAGTTGCCGAAAAAATGGAGTTCCTCTCATGCACCAATCACTTACAAATCTTCTCAGTTGAGAATCAAACATTATTTCCAACTATATTTAAGGATGAAACATCATTAGTAAACATGCTGTTCCCTATGGTTGCCATATTATTTTTGACGTGATCAAGAGTCTAATTTACACCAGAAATCACTCTTTTTTGGCAAATCTTAGACCTGTAAATCCTAATCATTTTTTCGTGTGCGATGTTTTTAGTGGTTGGCAATTTGTTCTTTTCCAAATTTGTCGTCATTGCAACTTTTGTAGAAAAAAAAATACAGTTTCGAAATAGAAAAGGAAAAACGCTTGATACTTGTCTTTTTGAAATTATTTTCAATCTTTGTTAGATCGTTAAGAAGAACACATCTCCTTCTTAAAAAAGAAATTATGAACGTCCCGCTACATTTTGTAGATTTTGTTAAAAATATATTATAAAATTGTAGTATATCTATAAATATAATATTCTCCCAGCAGTTAAGGCTACTTTTAATTATCGAAGGTCCTCACTCCTGGGACAGTAGCCATATAACAGACAGCTAATGTTATCAAGGGCATTAGTTCAATAGTACCATAAGTCTTGAAGCCAAATTTCCTCGTGCTCTACAAAAGTCGTATCTCTAGTTATCATTAGGGATGTGAAAAAAGACCCCATTCTAAAAATACACCCGAGATGATGTCATAAAAATATGTTACCCTTAAATTAAGGCAGAATTTCAAGCAATTACATTTGAAGGGGGGGGGGGAAGTGTAGCTATCCTTATTTTGCTATTATACTCAAGAACAGCTTATTATTAATAATTTAGTGGTAATAAAAATTTATTAACAACATACCTATAAATATGTGGTTACTAATCCCTGAGCATCAGACCTGAGTTAAATAACAACGTAAACAAGAAACATTGAAGATAAATAAAAACATTTCATGATCAAATTGCAACTATGAAAACATCCATCTCAGGGGATTTAAATAACCTTTTCGTCACCATATCCATCTAAGAAGGAGCATAGAAGCTTTAAAAAATAAAAAGATATCTTTTTTAATAATTGATAAATAATATTTATTTGTGATCTTATTTTTTTATATACTTAATTTTTTTTATAGATAATACTCAACCATGTGGAGGATTTTGATGAGAAGGTTGAACACCTTCAAGTGTTGAAACTTCAATGTTTATTATGACATTTCAATTTAAATAGTCGTTGTTTGAATCCACCTTCATTGCTTTAGCTCCCCTCCTTCAGCAAAGTAGCTAAATTTGACTACATTATTATCCCAGTGTGTATGAGTGCAATACATCAATATTTAAAAAAATAAAATAAGATTCGATTAAAAAATATATCCCTCCCTTTAATACTATTAATGAATTCGAAACTAAATACAGTCAAACATAGTCTAACGGCCACCTGCTTTAAGCGTGTCACTGCACTAAGCAGTCATACCCAGCTCCCACGCAGGAAATTTATAAAATAAATGCACTGTATTAAGCGAGCCCCTGCAATCCCCGGCCAGCGGTCACCCAGAATAATGTATACCAATACAGATGAACCTGCTTCAGCAGTCACTTTTTTTTTTAGCATTTACTGATTGTTAAATACAAAACTTCTTGAAATAGAAGAATTAATTACTCCAGATAATAAGTTCTAATCTCGTCACTCGGAAATAGTCTGATGAGTACTTACTATTTCTATACAAGTCCAATCGTGTATAATTCAGATTCTGTAGATACATGTATCTATATGCAATAACTAAAATATTGGATGTAGATAAATGGATGTTTTTTCCCCACATTGATTTCTCTCTCTCTATCTGAGAATGAATATGACAATTTCAACAAAGCTAGTGATGTATTATTAAAATTCAAACAGCTTGTAATCAATTGAAGAAATATTATTATGCTAAATTAGAAAAACAGAGATTATTTGAACAAACAGAAATTTCAGATTTTTTTAGTAATGTTATTGAAAATTATTATTTACTTTGTAATGTAAATGTATATTGATACATTTTATAATTAGAGTTAATTTTATTCTAATTTTGGGTATATTTTATTAAAAAAGTTTTAAATACATGTATATTATGTGACACAGTTAATTCTGCAGTTCATGCTTTCTTTGATGCCCAATTTTCCAGAACATAGTTTAAAAAAACATACCTGATTTAAGCGGTTACGTGTATTTTTCCTGTTTTCCTTGCATGGCCGCTTAATACAAGTTGGACTGTATATGCTTAAATTATGTATAAATATATAATTAGAAGCTGAAATTAGATCGAAATGATATCAATTCAAAAATAAGATCAAGCATCAAATGTACATGTTGTGAAGGATGCACCGAGACATGTATGTCATATTAATTTTTTTAATATTGCCAACTACTAAAAATCTCACACGGGAGTTTTTGGATAGGATTTAGAAATCTACAGATAATTAGTAAGAGTAATAAGAAAACGGGAGTAATGCTTATGGTACTATTGAATTAATATCAACTGCTCGTATATATGATTTTTCGAGGGGGGGGGGGAGTATGAATGTAAATAATATGCAAATCGGGCTTGTAAGAATTAAAGAAAGAGAAAATCAACCTGGTAACTCTGACAATTTGATGAATGCTGAGAGGGAAGCAGCTTGAGCTGTCATGACGTTTTACTGAGCTACAAGCTGCTATTTTCCTTTATATACATACACAAATGAAGACTTTAATAATAAATAATATCATGTATACCATAGATGAGAGACAGAAAATTAGCTGAAATTAATGTCAGGAAATTATATATTTTTAACTAATAATTATACGAGGACTTGAGCCCTTTTTGTTTACATTTTATTTGCTTTATTAAACTTAATGCATGTATTCCTTCATGCGAGATCTTTACTATCAGGTAGATGTTCTCCCCTCAGTAGTAAAGGAAAAATGATGACAGCTTTGGAAAACAAAAAGTACTGTTCGAAGTGCCAACTCCACAAAATCTCGCACGCGGTGTTTTGCATATTATTTACATTCCTAGGGGGAGTGAATATATTACTCGCACTACAGCTATATTGAGGAGAAACCTAAATATTTAAACAATATTATTTAAGAATGAATGATATAATTATATTTATATCACACAAATTTAATAAAATGTAGGTGATAATCTTTTAATTACTCCTTTCGAGGTCGATGCTTGTCATTCTATGGTCTTACAAAGGATGAGTATAATTTCAAAAAAAGAGCAGGAGTACCAAGAACTTTTCGTTTTTAATTACAAAACAATTTTTCTGAACAAAAATCCCATCCCTACGTATAATATCAAAGAATTATCGAATTGAGCCTAAACCTAAGCTCACTTAATGAATTTATAATTTGGGGAGGAAATTAGAAGGGATGAAAATAGAGGGGAGAAGGTAGCCGGGATGAAAATTACAATGATAAATATATCAGCCAAGATAATGTCTACATAGTATAGGTATGGTTTCACACACCTTATTGCCACGTAATCCTGGAAAACTGAATCATACAAGGTGGGTCACTACTGGAGATAAGATCCTTAGGTTGTATGTTTCAACGGAAGAACCAATTGAAAACATTATAAAACTGGCTTGTTTTGTCATGGAAGTCTACGTACTAATGTGGTTAATTATCAAATGCAATCCTTACATAAAAAGTAGGCCAAAATTCTTCTTTGATATAATTGAATTTATTAGGAAACAAATTACAGATACTCAAGATATCGTTAAACCTGTTTTCAAGATGAATGCTTAATTTTATCTTTCCTATTTTGTTTTTCTAGCAATTTTAAATCATGAAAGACCTCACATCGAGTTCGAATGGAGAAATATTAAAAAATGTCACCCATGTAATGCCCACCCTACATAATTCTAGTGATATTATATCGATATTATATTTATGATTAAATAAAAAAAAGATTTATATACTTTTTTAGGCATATTTAAACATTGAAAACGAATTGGAATAACCAGACCATTAGTATACATTTCTACATGACGTCGTACGTAGCTATCTTTTTGTTTACTTGCAACCACGAGAAGAGGGAAAATTTGACATAACATATTATAGCTTTTTCATGCAATGGTAGTGTTGGACAGGAGAAAAAGTATTATTGCCCTTACGAACTCATAATACGCAGAGCCATCTGATTGAAATCGGTGAAGAGTCAACTGAGGAGGCTTAATTGTTGAATAAATTGATGAAAAATGATCATTTTATTTAGTGTCATTTTTTTTTATTGAATGACATTACCAGTGTCCTTCATATACAAAAAACTAAACCTCCATTTTGAGATAGTGTAAAGTGTCTTCATTTTAGTCATGTATTATATGGTTAATGAAATATAGGGAGACATTGCTAAATTTTGAATTTAAAAAGTGACGTCACGCATATTGGCCTGAAATTGTACATGGACTATAGTCCTATAAGTTTTAACAAATGGCGTATTAATGAACCAAATTTTTGAGATAGGCTTGCTAAATCAAAAAATATGTGATAAATTAACAAGGAATTAACTATAAGAGTGCCTTAAGGAAAATCTTTATCAGAAGAAATGCACAATCATGTACAATTTTGCTATCCAATACATTCTTCTATTCAATTAGAATCGGGAAGTCTCTAAAGCTGAAATTATTCTTCAGATAATTCTAGATATGGGTCTGGCGATTTAGTTTAACAATGTAAGAGTAGATTGTATGAGCCACATTTAATTCAAAATTAGAATAAATTACGTTGTTTAAATTCATGTTAAATATATTGATATTAAATGAATATGTGAAACAAATTTGAACATAGTTTTAAATCTCTATTTCTTTATTTTAAGTGTGTCATAAGAACCTTTCATGAGGCAAACTTCGAATTAAATTCATATTTTTTTATTTTGATCAAATATTAAAACTTCTATATTGATAGTATTATTGTGGGTATTGTTTTCTTGATATTTAATAACTAGTTAATCCAAATTATTAAATATAATTTTTTAGACTATCCGTGAATGTTTAAAAAAGCGAAGAAAAAGTTTAAAAGACATTTTTAATCATGAAAACGATTATTATGGAGATCATCAAGGTATTTTTGATAAAAACTTTAGTTGATATTTTAAATTAGATAATTATGTAGCTTAATTACTCATATGTGTTATGAATATCAGTAGTTAAAAAATGATTTTATTCACTTGTATATATATAAAAGTACCAAAAAGAAGCAATTTCAATTTATAGTCCAATCATAAAATTAACATTATTCGTTGAGTAGGTACATTTTTTTCAAAAATCATAATTCTCTTTAGAATAGTAAATTACGTATTTAAAAGGATGTAGGAGTTCTAATTCCTATTTGTAAATAAAGGTATCGGTAGATCAAAAAAACTTTATCTATTTTCCTTTAATGGTTATAATTTGAAACTTATTTGTTGGACACTTAATCTATTTTATTACTTTTTTAGCTTAAAAAAATCAATTCAGACAAATTGAGTAGTATATTTCAATTATCTGCTGTTGATAAAAAAAACAACAACTGAGCATTACATCTAGCTTTCCATTTCAACTTTTAGCTCTCTCATGCTTGATAATATGTCGTACCAATTTTTTCAAGCAGCGTCAGTAGCTCTATAAAATCATACTACTTCAACAAAATAATTAAGCTTTTTACACACCAATTGTTTTTCTTCCATTCATCTATGATCGATTGATACTGACTAGCTAAAAATTGACATAAGTTATTTTCTTATGAGATAAGTTGGGTTCACTGATGTGCTTACATATGCAAATCATACGCATATCTTTACCGTCCTAATTCTTTACGCACTTTTACTCTTTTTCTCATTTTCATTCGTTTCTTCTTTTTTTTCTTAAAAAACAAGAAATAAATAAAAAAAATTAATGAAAAAGGAACGGTTTCTGTTAAAAAGACCTCTACAAATAGAGGAGCAATCGCATTTTATATTGCCATAAAAAGAAATAATAACATAAAGGCCGAATATATGTGTAAGACTTACGTACGTTACAACGAGCTTTTTGGGATAAACAAAAATAATATGTATTCTCCCTTCAGCTATTTTCATTAGTTGACTTTCCTGATTTAAAGTAGCCGACTCTACATATTATGAACTCAAAAAGGGTATTATTAATTATTTTGATTTCTATATTTAATGAAGGACCTTTTTTTGAATTTTTAAATGTTATGCTTGTACTAATTATTGACTTTCATATGGTAGAATTTGTCTGCAGAAATAAAATGTTGGCAACAAGAAAAATACAAAAGGTTAGCTGCCATATGTTTTTTTCAAATTTTTTTTTTCCTTTTTGAGCATCGAGTTTGCGAATGGACACAAAAGTTTGTTTTGCATAAGTGTATAAGTGAACTCAGCTTACGAGCTTTTTTATCAAAAATTATCAACTTATCTTTTGATTGAGAATCGTCCATTTGTTGAGTTAACATGGAATGAATCATTCGCTAAGATATACTCATAATTTATATATAGTATCGAAATTATTAAGTTACAATTCACAACGAGCAATAAAAATATGTTTTAGGAGAATAAGTGTAGACTTCCATTTATTTCATCACTCTGCCAGATTTACTAAAAATGTTTATCCCAACTCAAAGTATCTTGAAAAATAAATTATGCAACAAAGAATACTAGACAAAAGCCAACACAATAGTTTAAAACGTTTTCATGAATCAGACAACATATTTCTTTTAATGGGTAATCCATTGAACAACAAGAGAACGCATACAAAGAATTCGTAAAAAATTGTGGTATTCAAAAAATACCCTAAGGCACTTACTTCATCGCATATCTTTCTATCTGTGATTAAGCAATTATTATTATTTAATTAATCTAAAACTCTAGGCATAATACAACACCATTTTAGTTATTTAAAACCTACATGTATATAATTATTTGGTACCTCCATGACCTACGATTTAGTTTCTTCGATTATTGATGCACCAGTAATTAAATCGTCGACATACATATCTTGTAAAATCTTTTAACGTAAGAAGAGCTTCACTTGAGGTGCCAAAGACATGCCATGTGACGATATTTAATTAACCTTTTAGTTCCTTCATCCTTTAAAAATAATATTAATAAATCACGTCGAGCTAAGGAATCTGTGAATTGATTATACGTACATCTGTTCAAAATATGCAATCGAGACAATTTTATTGAAACACCACTTATACAACAGATCAACTATATCTAATTGTAACTTTGGTCTAACAAACAAACATTCATGTAAAAACAAATTAGGAGTTTTGGCGGAAGGATCAAAAAACTATCCTTGATCTAGTTGTGAACAAAGTCTCTTTAAATACTCCGTAAGTATGAAATTAGTTAACCTACTTTTAATTCCTCGATTGGCTTCTCAACAAACTCGTTTTGTAAATTACTACTTTTGTTTCAACATACAACTTCTATATAAGGGATCAAACCTAGACCTTGGTAAAAAATATTTGAATAGGTTAGAGCTATTTCCCTAGTTCCTCTCAATTCTTTGACAATTAAGGGTAATTGTTTAAGGAACTAGCACACAGTCAGATGAGTCTTTGAAAACTTTGCTTTAAAATATTTATTCTGACATTATTTCAAAATAAGAAAAGGGTATCTTGTTATTAACCCTGCATTCTTATATTTTCAAAAAAAGATTTATACAAAAGTGGCTTGCTACCTAGAGATGAAAGCTAAAGCTACGAGATGTTTTATCAATGGAATTGCCTCCTCTCAAAGTTAATAGAAATACAAAGTTATAATATTACGCTTGTTTGACTGATGTTTAGCTACCACCACACTTTTTCCTTCTTTTTTTTTACCCAAGTCATCGTGTTAAGATGGTGTGACGTCACATAATATAAAGTTGAATGTATAAAGTCAATGCTCGAAACTTAAGTATGTTACATATAGCTGTAAGTAAAGTTGCAAAGGATCTAAATTTTATGATTATGTTTCGAATTTCATGTTTGTTTATATCAATTCACATAAAAATTAACTCCAGCTTCAAACATATTATATAATTTGGATGATTTGTTTGAATCTAACTGTTGGCATGTATTATAAGCAATAGAAGCAAATAATGTATAAATGGCTGTCACTTCAATATACAAGAAGTGACATTAGATTGTAACCTACTGGTTTTGAAAATTGCTTCATTTATTACAATCAAAATTATAAAAGTGACTTTAATTGACAAATTTAAACAATGTCATATGCTTCATATATAAATAGTTAAAAAATAATATTTATCAATCTTAACATTATTAAGAACAAATTATAAACATAAAATAATCTGGAGTTGTAAAAATTTAGACTCTCAAGGGTTATGATTACGTTGACAAAAAATGGGTGTCTGTTTCAATTCTAGCTTATGAAACGAACCGATTTCGTAAATTTCTGGCTAATTTTCCTTTAACCAAACCTTTGTTGAGATTGTTAATGTACTTAAGTTGAATGAAAGTACGAGTGCAAACATATATCTTTATCACTTCAAATGATTCATTTGGGTACTTTTCCTGTAATATATTGATAACTCAATCCATAAAATATGATTCAATATCAAAAATGTTTCCATGAAATTGAATAAAAACATTTTCCATTGCTTTGCAAAACTCTAAAAACTTTTCTGAAGATTGAAGCAATCCTCCTGATAATGTTTGAAACCATGGTTTTGAAGAAACTTAAATGTTTATCTTATTTGTCGAATGTGTCAGTAGTGTTTGTAAGAAATATCGAAGCATATCTACTTGTATTAACAATTCAAATTTTTCAAGTATCTTTCGATGTTCATCCAATTCGATATTTTCCAAATGAGAAAACGATAGAACTTTTTGAGAAATTGGAATATTAATAAAAGAACCATTTTTGGTCCAAAATGTGACGGAGTATTTGAAGGGATTTTTTAGAGTAGTGGTTATGTTGGCTACTCTACCCATGGATAAGGATGTCTTTTCACCTTTCAAGCTCTTTTTCTTCACTAGTCTCTAAGTAACCAGACTTATTTATGAGCCCTCGTTGTGAAAAATACTAATTGACACTCTTAGATGCCTCTTCTTCTATACATGATGTTTCAATATGAATTAAAATATTATTGCAGTCACAAACAAAATTTCATGAGCAACAGCCATTGTTAGAAATCAAGCCGTGTTTTAACAGTTTTAATTATCTGATAAATATCAATCATTATAAATACTGATCATAGTGCATGATCTAAACTCAATGATACGGTGCAACAATTTTTTTTGTTGAAATATAATTTACAGACTTCCCTGAATTATCGTATTTACTGTCGGATTTATATTCGTCTACTCTAATTGTAATTGAAATTTGTTGAAGAAATTCCACTATATTAGAATCATCAGATTTCGTATGACTTACAAAATTATTCCTATATTGTCTCAAATTCACCGGCAACTTGTTTTCAATTATTAGGAGATTGAATTTAGTCAGGTCAATTTCATTTAAGGTAACATTTAAATTTTCAATTTACGACCTTGCAAAGATCTTAGGTCAAAGTAAATCATTTTAGCTTTTGCAAGCTCTATAATACGATGAACTAAATTACTTAATTGTTTCGATGTAAGCAAAATCATCTATAATATTCCATCGAAACACGGATGTTTTAATTTTGGAACTGAAGGAACGGCCAGCACCGTATAGATCGCTTAAATCCCACCACTTTTATTTTAGTTATGTTCTTTTTTTTTCCTATCACTCTCTATTTCTACACGTTGTATACTGACATTTTTAGTCCTTGGACACTTGATTTTTTTCATTCATCCAATTCTCATAACTTAAAATAATGTAAATATTCCTAATGAAATCCTGAGTTTGATAATCTATATCGTAATACAACGGTTGCAATTTTGTTTGAAATCATAATTCATTACCATTATTCATTGTTTGACGCTAAAAAGTTAAGATTTGTTCAGACATCGTCAATACTATTGCTTCCGAAGATGCTGCACTAGAGTGATTTAGAAACCTAGTACTTCTTCCATCATTCATCATCTATTCCTCTTGGTTTTTTTTACAGATATAAATAGTTAAAACTAATTTACTTTAGTTTATTTATTTGTTGCAAGTGATTCCTTAATTACCGCATGCAATTCAGGAATGAAATGTCAAGGAACCCATTGTTGGAGGTATCCTCAGAAGCCTTGCAGGAAGAAATATTCTGTTAAAAAAATACTTTCTTTTCAAAAATTTGGTTCAAATATATGGATTGTATTCGTTTGACATATTATTGATCCCTTTTAACCCCCACACCTACTACCGTAGAGCATACGAGCCTTTCTAAAATTACAGTAATATATTGGTACAACTTTCTACGGGAAATATATTTCTAGTACATCAGAGAACACCCCAAAAAAGAGTGGTGGCCCTGGGCGTGTTGTTGAGATCGATCATTCCATGTTCAGTAATAGTAATTTTAAGTTTTGGCAACGTTTTGTATCCTTTTTTTTATCATTGCTAGGAATATGAAAAAAGAGCGAATAAAAAACACGGCTGAGATGACGTTATAAAAAATATAGTATCCTTGAATAATAGCTGCATTTCACACGATTACATTTGAAGGGGGAATGTAGCTGTCATCATTTTGCTGTTTTACTTAAGAACAGCATATAATTGATAATTTATTGATGGTTAAAATTTATTAAGAACAGGACCATAAATCCACGGCTACTTATGCCAGAGCATGAGACATGGACCTTTTTTTCATGGACTCGGACATGACTCGAAAAAAGTTGAATTTAAAAAATATTCTACCTATTCGTGAACAAAATTACTTAATACCTAATCAATACAAGTACGATTATTAACCTTAATATGGCTTTGTTGGTGTTACACCTCCAAATTAGAATAAGGTTTTATGATTTTCTAATTAATGGGCTACTGAAGCTTCAAATATACTGAAGAGAATTTGAATCGTCAGAAGTTCAGGAGAAGGGAGATACTTTCTTCACTATGATTTCATAATAATGTGAATTTGAATAACTTCTAATAGCAGTAAGTTGTTTTAACTATTTAGGGAAGGCTGTATTCAAATTGATTCTCAAGGTAGTTATACCAACTCATATTTTCTTTCCTTCCTTATAATCAACACCATATCAACATTTTACCCATGTATGGGTATGTACCACTTCAATGTGGTGCCTTGGAGAAACTATTTGGATTCATTGGCAGGACCTCACATTCAGACCATTGAGTCTTTGTGAAGTCATCTTAAATGGAGTTTGAGTTAGTTATATGCTGTCAACACTTCTAAAGATATCTTTGCCACATATCTCCTGGAGTATATCACTTCCCTTAATATAAGGTAACGTAAAAAATATAACTGTTAGTATCTAAACTAAAATTATTATTTTTCTTATTCGTCACAGGTGATTCGTTTCCAATAGGTTACAAAAAGTTTGCTGGATCGAAATTAGATCATATTAATTTAACTTATTTGTCCAAATATATATCACAAGAAGTTTCTGCTTCATTAATAAAATTACAATATTTGATATTCATTTTGTGTATTATATTTTATTTCGCAACGACAGAAACGTGGGGGCTTGAAATAACGCTAAGACAAGGCCCTTGAAGTGAAATTTTGGTTATTCCCACGGACTTATAAAAACACCTGTTGATTTTATATTTTACTTAGTGTATTGAAAGGTTTTTGAATAATGATTTCGATAACTATTAATTTGTCACAAATCCGAAATAATTTAAAGAAATTCGAAAACGTCACCGTTCCTCAATAGGAACAAGCCCAAATAAACTTAAATCATACCAGTGGACAAAATTTAAATTTCTTTATATCACAGGTTTGTCTTTATGATTTTTTTTAATGCTCAAAAATACAAAAATCGAAAATTTAGCTCAATAACTTTATTTTTGAAAACACAAGATTATTTTTACTAAATCGTGATTTTCGTCTGATAACATAAATTCAAACTAAAATTTTATGATAACGAAGCAAGTTGCTTTACAAAAGTACAATTATCTTGAAAATTTATAAAAACCAATGAACATTTCTGTACCTCCTTTTATAAATGAGAAAATTCATATTAAACACTAAAAAAATTAAGAAAAATGGTTAATTCCTTTAAAGCTTAATATCTTTTTCATTTCTGACGTTAAAAATAGATAAAAGAGAACTTCTTTCAAAAATCACTTATTTTAAAAAAATATTAATGATTTAATATAATTTTGAGAAATATAATGTTTTGTTGTATTTATTGAACAAATTTCGAGAATTAGTACAATATATTTATTGGTACAAAATTCATAGAATAAGCTTTTTTAATTATGTCAGTATATTTTATTGTTACAAAAAAATGGAATTAAAATATTCATAGAATTTTATTTACTTTAGATTCGGAGACATATTAAGATTCGTTCATTACATATGATTTATTTTGATTTTCTTTTGTATTCAGTGTGAATTACCCTAACCCATCCCCAAATATAACATCAAACTATCATTGTTCCTTCCTTGATACCTGTTCTCAAACTTAGATATGTTTTGGTGAAAGCGTTCTCCATGTTCCTCAGAATATGACCCCATATTATTTTTAAAATTGTTAACATACGAATCCAATATGTGCACCTTGAGGTACATTCTTGACGCCATATTATTGCATTGAAATGTTCAAGTTTACAGGTAAATTATATTCTATTTATAATAACCTTATTTGGTAAATAGACATATATATGATCAATAACAACATTAATTCTCGGAATTTGTTTAATAAATACTACAAAACCTCAACATAATTATAATACATTATATTATATTTCCCTAAATTATATTAAATCATTCATGTTTTCTAAAATAAGTGGTTTTTGAACTTATTCTTTTTTATTAATTTCAGATATATAATTTTTCTTTTGTTTACTACTACAAATTATTTTTTTAGTGTAAAAACAGAGTTGAAAATTTTATTGGTGGTTGGGGCCTTTGCTCCCCTTGTATTAAATCAGTGTGAAAATTGATACATAGGTCTGAAAGGTCTACAAAGTAAATTAGTCCGTTTAGCCTTGATGAAAAGCCAGGATAACAAGGGACCCATAAATATTGTGGAAAGAAGGTTAAGGAGACTCATTCTTAATTTTGAATTCACTCAAGTGAACCCAGTGACGATCATGAGGAACCCGTTCACGAATTCATACCAAAAAATGGTTGCAATATAGAATTGCCACATCCTCTCTTTATATGAGTAAATCTGAGGCTTTTACTGACGAATGTTTTTGTCACTGGTGTAAATCGGAGCTTTTCATCTTCTCTCTTACTGCCCTACAGTTCACCTTCTCATTAAAATGGTTGAGAATAAGATTCTTGAAGCCATTAACGTAGTGCTGTGCCCTTCAGACTGACTCATTGCTACATCGTCTCTATACCAAGAGGTTTTTAATGTTGAGTTTTTAATTGGGAAGATCCATCAAATTCTGTATGCAATGAAGGTTGGTAAGAGACAAATCCCGCCGGGTTCGGAGGTTCTTGTGTCCCAATATATTGAAGTCCTCAAGAGTTTACTAATGTTGGGCCTCCTTCTTTTAATCTATTGGCTCCTTCTTATTTTTGTTCTCAAATATATTAAAACACATTGTGTGTTCTTGATCCCCAAGATTTTAATAATCCATATTTAATTTTTTCCTTGTGTTTTATCATTTCTTCTTAGAATAGTAAATTAATATTTGTAAAATTAGATGAATTTTTGTGATAAATGTATATCTAAATATTGTATGTTAAATCATGTTCAACGAAGAAATTGAAATATATATGTAAGAAAGAAAGCCATAAACAATCATTTGCTACCAGCTCCATGGCATTTAAAAATATTTTTTTATCGAACTCTAAGGAGGAAGGTGACCAAATCTGTGACAATTACTTAAGATCATTAGACTTACTTAAGAAGAGGACAATATGCTCGATCTCTAAGATTAAGAATAGAAAGAGATTCACTACACAATTTCAAATATCATCAGGTGTCATTCATGCTTTTACTAATTACCCAGCACTACACATCTTGAAATAATTCATTATGTTAACACTACCGGAATTAATGAAAAGTTCGTGACTCGTATGCTGTTGTTAGTACTCACTTCAAATTCTCTTTGTTTGCCAACAAAAACTTGCTCCATCATGGCTCGAGTTGTAGAAGCATGATAGCAGAGAGGTTGTCTGGAGGCGAACCTATATGAAATGAAAAGATCAGAGTCATTATGATTTTTACGTCTGCACGTTATTCTGCCTTCACCATCAAGATTCTGGGACTTTATAATTTACAGTGGAACTAAAATCAACCCTTCTTGTTTGAATGAAAATTAAAAAAATTTACACCATTTAATATATATCCATAGACTGTCCTCCTTTAAAATTGTCTTTTATAAAGGGAGTTGAATTTCTTTTTTTTAATATAACTATTACTATATACCAGTGGTCGGGAACCTATGACTGCATCTGGCTCGCAAACGAATTTGATCCGACATTTCTCAACTCGTTATGTAGGCTTATTAATAATTTTACTGTGTTGTTTTAAAGTAAAAGTAAAGTTGTATGAGTGAGTGAAAAGAAGAAGGTGTCTTATTTTTTTTTGCTCCGGAGTTGTAATTCATTTTGGAATAGTTATAGTGCTATAAGTGACTGTTATTATATATAGATTCGCGAATAAACCCTGATAGAAGGGGATGGGACCTCCCACTGGTGAGGAAGACCTCGGAAACCTCGAAAATCCTTGTGCTAACGGGAGACTTCAAATGGCTCAGGAGAAGATAATCGAAGAGGTGAGAACCTGTCAAGAGGGTACAAATACCGAAGAATATGAAAAAGAGGGTGAGATGATTTCTCTTTTCTCTGAAGTAGTTGGAAAGAAGAAAGTGATAAAAAAAATAAATCATTCATTTAATAGAGATATGAAAAATACGGAAAATGATTGGCTAAAATTTTCATTATTTATTTTCGATGCAAGTAATGGCAGAAGGGTCTCCTTTCAGCAAATGAGTCCGGAGAACGTCGCCATCATAGCCAGGGATGCACTAGGTCTAAATTTAATGGATGTAATGTCTGTTACATGCAAGACACCGCACAGACCAGAAATAATCCTTATGAGACCTCAACCACTCCATTCATTAGGAGAAAAAATTAGCTTCCCTTTATTAATTGATCTAAGAGATAGGAAAAATGACGTATACAAGGCACAGGTGGATTGTCGAGAGTTTTCAAATCTTCTGAGAAGAGACAGGACCTTCAATATTCGAATTAAAAATACATGGGGATCGGTAACTTATGACGAGGTGGCTGATCAAATTTCCAAGTTCGTTGAAGTCGAAGGGATAAAGGTGGCCCAGCCGAAAGCCATAGACGTACAAGATATAAAAAAATCTGAGCTATTTCAACAGTTCCCCCACCTTCTAAAACAACCGAGCTCTTCGCTAAATATATTTTCAAAAGGAACCCCCAAAAATGTCCCTTCTTTTCTGCCAATAAATGGTGTGATATATCAGCTGGAATTTGCAAATGCAGTTAAGCAATGCTCTAACTGCTTTGAATTTAGACATGGAAAAACCAAATGTAACCAGTTGGCAAAAGGACCAGGAGCATACTACAATTGGATCAAAGGTAGGTTTAATCGTCAGGAAAACGGAAATATGATCTTATTTACTGAGGAAGGAAAAATTTCTATAGACAATTCTGTAGAGGTACCACTATTTGATCGAAAAAAGAAAAATATTGAAACGGAAAGAAAAAGTGATCCCCTAATTTGTGAAGAAGAAGAGAAAAATATTGCTGAAGTGATAGATATAACAGGTCGAGACGATACATAGGAATGTAAATCATATGCAAATCGGGCATGTAATAAAAAAATGGAGTTGGCTCTTCAAACAGGTTTTTTTGTTTTCCGAAGCTGTTATCATTTTTTTCCCTTAAGAAGGTAACATTAACTTTACCTCAACATAATGTTTTACAAGAAAAGAACTGTCTGCAAAGATTATATCATGGAAAGGAACAAAGGAAAAATTAAAAAATGGATATCATTCATTGAGGAGAATGGAGTTAATGATATTTGTGAATATAATAACACTGGTCAACAGCCAAAAATCTTTTGGGGTATAAGTATAATAAAAGTTATTCAGTTTTGCTCACTGATTTCAAATCTGTAATTCTTTTTTTCAAGAGTCCGATGGTTTTCGAGAAATCGGCCCCTACTTTTTTAGCTTTTTTGGCCCATTTTCCAACTTCAACTTCAATTTAAGCCTAGAAGGATACACATTTTGATCACTAAAAAATGATGATTGGCTAGTATTTTTTATGGAGATTTCATTTCTAGTCTTTGTTTTGACCTAAAAGGACTCCTAGGGGCGTAGGGTGCCGGAGTAGGTCCAAAAGTCGATGAAATCCTTTGTACTTAAATAACTTCTTGAATAATGCATGAAATGGATTAATAAGGAATGCATTAAAGAGATTAGATCCACAGCTTTCAAACAAGATGTCAAGCGCCCGATAAGAGCCTTTAATTTTGAAGAAATCGTCCAACAAAGTGTGTAAATTTTCATCCAATTTTGAGCAAAAATTCGCTAGAAATCTAAGACTCACGGTAGAGCTAATAAAAAACAAGTGCTATAGACTGTAGTAGTAGAGCGCATAAGAAGACTCTGACATCAGCTGAAGATAACCAAATTCAAAAACATGGATCTCTTATTTAATTACAAGGCAACTCCGAGGAAAGAGTGGGATTGCAGGGCCATGGATATCCAATGAAAGGAATAGTGTTTCTTGATGAGTCATGTCTCAGTACCCTTCATCTTCATCATCATGGATATGAATGGAACTGCATTGAGGAATGTGGGATCAGTTGCCTTAATTTGAAGAAGACGGGATCGGAGTTTCAACTAAAACGTGTTATAATATTAGAGATTAATCTTCATGAGAAAGTATTTGTCATTTGGATCATCTTTGAGTACACTAAGAACAATTCCATCTTCAGATTAACAATAAACATCGCTGTTAAGTCAAGAATGGGGGAAAGAAATGAAGACTCCATTGAGGAGTCAATGTTTGTATGGAAGAAACTAATTTCCACATTCATCCCAAAATTTAAACCGATGTTATCGCTTATATCGCTACGACGGCTCTTGTATACACTGGACTCTCGCTTCATGGCTGTTTCTAGTCTACTAACACACATCCTCATTCGAATGGACACTTTTTTACACTCATGTACCTATCACATTACTGAAAGTCCCTTAGTTTACCGTTTATGACTCTCAATACTGAGTCCCCTTCTTCATGTCTAAAGTGGAGAACAAGGAATAATCATGAAGTGTCTTTGATAACGTTAACGTTTTTGATTTTGAATGCTCAGATGTGATTTCTTTCTTTTCATATAAACTTTATAACTTAAAAATACGAAATATGTAATTAAAAGGACGATCATGACAGTTGATATACATATTAAGGCGGGTTTAATCCACGAAAATATCTTGAATGGAGCATCAGTTATATTTGCTGAAAGGTTTATAATTGAATCTATAGTATTATCTGTGTCGAACTTTGACGGTATTTTTATTTTTTGGGCAATTTGAAATATATTCCAAGCAATTTTATTCGAAACTCCGATGGTTTCAGATATTTTTCTAGATTTATTCTTTAAGATTTGATGAATGAATTAAATGTCTATTTTTGGATCTTCGGTTACACTTTCAAATGTAGAACTAATACCTTCATAACCTGCAGGGAGCATTCTATCTGGATGAAATGTATAGTTTTCATCTAAATTAATTATCTGATTACCAATATATGTGCTACTAAAAGACGATCTATTTCTGCAAGCTATAACTATCGTTTGTTTAGTGGGGGAAAAATGAATAAATTGTGTATCTGAAACCTGTATTGCTGCTTCTGTGATAATTCTTGGATGGCACAGTTTATGAATATTTGCTCCAAATGCTCAATTTAGGAGCTGTTAGTGACGAGCAGGGAGATCGTTTTCATCAAGATATTAAAAAAATGGAAAAAAGGGTTTTGGAATTCAAGCATGACGGGAGATTATTGTTGGATGTTGTATCGTAATGAGTCTGAAAAGAAGTTCAAGCGTAAATCTAGTACCAAACATCTATGATCTCTTTGAAATTATATTTTAAATCTTAAAATATTTATGTACAATATGTTATATATGTTGATAAATTAAAATATTTAATCTCTTCAATATAACAAATTCATAAAAAACATAAAATTCCTAATTAGAAATGGTATAAAAAATAAATGAGTTCGTGCATAATACGATTAACGTTATCAAAGACACTTCATGATTATTCCTTGTTCTCCACTTTAGACATGAAGAAGGGGACTCAGTATTGAGAGTCATAAACGGTAAACTAAGGGACTTTCAGTAATGTGATAGGTACATGAGTGTAAAAAAGTGTCCATTCGAATGAGGATGTGTGTTAGTAGACTAGAAACAGCCATGAAGCGAGAGTCCAGTGTATACAAGAGCCGTCGTAGCGATATAAGCGATAACATCGGTTTAAATTTTGGGATGAATGTGGAAATTAGTTTCTTCCATACAAACATTGACTCCTCAATGGAGTCTTCATTTCTTTCCCCCATTCTTGACTTAACAGCGATGTTTATTGTTAATCTGAAGATGGAATTGTTCTTAGTGTACTCAAAGATGATCCAAATGACAAATACTTTCTCATGAAGATTAATCTCTAATATTATAACACGTTTTAGTTGAAACTCCGATCCCGTCTTCTTCAAATTAAGGCAACTGATCCCACATTCCTCAATGCAGTTCCATTCATATCCATGATGATGAAGATGAAGGGTACTGAGACATGACTCATCAAGAAACACTATTCCTTTCATTGGATATCCATGGCCCTGCAATCCCACTCTTTCCTCGGAGTTGCCTTGTAATTAAATAAGAGATCCATGTTTTTGAATTTGGTTATCTTCAGCTGATGTCAGAGTCTTCTTATGCGCTCTACTACTACAGTCTATAGCACTTGTTTTTTATTAGCTCTACCGTGAGTCTTAGATTTCTAGCGAATTTTTGCTCAAAATTGGATGAAAATTTACACACTTTGTTGGACGATTTCTTCAAAATTAAAGGCTCTTATCGGGCGCTTGACATCTTGTTTGAAAGCTGTGGATCTAATCTCTTTAATGCATTCCTTATTAATCCATTTCATGCATTATTCAAGAAGTTATTTAAGTACAAAGGATTTCATCGACTTTTGGACCTACTCCGGCACCCTACGCCCCTAGGAGTCCTTTTAGGTCAAAACAAAGACTAGAAATGAAATTTCCATAAAAAATACTAGCCAATCATCATTTGTTAGTGCTCAAAATGTGTATCCTTCTAGGCTTAAATTGAAGTTGAAGTTGGAAAATGGGCCAAAAAAGCTAAAAAAGTAGGGACCGATTTCTCGAAAACCATCGGACTCTCGAAAAAAAGAATTACAGATTTGAAATCAGTTAGCAAAACTGAATAACTTTTATTATACTTATACCCCAAAAGATTTTTGAAAGTTCAAATTTGTAGACCTGTGTAATGAATCTGGAGTAACGTATCGTAATGTTTGTGGTTTGATGTTTTCATTTGTATACATATATAAAGGAAAATAGCAGCTTGTAGCTCAGTAAAACGTCATGACAGCTCAAGCTGCTTCCCCCCTCAACATTCATTAAATTGACAGGGTTGCCTGGTTGATTTTCTCTTTCTTTTGTTATTACAAGCCTTTATTTACATTCCTAACGATACACTCATGAAGGCAGATGAATCAACGAGTGCCGTAACGATACTGAGACAAGAACACCCTAAATTTGAAAAGGAAAAAGAAGAAGGGATGGAAGAGATCGTGAAGATGAAAGAAAAGAGGAAGAGAGAAAAAAGCAATGAGGGAGAATGCAGCCATATGCACTCAGAAAAAAACTGTATGAAATGTGATGGAAAGAAGAGCTCTATGAGGCCTCAAAAAAATGATAGCAGTGTGGACTTACATCAAAAACCGGGTAAAAAGAAAAAGCCAGAGGTTTCTGATTCATTCATTATTTCGCATAGGACAAGGTCGGGGAATGCCTCTATTAATATAGAGAGTATAGCAAACTCCCCATCGAACAAATCAAAGAACAAACATTAGAACCTCATATACTTCCAAGTCGAACAAAAATGAATAATACGTTCACTCTTAAAATGAATATGAATTGGCTCTTCTGTACTGGAAGGACAAAATGAAGAATTTTAGTGAACAATTTCTAAAGATTACTTGTAAACTAAAAATTATTACAGCAAATGTCAATTCCATTGCTTGGATCGAAAAACGTAAAGACGTCATTGAACATTTCCTGACATATGACCCGGATCTCTTATCCTTGTGCGACACGAGGCTTGCTGTGATGGATTTGAGTTGTATGTTTCCGGTAGATTATGATGTAATCCAAGCACCAGCAAAAATGAGAAATGGGAGGCACCCTTCGAGGGGAATTCTAATAGAAGCTAAGAAATGTTTTAAGCCAAAAGTAGAGGAAATAGATGAAAGAGGGAATTACGTTGTTTTAACACTGAATCTTGGCGGAAAAATGATAAAAATTATTTCCATATACGGACCCAACAGTGATGATGAACTTTTTTTGAAATTATAGATTCAAAATTTATGTCCCAAAGTAATGAAGAAAAAGATGGAATTTTCTTGTTAGGAGATATGAACTTGGTGATGAACCAAAGAATCGATACAAAGAATTATGTCGGTGAAAATAATAAAAAAGCCTCGACCATTATTAAAGAAAAAATGGAAAAAAGGAGCCTGGTAGATTCTGCTGCAAGGCTAACAAAACATCCTGAACACACGTTTTACGTTTTAAGTTCAAGGCTCGATTACGTATTGTTATCAACAAATTTAGTATCTAATATTAGTCAATACAAACTGATAAAGCCGGTAAGATCAGACCATAAAGCTATTTTCATAATAATCAATGATCCGCCAAAGCACGTCAAAAAAACATGGAAATTGAATACAAGTTTATTGGATGATCACCTGACAGACATAAAGGTTAGGGAAATCATCAAAGATTTGTCGACAAAGTTAAGTTTCAGAAGAATTAAAACTGCAGCGCATGCTCTAAAAGTGATTTTGGACTGTTCTAGGCGACTGTACATTAAACTGGGTGGGAGAAGAAGTGAGGAGAGGAAAATAAAATTATCGGTTCAAAATAGGCAGCATTTGAGCCCGGTAGATACAAATTCAGTAGATTTAACGAATATGGAAAGAGAGGGTTGTTTAGTTCGTACGGGCCTCTCAAACATACCAAAGGAACATGTAATTCTTGAGCGAGTCAAAACGATGGAAAAAAAAAAACTGATGTCAAAAAAGAATATTAATGTTCTGTTTGACAAAAACGGAAACGTTATTGAAGACCAGGTTTTAATCGACAAAGAGATTACGGATTATTATCATAAGTTTTTTGGATGCCAAAAATGTACAAGTTTACGAAATGGTAACAATTGTCCATGTAGTGAAGGAAAGATCAACTTTCTTTGTGGAAATGATACAAATAAAACTGTTTTTGATCACATTAAGCTTATACCTAAACTTAACAACCGTACGAAAGAAACTCTAGAAAAAGAGATAAGTGAAATAGAAATCGAGGACTATATTAAACAGTATAGAAAGAAAAACAAATCACCAGGACCGGATAGCTTTCCCTTGGAGTTCTATCAAAAATATTCGGAGCTATTAGTTCCCATATTGAGGCAATTATATAGTGAGGCCAACTTGGATGGATATTTTGAGGAACACATAACATTAGGAAGTCTAACGTTAATCCCCAAAAATAGAAAAGATCCTAGGCACGTCGAAAATCTTCGACCATTAACTATGCTCAACGCAGTATATAAAATATATAGCGGAATTATCAGTAAAAGAATTCAAAAAGTTTTACCTCAATTAATTCACCATGCCCAAAAAGGTTTTGTGAACGGTAGACTCATAGAGGATGTATTAAGAGGGATATCAGACTCTGTTGAGATAGCAAGGGAAAAAAAAATGCAATGTGGCTTTAATGTCAGTTGATTTAAGGAAGGCGTTTGACAATATTTCACACGAATTTATTATAGGAAGCTTAAAAAGATATGGTTTTGGCAACCGCTTTATCAGAATGGTTGCAATATGCATGTGCCATATATATACAAAATATTCGACAAGTGGGGGCCTAATAGAGATAAAACGGGGATGTCGGCAAGGTGACCCTCTATCTCCTAGCCTCTTTATTTTGGCAATTGACCAATTAATTAGAATGGTTGATTCTTCGACCTTAATTAAGGGCGTCAAAGTCGGGACCTTTGAACATAAGATAGAAGCTTTTGTGGATGACCTTACCATATTATATTCAAGGGAAGAGGATGAAATCTGCCTTTCTATCAGTTATACTCTAGAAATTCTTGAATTTTTTAAAAATTGTTCGGGATTGGAAGTGAATTATGAAAAGACGAAGATCCTAAGCAACATAAAAAAGATCTCATCCGAAATAAAAATAGAATTGGTACAAGTAATAAAAATTCTTGGAATAAATATTTCCATAACAAAGGATACCATATCAGACAACTTCATAAGAATTAAAGAAATAATTAGGAAAAATTGTGCTAGATACACTTATCTTATTGGCAGAAATCTACCTGGGAGAATTTATATTTGGAATTCCTTGATCCTTCCCAAAGTAATTTATATCCTGCGATTGACCCCCTACAGTGAGAAATGTGCAAATAAAATAGAAGAATTGTGTGAAACCTTCCTGAAATGGTCAGACCAAAAAACAATTACCTGGAAGAGAATAAATTGCCCAAAAGAACATGGAGGCTTGGGACTTCTTTCAATTAAGGTGTTTTGGAAATCCCTTATGTTCATGTGGTTCAGACGATTATTAGACAAAGGTCCGGCTTGGTCGGAAATTTTAAAAAACAACTAGAACAAAAGGTGGCGCAGACTTAGAAAAATTTCTAGGTATAGGCCCTAAACCAATAGTAAAAGTTTTAAGGACCTTAAGCAGTTTTTGGTTAAAAGTTTCAGAGGTAAGCGAAGATATCTGTCTAAAAATTCTCCCCTTAATGAATTGGCAAGTACCTGTTTCAGGCAATCAACGTTTTATCTTCTTAAAAGGAACAAATATCAAGAAAAAGCTGGATTTTATTGGAGAAATTTTCAATAGTGAACAAGAATGGTCTTTTACGGAGAAACTGGAGTCGAAAAGAGTTTTGAGAAATGTAGTAATACGGAAGAGGCAAATCGGCCTGAGGGATACTTTTTATAATTTTATGAAAGCAATCTCGAACAAATCAATTAGACTGATTCAAGCAAATGACAACATAAAAAATCAATATTTAAGACAGATAAATAGAAAAAGAGATCAATTCAGAGAAACGGCTTCGAGTGAAAAGTTCTTTAAGCCCATTGCATGTAGTTCGTTAGACTTCTCAACATATTGGTTCAGGTACAAAGTTGTCACAGGTACTCTTACTGTTGGCAACACACATGGAAGAACATCTGAAGAAAGAAATTGTTTTTTCTGCAAAGAATTTAAGGAAACTATAGAACATTTTACAACAGATTGTCAAGTAACAAAAAGATATCGAGATATTTTAACTGATTTTGTTTATCAAAAATATGAAGTCGTTTTAAGAAGAAATCATTTTACTTTTATTTACATCGGACCCTATCAAAACGAAGTTAATTTTTTAACATCAAAAACATTTTCTGTTATATAAATTTAAAAGTACAAGAACCCCGTTACCCCAGGATTTTATATTAACTGTGGAAAGAATATTATACAATTAACTTCGTGTTATTTTTATTTTATAGCTTGTAAATGTAGATGTTAATGTAAAGATTGGTTTTGAATTTGAATAAACTTGTTGTACGTTGGTACAAAAAAAAATTTCTTTTACACAAATTACAGTTTTAAAAATAAAGATCAAAATATAAACATTCTTATCCATTTTAATCTATCTACATCTAAACTCAATTTTCATTGGATAACGCAGTAGTCTACGACACGGGTCGTTGTAAGGGCAACAAATAAACTTCCCTCCTTTTAGTCAGATAGCTAGTTTATCTGCAACAAGCCCTCATTACAAAGGAAATGGCTAAAAGAAAAAAGATGAGGATTACCGAATGGTTTCAGGTCGAATGGACAGAAGAATTTCCCTCTGCGGAGAGAGCAGGTTTGGCGGTGTGTCCAATATGCAATGATATAATTTCATCGATGAAATGGTCAAGTTTAAAGTGGTACATCGACACACGCCATGCTTCATTTGCATCGAAATATTCAGCGGAGGACAGCAGGAAAAAGGCTTGCCATGAGATACTACGGAGAGTGTAAGCCAGTCAGCAGCAACTCCGTGTATGGACCAGTCAAGATGACTTGAATTCGTCTAGCTTTCGTAAGGAAGGGGGAGCCATTCACTGATGGCGATTATATCAAAACATTCGTGCTTGATGTGGCCAATGAACTTTTTGTTGACTTTTCAGATAAAGACAGGATAATCAAACGAATAAAAGACATTCCTTTGGCATCAAAAACTGTTCACGATCGTACCATCATGATGCCAAATCAGGTCGAGGAAACATAAGTTAAAGACATGAACGCAGCAACATACTTTTCACTCGCTTTAGATGAGTCAACAGACATTAGCCATTTATCTCAACTTAGTGTAATTGTGAGGTATGCTGCCGGTGACACACTGCGTGTTGAAAGTCTTGCCAATGAAAGAGACAAGAGGGTAGGATTTATTCAAGTCTTTCATGGAGTTTGCGAAAGAAAAAAAATTAGCAATGGATAAACTTATTTATGTGTGTACTGATGGTGCTCCCTGTCGCATACCACACAATGCAGCGTGTGAGTATTGCCGTATTGACCATGTTTGGCATGTGAGCAGTCTTTCTCACATCTGAAAAACATAAAAACCAATCTACGCACACGTTTAAAGGACGGAAGCCTCAATGCCTGCATGAAGCTTAACCTCACCACGCAAAACCATGCAGCACAGGAAGTCGCATTAATGGCATGAAGTGTATAATTTATTATCGGTTATTTATTTATTATTGGTTATCTACAGTATAACAATCATTATTAAGAAGAATAAATATGAATGTATTATAAATAATATAGAACTTAAAGTATTCAGAGACGTATTATACTTTAAAAATGTTGGTCTTACTTAATAAAATGTATAAATATTATTATCCTACACACGACTCACGAGTACAATTTTGTTACATATAAAAAGACTTATTTAAAGTGAAGAAATAACGTACGTATAGGTGATTTTTTTCTTGTGAATAATACTCTTAGATTTGGATCATGAGGTAACAGCTTGTTGTGTTACTCCCAATGATTCTGCAAGCTACTCCAATTCTTTGTCTTTGATTTTTTTTTTTGGCTGTTAAGAGTGAAATTTGTCTTCAACGCTGAAATCACAATTCTTCAAAAGTCAAGATCGTACCTTAAATAATTGTGATTACAAACTTCTACAAACATTTGATGCGATTCAGCTGCACTTTTCTTCCAGTTAAAGCGAAAACATAAAACATAAAATTCTGCTTAGATACCACAAAATTAAGTTGTATTCAGTGTCAATAAATATTAAATGGCTCTCAAGGAAAAACATTTGAAAATATTTGTCTCTTATGGCTCTCCCAGCCAAAAAGGTTCCTGATCCCTGCTCTATACATACTTTACCAGCTCCTTTCATTGATTTTATACAACTGTTTTATGAAATGGGATAAGTTACCAATTAATAATATTTTATTTTTATCATAAATTGATGTTTTATTTTTGTTTGGGGATTTAATTTTAAACTTTAATGTTTATTTATATATGTATCTGAATATGTGTAATGTCAATAAGAACTGAGCGTGGAAGGGATTTTGTCAAAAAAAAAAAGAAAGAAAGTTAATAACATGGCACTATTCTTCGTTAACTGCTCTACAATTTCTATTACTAAATTTTTCCCATTAACCCTCTGTAAAATACGCAAATTGAGGTTAAATATTATAAAATATCCAGCTAAATTATATTTAAGCTATAGTAATTGGTATTTCTACATTTAGGGGGAGGTCCTTCCTTAAATATGAATAGTAATAACAAAACTCCTTTTTGAATTGAGTATACAGAGTGGGATTATTGAAAATCTCCAAATTCACTGAATAAGGAGTCCATCGTTTGATTTCTTGAATTCATTTCCTTGTTATTTTATTTTCAAATGAATATATCTAATAAACATATGTCCTCCACTGGAAATGTGACTATTGATTCTAAAACTTGTATCAATGTTGGAGATTTCTAAATATATTTGTTCATCACTTTTCTTCTAGTCTCTTATGATTTTGGATATAAAAACTGCCCTGTGCTCCTCGCACCAAGTCGGTTATATAAAATGCTGTCATCTACATTATTGTATCTTTATATTTTATAATCTTAACTTCTGATACTCATTCATCAGATAGTAGTGTTATCCTTTTATTGAATGTTTAACATTTGTAATAGTTGTAATTAAAATTTAATCATGTAAGGTTAACAGTTTGACTCGTTTTAGTTTGACAAAGGATTCCCAAACAGCTCTGAATTTAGCAGAATAGTAAATTTTAATATCAGAATTCTTCATTTATCGTTAAATATCATTTGATTTTATAATAAACTTATCCAAGGATACTATGTTCCTGTAAATCGTCAAATGATAATTTGGTAAAACTAAACTAACCAGGACAAGTACGTAAGCAATACTCCTTTTTCAATTCTCTTTATAGGTATATCCCTGCATTAAAAGAAAAAACGTTTCGTTAATTAAAAAATAATCAAGAAATTGCTGTTAATAAATACATTTTTCATTTTATTATGGCTAACATCTAGATACAGTGATATATACAGGATAAATACTAATAATAACTAAATGACACAAGGATAAATATTTAAGAACAATCGTTATTCCAATTATGAAAAAATATAAATTAAACAATTCTTTGATATTTAATATTAATATCGTTGTCTTCCATGTTTGCACTTAGAAGTAATGAAACTAAAATGAGGTTTATAAAAATTAATCCATCAAGAAGTTAGATATTCCATTTATTTATGATTTTAGTAGAATTGGCTTCTGTACTTTCTGATTCCTCAAAAAATTAATTTCTATTCCTAGATAATACCATTCTATTATCAATAGAACAGATTGTATATTAATATGTTATACAATAAAATTATTTCGATTTTAATAAGTAGTAATAAAAAGTGTAGAAGCTAGTTCCATTCATTGAACCCTCAATGAAGATATCCTCTTAAATTAGTTCATGGCGATGACAATGTTACACAATTTTGTAAGATATAGATGATGTAGAACAGTAGATGGTAAAAAGCAAGTATGTCGACGTCAAGAGACGAATACAATTATTGGAGGATTTTCGAATTTAGGGGCGAGACTAATCGAACTATCTGGTAGTTGGTTCATTCCAAAGTTTCCCTCAGGATAACAGGCAATCATAATCGAGTTTTATACGGTAAATCGGATAAAACATATGTGGTTTATATGTAAATACCTTTTCCATATGATGAGCATAGAGTCTCAGAACTATGGATCTCCCATAGCCAAGAAAGAAAATGTTGTTATACAAACTCTACGTCCACTAATAACAAATTTCAACCTCTCATCTTCAGTATTGAAAGTGGAAATGACTCAACTGAGAAATAGAAGACATTTCTAAGCATTGGTATCGTCGATAAACAACTTCCTAACGACTAAACCATTTAAAACAAGACGTTTGTTCTTCAAATTTATACAGGGGTCCCAGAGAACAAGAACAATCACTTTTGAAACAAATATTAACTTTTTATCTTTCTTCCTTGTCCACACTACGAAATGTTATATCTAGATGCTTGGATATCAGGTATATCTTTCACAAATTAGGATTTTTTAGAGGAAAACATAGCAAGATTATCTACAGAAGGATGATGGCGTTGTTGAGCAAAAAAGAATGAAGTGAAGAGCATGATTTGGGATCAGCAAGTTAATAACCTAATTCTACCGACCTAATATTTTACTCCTTAATATAGTTAAAGTTTAGTCCTTTTCCTATTCCTAAAAAACAATATGAAATTGAACTATGGACTCTAGGCTATAATGCCATGTTAATTATTTTTTGAAATTTTGACAAAAAGTACAGAAATTTCGCGTTAGAAGAATAGTCTTGTTTTCTTTTTATAAACTGAAAATATTTAGAAAAAGAAAAATTGATTTTTCTCCTATTCGTGTTTTTTTTATTCACGCTCAGTTCTTATTGACGTAACACATCACGACGAGCTTATTGGGATAAACAAAAATACACTGTATTCTCCCTTCAGCTGATTTTCATCATTTGACTCTTTTGATTTAAAGCAGCTAACTCTACGTGTTATGAACTCGTAAAGGGTATTATTATTATTTATGATTTTGATATATAAAAGATACATTAAATTGCTCGCCCTTTTTTTGAATTTTTGATATACAAGTATTAACGATTGTTTTGTGATTGGTAGAATTTATAAATATATAGTATATTTAAATTATAAATTCTGCCAAATATTAACAATTTGGCTACAAGGAAAATACAGAGGAGTAGGTACCAGTTGTTTTTCCAAATTTTTCCTTTCCCTTTTGTGAGTCGAGGTTGCGAGTTGACAAAAAAGCTCGACCTGAATATATACATAGTATGTAGCTTCTCTAAACGAATTAAGACTATAATTTAAAAAAACTAGCTGGTAAGAAAAATAGTGCTCTAACTTTTAGGTCTTCCTTGAATAACCCAAATATAATATTAATATAAAGATAACACACGGAAACAAAAATCAAATCAAACTTAATATATGTCTTCCGAGGAAGTTCTAATGGTGTACTACATATATAGATTGAAGATGATCCAAATCGAGTTTTAGAGATATAAACGTTGAGAGATAATAGTTCTACAAAAATTGAAATTATCCGACTTGAAAGGCCATATATTCGTCAATGTCGACAACACAAACAGGAGCCAAAAAATCAAACGATTCTTAACAATCAAAGGTTTATTTTTTTACAACCAAAATACCTACTTTTGAGACCTATAGACCAATTTTTCTTAAAGTCCTTATTTACTAAGTATGCATGTAAATGAGACATATTTATATAAAAAAGCTTTATTTGTAATTCTTAATATGAATTCGATCAAATATCAATTTAGTGTACAAAAATAATAATAGTAATAAATTGGAGGACTCTTACTCAAAGGCTTATAACTTACTTATATATATATATATATATATATATATATATATATATATATATAGCACAAATGATAGTCAGAAATAAAATTACGACACAGGACTTTTTTTTCTTTAAAAGAGCTTTTTCTTTAAGTATTTATTTTTCTAAGATATATAGGCTTTATCAGATGATGAAATAAGTATAAAATGAACGCTTATATGTAGGAATATGAAGAATATGCAGTTTCGGTATGTAAAAAAGAAAGAAAGAGAAAACCAACCTGGTAACTCTGATAATTTGATTAACCAGCTGCTATTCTCCTTTATATATACAAATAAGCACATATATAATAACTAATAACTTTATAGATAACGTAGATCAGAGACAGAAAATTAACTCAAATTAATGTCAGAAAATTATGTATTTTTAGCTAATAAGCCGTAAACTTATAACAACAGTCAACAGCTTTTTCAGCTTTGCACACTAATTTCAAATCTGTAATTTTTTTTCTCGAGAGTCCGACGGTTTTAAAGAAATGGTCAGCCCTACTTTTTTAGTTAATTTGACCCATTTTCAAACTTCAACTTCAATTTCAGTCAAGAAGGATACTCATTTTGTACATTAAAAAATGATAATCCACTAGTGTTTTTAATGTAAATTTCCTTTCCAGTCTTTTTTGTTATCTAAGGAGACTCCCAGGGGCGTAGGGGGGCAGGAGTAGGCCCGAAAGTCAACCAAAACGCTTGTACTTAAATAACTCGTTGAGTATCACATGAAATGGATTAATAAGGAATGCATTAAAGAGCTGAGACCTACAGCTTTCAAACAAGATGTCAAGCGCTCGATAAGAATCCTTAACTAAGAAAACATCGTCCATTTAATTATGTAAATTTTCATTCAATTTCGAGCAAAAATTCGCTAGAAATCAAAGATTCACGATAGAGCTACTAAAGTAGTAGAGTGCAAAAGGATTACGAAATCAGCTGAAATTCTTCTGTGCGCTACTATTTCAGTCTATTGCAGTTGTTTTTTATCATTATATGAGTGTGACGATCAGAAGTATCAACAAGTTTTTTCTGAATTCAGACTCTATAGACTGAAGGAATTGAAAGAGCGTAAGATAATTATGATAACCATAGTTGAAGTGGAGTATTGGGTAAATATCCCGAATATATAAAATCCTAGAAATAACAAAATTAATATTTTGCAGGAACGTAGAAATTTTCCAAAATTAATTAAATATAGCCGACCTAAAAAATGACCATCCAAAGGACCAAGCAATTATCAATGATTTCACGTCTGGCCAAACTAAATTGCTTGTTTTATGTTTCGTGAGACATAGGTTATGCCAAGACCTTTCAAATGATGTATAGTGTTGCTAGATACAAGCTCTGTAGCGCTTTGTACATAGCCGCGAAATTTAAAAGACAAAAAGGTGGAAGGGAGATATTTGACAACCTATTATATATATATATATATATATATATCACAAAGTTATTCTCTACCTTGAAAAATTGGTTCATTAGCTAGGGAGTATTATGTTCGATTTGACTTCAGTTATAAACACATGATTAACACCTCAATAGTTGATAATGGCATTAATCATAAAGAAATGCTCGCCTCCTCTATGAAATACAGACCTACAATTTTGATTCTTTGTTTTCTAGTATTTCATCAGTCTTATTTATATTTTATTTAACATGTATAACGATATTTTGATTTGATATTTGTCATTGTTAGTTTGTTAGTCGACTTTTTTATAGAAAGTACGGCACTCATCCAGAAGACAGGTCCCATCATTTTGAATAAAAAAAGGTACGCCTTTCATAAAGGGAGCAACGAGCACTCAGGGAAGAAGATAGAAGTAGAAAGATTCCTCCGAGGGGTGGTGGTAAAATAAGTATTGGGATCCACATCCATGCTTCTGACTCCGGCTCGAGAAGGAATATAATGTAACCAGTGACGAAAGAAGATGCCATGAGGAGATATTGAAAAATTAGAGATATATAATATTAAATAATAATACACATGGCTCCTCCAATACTGGATTCAAGATACTCAGGTCCTCTCTCTGGATTCTAACCCAAGTCAAGGGATCCTTCGGAGTCTCTCCGAGTCCGAGGGGCTCCAACTCATCGTGTTGGGAAATCATCGAATATTCAAAGATGTGCTATTATTCTCTGGATTTGTCTGTTCCCATCGTCTATTTCGGACTCGTCATATTCAAATGTTTCATACTCACTTCCAATGCCGTCCCATATAAATTAATATAGGAATCATGATATTTGGGACTCTTCCATTTCAAGATCTATATGTCATGATAACATGATGCATCAATTATTGAGTATTGGATCAGAACAATTGGAATTCAAGCTCAATACATTCCATGGTTTCATTTATTTGTCACATTATCTCATTATCTTTGTCCTGTACTTTGTCTTTTAGTGCTGATTTATTTCGTATTTACTCGTTTCCAATATATAAGTATAATATACGTCCCTTAATGAGGAGATATTGAAAAATTAGAGATATATAATATTAAATAATAATACAAAATTAAATAGAAAGGCAGAATTAAATAGTAAAACACAATTAAATATTTAAAAAATTAAATCAAATGGAATGTTGAGTAATAAAAAACTATCTGAACCTCTTTTAATACGTTTCATAATGAAATGTATTAACACCTCCGGCGTGTAAAAATAAGCCTCTTCCCTTGATGACATCATAAACGATATAATAACTATAGAAGCCAGCTTATTTGTTGTCCATATAACACTATGATAGCTAGGAATGAAAATCATATGCAATTCGGGCGTGTGATAAAAAAGTGGAGTTGGCTCTTCAAACAGGTCTTTTTGTTTTCCAAAGCTGTTATCATTTTTCCAATATTACTGAGGGGAGAACATCTACCTGATAGTAAAGATCTCACATGAAGGAATACATGCATTAAGGTTAATAAATCAAATAAAATGTAAACAGAAAGGGTTCAAGTCCTCGTATAATTATTATTAGTTAAAAATATATAATTACCTGACATTAATTTCAGTTAATTTTCTTCCTCTCATTTATGTTATTATTTATTGTTGTATATATAATGGAGAATAGCAGCTTGTAGCTCAGTAAAACGTCATGACAGCTCAAGCTGTTTCCCCCCTCGACATTCATTAAATTGTCAGGGTTGCCAGGTTGATTTTCTCTTTCTTTTTTTATAACACGTCCGAATTGCATATGATTTACATTCCTAATGATAGCCTTGCTGCAAGCTCACGACAGCTTTTTTGTGACTCATAGAAATAATAGTAAAAAAATACTAAACTCTATTCTGAGTATATAATTATCATCAAGTCTTTAGTTTTATAATATTAGTTATTAATTCTTTAACAAAATGAATATAAGAGAGATGAGGAAAATATATTGAAAAAAAATAATTAATAAATAAAATAATAACCTTTGAAGAATTAAATTTGTATTAACTCAGGATGCCATTTCATATCAAAAATATCTTTAGGATGAGAACATGCAATTTTTGTCTTTTAGGAGAGTCCTTTATAAGGTTCGGCAGCACAATTAACCTCCATGTATGGAAATTCAGGATATTAATTTATTTTCACCATATATTATTTTATAATAAGTCAAAATAGTGCGAATTAATTATACTGGGCAACAATTTTTATCCACTTTGTTCCTGGTAGTAGAAAAGGAAAAAATTAAAAATAATGAGGTTTTTTTATTGTTTTAACTAATTTTTTTTTTAAATTGTTAGTGGCAGATCACTAATACATTTTACAATCCTCCAACACTTAGATGAGTGAATTTGTACAAAAATTGGCCCTTTCATTACTTTATTTCATAGCATTTGGTTATAACTAGAGATAGAGCTGTAAATTTTATGCATTTACACGTGTCTTAAATTTTTAACAGATTATAATTTTAATAGCATTTTTATTTTCCAACCTGTCTTCACTATTCCTTAACTATTGAGGTGAGAACATGTAACACTTTTTAACAATGCATTAAAAACACTAGCGGATTATTATTATGTAATGTACAAAATGTAAAACAAACATGTAACACTTACCACGTAATAACTGATATACACCGTCTACTGTCTAGAAATAATAATCAATTGAGTGAACATAGAATCCTCGATATGGTTTATTTTTCTAAGAGGTATGAATTTGTCATTATATCCATTCGACCTCTCGCAAAAATAGAATAACTGCTAGTAGCTAATATAGTTAGAGCTGTAAATCTTATGTAGTGCCGGTATGTAAAAAAAGAAAGGAAGAGAAAATCAACATGGTATCCCTGACAGTTTAATGAATGTTTGTGAGGGGAGCAGCTTTAGCTGTCATCACACTTTATTATGCTAAAAGCTAATTTGAGTTTCTATATATATTTATATATAATTTATCCAGATCCTTAGTTTCGAATTCATTAAAAGTCTTAAAGAAAATACACGTTTCTTTATCACATCCTAATATATTGTTTTAATTTAGTATTGAAAAAGAAATAGATTTCGCTGCTTCACTTTTGAAGGGGGGCTCAAGCAGTTATTTGTATTACACCCTTAGAATGTATTACTTATTTTTAAGGTTTGCAGTCGTAAGGAATACAAGCTTTGTGTTTAATAAGGCAAGTAAAATGTTAACAAAAAAGAGCTCAAGTCCAATTTCCCGTGTTAATAATTAGTTAAAGACTTATTAGCTAAAATTAAATAATTGTCTATTTATAAATATGACTTTATTTTCTTCCATTCACTTATTCTCTGATCTACATATAATTTATGTTTTCATCTGTAAATATAAAGGAGAATAGCAGCTTATAGCTTAGTAAAGTGTGATGACAGCTGAGGCTGCTTCTCTCACAAACATTCATCAAACTGTCAGGACTACCATGTTGATTTTCTCTTCCTCTTCTCTTCTTTTTCTTATCTATTACTAAAATCTTATTTGGAAGCTGTGGGTCTCAGCTCTTTAATACTTTTCTTACTAATCCATTTTATTTAATATTCAACGAGTCATTTATGCACAAACGTTTTAGTCTACTTTTGGGCCTACTCCTGCCCTATACGCCCCTAGGATCCCCCTTAGGTCAAAACAAAGGCTAGAAATGTAAGTTGCATTAAAAACACTAGCGGGTTATTATTATGTAATGCACAAAATGGGTATTTTTCTAGGCTTAAATTGAAGTTGAAACTATAAAAAGGACCAAAAAAAACTCAAAAAGTAGGGTTCCATTTTTCGAAGACCGTCGGACTCTTGAAAAAAATAAAAATTTTACAGGTTTGAAATCAGTGTACAAAATTGAATAACTTTTATTATACTTATACCCCATGGGATATTTGACATTTCAGATTTGTTGGCCTGTGTTATCAGGTGGATGCTCTCCCCATCAGGAATAAAAAAAATGGTGGCAGCTTTGGAAAACAAAAAATATTATTCAGATTGCCATGTACCAAAAATTTTCCACATGAAAAACTGCATAAAATTTACTACTCTAAAGAAAGTTACCCATAAATAATTAATTTTGCCGTAGGATATTTCGCCCCAAAACAATTTCACCGCTAAGTCATTTTGACGAATTTTATTTTTTAATACGACTTATAGTTGATTGATTAGTGTTTGTAATTAACTATATAACAGTTCTTTTGATTTTATCCTCATAATATGTGACTTTTTGATTTAAATTGTATCAAGTTGCCTTTTTAAAGGAATTTTCCCTCATAATTTCAATACTTAATGAACTCACTATGAGTTCGAACTTTTTCGTTGTATTCTCAGCTTCTAGAGAGTGTAAATACAAGATGGAATATAGAAAAGTGTTCTAATCTTTGGATTATGAATTAAAAGACGGTGTTCATCAGCATTATTCCTGGAAGTGACTAATGGATGGATGGATGGAAAGGTAATAGTTATTATAGAAATTATTAATTTTTAATTCCTTGTTCAGCTGCCTGTAAAGAACGTCAACCTTTGAATCTCTTCCCAACTCTTGTTTCAAGCCTTGGGATATTTTTCATCACAATAATGAGCAGCCATGTTTAGGATTCAAATATTGAGATCCTTTCTTCATCATCCAATCCGGTATCATATATTTAGAAGTTATCTCCGTTTACAAGGAATCTGTATTTCTCTGGAATTAAATTACCATTTCTTCTACTTGGAATAGGAGGAGCATAGTTTTCTTTTCTTCATAATATATTCCTGAGTAATTTTTTTTGAACTTGAAAACAAAGCTACCGAAGATTCATCCATTGTTACTGTAATTTAAGCAATTAAGGACCGTGTGGAAATTAATGAACTTGTAACCATAAATTTAAGTTTGATTTTGCCTCATTTACTCTAAGCTTTGATCGATTGGAAGGATGGCAATGCTCACGAAATGACTTTATAATTTCACCATTTTCTGAAAGAGTATGCAATCTGGCTTTACATTCAGAGTATTCGCATATCCAATAAGTTTTTTCGTTTTATTTTTTATTTTATCTTTCATCCATTAGTTTTATACCGTTTCTAGTACATTTGAATAATTGAGCCAGTTTCTCTTTGTCTAAACTAATTAAATTGAATGCAAAATTCAAAATTTAATCTTATTGAACAATAAAACAGCTTATACTTGATTTAAAACAATTCAAATTTTTGAATAACTATAATACTGAAAAAATGTCAACCTCCTTAACTTATAATTGTATACAAGGTTACAATTAACATAGTTTACATAGTGGATGACTTATGAACTTAATGATAAGTTTTAATAAATTATAATATTTTGGTTTAAATCTTTGCAACATTTCAAATATTTCGTCAAACCTCAATAATTTATTACGTAAAAAAATAATTTTAATTTTTTAATTACTAAATCTTAAATATTTTGAAAACATTGATTTTATTAAAGTGCTTTTTAAAAAAATGCAGTTAAAAATACATATCTTCATTTTAGGAGTAAACTATGATTTTATGATTGTGATAAAAAATAACAGTTATATGTTTGGAAGCAAAATTGTCAATTTTTTGTTATTTTTTTATGCTTACAAGGCCTTTTCTCCAATTCAAAGATATATATAGAAATACTAAAAACATTTTTAGAATCTGAAAACAATATATTAGTTGTTTTATTCTTTATTTTTCAAGGCGTAATATTACACTATATCAAAAAAGTGGTGTAAAAAAGTTGAAAAAAAAAACAGTTTTAAGGCCACAAAAGTAAAGATTTCGGTCTAAAAAGACCATTTTCGGGTTTTTGAAGTTAAAAACAATCATAAACACAATATTTTAATAGATAGTCTATTACTGAAATTTTGTCCACTAGTGTTATTGATAATAAAAATATGTTTATGGATCAAAATTGTAGGATTTTAGAACTATTATATCACACAATTTATATCTTATTCATTAATATACACCATATTTAATTGATAAAATATAGTTTTGATTCTAAGGTTGCATAATCCCTCTATAATGGTGGAATTTTTCATTGATGGAAATTGTCTTCGATCAAATTTCCATTTAACTTATCAGTCATTCCAAGTCAATTCATCATACTGATGTAACCCTATATCAAAGCTTTAGTTCATTTTTACAATATTACTTATAAAACTAGAGCCTATGCAAAATTTCAAGCCAATATCTTCATTAACAATAAAGATACGATTGTTTAAAGATTTAAAAATTCAAGTGAGGGATCATAGTAAAAATCTCCTCCTGAAAACACACTCTTACTTCAAATATATATAAAATCCTTACTATAGAATCTTCAAATTTCAAGTAATTAAATATTATTAATTAAGGAATTTGTAATTGATAAAAAAGTATTATATCGATTTCGGTCATTATTCTTAGCGTTCACTTTTTAAATGTAAATTAGCCATGTGTTTTTATATTTATTTAAACATATTCATAATTGAAAAGAACACACTTTACGCTATCAAAAAATGTAAGTTTGGTTTTTGTATATCAAGGAAACCAGAAATTTTACTCTTTGATATCACCTGTATCCTTTCTTCCTTAAATAAATATCTATGAAAGAAACATAATTTAATGCAGAGCAGTATATAGTTCTGGATTACATCATCATCAAACTTTGAAACATAGATTTTACAATAATCATAATTAAAGTCATATAGCAATTCATACTAATCGTAATCATAACGTATGATTTATGTTTTTATTCATAAGTAGTTTACCGATATATTTTACTAATCAACTATTTAAATTCGTAACAAATTTTAAATCAAATAATTCTCTATCACAAGAAAAAGGTGACAACTAATATATAGGATATAGGTATAAGCCTGACTCATTCGGACAATATTTTGATTATCACTTGTTGAGATAAAACAAAATCTATCAGCAGGCATTTTAATTGTATTTGGCATTTAAACATGTGTAAAAAATATTAAAGTTAACAAAAATTAACATAAATTAATATCTTAAAAAGCCAAAAATTAGCAAATCATTTTAATATTGAAAACTAAATTTCTGGATACCTTTCAAAATTTCATATAAGCCAGATTACCAATTAAAATGCTTAATATAAATACGCCATCAATGTATTGGTATACATATAGCTTAGTTTTAAATCATATACAAAAAAACTGATACCATAAGATGGATCATATTTAATAATTTAATAAATTGGTCCACATATTAGGTAATATTTTAACCTCGATATTTTTTTATATTTATAAAAAGCAAAATCTTTGTTTTAGACACAACGTTTGTTAAGAAAATGAAAAGTTAGGAGTGGATATATAATATGCTAATGAATAAATATATTTGTTACTATATTTATTGTACGAACTATATATATATATATATATATATATATATATATATTTTAGTTATCAATCATCACTTGAACTTTTATCAGAATCATCCGATTCATCAATAGTTATATCAATATTTTCTGTCTTTTTAGTTGTTGGACTAGGTTTCCTGATTGGACATAGTTCTTTTCGAGATAAGACTAGATAAGATGAGGAAGAAGAAAATTTCTGATCGTTAGATTTTCTTATATTACCAAAAATTGTCGGACCATCATTTTCATGCTTTTTAAGATGCCGATCTAAATTCGTTTGCTGTCCAAAACATCTTTCACAATGTGTACAACGATATGGTTTTTCCTTATGATGAATATTTCGCACATGTCGCTGAAGATTGGAGGATATTGAAAAGGAACGGTCACAGAATGAACATTTATATGGTTGTTCACCTGTATGGGTGCGAAGATGTCTCGTTAAATTGGCAGATCTTGGAAACGATTTGCCACAAAATTTGCACTCATAACGTTCATTTTTTTTAATTGAGCTTTTTTCAGATGATTCATTATATTTTTTGCGTTGTTTCAAAGGAGACGACAGAACATTTAAATTTTCATCAAAATATAAATCTTTATTGTCATTGCCACTTTTTGAAGATTTACAACTCAAATCTAAAGGCTGATCCTTCTCGAAAGAATAGTCTAAAAGTTTGTGTTTAGTGAATCGCAGATCGATTGGTGGAAGATGTTGGTTTGGTGACATTATTGATGAATCAAGAGTAGCCTGATGCTCTGCTACAGCCATTTGATGATCCCGCAAAGAAAGTAAAAAATGACCCATGTGTATAACCAAAGGTTGTGTGTCATAGGTCGTTTCATGCATTTTTACGTAAAGTCAATAAAATATGTTCATATAGTTATAAATTGTCACTTTTTTCAAGGTGTAACACTCTATGTTAAATAAGAATACATTGTTCTATTATATTTGGAAAACAGAACGGATATGAAAAGTAAACTGTGACCATTGTTATTATCATTATTTAAGGAGAAGAATCAGGTTTGCAGGACTAAAAAATAAAAAATTTCGCCCTTGTTTTTTCTCATTTACAAGGGCACAATATTTATAGAAGCCCTGCCCTGGCCCTGCCCTATTGAAAACAAGACTCCACCCGGGATCTTTTACGCGTAATGTTTTTAATAAATTTTATTTTTGGTTTATAAGCACACACACACACACACACAAGTATATGTATATATAATTTAACCTGGGCGTGTGCATATGGGCGAGGCTCTTCATTTTCTTTTCTTTTTTTTTTTGTATATACCATCACACAGGTATTTTAGGGATAATATATTCTTATTTGATGAAATTGATAAAAATTATATTAAATACATTTAAAAATAAATAACAATTTTCATTATTATATTAATGTTTTACATCTGTAGAAGTGTCAAATCAGAATTCTTTTAGTTTCAATTTATGACTAAGTTGTTCATTTTTTATCAATATTGAATTCATTTATTAATTTACTCACTTCCATTTCTTCAAATATTAATTTTTGAATGTATATCTTAAAGTTTTATCTTAAAAATTTTAAACTAAGTACATTTAAAAAAAAAGTTAAATCTTATTTTTATTAAGAAGTTAAATTATCTAAATAATTATATTCTTTCTTCATTTTCTATTAACAAACTTTCCCATACATGTAATTTATTATAAATAAACTTTCATAAGTTAATTATATCATTCATATACATAAATATATTCAAGAGCTTATTTTAAACAATAGGAATTCCATGTTTGTAGGAAAAATCTTACAATTTAACTAATGAAAATTTTATATGAAAATAATTAATATTGTTGAACTTAGATATTTCAATCCCTCATCCTATTGTTAAGACCATTTTATGAACTATTTAAGATAATTGAAATACATACTATTAACTCAATCAATAAATGACAATTAAATTAATATTTATCAATGCGTTTTTCTATTTATATTCAAGAAGTTCGTCATATTTCATTTAATTACAAGAAATGTTAAATTTAACATTAAAATAATATCAGATCCTAGGGCAGGGATGTTCAACTATTTTCACAATGGTCCAAATTAAAAACTTAAGTATATTCACCGGGCACAATGGTACTAATATTTAAACTTTCAGTTTGGGTTTGTATATATATATTATATCAGGAGATGATTAAACTATGTCGCATTTTAGCCACATTATTTACTTATATTTAAAAGTGTAATTATATTATGTAGCATATAATTGGTGAATTGAATATAAAAGTTTGGCTACCCTTGCATTAAAGTATTCCAATTTTACGATTTGTTGATTTTTTTTTAATATACCTACATATTTTTATACTAAGTATCCACAATCAAAAAAAGGATATTTGCAAAGATTCAAGGCTCTTAACCAAGGCATTAAATATTTATGGATGAAGAAGAGAACGTTTTTGGCGCAAAATTGATACAGATTGTACAATCTCAAATTTATAACTTGTACTGTAATATTGCAAAATTTCTTCATAATTTTTTATTCTTTCTATTGTGACCTTCTTCATTCTAATAATAATTTATGACGATCCTAGATTTATCCACTTCCCATTAAATGTTAATAACACCTGTAGTAACCTGTATGATGAATTAAGGACTTGGATAAGGTTATGTGTCAGAATATTCATCCCTAGTTGGAACTGTTTATTGGTATTGAAGATGGATAAACTTCTTCATTGTGATTATTGAGTGTCTCCGAGGAAGAAGCGTTTTGATAGAATATTAAGGTCCCCAAATTTTGGTATAACCGTCAAATGTAAAATAGATAATAAGTAATTCTTTAAATTCCATGAAATGGTATTAAAAATTATCCAGTAATAATATATTTAGATATGTTTGGCCATTTTTTTTCTTCAAATAAATGTCTACTATGAGGTTAGATAAATATTTCGATTGATGTTTAATTTTTGATCAATTATCGCACAATTTGTAGATTCCACATGGTCTTTGATGTGTTTAGAAAATTAATAAAGCAGCTTTGACAAAATTACATAATTTTCTTCATATGTAAGCTTTATACATCAGTAAGAATTAATTTGTTAGTTGGTTTTCATATTAAATTTCAACTGATACTGTTTTTTAAAGACTGTTACCAATACAGATCTTTTAACACCTATTTAAGCTGATACACAGCCAATATTTTGACAAGTTAACTATTGTTATATTAAAATTAACATTACACATGGGCAAAATGTTATATATTTTATATTTTACCCAAACTTTCTAGTTCCTAATACTACAATAATTCTATATTACAAAATTTTAACTTTTTTTGTGTCTATGTTTTAATGATGGGTTTATATTTGTTTTTATATCAAAAAATACAAAAATAGAAATTAAAAATTTTGCATTTGTGGAATACAAGTGTATTCTTTGTGCATACTAAAGATTCAAACTCATTTTTTAATACAAAGAATAGAAATAAAAAAAACATGTATGTATTTAGTTTTATAAATGTAGTAAATCTGGAGGGGTATGCCCCCCATTTCCCCTGCCAAATGCATTCTTGATAAATGTACCTACTTATGAATCGATTTATAGATCTTAAATTTTCTTTTTATATTTCCCAATGATAGTTAATTTGAGATACAAAATCTTATTCAAATTGAAGAATAATAAATAAAAGAAAAATCGAGTGTAAGTTTTTTATAAATTTACCCATATATATATAATAAAAACTGAGATTTAAGTATCACAGCAGGCTAAAAGAAACTGAAACTAGTCTTATAACTAGTGGAGTTTAAATTTTCAAATTCTGTAGCTGTAACTTTCTTTATTTGCCATTTTCAAAAAATATAATACATATTGAGGGCCAGCATCTCTCACGTCACAAACTCTGCCTATAAATGTTAACCCGAAAAACAATCGAAAAACAACATTTTGTCTTTTTTCACTTTTCTAGTGGTGAACTTGTAACTTATCAAATGTGATCAAAATGCTAGGTTTTGTTTAAAATAAAAGAGCAAAAATCTAGACTTATCCTGGGTGACAGCATGTGTAGGCCACAAAATGGCATTAAAAAAAGACCTTTTATCAATTACTTTAGTAAAACGAAGTAATGTTGGAATTTTGTATTTTTATTTATAATCACAAATTATTTCAATCCTGGTGTGTAAAGAAATCACACTCTGGTTGATGTCAAAGATAATATGGTTTGCGAAGAAAATATTATGTTCAGCGGTGACATTTGAATCTAAAATACAGGAGGTAAAGTAGAGTGTGTTTTCAATAGCTACAAATATATTGTTTCTTACAAACTGACGAGGTTTTTGAATGATATATATTCGCCGACATTTACTTTTTCGGACAACAATAGTAATAACTAAAGTTATCGAAAAAGAGAGATCCCCAGCATGTAGTCAAGAAGTCACAACAGAGATACTGTCAAAAACGATAAAAAAATTAGTAAATCTAAGATTCATTCCTCTTTTTAGGTACGAATACTTCAACGATAACATGTGGTATCAACTACATCTAGATAGTTTATTTTTAGTGTTGATGATAATAAGCTATAATAATACAAACCACATATGTTTATTCAAAATTTAGATTAAGTTTTTCCCCGATTAATTCTTTTTTAAAAATTTAAATTTAATTTAAATAATTTTACAGTCAATTTCGATAACCTAAAAAATCATACACGAAAGTACATTCTTTTGAACTAAAAATAAGCTTTTTTATTGTTGGACAATTTATCAAATTTTTTACAAATTAAAATAGAATGTACAATATATTTTCATCTTTATTTTACAGTTTATATTATACCTATGCTAAGTTTCTGTGTATGGTTATAAAATATACAAATGTCGTCTTCTCTAAATATATATAAAAATATGACAAAGTAATATTTTATTGGCAATGAATAAAAATTTAATGGTGTCTGCCCATAAAAACTTTTGCAAAATCAATTTTTCAAATTTATTAATTAATAAAGAAGTTTTATACTTATAGAATTTTTTAACACCAATTTATATTTTTTGGGGTTAAGTAAATAATTTGAATCTATTTACGATAGCAAAGAGATTTAAACTATCAATTTTGTATTGAAATGAATAATCGATATACAAAGTAAAGTGTCCTTGATGGTTCATAAGAAAATTTACCAAATTAGGGCGTTGGCCTTTTCTTCACTTGAGGTGAAGTAATAATTACTTCGTTCCATATAAAAGAAAATAAGACTTTATTCTTCCTGAAAAGCTTCATTTGAGGGAACTATATCCAGACATGTACGAAATATTGAGATAGTGTTGAATTTAAGGAAGGAAAGAAAAATATCAGTTGGTACCACTACCTTAATAATAAATTCAAATTCAGTCTTATCTGTATCGTTGGGGCATGAATTTGCTACAATTATAAGTGGTTCCATTTCAGATTATCAATAAATCAAGCTTAAAAAAATGCTAGCTATATGTAACTCAAAATTAGCTAATATTGCATTTAAATAATTATGCTTGAATTCGATTTATTATTTTCCAAGGTGTTGATAAAATGAATTATATAAAAAAATTATAAGTAGTTTTTCAAAAAATATAAATATATATACTATAAGCTCATGTTGGTTTATATTTATTGAATGCTACTATAACTACATTAACAATTATATTGAACTGACAAAAGACAAAGTGTTTTTGAAGGGCTTTTTAAAATATAAATCCATAGAGAATAGAAAAACCTTCAAATATTTATGATTCACTATTTTTTTAGAAGATCATTTATTAGTGATATGATCTTAATTTCTCCCTTATCTTACTTAATTATAGAGTGTACATAAATATTGTGTAATAAATCAATTAGGAAGTACCAAATTTCAAGAAATAGTTAATAATTTTCACAATGTTATAACATTTTTTTTTTTCATTTTAATCAACAAGACGAAGAGAGAGAGAAAAAAAATCTTTAGTATTTGTCCTTCATTCTATGTTCCAGTCTTATTTTCACTTAATTCTAAAGAGATTATATCTATCTATCTTTAATCCTTGAACTCCACAAATGAGAGGAGTATAGCCATTTCGTGCTGCTGAAGTGAGGAGCTTATATTGTTATTTTGTGGATTTGAAACCATGCTTTAGAAAGTATTTTTTCGAAGTATATGTAATATGATCGGTATGTCACTAGTTAATGTGAAGAGTTAAATGACTGAATATTTAATATCTTGTTATTTATTACATTATACAACAGAATTTGAACTTTTTTTTGTGCACAAGTTTTAATGGTATTCGCATTTATGTCGAATACTATGACAATGGAAATTTTAAGTAAAAAAATGTATTTGGTGGTCTACATATTTTTTGTTTTTTTATTTTTTTAGTGCTTATGAAAGATTTGGACTCATTTTTAATATATATGTGCACATACATAGTAATAGAAATAGCTCTTTATATTTAAAAAAAAACGTTTTCAAAATTTATCTATTATGTTCTAAACTTGTGAAAATCAGTTTTAAGTAAGTAAAAATGAAGAAAAAAATGTATTTTTCTTTTGGGTCTAATACTTTCTTAATTTTAGACGATAAAGATTAGAATTTAATTTTGAATCTGAGAAGAAATATATAAAATTTAAATTAATAAAGATTCAGTTTTGAAATATTTTAAATAATTCTCTAGAATTTATTTGGTTTATTTAATTACCTACGTTTATAAACTATAGTTAATTACACTTTTCTACTTCAGAGGGATTTTTCTATCAAGAAAAATAAATCCCTTCTTCATCGAATCTTTTCTGTTATCTAAAAAAAAAATCGATATCCACTAGATCTTCATGTGTTCTTAAGGGTAAAACGTTTATTATGGAAAAATTAGAAAATAACACTGTCCAAAGCTGAGAAAATTAATTATGTATTTGAAGAAACGTATCAAGCAATGTTTTTTAGCTGTGTATGAGTTGAAGTTGGTATACCAAAAATGGGAGAATCTCACTGAACGCTCAGTGTTTGATTCTAAAATTTATTGGTTTCATGTATTGGTTGTTGTGATCTTATTTTTGATATCGTCTCTATCTTTCTCACTTATTAAAGATGATACTTTTAGTATATTTTATGTTTCAACTTCTATTAGTATCAATTATAAGTTACTATGAACAACAATTTATAGTAATACAATTAATAGAGTTATATTGATGTTATTCTTTTTATTAATTAAATATTTGAAGAAAACGGGATCGAAGTTTCAAATAAAACGTGTTATAATCCCGGAGATTCATCGTCAAGTGAGAGTATTTGTCATTTGAATCATCCATGATCTGGCTAAGAACAATTCCCTTTTCAGATTATAAATAAACAAAGTTGTAAAAACGAGAGGGGAGAAAGAAATTAGGACTCCAGTGAGGAGTCAATATTTGTATGTAAGAATCTAATTTACAAATTAATCTCAGAAGCCAATTTACTTCAATATCATCGCTTATATTGCTACGACGGCTCTTGTATACACTGGACTCGCTCTTCACCGCCGTTTCCAACCTAATGGCGCACATCTTCATTCGATTCGATCTTCATACTCATTTATTTCTCACATTACTAAATGTCCCTCAATTTACCGTCTTCACTTTTACCCTTCTCTTGATCTACCTCTCAGTACAGAGTCTCCTTCTTCATGTCTAAAGTAATAATCATGATCCATTGTTATTGGAAAATTTATTTCTTGTGAGTCAATCGTATTCTGGACAAAAATTCATTTATTTTTTATTTCTTTTCTAATGAGAAATTTTATGTCTTTAATGAATTATTTTTATTGAAGAGGTATAGTACTTTAATTTTAAAGAAACATCATGGATGATAAAATTATAAAAATAATTTCAAATACAGAAATAATTCTTTTTACGCTTTAACTTTTTATCAGGATCATCACAGTACAAAATCCAACAATAATAATAATCTCCCATCATTCTCTTATTCCAAAACCCTTGATATCTTGTTTTCATTGTTTTAATATCCTGATGAATGCGTTTTCCTTGTTCATCACTAACAGCTCCTTTATGATATGGGAAATGATCGATATTTATAAAATGTATCTTGAAAGATATCCGACATCCAAATTTTTCATAATACTTAAGGAGCTTTTTTACACCATCTTTGTATTGAGGCGACTTATTGTTGCCTGAAAAAATTTCATGCACCCATTTGAAGGACTTCCATGCATTTTGTTCTGCTGTTGTAAGAGTATTTTCGAAATCAACATCATATAGAAGGAACAAGTTTTATTCGAAACTTCGATCCCGTCTTCTTCAAATTAAGGAGACTTCACCAGTGTTCCCCAATGCAATTCATTGTCCATGTCCATGAAGATGAAGTAGAAGGGGGCTGAGACACTCTTCACAAAGTCCTTATCATCAAGGAACACTATTTGATATCCATTGCCATGGGATTCCACTCTTTGTTCGGAGTTGCCTTGTAATTTAATAGGATCTCAATGTTTTTGAATTTTTTTAATTTCAGCTGATTTCACATTCTTTCTGCACGCAACTACTTCAGTCTATTGTATTTCTTTTTTAGCAGATCTACAGTGAGTCTTTTATTTCTGGTGTATTTTTGATCGAAATTGAAAACTGTTAGTATCAGGGCTATCAAAACCTCTTGATGAACTTATTGAAGGAAAAAGGGATACTGGAAGGAAAGTAAAAAATCATATGCTCAGACTGTGAGATCCCTTAGTATGACCTTTTTAGAAATACTACATCCCCTAACACCAACTTCAACTGCCCATGAATCTCTTAACCTTTTTTGCCACTTCCCTCTTCATCTCTCAATAATGTGCAACGAACTCAGGACGTAGAATCTTCTCCAAATGGTAGTGTTTCTGAAAATATATACGACCAAACTTCATTATCCCCAACATATCCAATTAAAAAGTTGAAATTAAGTGAACCTGTCAAATTCTCAAAAATCAGAAAAATAATTTTAAACCATAACACTTTTACTAAAACCAAAGATATTTTATCATGTTTTTTTAGTCCAAAGTATGTGGAAAAGAGGTTTAATTTTCCCAAGAGGCGAAGAAAATCATATACGTCTATTTTTTTTCTTCAGAAGTCATATCGTGGTTCATCAAAAATAATTTTAAAGACAATAAAGATCCTGATCTTGAAGTTTGGCGTAAAATCAGATCGATGCTTTTAATTGAAACATAGGTTAATCGATGGAAAACTTTGAAAACTTCCTCAATCAGATACTAAATGCCAAATGGGAAGAATTGACATGAGACATTGGCAGCCAATCACAGTGTTGAATGAGACATTCCAAATTATTTCAGGAGTGATTACAAAATAGGTTGAACTGTTATTAAATATGAATATTGGTGCCCATCAGAAAGATTTTCTGAAGGGTAGAAAGGCGTCAGATATCTCACAAAATATGCAAGACTCAATACACTCTGTTTAAAGTAGAGGAAAATATGGAGTCATAATAGCAGTCGATTTTTGTAAGGCTTTTGACACAGTAAGCCATCCACATATCCTCAATAGCACCTGCAAATTACTTCCAAAGTGTTTTTACTACCCCATTTGAGCTTTTCTATTGAATGGACAATTGGCATTGACGCAAAAAAAAGTGCACCAATTTAAGAGTTGTCGACAAGACTATCCAACGGGTTCTCTGTTATTTTTTATGACTATAGAGGAATTAGCATTGAAAATTAATTGCAAATAATAATGGATTTGGTGTTTTATTTCATGGCAAATCCCGTATAATTGATTTTTACACTGACAACGTGACTCTGTTTTTAGAAGCCAAATTTCAAGTTCAACCCATCGAGAGAATCGAGTCTATTTTGTCTTCCTTCAATAAATTTAAACAACAGTCTGGCTTTAACATCAATCAAAATAAAACTGAAGTGTTCAGTCAAATATCATAATCGTGGATATGAATCACTGTACAATTAAAGTGATGGCTGCACGATAAGGGTAGATGATAAATTATCATGTATATTGGTACAACGTATTATTTCAGTGTAGAGACAGCACAATTCCAGATGAAAAATATTCAAATATAAATTGAAGAACCTGTTCATCGACTCCCTGAGAAATGATTCCCCCAGAAAATAGAAGAATCCTAAATTTAAGGATGGAGCTAAGCTCACCAGTAAAAGTTGCATGGAAAAATTGAAAAATTTCTAAGATTCTTGTAAAACAGTTTTATGGCTAAATTACTTATTCAAAGGATTAATTTAATAATAACAACAACAAAAGAAAACAAAAACAAGAGGATTTGTTAGTAATGCCATAAATTGAAGTGCCGATGGAATTATACTGAATATATTATACATATGTATTTACATTTACTATCTGATTTGGTAGATATCTATGGAAGTTTTTAAAAAAACTATTTTTCTGAAAGAGTCCAATGTTCAACATCTGAATTTCTAATTATCATTAAATAGACTGTTAAAAAATATTTTAATAAATCCATACTTTTCAAAATTTGTTTCTTATTACATATCAAAAAAAAAAAATTCTTAAACATTATTTATCAGATTCCCCCCTAATGCTACTTTGTTGCCCGACTAGTCCAAGGAGATAAGTCTACTTTTTTCCCTTCAAGTCTAATTTTGACAAGATTTCTTAAGCCAAACTTTTCTGACAGTACTTTACCCGTGAGTTTGTTGCATGACAATGTTCTATTGTTTATATGTAGGAATGAAAATCATATGCAATTCGGGCGTGTGATAAAAAAGTGGAGTTGGCTCTTCAAACAGGTCTTTTTGTTTTCCGAAGCTGTTATCATTTTTCCAGTATTACTGAGGGGAGAACATCTACCTGATAGTAAAGACGTCGCATGAAGGAATACATGCATTAAGTTTAATAAAGCAAATAAAATGTAAACAAAAAGGGCTCAAGTCCTCGTATAATTATTTATTAGTTAAAAATATATAATTTCCTGACATTAATTTCAGTTAATTTTCTGCCTCTCATCTATGTTATTATTTATTGTTGTATATATAATGGAGAATAGCAGCTTGTAGCTCAGTAAAACGTCATGACAGCTCGAGCTGCTTTCCCCCTCGACATTCATTAAATTGTCAGGGTTGCTAGGTTGATTTTCTCTTTCTTTTTTTATAACATGCCCGAATTGCATATGATTTACATTGCTATTTATATGTGTATGTAAATTTCTATAAACAGTTTCTCGTATGCTCTTGAGTGATGATTTTTTTCTTCTTTTTTTCTTTTCTTTCAACATCCCTAAAGCTGTAAAACAAAGTTGCAGAATGACGATCATGTGATCAATTTTTTGTACTTTTGTATCCAGGAGTTGACTTTTAGGTCTGATAGAGGCACTATCATCTACAATTAATAACACTATCTCCATATATTTATCTTGTTAATTGAAATTGTGAAGGAAAAATACTTTTATTTATTAGTTAAAAAGAGATATATAGTAGTTATAGTGGCATTGAGAGGTAATTATCTCTTCGAAAACTCTTCTTTGAGACCATAAAGACATAAATGGAGTTTGAAGTATAGAGAGAAATATATTGTTGGGTGATTTTGATTTTTGGAGAATAGATGAATGAGAACTCTGAAACAATTCTCCTTCGTAATAGACTTATTACTTTTATGTAGTGCCTTACTCTAGAAAAACTCAGAATGAACATGAATTCTTATTGGATCAGTTACTATTTACTGTAGTAATAAAATTATCATAACCTTCATTTTTGAGAATATACTCCCACACCATCCATTGAATGATTATTAATAACTAACAATGACAATACATTTACATTGATATATCTTTATTCAATTTTGTTTTATGAAAAAAATCATTGACCATTAATATTTGTCAATAAATACATAGACATACCCATTTAATAATATAAATATATATCTTCTTACAAATTCAGTGATTAGTAAATATTTCTTTACATCACATTGACCCTGGTATGTCAGCATGTATCAATTCCTTAAAAACATCCAATTACACTGGTCAACAGTTAAAAATCCTAAGGGGTATAAGTGTGTAATGTCAATAAGAACTGAGCGTGGGAGGGATTTTGTCAAAAAAAAAAGTTAATAACATAGCACTATTCTTCGTTAACTGCTCTACAATTTCTATTAGTAAATTTTTCCCATTAACACTCTGTAAAATACGCAAATTGAGGTTAAATATTATAAAAATATATTTAAGCTATAGTAATTGGCATTCCTTCATTTTAATGGGAGGCGCTTCCTTAAATATGAAGAGTAATAACAAAACTTTTTTTTGACTTGAGTATATTGGGGGACTATTGAAAATCTCCAAATCCACCGAATAAAGAATCCATCATTTGATTTCATGAATTCGTTTTCTTGTTATTTTATTTTCAAATGAATATATCTAATAAACATTTGTCCTCCACTGGGATTTTATTCTAAAATTTGTATCAATGTTGCAGTTTCCTAAATATATTTACCCATCACTTTTCTTCTAGTCTTTTATGATTTCGGATAAAAACAATGCCCTGTACTCCTGGCACCAAGTCGGTTATATAAAATGCCGTCATTTACCTTATTAAGTCTTTAATATAATATAATCATAACTTCTGATACTCATTCATCGTCTAGTAGTGTTATCCTTATATTGAATGTTTAAAATTTGTAATAGTTGTAATTAAAATTTAATTATGTATGGTAAACGATTTGACTCGTTTTAATTAGACGAAAGATCTCCAAACGGATCTGAATTTAACAAAAGGGTAAATTTTAAAATCGTAATTCTTCATTTATCGTTAAAAATTATTTGATTTTTTAATAAACTTGTCTAAAAATGTGGTTGAAAAGATCGTTTTTGTTAATTTTGACACGTTTTGTATTTAGCTTAGTGTTTCAGAACATTAGCCCAAATTTTAATATGTAACTGTGGGAATAATTATAAGTTAAGTTTTAATTTTCAAAGATGTATTATAATGATACTATGTGCTTGTATATTGTTAAATGATTATTGGGTGAAACTAAACTAACCAGGACAAGTACGTAAGCAATACTACTTTTTCAATTCTCTTTATAGGTATATCCCTGCATTAAAAGAAAAAACGTTTCGTTAATTAAAAAATAATCAAGAAATTGCTGTTAATAAATACATTTTTCATTTTATTATGGCCAACATCTAGATACAGTGATATATACAGGATAAATACTAATAATAACTAAATGACACAAGGATAAATATTTAAGAACAATCGTTATTCCAATTATGAAAAAATATAAATTAAACAATTCTTTGATATTTAATATTAATATCGTTGTCTTCCATGTTTGCACTTAGAAGTAATGAAACTAAAATGAGGTTTATAAAAATTAATCCATCAAGAAGTTAGATATTCCATTTATTTATGATTTTAGTAGAATTGGCTTCTGTACTTTCTGATTCCTCAAAAAATTAATTTCTATTCCTAGATAATACCATTCTATTATCAATAGAACAGATTGTATATTAATATGTTATACAATAAAATTATTTCGATTTTAATAAGTAGTAATAAAAAGTGTAGAAGCTAGTTCCATTCATTGAACCCTCAATGAAGATATCCTCTTAAATTAGTTCATGGCGATGACAATGTTACACAATTTTGTAAGATATAGATGATGTAGAACAGTAGATGGTAAAAAGCAAGTATGTCGACGTCAAGAGACGAATACAATTATTGGAGGATTTTCGAATTTAGGGGCGAGACTAATCGAACTATCTGGTAGTTGGTTCATTCCAAAGTTTCCCTCAGGATAACAGGCAATCATAATCGAGTTTTATACGGTAAATCGGATAAAACATATGTGGTTTATATGTAAATACCTTTTCCATATGATGAGCATAGAGTCTCAGAACTATGGATCTCCCATAGCCAAGAAAGAAAATGTTGTTATACAAACTCTACGTCCACTAATAACAAATTTCAACCTCTCATCTTCAGTATTGAAAGTGGAAATGACTCAACTGAGAAATAGAAGACATTTCTAAGCATTGGTATCGTCGATAAACAACTTCCTAACGACTAAACCATTTAAAACAAGACGTTTGTTCTTCAAATTTATACAGGGGTCCCAGAGAACAAGAACAATCACTTTTGAAACAAATATTAACTTTTTATCTTTCTTCCTTGTCCACACTACGAAATGTTATATCTAGATGCTTGGATATCAGGTATATCTTTCACAAATTAGGATTTTTTAGAGGAAAACATAGCAAGATTATCTACAGAAGGATGATGGCGTTGTTGAGCAAAAAAGAATGAAGTGAAGAGCATGATTTGGGATCAGCAAGTTAATAACCTAATTCTACCGACCTAATATTTTACTCCTTAATATAGTTAAAGTTTAGTCCTTTTCCTATTCCTAAAAAACAATATGAAATTGAACTATGGACTCTAGGCTATAATGCCATGTTAATTATTTTTTGAAATTTTGACAAAAAGTACAGAAATTTCGCGTTAGAAGAATAGTCTTGTTTTCTTTTTATAAACTGAAAATATTTAGAAAAAGAAAAATTGATTTTTCTCCTATTCGTGTTTTTTGATTCAAACTCAGTTCCTATTGACATTACACAAGTATAATAAAAGATATTCAGTTTTGCACGTTGATTTTAAATCTGTAATTTTTTTTTTCTTGAGAGTCCCAAAGTTTTTGAAAAATCAAACCCTAATTTTTAAGCAATAATTTTTTCAACTTCAACTTTAATTTAAGCCTAGAAGGATACTCATTTTGTACATTAAAGAATAATGATCCGCTAGTGTATTTAATGCAGATTCTATTTTCAGTCTTTTTTTTACCTTAAGGTAAGAAATCTAAGACTCAAGAAGAGCAACGTTTTGATTGCAAGGCATAGCTATTGTTGTTGGGAGTTGGATGGTATATGTATGTATATTACATGGCTAGAGTGCTCTCGACGTTATTACATGGATCATTTCCCCTTCAAAAGATGTTTGTTTGTATTTGGCAAACAAACAAAACACACACAATTTACCGTCATCGTTTGTATAATAAAATAAATAAGGAGAGGAGCTGGATGAAGATAAGGTGCTGAGGATCAGAATTATCATGATTCCTTCTTCTTCTTTTGACTGAGGCAAATTACACAATTTTTTATACACACGAAATGAATGTATATCAAAGGACTTCTCAGACTCAATCATGAGCATACTTAATTAATTATATTGGAAAGGTGGAAGCAAAAGGATTGAGAGTAGTGGAAAAGAGTTTGGTTTGTTTTTGAAGGTTTTTTTTTTTTTGAATAATACGTATGGATTTGAATCGAACAGCACCTTGCTGCGTTACCCTCGCCATGAATCTGAAAGATCCTCTTGCGTTTGACTTGGATTTTCATCCAATAATGTCTCAAATTCTTCAAATTTTTGTATCTGTCCGAAGCAAGGCTTGTCCTTTACGCTAAAAATCCTCATTCTTGAAACCATTCCCTACATAATTTATCAGCCGGCACATTTTCACATTTCACAACTGCGCTTTTCTTACAATTAAAATAGAAAGAATCAAATCCCCTGCAAATGCTGCAATGTTACCACAAAATTTGACATATTCAACAAAGTCAAAAAACAGGTTTTTTTGTTTGAAACTCAAAGTGATATCAGCATAAATTAACTGACAAATGTCTAACCTCATTGAAATCACCGAAACCAGCTGTCATTATGAAACAACATTCATAAAAGTTTGAAAACGGACAGAACTGTCTAATTTGTGCAGAAGGATTAAGAAACCGGTTGAAATCCTTCTGCGCTCTACTACTTTTGTGTATTGTTCTTTTTTGTAGTTTAGTAAATTTCTAGCGAATTTTTGCTCGAAAATGGATGAAAATTTACACGTTTAGATGGACGATTTCTTCTTAATTAAGGATTTTTATAGAGCGCTTGACATCTTGTTTGAAAGCTGTAGGTCTCAGCTCTTTAATGCATTCCTTATTAATCCATTTCATGTGATACTCAACGAGTTATTTAAGTACAAGCGTTTTGGTTGACTTTCGGGCCTACTCCTGCCCCCTACGCCCCTGGGAGTCCTTTTAGGTCAAAACAAAGACTGAAAATATAATCTGCATTAAATATGCATATGAAACCGTTTTTTTTTTTTTATGAAAAAACACGTTTATTTTTTTATAAAATTGGTTATACATTTTTTTAAAATAAACGTGTTTTTTCATAAAAAAATTAACGGTTTCATATGCATACACCTGGTATATTGAAAACGTATGATGACAATTACAAAATTAATTAACAATTTTAATAAATTCGTACATAAAGCGAGAGTAAATAAATTATCCAATCGAGTTAGTGCAAAATCTTTGATCGCTGATAATAAAGATGAACATTTTAAAGTTATAACGAGGATCCCTAGTTAATGAAATGAAAACTAAATGCATTTGGGACAAAAACCTTGAGAAAGTTAAAAAAACAAGTGCAATGTCATAATCACGATGATTATTAGTGTGGATGTGAAAAAAGAGCTTTTAGTAATGTCTTTTTTAAATATTTTAAAGCGAATTTTTAGTTGTTTCGGTAATTTTTATTTTTTTATCTCTATGAACTTATTTTATCCATATTAGAGAACATGCATGTAATAATGAACATTATTTATTGATTCACCATTTTTAAAGTCGTCATGTCTTTCTAGTTTAGGGATTTAATTATAAAATATAATGTTTATTTTTATATTTTTGTATATGTAACTTCCCTAGACTAGTAAAAAAATAGGAAAAAAGATCTCAGCTGCAAAGCACGCCCTATATAATGTCATAAAAATATGGTACTCTTGAAGTAAGGCAGAATTTCAGCCGATTACATTTGAAAGGGAGGAATGTAACTGTTATTATTTTGCTGTCTTACTTAAAAAAAGATTATAATGATTTTGTTGCATTAAAAATTTGTAAAGGAGAGAACCCTAAATTTGTAGCAACTAATACCACAGTATGATACCTGGATCATTTTTGCATTTACTCGGACTTGACTCGAAAATTAATTGTTGCAAATTATTGCAAAAATGAATTCTTAAAAAGGAAAATGATTTATATGCAGTCTAAGACTGTTTTTTTGTTTTGCTTTTTAATGAACAAATATTGACTTAGCTATGTCTTCATCATCTACATAATATTCATATTTTTTTTTAATATGTATGTAGAATCTTTGACAAATTTAACATTAAATTAATGGTGTTTTTTAAAGTCATATTTTGGTGACTTGTGGCCAAAAAAATAAATAAGTACAACATTTATTATAATAAATGGATTTAATATAATTTAGGCACATGTGTACAGCTTTCAGGGGGAAAAAAACAAGTTTATTAGTTCAAGATCTTTAAACGTCTTAGTTTGCATGTTTTAAATAACTCAAAAGATATTAAAGGGGACATGCTGTTACTTACTTAATAAAATGATCCTTTCTACAGCGATTAATTATTATTAATAATTTGCAATATGTCTTTGTTGGAATGGCACCTCAAAATTACTACACTTATACACTTAAGTGAATCCTATAATTCATATTACATATTTAAGAAACATATGTAACTAAATGAAATGATTTTATTTAACCGTTTTTTCCATAAAAAAATAAAATAGGATGAAATTTCATAATGATTATCTCAAAAATATATATGAACATTAATTCGGGATTGAAATGTAATTCCAATTTAAGTTTTCATAAATAAACACAGAAAAATAAATTATATTGATAATACAATGAAAATGTAGGTTATAATTACAATTTTAAATATTTCAGAAATAATTAAAAAGTAAAAAAGTAATAATTATCAGGCAATTAGTTACATAGAAATCGGTATGGTGACTACTAAACGAGTCACTGAATCGATTGCATATGTTCTAAAAAAGTAGAAACATCAAAAACAAATAAATGAAAAAATATTACATAAAAATGGAATAATCAAGTTCATGAAGATCAATATACACGAGATGAGCTAAACATTAATTATGATATTAGAGAAAAGCCCCTCTCAGAATTACAATTGACGATCGGAGTATTTTAGTACAAGCAAAAATTCTTCAAGTCAATGCTTATCACGGCAGCAATATTCTTCAACTGGATGTATCAGGCATTCTTTATACTATCCACTTTTGAATGTTTCAAGTGGAATATCTTTTCGACTATTGTTACACTTGAAGTCTTTAGTCTCGTCCATTGTTATAAATCTATACTTTTCGTCAATTTCCCGTTTTATTTTGAAATTTCAGACTGGACTTAAGAGTTCCAATGATTGGGTTACGAGAAAACAAGAAGAGACGGATTTACCGGCGTATTTCTCCATAAATTGGATGCATTTTTGATGTCCTCCGACTGAGAGTGGGATAATACATGAAGCAATGAATTACGATAGGTCAGATGTGAAATCAAATGTACCTGAATCTTTACTAATACCATGTTTATTGAATGGATCCGGATTTCTCTTGTGACATCAGCGATTTGAAAGTCTCATGATCGGAAATTTCTTCAAGAAATCGAGAAATGGCATGGCCGGAATGCCATCACACTCGTATCCTGGACAAATTTTTAAGCGTTGCTACCTCCACTGTCGGCGACCCAAGTTCTTGAATCAAATCCTCAGGTATTTTTTGACTTAATTTAAAAATGACACTTGTTTTTGAATGGAATAGAACTGAGTCATAAAGGAAGAAGAAGAAAGAAAAAGAAGTTTGAAAAGACAAATATTGCCAACAACCGTCCTTATATATAATACAAAAAATCCTTCCATTTTGAGGTCGTATTTAATATCCTCAAAAATTTCTTGTTATTCCCTCTCAGGAATAACGCAGCCGTTATTATTAACAGTTGAAAGGAAAGATGGATTTATTACACCAAATTAGATTTGATAGAAACCCCAGTCATAAGATAAGGTAGATTTTTAAATTCTAAAATAAATCAATGAGTATGTGTTTTTAAAGCGTCAATCAACCCATAATTTGCTAATTAAAATTCGGAAATTACAAATATTTGATAAATTTCATTTACAACATGATTATTTCAATCGTCTTTGTTCGAATACGAAATATAATACGGGATCGAAGAAGTCGTGTATCAAAACAATATTCTACATAATTTTTGTTGGATGTTATTATCTTAATCTTATTAGGCAAGTGTAAATGTTCAGTAAATATATCTAACAAAGAATAAAAATTGCATATAAACCTATATATTCATAATATAAGTAGTTTTTTAGTTTTAATTTATTTATTCCTTCTTTTTATTGAGTAACATACTTTTGTCTACGGTGCTGATATCATGCTTTAACAAGGCATATATTGAGGATATTTTGAGGTTGTGTCCCTAGCTCAAATAAATATGTAGGTACAAAATATTGAAAACTTTTGAACTTAAAACTAGGAAATTGTTATAGTATTCTAATAATCTTGTCCTTAATATTCATAATTTAAGGCCCCTTTCCATGGATTTATCAGAAAAAGGTCTTGTTACTAGACTGTGTTGGCACAAAGACAGAGTGGATTTTTATGTTTAGTTTTAAATATTATTTATTAAGGAAAATGAGTTATCTTAATTACCGTATGGAACCTGGTACAGTAGAATCTATACCATTGTAGTAATAACTAACAGGTAGATTAATAAAAAAATTGCAAATCTTTCAGTTCTATGTCTTAAACTGACATCAGATAAATAGTTTTAACATTTCAACATTCAAATTGAAATAAAACGGCCAAAAAAGATCGGATTAAAATGAAAGTTAAATAAGATGGTAGAAATGGTACTTCTACGTCGGTTGGTACTTTGAAAGTTTCGAAACAGGGAATTTTAAAGGAAAAAAATTCAATTTGAAAAAAAAAAAATGATATTCTTTGCCCGTTATAACATTTTTTTTCCTCCTTTTTTTAAAAAACAGAAAGAAAGTGGTGCGTAAAAGAAGAGTTTTTTTTTTTGCTGCGTCTGCTATGAGTGAGAACTATTCAGAGGAAGGAGAGTGTTGAACGGTCTGTGAATTTACTGTGGCGGTATTTATAAGAAAATAAAAAAAGATATAGACGTACTGCTATTAAGTGCGGAAAAGTGGGGTTTTTTCAAAAGTCATTTGTAAGTTAACTGACGCAAGGAAAATGAGAAAAACCTTGCAGATACGCAACTCTTAATTAAGAAAGAGAAAAAGTGTTTGAAGATGTACTTGGATGACAAGATGATTTCCTTTGAACGCTTAGTAATTCATCCTTATTCTTTGAGTGATGAAGCACTTTTGGATTAACCCAAGCACTCCTTTAAGGGCTTTAATAAGTTTGTTTTTAAGTGTTGAAGTGCGTAAGGTGCCATAATGGACTTCTAAAAAATTTATCGTTTCCACGATGAGTTGAAAGTAGCTCTAAGGACAAAACCTCCGTTCATCAGAGTTGACTTTGGCTCTATGGTCTTCTCAAAATCTATCGTGAGATTTAATCTCATAAATAAATTTAATTAATTAATTAATTTCATTAATTTAATCTCCAATTTCATTCGATTTATGATGATCATCAAATCCCTGATGAGACCCTTCGTCAGAATCGTCATTTTCGGGACGTTTATGCTTTTCACCATATTAAAAACCTTCAAAACGTCACAGTTTTTGTTAGGAGTTTGTCTGTATTTTAAGAACTTGCTATCGTGGACTTTGGAATCTGATAATATTTCCTTTAGTTATATGTACCCCCTTTTCTTCTCAATCATATAAATATTTACTTTTGATTGATTCTAGTGTAATATGACATTTATGGTGAAAATATCCTATCCCTTGAATTATTTATTAATGTTGTACAACATTTTTTCACTTTAGAATTTCATTAACTTCAAGATGACGTAATGAGAAGGAATAATTATTTCAGTATAGAATTATATGATCTTTACAAAATTTGGATGAATAACAATATTGAATGGAAAATTGGAGGAAACAAACATCTTGGTGTTATTAGTAATGAAATATAAAATGTTAGGATTGTCTTCAATTACGTTCTTGAATAAACCTCTATATTTATATCGTGATTAAGGTTTTGAACTTGTTGCATAATGTTTTTAAGGCTTTTGTCACTAAAACTGCATATCATTAACCTAGAATCCTCGTTATATTTTCAGCAATCAAAGATTTTACCTTAACTCGAAAAAGATAATTTATTTACTCTCACTTTATGAAGAAATTTATTTAATCGTTAATCGTTTATTAATTTTGTAACTTTTATTATACTTCTTCTAAATATATGTATATATTAGATTATTCCTTTATTCTTTAAATTTGAAGTTATCACCAATGAAATAATTAATATCCCATACATGTCTTGGCATCACTCACAACATATATAATTATTTTGTGCTAATTCGAGTTTCTATATATATTTATATGTATATAATTTTAGCTTATATTTAGTTTTGAATTCATTTATACTTAAAGAAAAGGCATGATTCTTAATTACATGCTATTTTACTAGCATACTAAGGTCAAATTTTGTTACTTCGCTGGAGAAGACGAGCTAAAGCAGCTACTTGAATTTCACTCCTTGCATACATATACTACACATTCTTTAGGGTTGCAATAGAAAGGAATACAAGCTTTGGGGTTAATAAAGCAAGTCAAATTTCCCATAATAATAATAAATATACGACTTATTAGCTAAAAATATATAATTTTCTAACCTATGAATTCGAGTTTATTTTCTTCGCCGACTTATTCTCTCACCTATGATCTATGTTTTCATCTGTAAATATAAAAGAGAATACCAGCTTGTAGCAGATATTATAACTAGGAATGTAAATCATATGCAATTCGGGCGTGTTATAAAAAAAGAAAGAGAAAATCAACCTGGCAACCCTGACAATTTAATGAATGTCGAGGGGGGAAGCAGCTTGAGCTGTCATGACGTTTTACTGAGCTTCAAGCTGCTATTCTCCATTATATATACAACAATAAATAATAACATAGATGAGAGGCAGAAAATTAATGGAAATTAATGTCAGGAAATTATATATTTTTAACTAATAAATAATTATACGAGGACTTGAGCCCTTTTTGTTTACATTTTATTTGCTTTATTAAACTTAATGCATGTATTCCTTCATGCGACATCTTTACTATCAGGTAAATGTTCTCCCCTCAGTAATATTGGAAAAATGATAACAGCTTCGGAAAACAAAAAGACCTGTTTGAAGAGCCAACTCCAGTTTTTTATCACACGCCCGAATTGCATATGATTTACATTCCTAATTATAACACGTCATGACGGCTAAAGGTAATCTCCTCTCAAACATTCATCAAATTATCAGGGTTACCATGCTAATTTTCTCTCTTTTTTACATACTGGTACTGCATATGATTTACCTCTCCATTTTCAATTATGAGACATGACAGAAGGGAAATCTGGATATACTCAATTAGCACATTAATTATATCAATAATTCAAGTACATTTGATTTTATGTTTGACCTGACAAATTGCTTATCTCATGTATGGATATGTATAAAAGCAATTAAATGTGTATTAAATAATACACAATAGTTACTTATGATTGTAGCAAGCTCTAGACCAGGGATGGGCAAACTTTTTGACTTGCGGGCCACTATGGGTTATAAAATTTGAAAAAGGGGCCACAGCAGTACATTGACCTGTGGGCCAAATATAATAAAGCGTTGCTTGTAGTGTGCAAGCTCGGCGGGCTGGATTAAATTGTCTAACAGGCCGTATAAGGCCTGCGGGCCTTAGTTTGCCCATGTCTGCTCTAGACTCAAGGATACAGAGAAGAGCGAATTCAAATTGATTATCAAGGTAGTGATACCAAATGATATTTTTCTTCCTTTCCTAAAACTCAATGTTATCCCAAGATTTTGCCCATGTCTAGTGATAACCCACTTTCAGTCGTAGGACATTAAAGTTTCGTTAAATTTATGGAGAAATACACCAATAAATATGTTTTTCATCGTTTTCCCGTAACCTAATTATGAGAGCTCCAAAATGAAGTCGTAATTTACGAATAAAACAGCTATCTTATCACATCCCTACTCATACATATTTCCTCTCTTTTTGCATTTATTATTTTTATAGCAATATTAAAAGTAATATCTCCACCTATTTTTTGAGGACCTTTTTACATAACCTTTTCTTCTTATTTAATTTTTTGTATTTTTTTATTTCTCTTCCTATAAGTAAAAAAACCTGGTTTTTTGTCAAATCAGTATGACTTACTCACAAGTTTGAACCATATACCATTTAAAGTTCAACGTAAAGATTGAAGAAAAATAAAAACTTTTCATAATTTAATTATAGTTTTAAATCTCAGGCAATTTAAGTAATCTTTTCGTCACCACATTCATTTTGCTTATGAAAACTTAATTTGGAAACACACTCCCTCTCCGAATCCTTCTTCAGTTTTTCAGAAGCATAGAAATAGAAGACTATTGAAGTTTTTCACAAGCAATAAATAATATTAATTAATGAGATCTTAATTCATGTTACAAAACTCATCCTAGTTCAACTGTTAAGGGTCCGATTAATTTAGGGATTGAGGAGTAAATCGTTTTTCCTACTGACAATATATTGAGGGGAAAACCTAAAATGAATGAAAATTGGCTATGAAGGTGATGAAGGTTGAAATTTTTATTTGTTACAATTTGATATCAATTGTAGTGTGTCGTTTTACATTCCAAGAAAAAGAAATAGGGTTTGGGGCCGTGCTGAAATTTTTCGAATGCCTTGGTGGGATATGTGAAACTCTTGAAGAATGTGATGGTGATATTGTAGTGAGGTGAGTTGGTGAGAAAATTGAATGAATAAAGGCAAAGACAATACAAGTAACTGAAATTACCATGCAACAAGTTCATGCGTAAATTACTGTCACAAACGTTTTATTCTTTTGACAACAATTAGGACGTTTTATTCCAGCATGAACCAAGAGATAAACAGTTAGTTTTCACTTATTGTTATTATTTTTACAATAGAAATTAGTTAAGTATTAGTTAAGGATTATTATCGGGCGCTTGACATCTCGTTTGGAAGCTATGAGTCTCAGCTCTTGTATACATTACTTATTAATCCATCAAGGAGTTATTTAAGTACAAACGTTTTGACCAATTTTTGGACCTAATTCCATCCCCTACGCCTCGAGGAGTCCCTTTAGATGAAAACAAAGACTGGAAATGTAATTTGGAATAAATACTCTAGCGGACCATTATTTTTTAATGCATAAAATGAGTATCCTCCTAGGCTTAAATTGAAGTTGAAATTGGAAAATGGGCCAAAAAAGCTAAAAAAGTAGTGTCCGATTTCTCGAAAACTTTAGGACTCTCGAAAAAAAAACTTACAGATTTGATATCAGCGTGCAAAACTGATTAACTTTTATTATACTGATCCCCTTAGGATTTTTGACTGTTGACCAGTGTAATTGATGAAATAACAAACGTTCAATTATATTGTCTGCTGTTTTTATACATATCATTAGGTTTCTAAATAATACACATTTACCCATGTGAAATTTTCTCACCACTTGGTAATTTGAACAGTATTTTTTTTCAAAAAAGATAAGATCACTTGATTATAAGAATCTCATATCTGTATGATACGCGTAATATACTATTAAAAAACATTTTAGTTAATAGTAATTATTTTAATAAAACGTCTGATGGAGTGAACTTAAAATCCTTGATCAATAAATATGGAGATAAAAATGTGGGGAGTTATGAGATGAATTCCAAGGAACTATGTAACCGTCAAAGAACTCATCATAATGTGCTGTATAACGATCTTAAGGATTCTCTCCTTAAGTCACTAAAACTGCATCTCACTATCCTGAAATCCTCGTTGTATTTTCACCTCTATTATTATCGATCAAGGATTCAAATAAATAATTTATTGACTATTCTTTTATAGATAAATTTATTAAATCGTTAATCGTTTTATGCATCTATTATTTTTTTAATTTTCACTATATATCTTATAAACAGATATATATTATTATAGATTATATGAAGTGTTTCTGAATTTATTAATAGCTCATCCATATATTGAATTTTGAATTCATTAATAGCTCATCCATATATTGAATTTTGAATTCATTAATAGCTCATCCATATATTGAATTTTGAATTCATTAATAGCTCATCCATATATTGAATTTCGAATTCATTAATTGTTTTAAAGACTATATAAGTTTCTCATTCACATATTATTCTATTTTTTAATATAGTATTTAAAAAAAACAGATTTATTGCATGGTTAGGCCATGGGATAATACCAAAGCCAAAGTTAGCTCCTTTGCTGGAGAGCAGGGGCTAGAAAACTAACTTGGATTGCAGCCCCTAGATGTACTACACATTCTTAAGGATTGCTGTCCAACGGAATCAAAATATTTCGGTAAGCTATGTAAATTCAATTTCATCAATAAAGGGTTTAAGTTCCATTCCCCGTAATAATCATTAGTTTATGACCCAATAGCCTAAAATATATAATTTTTCTGATGTATATGAATTGAATTTATTTCCTCACACCCTCTCACATCTATCGTCTATGTCTTCCACTGTAAAGTTAAAAGAGAATAGTTGCTTATAGCTCATAGAGTAAAACGTCATGACAGCTAAAGCTGCTCCCTTCTAATAAAATTTATCTATCTGTCCTTTTACATATTGTCAAATTCTATAAATCATTCTCTTTATATTGCATTTGCATAATTATTTCATCGTCTCGAGGGAAGGTGTAGAGTTATGTAAGAGAAAATTATTTGTAAGATCTTTTGAAAAATGTTTATTAGAATATTAAATGAAAAAGTGCTGTGGATGGTTGACTTGGGAGAAAATTTGAACTTTAAGTTTTATATTATTTGGATCAAGGAATCGTGTGTTTTCTACGAAAAATATGGAGATTTAAATTCAAAATTTAAAAAAAAATCTTTATTTAGAAAGGAACACATTTTTTGTAAGAGTAGAGAGATTAATACGAAATAAAAAAGAAGAGCGTAGGAGCCAGAGAAAGAGTTGCTACAAAGAAAAAAACTACGATTTGGATTTGTTGAAAGGGTAAAGTGATGAAAGAGTAATTATATTTACTGCATACCAAAGAACTAAAATACTTAAAAGTCTGAAAATACCGATCGATAAAAGAGCCCATGAGTGCATTAACTTAGAATTGCCTCCGACCTTGAATAGATCTAATGAATTATTAAACTTTATGGGAAAACTGATTAAAATTAATGTACAAGGATGTACAGTTCCCCATAATAATAACACTGGTCAACAAATTTGAACTTTCAAAAATCCTAAGGGGCATAAGTATAATAAAAGTTATTCCGTTTTGCACACTGATTTCAAATCTGTAATTCTTTTTTTCAAGACTTCGACGGTTTTTGAGAAATCAGTTTCTACTTTTTTAGCTTTTTTGGCCCATTTTCCAACTTCAACTTCAATTTAAACCTAGAAAAATACACATTTTGGGCATTAAAAAATGATGATTAGCTAGTGTTTTTTATGCAAATTCCATATCTAGTCTTTGTTTTGATCTAAAAGGATTCATAGGGACGTAAAGTGCCGGTGTAGGCCCGAAAGTCGGCCAAATCCTTTGTACTTAAATAACTCCTTGAATATTACATGAAAGGGATCAATAAGGAATGCGTTAAAGAGCTTAGACCCACAGCTTTCAAACGAGATGTCAAGCGCTCGATAAGGGCCTTTAAATTTGAAGAAATCGTCCATCAATGTGTGTAAATTTTCATCCAATTTGGAGCTAAAATTCGCTAGAAATCTAAGACTCACGGTAGAGCTAATAAAAACAAGTATAAATAAAAACAGATAATAGATTATAATATTATATATACCATAGATGAGAGAAGAAGAAAATAGAATCAACAATCCCTATTATCAGGTAGATGTTCTCCCCTCAGGAATAAACACGACGAGCTTTTTGGGATAAACAAAAACACTATGCATTCTCCCTTCAGCTGATTTTCATCAGTTGACTCCAATGATTTAAAGCAGCTGACTTTACGTGTTATGAGCTCAAAAAGGGTATTATTATTATTTCTGATTTTGATATATAAAACGATATTTAATCAAGGAATGCGTGCCCCTTTTTTGAATTTTCGAATATTATACAAATATTAACGATTGGTTTGTGATTGCTAGAATTCATCAATGTATAGTATATCTAAATAATAAATTCTGTATAATATTAAAAAGTTGGCAATAAGGAAAATACAAAAGACTAGCAACAATATATGCTTTTCAAAAATTTTCCTTTCCCTTTTGTGAGTGGACAAAAAAACGTCGTGAAAGGAAGAATGAAAGCAGCTTTGGAAAATAAAAAGTACTGCTCAGAGTGCCAACCCAAAAAAAAATCTTGCACGCGAGAAGTGGGCATTATTTACAACCCTACTAATACAATAGTTAGATATGTACAAAAAGAGCCCAGCTGCAAAGCATGCAAATGACGATTTGTTGGTAACATTTGTCTTTTCAAACTTCTTCCTTTTTTTTCATACTCATTTCTTTTCAATTCAAAAACAACAAGCACCATTTTTAATTAAGTTTAAAAATACCTGAGGATTTGATTCAAGAACTTGGATCGCTGACAATGGAGGAAGTAACGTTTGACCATTTGTCAAGGATGCTAGTGTGAGGATATTCCTGCCATGCCATTTCTCGACTTCTATTACGGAGACATTTCCGATCATGAGACGTTCAAATCGTTGATGTCACAATAGAACTCCGGATCCATTCAATAAACCTAGTATTAATAACGATTCAGGTACATCTGATTTCACGTCTGACCTAACTAAATTGCTTGTATCATGTAATATCCCACTTTCAGTCGGAGGACATCAAAATTTCATCCAATTTGTGGAGAAATACGCCGGTAAATCCGTCTCTTCTTGTTTTACTGTAACACAATCATTAGAGCTCTTAAGTCGAGTCAGAATTTTCAAAATAAAATGGGAAGTTGACGAAAAGTATAGATTTATAACAATGGACGAGACTAAGGACATCAAGTGTGACAATAGTCGAAAAGATATTCCACTTGAACCATTCAAAAGTAGATAATATAAAGAATGCCTGATATATCCAGTTGAAGAATATTGTAGCCGTGACAAGCATTGATTTGAAAAATTTTTGCCTGTACTAAAATACTCCTATCGCCAATTGTGATTCTGAGATGGGCTTTTGCATGATGTCATAATTAAAGTTTAGCTCATCTCGTGTATATTGATGTTCATGAACTTGATTATTCCATTTTTATGTAATATTTTTTTCATTTATTTGTTTTTGATGTTTCTACTTTTTTAGAACATATGCAATCGATTCAGTGACTCGTTTAGTAGTCACCATACCGATTTCTATGTAACTAATTGCCTGATAATTATTATTAATTTTTTTTTTTTGTACCCAAGTACAACTAATTTATTCCGTATAAACAACATTTCATTAAAACATTATTATTTAATTTCATGACTTATAATTTTTTCAATAATTTGGGTCAAATCTTTTGGGAGGGGTGTTCGTGTACTCCTTAGTTTATATAAAATTAACTGAACTCTCGATATAACTACATTGATAACGTCCTGATGGGGACCAGTATAAAAATAAACAAAGTCCGTATTCAGAAGGTGTTGATCCAATTTTCTGTAAAATATTTCCCTTATATAGTCCCATATTCCGGACATGTTCTTGCACTCTAGTAAGAAATGTCTAGCCGTCTCTAATGCTCCATTGCAGAAAAAGCAAAGTCTTTCCTCTGGTGTCCTGCCAAATACACTTCCTAAGGAGAGTGTATTAGTAACAATCCTGTACCTTAACCACACCAGTGAGTAATTCATCTTTAGGGAACTAAGGCCTTTGATGATTTCTCTTGCTGAACTTTTCAATCTAAAAATATCTTTTCTTCTATCAATTTGTTTTAAAAAATGGGTTTTCGTGTTTTTGTCCAATAACAAAAATCTTATTTTCTTATTCCATATGAACTTTAAAAAATTAAAAAAACTATCTCTTGGACCTACTTCTCTTTTTAAAAAATGTATTTTCCTAAAAACCTTTTCCCTTTCTAAAATTTCATTTAATGTGAAATTGTTTTCCTTATTAAAAACTTCCCCCAGAAACGTGATCTTCTTTTTCAGCGAAGTTCCTGATATAAAGGATAACCGTTTGTTATCGGTCACTGGTTCTTGCCAGCCCATCTCTTCAAGCACTTTTGAGGATAATGCACAAAATACTTCTACGTTATATTTCCAGAAAGAGCTCATCTTTTTCATAGCAGTAATTATCTTTCCCGGACCACCCCCTTTTGCTTCCTCTAAGGATTTGTCATTTTCTTCGGAAAAAATCAGTCTTAAAATTTCTGTCCATATGGGACCTCTATCAAAAATTCTTTTAAACCAAGTGAAATTCAATGTCTTCCAAAAGTTTTTAAATGAAAGTAAACCCAGTCCTACAATTTTTTTGGGGCAATTAACCCGATTCCATGTTATTATTTTACTTCTTCCTTGAGGGAATAAAAATGTCTCGCATATTGATTCGATTTTATTACTAAAATCTTCCGAATAGGGAGTTAATCTTAAGATATGTATTACTTTAGGTAAAATTAATGTATTCCAAACAAAAATTCTAGCAGAAATACATTTTTTGACAATCGTAGTATATTTCTTTGTCGTCCCGAGTACTTTTAATTGAATAGTTTTCCTGTTTTCTAAAATGTCGCTTTCGTCAATTGTTAAAAATGTCCCGAGGACTTTCATGCATTGAGTTTTTTGTATTGAGCCTACGTTAAATGAAATATTAAAATCTGACATTATCTTAGTTTTATTTGAGTTTATTGTTAAGCCAGAGACCTTCCTATTTTTTTCTAAAAGAACTAACGTTGCTTCAAAGGAACGGCGAATATCCTCCTCGCTTCCGGAGAAAGTCAAGTTAATATCATCAGCAAAAGTTTCCGTTTTATTTTCCATATCCTTTACCCTTATAACTTTTATGTTACTTGCTGAGTTGATATCTTCTATTAATGGATTCAAAGCAATTATAAAAAGTGCCGGAGATAGGGGATCTCCTTGTCGGCATCCTCTTTCGATCTTGAAAATATTTTTATGAGTATCATAGTAAGTTGAAAGCTTGCATAAACTAATTCCCACCATTTTGACGAATTTTTCACCTTTAGGCATTTTATTACCCAACCATGCGATATACTATCGAATGCCTTCCTAAAATCAACTGCCATTACAGCCGTACTAGAATCCTGCTTCCTTGCTACAGCTATCGTATCCTTGACTCCTCTTACAACATCTTCCATGAATCTGCCTCTTACAAATCCCTTTTGCGAAGAATGTAAAATCAAGGGCAATATTTTCTTCAGTTTACCGGCTAGAACAGCACTGTAAATTTTATAAGTAACATTGAGCATCGTCAAAGGGCGAAGATTTTCGACAACTCTCGGTTCTTTTCCCTCCTTCGGAATTAAAATTAGTTTTCCAACTGAGATGTGCCTGTCAAAAGATCCATTAGAATAGGCTTCTTCATAAATTTCTTATAAGATTCCATAGGAAACCCATCCGGCCCGGGTGCTTTATATTTTTTCTTGTAATTTTTGATATAATCAAAAATTTCTTGTCTGCTAACTTCATTTTCTAATGAATTTGAAAATAAACTGCCTAGCTTTGTAACATTTTTTTATTTCGCCAATTCCGATCTTGTCGCAAAAATCTGTTGATTTGTAATTGCACTTAACACAACCAACATCCCCATAATATCTACAATCCCTACACGCGTACATTTCTTCATAAAACTTAGTAACTATTTCTCTCACCCTCGTTATGTTTGATTCCAATTTGCCATTACCATCCAGTAATACATTCACTTCTTTTCTTGACTTCCCGTTACTCTCAACACTTCTTAGTCTCTCCAGCAGAGCCTGGTCTGGCGGAATTGAATTACAGCCTGTCCTTATCAAACATTCTTGTGCGTAAATTGCCTGGATTTCTTTTAGACTCTCCTCATCAACGGATCCCATTTCCCCTACTTTCCTAGTCTTTACCAAAGCATCGTGTCTCCTTTTCCTCTCCTCGCTCAAACTAGCTCCCAGTTTAATATATGCTCTCCTGGAGCAATCAAGAACCAATTTTAGAGCGTGAGACGGGGATTTTATCTTTCCTTTGTTTAATCTTAAAATTATATCCTTGATGATATTTTCAACAATCTTGTGAGTGACGATGTCATCTAATAAGGAAACATTCAATTTCCAATGTTTTTTTGAGTGGCCACCAGGTTTAAAAAGAGTCATTTCAATAGCATTGTGATCCGACATAGGAGCTATTATAGTCCGGTATTCTGATAAAAGGGGAAAAAGGCCCTCTGATATTAAAAAATAATCAAGCCTTGAACTCTTTATGACTTTATCTCCCTTCTTAATAAAAAAATGTATGGTCAGGTTCTGTACTAAACTTTAAAGCCCCATCCTCTAAATGTCTTTTATATAAAATATTCTGCAATTCTCTATTGGCATTAATATTATTTGCATTCATATAATTTGTTGTGTCCCTTTTTTGATCTAGAGCCACGTTGAAGTCTCCTAATAGAATTATGTCTTCACTTATCTGATGATCCACTGACAAAAATTTAGTGTTAATCGAGCTATAGAAATATGGATCATCTCTATTTGGGCCATAAACTGACACGATTCTTATATTTCTACCCATCCAGTTCAGCGTAAGCACAAGGTAGTTTCCCGCCTCATCCTTAGCAATACACTTTGGTTTTAAATTTTTCCTTATTAATAATAAAATCCCCCTAGAGGGATGCCTTGAAACTTTTTTAATAGCAGCAGTGAAACAGACCTCATAACCATCAGGAATACAGTCCTCAGGGCATACTTCTCCCAATCTAGAGTCACACACAGACAGCACATCCGAGCAATAGGACATAAGGTACTCAATTACACATTTTTGCTTTCCTTTATCAGAAATAGAATTCACATTAGCTGAGATTATTCGTAGCTCGGTCATGATTTGTTAAAATACAACTAAGTTTTGGCTTAAAGTAACTAAATTGCGAGATATTAAAAAATTATGACACTGAACACATAAAAAGGGGGTGGCTAATGTTAAGGGGTACATAATGAACATATTGAATATAGGCCAGAAAAAAAAACTATGTCTCTAAAATCAAAACAGAAAAGAAGATTTTCCCAAGTAAAACAAGGCTTAATAAATACGACCTTCACGATGGTTTTCCTTTAGCTCAGGAGAGCTTAGAGCTTTGGTTCTCTTTTTAGGATCCTCCATTGAACTTTCTAAACCTCTTTTTGAATTTTTTTTTTTGGATCTTCTTAGCAATATCTCCCTTTTTAGATTTATTTCTATCCCTGAATACGGATATCCAATCTTCTCTCAAGCTTCCTGACGGAGAACGTGGAATTTCGGAATCTTCCTCTTGCTGTGGATGAACTTCCTGGCCCTTTGAAACCACTTTTTCCGGGTCCTCTAGTCTTTCTTCCCCACATGTTTTGCTCTCAGGTTGCACTTTAACTATACATTAGGGTGATCCGTCTGCCCCCTATCGCACTGATTTTTCTGGCTATTTTTTCAGTGTTGAGGCTACTTGTGATAAGCACCCCTGTAAAATTTCAGAGCGATTGGTCAATGATAAACCCATGCACAAATTGATTGAAAATTGCCACTTTTTATGATATTTAAGATAAAGTTGCTTATTGTTAGGCTATCCAATACCTTGAACAATTTTTATTTTTATTGCATTTTCTTAGAATTTTGGTACTTAGAAAAAGCAAGGTAGTCCTTTAAACTAATTAGAATACTGTACTGCCTACTACTGTATCTGTTCTATGCAAAAAGTTTGTGGTTCTTATTCAAAAATTGAACCATAAACAAAAATAAACAAGCAAATAAAACAAAAAAGAACAGATAAAACATGTTTCAAATCTATTCTAATGTCAAAAACCATGATTTTGATTTTACAGAGGAATCCCGTTGGTTAGGTGTATTGGCTCGTCGATTTTCAACTACTTGTAGTATGTGTTGCAACTTTGATTCTTTCTTCGCTGAACCAATGAAGTCTGAGCAAAGCTTGACTCCCCTTTCCGCTGCGTCATTGACAACTCTTAAACTATTGATCACTTCCATGTTTCTCAGATAGCCGTTCAATTGACACCATTCTTCCACTGGCTTTTTGATGAAACTTGAATCAATGCCCAGAATTCTGAAAAAACTCCAGCTGTCTTCTCCAACAAAAGCAGATACATCTTCAGCAGGTCCAACAGGAATTTCAGGAAAAGTAGGCTTTCCATAGCCTGAACCGTGCCTTTTCAAACTTTTCAATTGTTCTGTTGGCTGACAAGACATCATGGTGTCAGCAACTCTTTGCTTTTGGTCTGCCTTGACTGAAGTGCTGAAAAGCACAAGTGGAACCAGCTCTTCAGAAAGGTACCACATATGATTTGATACAACTTTAAGAGCTACTTCTGACAGATTTTGTTGCACTACTTGATATTCCTTCAAAGTGTTGATCAACTTGAGGTCATTGCTGGGAGCAGAGCATGTCTGGGATGCGGCAATCCACCAGGGGATATAGCAGTACACAACAAACTGTACGAATTCGTTGAGTTTTTCTAACTGCTTTTTTTGCAACATCACTGGCTTAAATGACTCAACCTGATTTGACAAAAGCACGATTTTCATAGAATACAGGATTTTTTCCATCCATCGTGCGTTGCTTATTGCTCCTGGGACTTGGAATCGGTTGAAATTAGCTGGGGCTTCACCTAAATATATTAGTGTAAGCGTTACCAACTCTTTGTAGTCTCCTACAAAGTGTTCCTAAAATGGCTTTAAGATTTTTTACTGCAAAATAAACAAAAAGAAAAATTGCTCAAACGATCTTTAAAAACTACATTCGGTTTATATTAACTTAATTAATGTGACTGGCTGCATCTTAAATAGTAGAAATAACACCCAAACTGAACATAATCATTAAGTTTTAAACTCATCATTTTAAACTCACTTGTGGATATAAACGCGGTGACGGATAAAAGAAGTTACGATAAACGAGGGTTGATTACCAAAGGATACACTATATTTAAAACAACTTGTTATTAAATTCAAAGTTTGAAAATAAAAATTTTTATTAGAGTCTAAAGTTTTAAAGATATTGTTTGACTTATCTAAAGATATAATTTAGCTCACTATTTCTTAAAAATCATCAAAAATTGAAAATTTTCAATCAATTTGTGCATGGGTTTTTCGTTGACCAATCGCTCTGAAATTTTACAGGGGTGCTTATCACGAGTAGCCTCAACACTGAAAAAATAGCCAGATGTCTAGCTTGAATTTTTCGTTTTTGAGGGGCAGACGGATCACCCTACTATACATACTTCGGAGTTTAATTTTTCACCTTCAGTATTTGAGTCTTCACAGGTATTTTCTTTGACTTTATTCCCTCCGTCTATTTTGTTATCATCCTTTTTTTCTGTGTCCATATCTTCCTCTTCTTCTGTCCGAATAATTTCGTTTGTTTCCCTTGTTTCTGCTAGTCCACCGATTCTAGTTGGAAGATTCAATTCTTTTCTAATTTTCCTTTCGAATTCGCTATATGGTGTACTCTTATTCGCAGTGCATTTAGCTTTGATATGGCCGTCGTCAAGACATCTGAAGCACTGAATTTGTTGGGCCTTAGAAATAAGGTCTACTTTTCTTCCTCCAATAGGGATGATTGCAGGAAGCATTCGCTTCAATTTAATCTGCAGTTTCAATTTTCCAGAAAGTATCTTGCTAAATTTGGATGCGTATTCCGCCTTAGTTCCTTCCTCAGCTTTTACTTCGTGAGGTACATTTTCGATATTTCCCACAACTTCTCCAAAATTGCTTATTACAATCCCTCAGTTTTTCCTCCTGCAACTCTGATCCATCTTTGACAATAACTTCAACAGGCTTTTGGACATATCTAAGTCCATTTAATCCCCTGATGGTATAACCAAAATCATCTTCAACTTCTGTGCGCCCCGTAATGTGTTCAAATTTTAACAGCATATTAATTGGGCTTTTTGTTGTGATAACAATAAATCCTGCACCACTTTTACAATCATTTATTCTTAATATTTCATCAACCTGTACATTTAAACTCTCCATTATCTTCACATATTGATTAATGCTAGGAGTAAATCCTCTTAGTTTAACTCCCTCGTTGTCTTTCCAGTCTAAGATAAACTTCGACCAGAAAGGGTTTGTATTGAATTTCTTGTTTACATTTTTTTCCCGTTTCATTTTCACTTCCTTTCGTCATTCCCTCATTTCCTCTGGTTATGTGAGAAAAAAGATATGACATTTTCTCTTTTTGTCCCTTTTCCGGCGTTCCTCGTGCCGTGGTTCCTTGAGCTTGCTCTTCTGTGTAAAGCTTACGAGAGTGCTCTTCAGACAAATTATTCTTCCCTTTATTGAGCGACTCGCCAGAAGGTAGTCCGGCACTAATCATTTTCTTCGGCTAAGAAGGAAATGTAGTTCCAGGTCCAAGTGGTTCTGGTCACCCTTTCCAGGGCGATGACGTCTTCCCAAGAGAGGGATGACGTGTTACTGCACTTATTAATTGATCAGACAAAAATTAGCACTTACAGTATATATAAGGGCTATTTAGCCGTTTAATTAAAAGCACTATCTCTTGTAAATGTATTAAACGAAAAAAAATGATGATGAATGCACTATTACTATTTCAACCAAAATAAAAACACACCACAATAATGACACGTCTTCCTTCTCAAAAGTCAATACATAAAAAAAAAAAAAATTTAGATCTTATTGGATGGTTTGTCTTTTACTATAAATTTTTTGTAAAGGTTATTTTATTTATTTTTGGGACAAATTTTAAATATAATGTTTCAAATTAAAAAAGATTAGGGATGGGCATTTTGTTGAGGTGAGAAAGCATGCCCGCAATTACTATCTAGTGGCTCTACATTTTATCTGCTGACTGTTATTTGACAATATTAAATAATACACAATAGCTACTTATATAATTGTAGCAAGTTCTCACCTCAACAATACTGATAATGGTACCAACTCATATTTTTATTTTCTTTCTTTAACTCAACTTTATTTCAACATTTTGCCCAAGTTTAAATGGGATATCCATGGGAGTCAGTTTAGTTACTGTCAACGTAATGATATTGATGAATGATTTGGTTATTAATACGGTTGTAAAAATCTATTTTAATGCAGTAAGAAGTACTTAAATAATTGAGAAGGAAAAAATAACAACAGCCATGAAAAGGAAAATAGATTGATAAAAAAAAGTTAATATGAAAGTTGTCAACTGACATGTGTTTTGAGTTTTTCTTGGACGCTTCAAAATGCACACATTTATCCGACTCTGATTTATGTTCACATACTCTATGTCTGGACTCGAGTACAACAGCTTTGTCAATTATATAATTAATAGAAAAGTAGTTATTAAATTAGTTATGAAAGAAAAATAGAATTTTATAGATAGTATATTTTCTTAATTTTAAAACAAATTGATTTAAGACAAATGTAGCACACATACAACATCAATCATAATCAAAGTCACCCTTACTAACATCAAATAAAAGCATTAGTTAAGATGGAAGAATTGTTTGCATAATAGATGAAATCTATCAAATAAAACTTTATTCTGCAGCATCCATATTTTTATTAATTATATTGGCCAACAATTTTTTTCGAACTTTGTGTTACATGAGCTTCTTTTTATACAGATTGTAATGCACTTTGTATAGCTAATTTCATATTTAACATTAGTCTTAGGTTTTTAGATATAAAAATAATGATAAATAATGATATTTATAATTATTCTACCTTTTAGATAACTCAAGAAAATGGCTGAAAACATATTAAAAATGCCAACAAATGTAACACTTTAAAATATTTTTTTTTCCACAAAGTCACTTTTTCGATAGATATTAACATGTGGTATTATCCCAACTTTTATAATAATATGATATACATGTAATAAGAATTATTATGTCAAAAGGAAAACAGCTTGATGATTTATGAATGATGAAAGAATATAATGTAGGGTTTCAACTAACGTATATATTGATGACTTCAAGCATGCTTTAATATGTACACATTTTCATATCTCTAGTCATTACTCATTCCTATTTATGACATCATAAGTACCAAGTGTTGCTGCTAAATTTATAATTAGTGTGACTTTTTGAGCATCATTATTTGCTCGAAATCGCACCTTCTATAGGAATAATTGAAAAATAATAATAGTAGTAGAAATTGTAGAGCAATTAATAAAGAATAGTCATCTGCAAGGAATTTCATATGGCCAAAAAAATCCTATCATCGTTTCTATATATCAACTCACATATGTTATTCAGAAAATTCATTATATTTTTTTTTTTTTCATAGAAACATTAAAGTAATTACAAAATGTGCTCCTTTTGAGTATTTGAAGTTATGATAATTTTGAATGAGGATACATTTTTTAAATTCTGTTTAGAATTAAAAAAGGAGTAGACATTATATATATGATGGTAAAATAAAATTATTTCATATACTTATATGTATTTCTTTAATGTATTTTAAGATTTCACATAAAAATATTAATGTCTAATATCTTGAAAATTCTGTATAAATTAATCCATAGAACTGGGTTTGACAATATTTGAAACTACAATAGTCGTTTAAATAGAAAATAATAAAAAATATAGTAATTTTGAAGTGCAATGCCAACAATGACATATTAAGTATATTAAGTTTTATACTCTTGTTTGTATTGATTAGGTATTAAGTTTAAATATTTTGTTTAGCATTAGACAGAGCAGTTTTCCAATTCAACTTTTTCGAGTCCAATTTGTGGTCTCATAGTTCTTGAGTACAAATCTATTAAAAAATGTCTCAAGTACTACAGCTCTGGCATGTGGAGTAGATTAATGATTCCTGTTCTTAATGAAATTTTATAACCCCTAAACAATAATTAAATTTTATGATCACTTAAAATTTCCATGAAAAAAATAGTAATAGAATAAAAGGAATAATCTCAATTACATATATGTATAGTTACATCAGAAAAGGTGATCATTGATTCCCTTTCCGAATTTTTATTACCTAGTAATTATTAATATTAAGTTGTTTCTTAGTGAAAGAGCAAAATTATGACAGCCACATAATCTTCCTCCAAATGTGATCACCTGATATGCTGTTGTTATTAGGACATCATCTCATTTTTTTTTCATCAATTGTTTTTACAATTTGCTCTTTTTTCTAACTTTTGTAATAAATAACGATTTATTTAGAAAGAAAGCCTTATGAATGAAAGATGAGATATTAGTAGAGGTGAATAAATATGCCCCAACCGGAATTTAATTTTGAGTATCTGTCAGAGTTATTCTTATTGAAGAAAATGACAAAAGCTGGAATGTTTTTACTCGTTCTCCATTTGATTTATACCCTAAAGCAATAAAACCAAATACCAAAACACATCTGTTGGGTTGGTGAGATTTCCATGCCTACGAGAAATCTTTTTTGTCTACAACGTTCATATTAAGGTAATAATGGAGTAACTGTTAATTTTAATTTTGAAACAGTTATTTTGGGCCGTCGAATTTTTGTCCCAAAAATGAAGATTAAGATAATTTTATTACTATAGTAAATAGTTACTGATCCAATAAAAATTCATGATTATTTTGAGTTTTTCTTGAGTAAGGCATTAGTATAAAAGTATTAAGTCCATTACGAATGAGAAAAGTATCATGCACATATTCTCTAAAAATCAAAGTTTCCCCAACGATATCTTTCTCTCTATGCTCACAGCTGTGTTTCCGTCTTCATGTTCTCGAATAAATGTCTTCGAAGATATAATTCCCCCTCCACACCACTGTAAAACTACTATATTTATGCAACTCTTTTCAACTAATAAATAAAAATATTTTTCCATCACAATTTGAATTTACTTGGGAAGTACCTGGAGGTTGCGTTATTAATTGTAGATCATAGCACTTTTGGCAGACCCAAAAGTCAACTCTTGGATAGGTGAATTTGTACAAAACTGATCACGTTGTCATCGTACCGTTACTTTTTTTTCAATTTTAGTACTGTACGTCCATGCAAGAAAAAATAGCTAGATCTTAAGGGGTATAAGTATAATAAAAGTTATTTAGTTTTGCACACTGATTTCAAATCTGTAATTCTTTTTTTTTTTTTTTTTTTGAGAATCCGACGGTTTTCGAGAAATCAGCCCTACTTTATTAGCTCTTTTGGCCCATTTTCTAACTTCAATTTAAGCCTAAAAGGATACACATTTTGGGCATTACAAAATACTGATTGGCTAGGGTTTTTATGGAAATTTCATTTCTAGTCTTTGTTTTGACCTAAAAGGACTTTTAGGGGCGTAGGGTGCCGGAGTAGGCCCAAAAGTCGATGAAAACCTTTGTAATTAAATAACTCCTTGAATATTATATGAAATGGATTAATAAGGAATGCATTGACGAGATTAGAACCACAGCTTTCAAACGAGATGTCAAGCGCTCGATAAGAACCTTTAACTTTGAAGATCTCGTCCATCAATGTGTATAAATTTTCATCCAATTTTGAGCAAAAATTCGCTAGAAATCTAAGACTCACGGTAGATCTAATAAAAAACAAGTGCTATAGACTGTAGTAGTAGCGCGCAGAAGAAGACTCTGACATCAGCTGAAGATAACCAAATTCAAAAACATGGATCTCTTATTTAATTACAAGGCAACTCCGAGGAAAGAGTGGGATCGCAGGGTCATAGATATCCAATGAAAGGAATAGTGTTCCTTGATGAGTCATTATAGTGTCTTTATGAAGAGTGTCTCATCACCAGTGATGTATAAAAAGGGTCCAGCTGACATTCGATATTGCATGAACACCTGGTCGTAAAAAAGGTTTGTTCTCGTTGGATCCTGCACAACTTGACAATCGCTCAAAAGAAGGCTCATGTCGATTGGTGCAAGAAAATGTTGAAAAAATACGCTGACGGTCCTTTAAAAGACGTTTATAAGATCGTCACAGGTGACAAATCATGGATCTATGCGTATGAGCCCGAAACAAAACAACAATCGACCGCGTGGGTCCTCGAAGACGAGCCAGATCCAACAAAAGTTGTTTCTTCGGTAAAATTGGTCATGTGGCAACTGTTCACCATGACAATGCGAGCTCTCACACATCGGCTCAAACCAGTGCCTTTTTGACCGGCCAAAACGTGGAACTGATGGGTCATCTGCAGTACAGCCCTGACTTGAGACCCAATGATTTTTTTTTATTACTGCACATCAAGAAAAAGAAGCTTTTGAAGCATTTAAAAACCATGTTTAGGAGGTGTCTCAATCGGAGTGGAGAAAGAGCTACGACAATTGGTTTGAGCACATGCAAAAGTGTATGAATCATGCTGGAGAATACTTTGAAAATAAAAAAACTATTTTTGATGATAAATATTCGCATTTTCATTAGGCCAGAAATATATATAGTAGCCTACGTATAAAATACGAACTTCTATCTGAAAAGATGGCACCTAAATTAATGCCTTACGTTTTTTATGAAAGATGATGCAAGGTATCAACATATCAAAACTACCTCTACTCTGTGTTTAACAAATGTACTTTCTCTACATAGTTATATTGTCTTTAGCTTTCAATGTGTTGGACTATAACGAACTTCCTCAAGGACCTCGTCTCAAAATCACAAAGGTGACAATTCATTATTCCGGATTCCTTGTAGATATTTCGAACATATTTACCTCCATTCTCCTCGATCTTGGATCTCCAATTCCATCGCATGCTCATATTTATAACTTAATTCCTTTTCCTTCTTCTTTACTCAACCTGTACTAGATGTAAGATGATGTTATCCTCTTTTAAAAAAACGGAAAAATCATAACAGCATTGGAAAACAAAAAATACTGTTGAAAGTGCCAACCCAAAAAAAATTTGCACGCGAAAAGTGGATGAAATTTACATCCCTATCTATAGTGACAACAGGTATACTGTGTTTTGCCAAGAATACAAGATCAAGTGGAGCCAAGTTGGCCTTCTTCAATAGTGTAAGTACCGATCTACTTAAGTCAGAAATTATAGGATCCTCCTCCTCCATTCCTATCTCCTCTGTAATACACATAATTAACAAACCAAATAGAGGCTTCTGCTCGAGTGGACATTTTAGAAGCCATAGACCATAGGTGAGAGAATAAGTCGGCGAAGAAAATAAACTCGAATTCATAGGTTAGAAAATTATATATTTTTAGCTAATAAGTGTGTGGTACATCTAGGGGCTGCAATCCAAGTTAGTTTTCTAGCCCCTGCTCTCCAGCAAAGGAGCTAACTTTGGCTTTGGTATTATCCCATGTCCTACCCATGCAATAAATCTGGTTTTTTAAATACTATATTAAAAAATAGAATAATATCTGAATGAGAAACTTATATAGTCTTTAAAACAATTAATGAATTCGAAATTCAATATATGGATGAGCTATTAATGAATTCAAAATTCAATATATGGATGAGCTATTAATGAATTCAAAATTCAATATATGGATGAGCTATTAATAAATTCAGAAACACTTCATATAATCTATAATAATATATATCTGTTTATAAGATATATAGTGAAAATTAAAAAAATAATAGATGCATAAAACGATTAACGATTTAATAAATTTATCTATAAAAGAATAGTCAATAAATTATTTATTTGAATCCTTGATCGATAATAATAGAGGTGAAAATACAACGAGGATTTCAGGATAGTGAGATGCAGTTTTAGTGACTTAAGGAGAGAATCCTTAAGATCGTTATACAGCACATTATGATGAGTTCTTTGACGGTTACATAGTTCCTTGGAATTCATCTCATAACTCCCCACATTTTTATCTCCATATTTATTGATCAAGGATTTTAAGTTCACTCCATCAGACGTTTTATTAAAATAATTACTATTAACTAAAATGTTTTTTAATAGTATATTACGCGTATCATACAGATATGAGATTCTTATAATCAAGTGATCTTATCTTTTTTGAAAAAAAATACTGTTCAAATTACCAAGTGGTGAGAAAATTTCACATGGGTAAATGTGTATTATTTAGAAACCTAATGATATGTATAAAAACAGCAGACAATATAATTGAACGTTTGTTATTTCATCAATTACACTGGTCAACAGTCAAAAATCCTAAGGGGATCAGTATAATAAAAGTTAATCAGTTTTGCACGCTGATATCAAATCTGTAAGTTTTTTTTTCGAGAGTCCTAAAGTTTTCGAGAAATCGGACACTACTTTTTTAGCTTTTTTGGCCCATTTTCCAATTTCAACTTCAATTTAAGCCTAGGAGGATACTCATTTTATGCATTAAAAAATAATGGTCCGCTAGAGTATTTATTCCAAATTACATTTCCAGTCTTTGTTTTCATCTAAAGGGACTCCTCGAGGCGTAGGGGATGGAATTAGGTCCAAAAATTGGTCAAAACGTTTGTACTTAAATAACTCCTTGATGGATTAATAAGTAATGTATACAAGAGCTGAGACTCATAGCTTCCAAACGAGATGTCAAGCGCCCGATAATAATCCTTAACTAATACTTAACTAATTTCTATTGTAAAAATAATAACAATAAGTGAAAACTAACTGTTTATCTCTTGGTTCATGCTGGAATAAAACGTCCTAATTGTTGTCAAAAGAATAAAACGTTTGTGACAGTAATTTACGCATGAACTTGTTGCATGGTAATTTCAGTTACTTGTATTGTCTTTGCCTTTATTCATTCAATTTTCTCACCAACTCACCTCACTACAATATCACCATCACATTCTTCAAGAGTTTCACATATCCCACCAAGGCATTCGAAAAATTTCAGCACGGCCCCAAACCCTATTTCTTTTTCTTGGAATGTAAAACGACACACTACAATTGATATCAAATTGTAACAAATAAAAATTTCAACCTTCATCACCTTCATAGCCAATTTTCATTCATTTTAGGTTTTCCCCTCAATATATTGTCAGTAGGAAAAACGATTTACTCCTCAATCCCTAAATTAATCGGACCCTTAACAGTTGAACTAGGATGAGTTTTGTAACATGAATTAAGATCTCATTAATTAATATTATTTATTGCTTGTGAAAAACTTCAATAGTCTTCTATTTCTATGCTTCTGAAAAACTGAAGAAGGATTCGGAGAGGGAGTGTGTTTCCAAATTAAGTTTTCATAAGCAAAATGAATGTGGTGACGAAAAGATTACTTAAATTGCCTGAGATTTAAAACTATAATTAAATTATGAAAAGTTTTTATTTTTCTTCAATCTTTACGTTGAACTTTAAATGGTATATGGTTCAAACTTGTGAGTAAGTCATACTGATTTGACAAAAAACCAGGTTTTTTTACTTATAGGAAGAGAAATAAAAAAATACAAAAAATTAAATAAGAAGAAAAGGTTATGTAAAAAGGTCCTCAAAAAATAGGTGGAGATATTACTTTTAATATTGCTATAAAAATAATAAATGCAAAAAGAGAGGAAATATGTATGAGTAGGGATGTGATAAGATAGCTGTTTTATTCGTAAATTACGACTTCATTTTGGAGCTCTCATAATTAGGTTACGGGAAAACGATGAAAAACATATTTATTGGTGTATTTCTCCATAAATTTAACGAAACTTTAATGTCCTACGACTGAAAGTGGGTTATCACTAGACATGGGCAAAATCTTGGGATAACATTGAGTTTTAGGAAAGGAAGAAAAATATCATTTGGTATCACTACCTTGATAATCAATTTGAATTCGCTCTTCTCTGTATCCTTGAGTCTAGAGCAGACATGGGCAAACTAAGGCCCGCAGGCCTTATACGGCCTGTTAGACAATTTAATCCAGCCCGCCGAGCTTGCACACTACAAGCAACGCTTTATTATATTTGGCCCACAGGTCAATGTACTGCTGTGGCCCCTTTTTCAAATTTTATAACCCATAGTGGCCCGCAAGTCAAAAAGTTTGCCCATCCCTGGTCTAGAGCTTGCTACAATCATAAGTAACTATTGTGTATTATTTAATACACATTTAATTGCTTTTATACATATCCATACATGAGATAAGCAATTTGTCAGGTCAAACATAAAATCAAATGTACTTGAATTATTGATATAATTAATGTGCTAATTGAGTATATCCAGATTTCCCTTCTGTCATGTCTCATAATTGAAAATGGAGAGGTAAATCATATGCAGTACCAGTATGTAAAAAAGAGAGAAAATTAGCATGGTAACCCTGATAATTTGATGAATGTTTGAGAGGAGATTACCTTTAGCCGTCATGACGTGTTATAATATCTGCTACAAGCTGGTATTCTCTTTTATATTTACAGATGAAAACATAGATCATAGGTGAGAGAATAAGTCGGCGAAGAAAATAAACTCGAATTCATAGGTTAGAAAATTATATATTTTTAGCTAATAAGTCGTATATTTATTATTATTATGGGAAATTTGACTTGCTTTATTAACCCCAAAGCTTGTATTCCTTTCTATTGCAACCCTAAAGAATGTGTAGTATATGTATGCAAGGAGTGAAATTCAAGTAGCTGCTTTAGCTCGTCTTCTCCAGCGAAGTAACAAAATTTGACCTTAGTATGCTAGTAAAATAGCATGTAATTAAGAATCATGCCTTTTCTTTAAGTATAAATGAATTCAAAACTAAATATAAGCTAAAATTATATACATATAAATATATATAGAAACTCGAATTAGCACAAAATAATTATATATGTTGTGAGTGATGCCAAGACATGTATGGGATATTAATTATTTCATTGGTGATAACTTCAAATTTAAAGAATAAAGGAATAATCTAATATATACATATATTTAGAAGAAGTATAATAAAAGTTACAAAATTAATAAACGATTAACGATTAAATAAATTTCTTCATAAAGTGAGAGTAAATAAATTATCTTTTTCGAGTTAAGGTAAAATCTTTGATTGCTGAAAATATAACGAGGATTCTAGGTTAATGATATGCAGTTTTAGTGACAAAAGCCTTAAAAACATTATGCAACAAGTTCAAAACCTTAATCACGATATAAATATAGAGGTTTATTCAAGAACGTAATTGAAGACAATCCTAACATTTTATATTTCATTACTAATAACACCAAGATGTTTGTTTCCTCCAATTTTCCATTCAATATTGTTATTCATCCAAATTTTGTAAAGATCATATAATTCTATACTGAAATAATTATTCCTTCTCATTACGTCATCTTGAAGTTAATGAAATTCTAAAGTGAAAAAATGTTGTACAACATTAATAAATAATTCAAGGGATAGGATATTTTCACCATAAATGTCATATTACACTAGAATCAATCAAAAGTAAATATTTATATGATTGAGAAGAAAAGGGGGTACATATAACTAAAGGAAATATTATCAGATTCCAAAGTCCACGATAGCAAGTTCTTAAAATACAGACAAACTCCTAACAAAAACTGTGACGTTTTGAAGGTTTTTAATATGGTGAAAAGCATAAACGTCCCGAAAATGACGATTCTGACGAAGGGTCTCATCAGGGATTTGATGATCATCATAAATCGAATGAAATTGGAGATTAAATTAATGAAATTAATTAATTAATTAAATTTATTTATGAGATTAAATCTCACGATAGATTTTGAGAAGACCATAGAGCCAAAGTCAACTCTGATGAACGGAGGTTTTGTCCTTAGAGCTACTTTCAACTCATCGTGGAAACGATAAATTTTTTAGAAGTCCATTATGGCACCTTACGCACTTCAACACTTAAAAACAAACTTATTAAAGCCCTTAAAGGAGTGCTTGGGTTAATCCAAAAGTGCTTCATCACTCAAAGAATAAGGATGAATTACTAAGCGTTCAAAGGAAATCATCTTGTCATCCAAGTACATCTTCAAACACTTTTTCTCTTTCTTAATTAAGAGTTGCGTATCTGCAAGGTTTTTCTCATTTTCCTTGCGTCAGTTAACTTACAAATGACTTTTGAAAAAACCCCACTTTTCCGCACTTAATAGCAGTACGTCTATATCTTTTTTTATTTTCTTATAAATACCGCCACAGTAAATTCACAGACCGTTCAACACTCTCCTTCCTCTGAATAGTTCTCACTCATAGCAGACGCAGCAAAAAAAAAAACTCTTCTTTTACGCACCACTTTCTTTCTGTTTTTTAAAAAAAGGAGGAAAAAAAATGTTATAACGGGCAAAGAATATCATTTTTTTTTTTTCAAATTGAATTTTTTTCCTTTAAAATTCCCTGTTTCGAAACTTTCAAAGTACCAACCGACGTAGAAGTACCATTTCTACCATCTTATTTAACTTTCATTTTAATCCGATCTTTTTTGGCCGTTTTATTTCAATTTGAATGTTGAAATGTTAAAACTATTTATCTGATGTCAGTTTAAGACATAGAACTGAAAGATTTGCAATTTTTTTATTAATCTACCTGTTAGTTATTACTACAATGGTATAGATTCTACTGTACCAGGTTCCATACGGTAATTAAGATAACTCATTTTCCTTAATAAATAATATTTAAAACTAAACATAAAAATCCACTCTGTCTTTGTGCCAACACAGTCTAGTAACAAGACCTTTTTCTGATAAATCCATGGAAAGGGGCCTTAAATTATGAATATTAAGGACAAGATTATTAGAATACTATAACAATTTCCTAGTTTTAAGTTCAAAAGTTTTCAATATTTTGTACCTACATATTTATTTGAGCTAGGGACACAACCTCAAAATATCCTCAATATATGCCTTGTTAAAGCATGATATCAGCACCGTAGACAAAAGTATGTTACTCAATAAAAAGAAGGAATAAATAAATTAAAACTAAAAAACTACTTATATTATGAATATATAGGTTTATATGCAATTTTTATTCTTTGTTAGATATATTTACTGAACATTTACACTTGCCTAATAAGATTAAGATAATAACATCCAACAAAAATTATGTAGAATATTGTTTTGATACACGACTTCTTCGATCCCGTATTATATTTCGTATTCGAACAAAGACGATTGAAATAATCATGTTGTAAATGAAATTTATCAAATATTTGTAATTTCCGAATTTTAATTAGCAAATTATGGGTTGATTGACGCTTTAAAAACACATACTCATTGATTTATTTTAGAATTTAAAAATCTACCTTATCTTATGACTGGGGTTTCTATCAAATCTAATTTGGTGTAATAAATCCATCTTTCCTTTTAACTGTTAATAATAACGGCTGCGTTATTCCTGAGAGGGAATAACAAGAAATTTTTGAGGATATTAAATACGACCTCAAAATGGAAGGATTTTTTGTATTATATATAAGGACGGTTGTTGGCAATATTTGTCTTTTCAAACTTCTTTTTCTTTCTTCTTCTTCCTTTATGACTCAGTTCTATTCCATTCAAAAACAAATGTCATTTTTAAATTAAGTCAAAAAATACCTGAGGATTTGATTCAAGAACTTGGGTCGCCGACAGTGGAGGTAGCAACGCTTAAAAATTTGTCCAGGATACGAGTGTGATGGCATTCCGGCCATGCCATTTCTCGATTTCTTGAAGAAATTTCCGATCATGAGACTTTCAAATCGCTGATGTCACAAGAGAAATCCGGATCCATTCAATAAACATGGTATTAGTAAAGATTCAGGTACATTTGATTTCACATCTGACCTATCGTAATTCATTGCTTCATGTATTATCCCACTCTCAGTCGGAGGACATCAAAAATGCATCCAATTTATGGAGAAATACGCCGGTAAATCCGTCTCTTCTTGTTTTCTCGTAACCCAATCATTGGAACTCTTAAGTCCAGTCTGAAATTTCAAAATAAAACGGGAAATTGACGAAAAGTATAGATTTATAACAATGGACGAGACTAAAGACTTCAAGTGTAACAATAGTCGAAAAGATATTCCACTTGAAACATTCAAAAGTGGATAGTATAAAGAATGCCTGATACATCCAGTTGAAGAATATTGCTGCCGTGATAAGCATTGACTTGAAGAATTTTTGCTTGTACTAAAATACTCCGATCGTCAATTGTAATTCTGAGAGGGGCTTTTCTCTAATATCATAATTAATGTTTAGCTCATCTCGTGTATATTGATCTTCATGAACTTGATTATTCCATTTTTATGTAATATTTTTTCATTTATTTGTTTTTGATGTTTCTACTTTTTTAGAACATATGCAATCGATTCAGTGACTCGTTTAGTAGTCACCATACCGATTTCTATGTAACTAATTGCCTGATAATTATTACTTTTTTACTTTTTAATTATTTCTGAAATATTTAAAATTGTAATTATAACCTACATTTTCATTGTATTATCAATATAATTTATTTTTCTGTGTTTATTTATGAAAACTTAAATTGGAATTACATTTCAATCCCGAATTAATGTTCATATATATTTTTGAGATAATCATTATGAAATTTCATCCTATTTTATTTTTTTATGGAAAAATTTAAGTGATTACAAAATGTGTTACTTTTGACTGTTTGAAGTTTTTATAATAGTTATAAATGATTATTAAATTGTTGAATAAAAAAAAGTAGCCACTACATGGTTAAATAAAATCATTTTATTTAATTGTATGTGTTTCTTAAATATGTAATATGAATTATAGGATTCACTTATGTGTAAAAGTGTTGTAATTATGTGGTGCAATTCCGTCAAAGACATATTGAGGTTCATACTATATTAGTATTGATTATTTATTAATTAATTTTCGAGTCAAGTCCGAGTCCATTCTAAAATGACTCAGGTCTCATGCTATGGCATTAGTTGCTACAAATTTAGTGTTCTATCCTTTACAAATTTTTAATGTCACTCAAAAATAATAATAAGTCTATTCCTAAGTAAAACATCAAAATAATAAGTTACATTCCGCCCCTTCAAATGTGATCGGCTGAAATTCTGCCTTACTTCAAGGGTACCATATTCATTTATGACATCATCTCGGGCGTGCGTGTCAGCTGGACCCTTTTTATCCATCACTGGTCATGATATTACAATTGAATAACTCAAACGTAATGTCAGCATGTGATTGAGAAGGATACATATAACTGAGGGAAATGTCAGCAGAATCCATAATCCATGATATCAGGTTCTTTAAATAGAGAAACACTCTTCTCGTAAACTGTGACACCTTGAGAGTTTTCAATACAGTGAAGGTCATAAATGCTCTGAAAATTTTCAATTCTAATGGATGGTTTCACGAGGGATTTGATAATCATCAGACGGAACAAAGACTACAAATGAAAATTGGAAATTTACAATGGCCATAGCGAAATGTTCTCATAGTTGGAGGAATCCTGGGAAATATTCTGGTATTAATATAATTAATATTTAATCCTTATTTTGAAACTCTTAGTTTAATTTCTGACATTTGATACTTAATATAGTTTATGTTGGCTATTAGAAATTTTTCGTAAGGACAACAGATTCTAAGTTGCCAGTAGTAGCAATGTTGAACCCTTTGATGCACTGAGTATTATCTGGAATCTTCGCCTTAACTCTGAACATTTTCACCTTCATTATCGGCTATCAAGGATTTTAAGCTTACTCCATCAGGCATTTTATTGAAATAATTGTTATTAACTATTATGTTTTTCAACAGAGTATTACACGGATTATACAGATCATATACGATCCTTATTATCATGTAGATGTTCATTCCTCACAAATTAAGGAATAATGATAACAGCTTTGGAATATAAATAATGTCGCTCAGATTGGCAACTGCTAAAAACCTTGCATGCAAGAAACTGCACAAGATTATAGAAGTCAATCAATGACATAGCCATTATTCCATCACACTTGTATCATTGTCGAAGTTTAAAATGTTACCACCTCCATTTACAGCGACTCCAGATCTTGGCATTTTTAAAAAGAGATGAGTTTGACAAAAAAAAAAAAAAAAAGGAAGGAAGTAAGCGAAACAACTTGAAAAGAAAAATGGTTATAGATTGCCAACATTCGTCCTATGTGGGTGTGCTGAATTGGTTCTTTTTTCACATAGACTTACGTGTGTAAAGCACATTAGTGTTCACTTCTAATTTAAAAACTTAAAAATATGACAGTGGCTCCGAAATGGTAATATGTAGAATTACCCTTTATTACAACTTAAGAGTACTTAACTTTTTTTTGTAGATAGAGTGACGTGTGCATGTCATTTATTAATTATTTAATAATCAGCATAATATACTCAATCATAATTTAAGACTTAACGATCCATTCAACATTATGAAGAAGAATAAAATATAGAAAACAGTATTTTCATTTTTATTATTAGTTAATGTCAATTATATGTATAAAGAAATTGGCATTTTAAATAAATAATTTACATTTCAAATAGTTCCATTTCTTAGTATGTGATAATGTCTCAAATCTTTATTTATATAATTTACAGCAAAGTTGAATCTAACCTGGTTTGAACAATTAATTTACTACTTTATTGAGATAATGTAGTTGCAAATGGTATTGGACATTCATAATCTTCTTCTTTGATAGTACTCATTGAAAAAGCTGTTTCTTCTAAATCTGAAGGTTTTTCAAATGGCAAAATACTATTGCTACGTTGTTGAATAGGAGATCTGAAATATAATTATTTAAGTTATGCTTAGTTACATAAGTTATTACAAATTTTATGAGAGTATACAAGCTTTTTTTATTAGAATATTCAACAATAATAAATGTTAAAACTATTATAAATTTATCATTAGACATCATTCGAATAATAATAGAAGTAGAAATCATTTTGAAAGACTTATATCGATGTTAGAATCATAACACCTTTAAACGATCCATGATAAAGACCAAATGTTTAAATCAGAGGTGGGTAAACTACGGCCAACGAGCCACATGCTGCTCTTGACTATTTTATGTTCGGGCCGCGAAAGCTTGTAGTAAACAATGTTAAAAATTATTAAAAGATTATAAAATCACAATAATATTGATTATAATTAGTATGGATCAAGGAGATCAAGGAAAAAGTGGTATTCCTTCTAAAATATACCTAAGCAACGTAAATTTGAAATTGTTCTGATAAAATTTACAACACCCAATAAAGATGAAATTCCTGATAACGCAATGAAAAACTACTGAAGATAGAGGAAGGTACACAGTTCATCCAGTTCCTGTTCTTCTTTCTACTAAAGCTCTTATTAATAAAAAAAACTTCATTATTAATATGTATTAAGAATAAATTATAGAATAAGAAAAGTACAATTTATTTTAATATTCACAGGAGTAAATTAAATATTTTTAGGCTTAGCTGATATGCCTCATCGTTACGAAGATTATCCAGATTTTTATTATTTGTGAAATCAAGTAGCAAGATTTGCTTTGTATTTAACATTATATTTATTCGAATAGTTTGAGAATCAATTAAAAAAATAATTAATTACACAATACGTGTGATTAAGAATTGATCCCTCTTGTTTTTTAATTATTGGATAAATTTACCCATAATGGGTAACCCATCTAAAAAGCAAAAAATTGATAATGAATGTCGTGTATTCAACAAGGAATGGACAGATAAATATTTCTTTACTGACGTTGGAGTTAAAGCTATATGTTTAATTTATCATGAAAGTGTTGCTGTGTTCAAGAAATACAATTTTAAACGACACTTTTAAACCAACCATCCTAGTTATGATCGAAAATTATCTAACAAAATTCAAAAGAAATCAACTGAACTTAAAAATTGATTGAAGCAACAGCAAACTTCGTATTTACAAAAGAGTGTGACAAAGACAAGATTTGTAATAGCCAATAAAATTGCAAAACACAACAAGCCATTTGCAGAAGGGGAATTTATTAAAGATTGTATGGTTGATGCTGTCAGTTTTGTGTGTCCTGAAGCTAAATCGAAAGTAGAAGCTATATCAAGGAGAACTTTTGTTCGTCGTATAGATTCAATTGCAATGAATGTCCAAGAACAACTATCGAAAGCTAGTACGGATTTTCACTTGTTCTCTATTGCTTTGGGTGAAAGTAATGATATTCAGGATACTGCTCAGTTACTCATTTACATCAGAGGGACTGACAAAAACTTCCCTATTACAGAAGAAATTGTTATTAATGGAGTCCCTCAAAGACACAAGTAGAAAGGATTTGTACAATAGTGTCATACGCTGCTTAATTAGGTCAGAATTAAGTTTGTATAAATTGGTAAATATTACAGCAGATGGTAAGCATTCTGGGCTTGTGACACGACTGAACGATGAAATCAGGGAAGATTTTTCACTGCACAGTGTGTTATCATTTCATTACATCATACATCAAGAATTCCTCTGCAAATCTTCATTGCAAATCAAACATGTTATGAGTTCAGTGATACATGCAGTGAATTCAATAAGAGCACACAGACTGAAACAGCAACAATTTCGAAGTTTCTTGGAAGATATGAATGCAAATTTCACCGAAGTGCTTTACCACACAAATGTGCACTGGGTAAGCATAGAGGTGATAAAAACAAAGTGTGGGAGATCAAAACAGAAATTGATATGTTTTTCAATGTGGCAAATATTTCTTGTGATTTTTCAAATGAAATGGAAAGTGAGAAATGGGTATGTGATTTTGCATTTGCTATTGACATATTGCAAAAGATAAATGAATTAAACATAAAACTACAAGGCTAAGGTGTACTTGCTTATGAAATGAACCGGGAAGTAAAAGCCTTGCAAATGAAGCTTAAACTTTTTGCCAAGCAGTGGAAGGAGGCAAAACATTGTTCATTTACCACTTTTGAAAACACAGACTGCCGTCACACTACACTACATTACATGAGGAATTTATCAGACGACTTGTTGAATTCAATGTAATGGAAGATCAGTTCAATTTACTTAGATCACCTTTAGGCTGTGATATTGATACAACAAATGACGAACTGCAGTTAGAACTGGTTGATGTACATACTGATGACTAAGCATGTGAAAAAAGAGCCAATACAGCGTGCCCCCAAGGGACAATTGTTAGCAATCTGCAAATATGTTTTCTTTCAAGCTGCTTCCCCTATTCTTCTTTTCATACTCATTTGTTTTCAATTTAAAAACAAGCACCATTTTTAATTAAGTTTAAAAATGCCTGGGGATTTGATTCAAGATCTTGGGTCGTTGTCAATGGAGGCAGTAACGTTTGAAAATTTGTGATGATATTCCGGCCATGCCATTTTTAGATTTCTATTATGAAGTAATTTCCGATCATGAGAATTCCAAATCCCTGATGTCACAAGAGAAATCTGGATCCATTCAATAAACATAGTATCACTAACGATTCAAGTACATCTGATTTCACGTCTGATCTAACGTAATTCCTTGTACCATGTAATATCCATCTTTCAGTCGGAGGACATCAGAATTTCATAAAATTCATGGAGAAATACGTCGGTAAATCCGTATCTTCTTGTTTTCTCGTAACCCAATCATTGAAGCTCGTAAGTCGAGTCGTATTTCTCAAAATAAAACGGGAAATTGACGAAAAGTATATATTTATGGACGAGACTAAGAATATCAAGGATCCATCTATGATTGTAGTGTTGATTGGTCGTCTGGATGGGTATTTCCTTGGTCGGTTTTGCCTTATTAATTGTCTTATTAATGTTATGTAAACAATTTCAACATATAAGTTCTACTATTTTAAAGATGAAGGAAATTTTAAATAGCTAGACTATCTTCATTGAATTATTCTTGATTCATCAATTTTTTTAGTCAGTACAAGCCTAAAAAAATAAATGCCTCTACTTATTAATGTGAGAAAAGTGGAAAAGATATTCCACATGAACCATTCAAAAGTAGATAATATAAAGAATACTTGATACATCCAGTTGAAGGATATTGTTGCTATGATAAGTAATGACTTCAAGAATTTTTGCATGTACTAAAATGCTTCAATTGTCTATTGTGATTCTGAGAGGGGCTTTGCATGGTGAGGGGATGTACTTTTATCTAATGCCATAATTAAAGTTTAGCTCATCTCGTGTATATTGATCTTAATAAATTTTATTATTCCATTTTTATGTAATATTTTTTAATTTATTTGTTTTTCATGTTTCTATTTTTTAGTACATTTGCAATCGATTCAATGACTTATTTTATTAGTCACTGTATCGATTTCAATGTAATTAGTTCCCTGACAATTATTACTTTTTTCTTTTAAGTTATATCTGAAATATTTAAAATTGTAATAATAATCATTTCAACGTACATTTTCATCGTATTATCAATTTAATTTATTTTTTTGGGTTTGTTAATGAAAACTTAACTTGGAATTACTTATTCATTCCGAATCAATAATCAGTTTTTCTGATACAACTATATATATAGTTGAGATAATCATTATGAAATATTATCCTATTTTTTTTTATGGAAATGTCTCATGCTATGACATTAGTTGGTGCAAATTTAGGGTTCTATCCTTAACAAATTTTTAATACCGCTAAATTATTAATAATAAGCTGTTCTTAAGTAAAACAACAAAATAATGACAGCTACTTTTAACCCTTTCAAATGTAATTGGCTGAAATTCTACCTTACTTCAAGGGTACCATATTTTGCATGACATCATCTCGGGCGTGCTTAGAGAATTGACTCTTTTTTAACATCCCTATTGATGACTCTTTGAATTAGTGAAAACAAATCACTGAATGAATTTTATGCATCTCTTAACTCAGATAAATTTAAATGCCTCAAAAACTTTCCAAGAAAAATACTCGTAATGTTTGCATCAACGTACATTTGTGAGCAGACTTTTCCGATACTCAAAATTAACAAATCAAACAAAAGGTTACTGATCAAAAACTCAAATCTTCACTCTGTTTTAAGAATCAGCACAAACAACTTCATCCCTAATTTTGACAAGTTGCTTTATGACTGACCAAATGCACAAATCTCATTAATATTCGTACTTCTGATTTAGGTGAATTTATCTAGTTTTTCTAACAAACTTGAAATACATCTTTTATATAATATTATTTTATGTAAAATATAACTATAGTGCAGCCCTCAGGCAGAATCTATTTCTAAATGCAGTCCTCGATCTAAAAAGTTTGCCTACCCCTGATTTAAATGGTAGAGGGATTCCATAGAAGACTTACTGTATCAATCTAACGTTATTGATTTGAACTAAATTTGCATAAAAGCTTGAGACATATCTAGTTAGCATATAAAGTTTGTTCATAAATAACCTCATCATTCTTAGGCTATGAAGGGTTGAGCAAATTATGATGGTTTATGAGATGAAGATTTCGGAAGGTTGATATTAAAATTTACTTGATATTCTAAAATATAAGAAGCTATAGTTCCAAGAGAAAAAACAGTATAAGAAGACGAGACTCATCCGTGGAATAATTTAGAGACCAGAGCAAGACCAATACAGCTGGAACATAGAGTATACAGAAAATAAAAATGCATGACTAGGATAAACTGTATAAAGGCTGTATATATTTTAAAGGCTATGAAGACAAGGAAAATACAAGATATTTCGCTTGATATCACATAAATATATTATCTTTGTCCTCCATTTGTCTTGAAAATGCCAAGGAACAATAAATTAAACCTTAATTATTGAACTTTAAGGTCTTTTACTCAAGTTTATTTTCCCTATTCACTCATCTGTTTTCGCCTAAGTCACACGGTGAACACAATTTATCTTTAAGTATAATGAATAATGGTCCCTGCTGTGTTCTGTCCAACCTGCTGTAATTTCACGATAGATTTATCTATTTATTACTTTGATATCTGTGGTTGTACCTCCTAAGGAAAAAAATATATATGTTTGTTCTTCCTTTTCCTATTACCTTTCTATAAGTATAAGAATGTGGTTAACAGAATAAATGCATGAATATAAAACTAATCAATGTATTTTTTATGAACAAATGAATAAGTTTAACAACCTAAAAAAATAACCTGATCAGAGAATTCTGAGCCCTCTGTAGTTCACACTAGAGGTGACACGTCAGAGTTAAAAAGTCTGACTTCTACTCCGAAAACCCATTATATATTTCATCTCTAAAAAATTACAGTCAATATTACGAAATTTTAACACACTCTAACTGGGCTTCTATCAAACGTTAGAGCATGAAGTAGGCTACTTTAACTTTATTTAAAAATACCAAAGCACAGCTCTTCAACAAAATTACGGCATAAAGGCAACAGGGAAGAATATTGAAGTAAAAAACACAGACACAAATTCATTAATACCTGTCCATTAGAAATTGTGCAAGTTATAGTATCTGGTAGCGACGATGACCTGAAACAAGTAATACTAAAAAAATGGAATTCTCACTTTTTTCTCTCCTCCCCCCCCCCTTTTTTTTTCCTCCATAATTAATGATTCAACTAGAATAAAAATAACCATATTTACTGTTTAATAGGAATGGGCATTTTGTATATAAAAATAAGAATTTTATTATCAGAAAAGGATAAACGCTTAGTACTTTTGTTCTTTTTTTGAAATTATGTTCAGGTGGGTCCACTGATATGCGCTTACGGAAGTCCGTCTCACACATACCTAGGGATGGGAAAGCGCAATGAGATGGCAGGAGAGCACTACGAGTTTTTTAAGATAAACAAAAATACTATCTATTCTCCCTTCTGCTGTTTTTCATTCATTGACTCTTCTGATTTAAAGTAGCTGACTCTATGTGTTATGAACTCAAAAAGGGTATTATTATTTATGATTTATAGGTTTCTATGTACGTTAAGATTCCTAATATAATGATCTCCCTTTCACAGTCTGCATACATTCTAAAGATTTTCGGAAAGATGCCAAATCAATCAGCATTGGGACCATAAACTGTATACAGCACTACTTTTTTGTTCAATAATTTCGAGTTCAACCATGATGTAATCCCTCCCCCTAAAAAAGAATTAGAAGCTTTTAAAACGGTTCCAAGATTTCTTGAGAAGTAATGTTAATAGATGTCTTTTCTTTTTGAAGGTATTAATTCTAGTGTCTTGCAGTGCAATAGTGTCTAACATTCCCAAGATTTTCATATAATTAATTACCCTTGTTTTTCTTCAAATATAAGTAATTGAATTTACGTTAAATGTAAGAATTGATGCCTTGGAACAACATAATTTCACTATTAATAAGATTTAAAAAAAGTTTCAAATTAAGGCATCCAATTATTAAAAAAATACTTTAAGATAATGACTCTTCTGGTGTTCTTCTCCTTTCTATTGTTCTATTTGGCTCTTTTTTAACTTTAGTCTGGAACACATAAAAATAAGGACTTACTATTAATATTTTCTACCTACCATTGGTAGGAGGAAAAATATTAACTATTAAATAATAAAAAAAATAATTGTTATGTCTATAAAAAACGTACGTAAAAAAGAAAGAAAACGAAAATTGGCATAATCGCACTGACAATTTGATTAATTTTGAAAACAACATTAGCTGTAATTACATTCCATTATATTTGCTACAAGCATTATTTCTCTTTTATACAAGTGTGGAAGAAATAAATACAAATTAATATCTACCATGTGATTATAAATATATCATGGATTGTAAGTTCACTCAATTGGGGTTTTATTGGCTATTATTTGTAGACAGTGTATATTAGTTATTACTATACATATTGCACATGGTTAATGTTACATACTTTCACATAAAGAGTTATGAAATAGTGATGACAGCTTTGGAAAAAAAGCTATATAACTAATATTTTAACGAATTATTGAATCGGAATCCAGTATTTGTTAATTGATAACAATGCCTACTGTATGTTCTGCTTCAAGGCAATCCAAACGAAGACAATATTGTTCTTCATGGGTTCTCTTTATAGTTGGATCGGATCTATACCAATGAATCATTTAATTATATGTCTCTCTAGTTATATTATTATTTATTTATTTTTCCCTCAAGGCTATTTTAAGCAAACTTTTGACTAAAGTGTTTTATTTGCTTTCTAATATAATAGCTATTTTATTATGATTATTTATAGGTCTTGTAATCTTACTTTAATCTTTATTAATTTATTTCATTCTTACAATACATTTGGTAATACAATATTGAATGTTTTTATTACAAAAAAGATTAGGAACCGATTAGAAATTCAATATTATTTAGTAAACATTTTAAACCAAAAGGCTATAAAATTAAACGGTCCGATTCTAACGCCCACAGAAAAAAAACCAAAGCTTGTCTCACTCGTGGTTACTAAAGGAAAAACTTAATAAACAAAGCTAATATTTTTTTTAGAACTTATAATTTTAAGACTTTGATAAAGAACCAATTTCTAAATTTTCGAATTCCGACCCAATGTAAAAAGAGACCCTGAGGACCAAAAAATTTACTAGGTACCCTATTGTATTATGAATTAGATTTAAAATTCAATTAATGTATATTTAAAAAAATACCATATACATATATTAAAATATGTTGTAGTTTTATTATATATAAATAACTTACGGGCCTTGTCCATAATGTTGATTATATAGTAAACTATTATGATTTACATTCATGTCATTGGTACACCCATATTCATTTTCTTGTTTATCAAAATATATACCACTTTCTTGCAATAATTTGGTATTGGTAGATTTGTTTTCATTTGTTTTCCCTCCACATAATGAATGTGCCTTATAAATAAAAAAAGCTGTAAGCATAAACATTCTATGTTACATCACATTCATAATGAATTTATTATTGAGTTTTTAAATTTTTACAAATATTATCCAAAAAAAATATATATAATCAAACGATAAATCCATATTTTTATCCCTTCCTGCACAAGAGATACACACATATAGGATTGTAAATAATATGTACTTTTCACTCGTGAGATTTTTTGGAGTTAGCATTCTGAACAGTGAAATTGTTTTCCAAAGCTGTAAACATTTTTCCTTTACTCCTGAGGGGAGAACATATACCTGATAATAAGGATCTCGCATGATCTATAACACTTGTAATACTCCACAGAAAAACATAATCAATTATTTCAATGAAATGACTATTGGAGTGGTCGTCGATTATCGATGTTAATATGTTTGGATTTATGACAGGGAGTCCAATTCTCCGTTCATCAAAGAATTCGACATTGCCCCTATGGAATAATTCAAATCCTTCGCTTCCTACTATGGGTAGGCAATCGTTCAGGACAAAACTTCCGTCTATCAGAGTTGTCATGGGCTCTAAGGACTTGCCAATTCTATCGTCCTACGGAGAGTTGGCAAATGCTCTAATAGCCAACTTAAACCATAATAAGTATTAAATGTTAAAAATTAAAGCAATAATTTCATAATAGATATTTATTATATTAACTCTAGAATTTAAGATTTTTGGGATGTTTCCCTGGATTCCTCTACTCCTAAGATCATTTCATCATGATCATTGTAAATTTCCAATTTTGTAGGAGTCCGAGTTTTATCTGATGATCATCGAATCCCTCAGAAGACTGAATTAAAATTAACTTTATCTCATCATTTTACCCACGTTTACTTATACATATGTATTATATATTAAGTTTGCATTACTTTTTGTCCTTGAGAAGATTTTGTTTTAGTTTTTATTTGTAAAAAATAAATACTTGGTTGTGTGATTCATGACTATCAATTTTGTACATAGGTTTTCATCACTAATGGAGCTGGATATTGTATTAAAGCTACCGAAAAATTATAAAAATGATCCACGTTACTTGACTAGCTCATAAATACCACAAAATTGTATACCCTTGCCATATTCGATATCCTAATTCATACTTACTAATCTCCGAAAAGGAAGAATATTTTGTTACATTCTATATCGTGCTAGGATAAAAAGTTTAATTGTTAATTGCCAAATTCTCCTACCACCATCACCTACCTATTACTACACGTTAAGGAACTTAGTTAAAAGCAGTCAAATATTATGTTGAAAATTTCAACTCTGTAGAGGATTTCTTCGAATTCAACTTCCATGAAAAATTGTGAGTCGCAGGTTTATGGTTCTTTCTCTTAATAAATTTGTATTATCTCTAAATTATTAAAAATAAGCTGTTCTTAACTAAAACAGCAAAATAATGACATTTACTCCCCTTCAAATGTAATTGTCTTAAATGTTCTTGTTATTCAAGTGTATCACAGATTTTATGACGTCATCTCAAACGTGTTTTAAGAATTGACTCTTTTTTCACATCTCTAACAATAATATACAACGTCTACAAATGTTATATTATAATCTTCTAATAGGTATAAATTTCTGTTTATTTCCTTCCACTCCCTCTAAAAGAACGTCAATGTCTTCCACCATGACAACTGAAGTTGCTCTCCTCCCAAAGATTCACCAAATTGTCAAAGTAACCAGGTCAATTTTCAATTATTTTTTTTAACTATGAAAATACCGTATAATTTCGGGTATTTTTCTATCCCTTTTCAGAAGAAAGGTTGAGAGATACAATAATGATAATTATGTGAGATTTTATTGTTTGTTCATTTCATACATATTGATATACACACAACCGATGACATAATTATTTTTCAGTTTATTCTTTTACGAAAGCTTTATTTTTGGAATATGGTATTTTCTATAATAAATATTAGTTACTAGTAGGTAAAACTCATTAATAGTCGTGTGCTAATTAAATTTAGCTATTTGTATTTACCGTGTTATTTTGTTCCTAAAAAGGTTTGGCTAGTATTACGCAAGTAATGCATTGTTTAAATTTTCAAAATTTTATATCATTATATATTAAAAAACAAAATATTATATTTAACTTCATTTAGTTACCCTTGGAGATTTTGACAAAACATTTTTGTTTATAAGTAGACATCCACCACTAGCTTGAAAGTTTGACAATGATCCAAGTGAAAACCATGAGGAGTGAGATTTCATTGATTTTTTTGAATCTTTACTTGATGTACTGATATTTGATACTCCTTTTGGGCATACAAGTATAATATAATTTTATGACACATCAATAAATAACATTCACCTGATGAGATGGAATAACTTGATTCAGAATGAGTAAGCTCATCATTTACACCTAATACTATAGAATATCCAGATATTGACTTTGTTATGCCGTTTTTAGAAGAGCTCTTGTAAATTTCTTTACAACTTTTTTCCATATTTATTTTTCTTGAATTGTTCTTTACTCTAAATATTTTAACATTACAAATAAGACATCTGAAATTATATTTACATTATTATTATTATATATACATACACATACATAAATATTCTACAAAAAATTTACTCAAAGACAAAAATTATCTTGCATTTGGTAGTAATTTTATTTTTAAATAAAATTTCTTATTCTTAGTATTCGACCATAAAGATTTTATGGTAGATTATCTTTAATTTCTTTAAAATTTTAACTATTTAACAATACATTTGATAAAAGACTTTGATTTATGTTAAAGAATATTAGCATACTAAGCTGTTTTTTTTTTTTTTCACAGAATCTCTTCTTGGGGATTTTGTGTTAAATAATTATGGGTTTTTATGTTTCTAAGCATGATGATGGCATAAGAAATAACTATAAAATAGAAACGATCAATATATTGGATAGCTAATTAAATGAGTTAATTTTAGGTGGTTTGAGATAAATAGATTATCGGTCGAAGTTGCTAATTATTTAAATAAAATTAAAAAAAGGAAAGAAATCAACATTTGTTTATATAACTGTAATGGGATTAAAAGTTCAATTACTGAAAACACAAACGTGTTTAATGAAAATGATTTCACCCATAAATAACTTTTATGACCCTGCTTTAAAATTTCATCCAAATTTCAAAAAAATATACAAATAGAAAGAAAAGGTGACTAATTGATAATCTACTTCATTTCAGAGATGAAGAAATGGCTATCTTTGATTTGTTTCATCATATTCTTACTCAGATTTCAAAGATAATTTTAAAAAATCAGTTTTTAAAAAAAGTATAATAATATTTGACACGGTTTCTGTAAACTCTTTATTGATGACAATACTTACTCTACTCTTTTATACAAACACAAAAAAAAAAAAAAACTTCAGTAAGTATTTGGTTATCTGTTTTTAAAATGGTAAAATAATATTTCAAGCAAAGCCAAAGTTTCATATGATGCTTAGGAATGTAAAAAATATGCAAATGGGGTGTGTAAAATAAAAAAAAAGAGAAAATCAACCTGGTGACTAAATTTTATGCATTGCATATGATTTACATTCCTACTATAGACTGTAGTAGTAGCGCACAGAAGAAGAAGACTCTGAAGTCAGCTGAAGATAACCAAATTCAAAAACATGGATCTCTTATTTAATTACAAGGCAACTCCAAGGAAAGAGTGGGATCGCAGGGCCATGGATATCCAATGAAAGGAATAGTGTTCCTTGATGAGTCATGTCTCAGTACCCTTCATTGTCATCATCATGGATATGAACGAAACTGCTTTGAGGAATGCTGGATCAGTCGCCGTAATTTGAAGAAGACAGGATCAGAGTTTCGACGTTTTATAAAATTAGAAATTCATCTTCATGAGAAAGTATTTGTCATTTGGATCATCTTTGAGTACACTAAGAACAATTCCCTTTTCAGATTAACAATAAACATCGCTGTTAAGTCAAGAATTGGGAAAGAAATTAAGACTCCATTGAGGAGTCAATGTTTGTATAGAAGAAACTAATTTCCACATTCATCTCAAAATTTAAACCGATGTTATCGCTTATATCGCTACGACGGCTCTTGTATACACTGGACTTGCGCATGTGGCCTTTTCTAGTCTACCAACACACATCCTCATTCGAATGGACACTTTTTTACACTCATGTACCGATCACATTACCGAAAGTCCCTTAGTTTACCGTTTATGTCTCTCAGTACTGAGTCCCCTTCTTTATGTCTAAAGTGGAGAACAAGGAATAATCATGAAGTGTCTTTGATAACGTTAATCGTATTATGCACAAACTCATTTATTTTTTATACCATTTCTAATGCATGTTCTCAAATACAAAATATATCAAAAACATAACATAATTTACAGAATTCTTTACAGTATAATTCAATCATCAATGTTTGACAAAAAGTTATTTGATTCAGATGGTATTTCAATGCTGATAACATAATATGATTTGGATTTTGAATGCTCTGATGTGATTTTTTTCTTTTCTTATAAGCTTTATAACTTAAAAATATGAAATATGTAATTAGAAGGACGATCATGATAGTTGATATACATATTACAGCAACATTGTTTAATGTATTTGATGCAGCCAATTTCCTGGATGTAGCTATTTTAGCTCTATCTAAGAAGTTGTTTAAGAACTTATTTTGTAGACTATGACTCTTCCTTATATCCATCACGATTTGATTTCTTCTATTTGATTTAATAGATTAATTTCTGAAACATTCAGAGTTATTTTAATGTTCAAGTTTGACATGTCAGTAATGACGATTTTGTTAGATGTAAAAATTCCTGGCAAATTTTTATCAATTGATTTGAAGTGAAGTAAGCTCAGTGACCTGGAAACGATTATGAAGTATAGAAGTACGAGTTGAACCAACATTTTATTTATATAAAATAGAACAAAAGTATGATTCAGTTATTCTAAGTACTTATATATTTATACCTACAGTAAATTTATATTTTATTTTAGGCGTGCATTAAATAAAATTTCAATTTATGCTTGCCGAACATAAATTTGATACTTTCCATAACAACTACTCCTTCACTAACACTGTGTGAAATTGTCTAAAAATAACGAAATTAACTTTTTCATTATCAGTATTGAAATCTTTTATCACGATCTTTTTTAAAAAAAGTACATATGTACAGTTTTAATTTATTACATGATTAACTTGTGCCAATTATATAATCATTTATAAACAAAATAAAGTTACTTTTAAGCAGTAAACTTATACATATAAGTTAACATATATGTTTATTCGATGAAAATCTATATCTTTAGGTTTCATTTCTTAAACAATTAAATATATAGATATCTTCTTTAAAGTGTTGAAGGTTTATGATTGCATAGATTATTCGTTTGCTTTAAATACATTTTTTTGGGTATATATATTCTCAGTCGATAGCCATTCAATACAATAGTATAAAAAGTTCATAGCTATGAATCGTAAGTGTAAAAATAACCCTAATAATTTCTGTTATGTGCGTGGGGATTATATAGATAAGTCTGAGATTTGTTCCATGAGTAATCAAATTAAGGATGTATATAATCTTTGCTTTGGTTATTCTGTAGCTAATCAAGATAAGGAATGGGCACCGCAAGTGATTTGCAAGTGTTGTTATTCTGGGTTAATGGACTGGATGGAGAAAAAAAAGAGGTAACTTCACAAAATCTCGCACACGGCATTTGCATATTTTTTTTACATCCCTAATTATGCTTACCAATGCGTGAAGATAACTTAAGTAATCTGTAAAGATTTGCTAGAATCCTAGCCAGTAAGATCCTTCTTTCAAAATCTGTTGGACCCTAACTTTTTGCTGATGTATTTTCCCTTGCAGAAGTGGTTATCAAGGACTGGGAATACCTTATGACTAAGTATCTATAGGTATTTGGTCACATCTAGCATCATTATATGGCTGGGTGCTTTGATTTGGTTTGAATCCATCTTCAGGCGAAACATCTTCTGGCTTGTTTGAAATACAATATCTTGTGTTTGGACGATTTGTTACGACATCCACATAAAAACAATTTTCATCTGAAAAGACAAGTGTAGATAACGGTTTTTTAACCAATTCAATATCTTGGTCGTCCTCCCCTATCTCCTTTCTATGTTTAATGGTCCCAAAGACAGAATAGACTTTGCTGTTCATTCCCAAGTCTTTGGTTACAAGTCTCCTCATTGTCGCCTCCAATACTTTTAGCTCTTTTGATTGTTCTTTGATTATAATTCATGGTTTTGAGATATATTAGACTTGTCAGACGTAACATGACCCTCATATCAAACAAATAAACATTTCCAAAGTATGGGCTTCCCTTTCACGTTTCCACACTCATTATACATCTTCTCGATGTTATTAACAGTACCCCTAGAAATGCAGAAGCGGCGGGCAAACTTCAACAGGTCGGTTTCACAAGAATCTGCGTCGATTGTGAAATTCATGAATATCTACATAAGAAACACCATTAATAAATAAAAAGTAAGGTTTCCCCCCCCCCCCGTGTTGTGAGATAGGAGGGTACGGCATAAGGAGTCTTTAAAAGCAAAAAGAACTCCTCTGTTTGTTCTAAAAAAAGAGAGGATCGACTTCTAAGGGAAAGGCTTCGATATCCAAGAAAAACAAGAGTCTTCCTGTGAAAAAGGTAGACGAAATTAAGAAACAAATCTCCAAGGATATCCAATGGAACATCGAGGCGGAGCTGAGTACACGTGCAACCAAGTACGAGGAAGGCAAAGGATTTTGACTCCTCGGAGACGATTTTACTAAGAGCAAGACCAAAACTAAAATGTAAATTCCTTTTGACATGTCATCATCTGAAAACGAGGAGGATGCCACAGAAGACATCCTCATCGAAAACCCAGAAGCCCTTAACGTTGACTTTAATCAAGCAAGAATCGGAAAGATCCAACATTTAAAAGATCTCACCCGTGTGGAAACCCTTTGTCTTCGGTGGAATCTAATCAAGAAAATCGTGAATTTATCCAGTTTGACGACTCTCACATAATTAGATTTATACTACAACCAAATCCCTATAATTGAGAACCTGGATCTATTTCGAGTCCCTGGATCTCTCCTTTAACCACTTCAATAAAATAGAAGGCCTCTCTTGTTTAACCAAACTCAGAAAACTCTATCTTATCTCCAATAAAATAACAGTCATTGAAAACTTGGAAATTTGGAACTCCTAGAGCTGGGTAATAATAAAATTCGTAAAATCGAAAATTTAGAAAGCCAAAAGAAGCTACAACAGTTGTTTCTTGAGAAAAATAAGATATCAAAATTGGAGAACATGGATTTTTCTCTCCTTCATCTTTTGAGCTTACAGAATAATTGAATCGTTAAATTAGAAAACTTGGACATGATCCTGCACCCAGATTAATTGTAAATTCCTCAAAATGGTAGTGAGGTTAACGAGGGGCTTCAAGATGTCTCCAACATCACGATTTTAGATATTGCCACAAACAAAATCGAGAAACTGGATAAACTAGATGTTATTAAGACCCTTGAGGAATTGTGGTGCAACACGAATCAAATATCTGATTGGAAAGAAGTGGAAAAATTTAGCTGTCACAAGGATCTGAAATGTGTATATTTGGAGCATAATCCCATTTATAAGTCCAATGATTATAGGCTCAAAGTGAAATTAATTCATCCAACAGTCACTCAGATTGACGCTACACTTTGTCGTTGATTTGCAATTTTTAAATCGTTTGTTTTATTCTTTTGACCCTTTAGTATGTAGTACGATCTAATACTTACCAAAAGAGTTTTATTACTTGTGTCTCTTTTTTCTCTTTCTTTTTTTGGTCCTTAAAATTACTAATGTCACTTTTTGTATAGTAATTATAATGAAATAATTATGATGAAATGACTCGCAAGCTGAAGGGAGAAGGAAAAAAATAGTAATAAATATATTATATAAATAAAATAGAAGTACTATGAGATGGAGATTCTAAAATCACTACGAAGGGTCTTTTTTGTATGAGAAAATAATATTCTTAGCCCCAAAAGCCCATGTCTAGATTAAAAGTTTTATCCGACTGGATAAAACTCTAAATGGATAATGTATGAGCTTGAGAAAGTTTAATCGGTTTATTTTTAATCAACACATAATTAGACTTTTTGATATTCTTAAGCGGCTTTAATTATCTGGGGAGGATAAAAAAACAAACAAGAAAAAAAAGAGAATGTCTTCTCCTTTTTTCTTAATCTCAATTTCATGAAGACATAGTATTGCTTTCATTTATAGCTTGTTATGCTTCATTTCCTTATATAATATTGTATTTTAAGTTTTGTTACATTATTTGCAATAATGGAGTATTTGCATTTTCTTCTTAGTTTTCTGCTCATTGATAGTTCTTGCATCTGTTTTCGCACAAAAACACAATTTCAGGCAACCTTGGCTCATTGCAACTGGGCTATGAAAGAGAAGAGGACTACAAAACTCAACCCTTGCTATGCTGTTGAGAAAAGAACAGACGTAAATCTCAATAATGTTCGAGGATTACGCAAGATCTATTACAGTTGAATCGATTCAGTACATGAGAAAATTAAAAGTTGCTTCATGGAACATAATAGTGACCTGATACGAGCACTCAATTCCCTAGATCCTGTAACATTCTTGGACGTGAAGCCTTTGCTCGACCATGCAAAGATGCGTGTTTTAGACTCTGTATTTGAGGTGGCCTGCAACTTCTTCAGGTAAAAAAGGAATGCGTGTTTTCTACCAGATGAAGAGAACTGGACAATGAAACAGTCTAGTAAGGATTTTTTTACTTGAAACTGTCAACATGATGAATAGCTGCATGTAGCTAATATAGTAAAGCACCATGACAGCTTAAGCTACTCTTCTCCCAAACATTCATCAATTTGTCAGCGTTACAATATCAATACTCTCTTTTTTTTGTTACATAACAGCAGGGCATATTTGGACATCTTAAGTCTTTACCCTTTAGTTGGGCTCAACAAAGCAAATTTGCTGCTCACATGGCCTATCTGGTTAGTCAAATTCTGTATAAAAATAGCAAGAGTTATTTTACAGGGATATAATATATTTTTTGATATTCATGATAGGATTAATTAGATAGATTAAATAGCATTATTAAATAAGTATTAAACTATATTTTATTAAAGAGATAAACTATTGATTAATGTACTTCGAGTTGAAACATTATTTTATATAATATTTGAATTTATGTTATTACCTTAGTGGCAGATCTCTTGATGCAACTGCTTCTTGAATTTTGAAAATGAAACAAACACGACATTGACACTGATGGCCACATGGTGCTACTTGCATTACTGCTTTTGATTGATTACATACAATACACTATAAATATTAAATTTAAGAAATTTTAGGTATTAAACGATTTGGAATAGATTGATAAACTCATTCCTTAATTTTCTTAATTTATTTGTATAATATTATTTATCAAATATATTAGAATATTTAATACATTTGATTAGTTGACCAAATTAAAAATATTAGAAATAGTTCAAGTCATTTGAAGACTTTACACTGTAGTCTATGTTGACTATTTATTTTTCTTAAAAACAAAGCTTAATTTAGCTATAGTTTCTTTAAAATTGCAAAAGTAAGTTAAGAATTTAAAATCAAGATTATCATTAAAAAATTAGAAGTAGTTCTGTATTACTCATGTTAAATTCAGGTAAATTAATCAAAAAAATATTAATTCAATATTTTTAAAATATCAAATAGAGAATAAATAAAAAGTATAATGTCAGATATGTTTAAATTTATCAGAAATAAGTTACCTCCTCATCTGGGTTCGAAGCTGGTTCTAAGTCATCTCTTGATAAGGAAGTTACCAATTTGTCCTAAAAATAGGGAGCTATTCATTAATTTGTAGATCTTAGATATTTAATCTTCTCGCATAATATATTCTAAGTAAATATCATATTTATCTATTCTTAGTTAATTATATAGGGAGAATAAAATCTGACACAAAGTAAGTCCACTAAATCAAAACATATATATCGATAGGATCGTTATAAAGACCTATATTAAGAATCTTAATCTTGAATATCGGATGAAATGTTAAAAGAGCCATTTTCAATCAAAAAACTGAATACTGAATCTCTCATGAACCACAAACAAAACAAAAGAAAAGAATTTCAAACAAGTAATTAATGAAAATAAATAACACCAGCTAAATGTTTAAGCATAAGACAATCAGGTCTTGCTAACTTATTGATATTATTAAGTTGCTTCTTTTGTGTTCTTTCATGATCAAAAAGACATTCAGCTCATCAAAAGGTCGACTTCCGTGCTTTTCATTTATTGATGATCTTGAAGAAAATAAACTCATAAACCGCCACCTCAAAAAATGTGCAATCAGTGGGACAGTAACCATACACGTGTTCCTGTATAATTCAAATTATATAGGTATAGTAAGGATTAAAAGGCCAATTAAGGATTTATTTATGACTAGAATAGTTCTTGTTCTTCGCGTGTGAATTTGAGGTTGACAACAAAAGTCCTAGTTTTAAATGGTGTATTTTTAGAAAAAAAAACATTTGAATAACTTTTCAATGGAAAGCAACAGTGAAAAAATGTAAATAAATAAGTGTAAAAGTTGATGACTTAGCCCTAATGACAGGGAACCACATCATTTATTTTTATTGAGATATTTTGTAGTTAAGGTTAAATAAAAATAAATAAAGTTGTCAGCATCAGTAGATATTACCTACAATCTGGTATCTCTTACCCGTCCCTTGTTTCTCCTAGCTCACCGGCAAAAAAAAAATTGATGAACTTAAACCTGTTAATCTGAAGCTAAAGTATATTTCAATTTTTGAGTGAGCTTGTCTCTTGATTCTTCTCCCCTTCTTTTTTATTTATCACTAGGGTTGTAAATAATTAGAAATCTATAAAAAGAGCCCAGCTGCAAAGCACGAAAAGGACGATTGTTGGCAATTTGTATATTAAAATAATTCAAGCTGCTATATTTCCTTTTCCTCTTATCCTTGTTTGTTTTCCTTGTCCTGCAAGTCAGTTATTATTTCAAAAAGAATAAGCGCCATTTCGAATTTAGTTTAAAAATATCTAACAAATTTAACTTAAGACCCTGGATCGACAGCAATGGAGGTAAAATTGTTTAGAATTTCGACATGGTCAGCAATGTGATTACATGCCAGCTATGCTGTTTCGCGACTTCCATAAAGAAGATGCTTCCAGTCATGAGACATGCAAGTCGTCGATGTCACAAGATAAATCTACATCTATTCAATGAACATAGTATCAGTAGCGATAAAGGCACATTCGATTTCATACCTGACGTAACTAAATTGTTTGTTTCACCTAACATCCCACTTTCTTTTGTTGAACACCCAAATTTCGTCAAATTCATGGGGAAATATAACGGAAAATCTGTTCCTTCCGTTTTACCGTAACCCAGTCGTTGGAAATCGAAAGTAAAGTCGTGATTTCCAACATAAAACAGGAAGTTGGTGAAAAAGATATATTCATGGCAATGGACGAGTCAAAGAATATCAAGGATCGGTCTATGATGGCAATGTTGATTGGTCCTCTTGATGGACTTTTCCTTAGTCGATCATACCTGATTAATTTTACCGATGTGTTAAGTACCAAAAGCTCGACAATAGAAGAAGTTGCAGTCAGTAGTCTTCGAAACCCTTTGGGTTCCAATTTTAAAGAAGAGAGGTTAAAGGTTTTCATTACTGATGGAGCTGCATACTGTATTAGAGTAGCTGAGAAATTAAGAAAAAATTTTCCTGAGATAATCCACGTCACTTGCCTTCCCCATGGACTCCACAGAATTGTCGAACTTTGCCGTATTGAATTTCCAAATTCAAATCTTCTGATCTCCGAAATAAGGAAGATTTTCTTGCATTCTAGTAGTAGGAAGCAAAGTTTTACTACTTATTGCCAAATTCCCTTACCACCAGCACCTATTACTACACGTTAGGGAACTTGGTTAAAAGCAGTGACATATTACGTGAAAAATTTCGACACTGTCAAGAATTTCATTAATAGACTCAAGGAAAACAGTTCTGCAATTGCTAATGCCAAAGAAGTTTTAAATAGCGGCACCATATTCAGTGAATATTTATTGATTCATCAAAATTTCAATCAAATTCCTCAAGCAATACGAGGCTTGGAAGAAATAATGCCTCTGCTTACAAGTGTAACTATAATGGAGAATCTGTGGCAAGATGACACTTGAACTATTCAAAAGTAGGTTGCTGTGGATAATGGAGAATAATACTGGATACATCAAGTTGAGGAATATCGCTACTGAAATAAGCATGAACTTAAATCCCTTTTCTATTTACAAAATTACTCCACTCGTCAATTGTGATTCTGAGAGGGATTTTTCCATGATGGGGGATGTACTCTCATCTAAGAAGACAAGAATGAGTAAAAAACATTTCAAGGACAACATCTTAATAAAATGGAACTCAGAATTTGCCAAAATTTAATGAACTTAAATAAATGGATATGTGATGGCATCGTCTTTTAAAATTATAATTTAGTACATGTATGTTATATATTGATCTCCATTAACCATGTTATTCCATTTTTATATTATTTTTTTGTAATTTGTTTTTACCTATATAACCCTCATCTGCTCTATTTTTTTTTTTTACTTAAATACATGTTATCGGTTTAATGACTCACTGTTGTAGTCACTGTCTATTTCAATCTTGTTAGTTTTCTGTTAAACATTTCTTTTTTCCTTCCTAATTATATCTGATGCATTTAAAATTGTCATACCAACTCCTTCAGCGTACATTTTCATTGTGCTATTGTAGAGTTTCAACTATTAGTTCCCGAAATAAATGTGAACTCAAAGAAGTCTAAATTGATACTGATTTATTCCAAAGTACAAAATACAATAAATAGATTCTAGACGTATCATCCGGTTCTAAGACTCCCACAATACTCCCCCCAAAACGGACTTACTGTTCAACAAAGGCCGGTTTGATCCTATCGACTGACACTCGTTGTGTCCTGTTGAAAAAGTCGATCAAAAAATATTTGTCTCCACGGGCAAGGACTCGGTAAGGACCGAGATATGGAAATGACAAGGGAGGCCTCACGGAATCATCCCTTATGAACACAAAGGCTGAGGAGTACAGTTGAGGAGGGGTGTAATTTTCCTTTGTATTTCCGTGATATGCCGGTGGAGAAGCATGTACATTTGACATTGCTTGGCTCAATTCTTTGGCCATTTGAAGATGAGAAAGTTGGGTGTTAGGTGGATGATCAAAAATTTGATGAGGTAGTCTGGAGGCCTCTCCAAAGCACAATTCGGAAGATGAAACCCCAATGTCCGCCTTTGGAGCCGTTCTTATCGACAATAAGGTCATGGGTAACTTGTCTACCCATGAGGATGTTGACCGTAGAGAAGATTTTAGCTGACGGTGAAACCTCTCAACCATTCCGTTACATTGTGGGTGGTAGGACGTAGTTAGTCGTTGTTGACAGTTAAGGGAAGCCAAACAACTCTTCCAAGCTTGTGAAACAAATTGGCGTCCACGATCAGAAACGACGAATATGGGGCATCCAAAGTATGCCACCCACCCTGATAAAAATGCAAGATTGTGATGTAATATCAGCCATTGGAACAGCAACAGGGAATCTTGTAAAACGATCTATTGCAGTGAAAAGGTAACGAAAACCTCTATCAGGAGGGAGGGGCCCCACAATATCCTCATGTACTTGGGTGAAACGACTCGAAGGAAGGGGAAATGACACAACAGGAGATGTGGTGTGCCTCTGGACCTTGTTCTTTTGGCAATGTTGACAAGATCTAACATATTCAGCTATGTCAGAGTTCATATGATGCCACACATAGTTTTTTTTGTACCAATTTTCGTGTCGCCCGAACTCCCAGATGTCCCAAATCGTGAATTGACTGTAGGATTGTTTTCCTCATTGATTTCCGAATGATGGGACAGAATAACCCAGTACTCATGTCGCCAATGACCTTCCGCCCAAATGCCAAAACGCGTTCCTCAATCTTCAAGGACGTACATGAGGTTTTCCAGGCTTTCATGGAGGGGTCCTGTGATTGGGTAATGGCAATATCTGACTTTGAAAAAACAGCGTTCACCCTGGACAAGGCATCTGCTACCACGTTCCCCCTCCCCGATTTGTGACGAATGTCAGATGTCAGCTCACTAATAAATTGAAGATGTCTGAGTTGACGATCTGAGTATGCCACCTTTGACGTCATGGCGGAGCATAAAGGTTTGTGGTCTGTAAATAAAATAAAAGGGGTCGCTTCCAAAAGATATTGAAATTTTTTTGAAGCAGCAAAGGCTGCTAAAAGCTCCCTATCAAAAGTGCTGTACCGTGTTTCTGTCTGTGATAAGGTCCTCGAGAAGAAGGCAACCGGTTTCCATGTACCTGCCTGGAGCTGCTCCAATGTTGCACCAATCGCCGTGCTAGATGCATCGGTGGTTAAGGTAAGAGGAAGGTCCGGGTTGATATGTGCCAACAGGGTGTAGTTGGACAGCTCCTCTTTGGCTTTTTCAAACGCCGCCTTAGTACCGATATTCCATTTGGGCTTCTTTATTTTTAAAAGCTCATATAATGGTGCCATAATACGAGCCGCGTTGAGCAAAAATCGATTATAGAAATTGGCCAATCCTAAGAATCGTTGAAGATCTTTTTTATCCACAGGAATGGCGAATGATTGTAGGGCCCTTACTCTCTCAGGGAGTGGAGCAATTCCGGAGGCGTTCACCCTATGGCCTAATAACTCGAGCTCTTGAACTCCAAAAGAGCACTTGTCCCATTTCAAAGCGACACCAAATTTAGATAAACGCCCCAGAATCTGTTGGAAATGATCGATGTGTTCTTCCAAGGATGTGGAGAAAACTAAAATATCATCTACGTAAATAAACAAAAAGGGCAAGTTCCTCAATACTTGGTCCATAAAACGTTGAAATGTTTGAGCTGAATTACATAGCCCAAAAGACATCCGAATAAACTCAAATAAGCCAAAAGGAGTAGTCACTGCTGTCTTCTTAATGTCCGAGGGGGCAACTGGAATATGATGGAATCCTTTTACGACATCCAACTTTGAAAATATTGTTGAACTGGACAAGGATGTAGAGAAATCCTGGATATGGGGTAGTGGGTATCTATCAGGCACCGTCTATGCATTGAGGGCACGATAATCTCCGCAAGGACGCCAAGATCCATCAGATTTCCTCACCATATGAAGAGGAGTCGCCCAAGGACTGCTAGATGGACGGCAAATCCCTGCGTCAAGCATGGACTTGAAAGCAGCCTTGGCATCTGCGAGTTTTTTAAAATCCAAACGCCGGGGACGACTGAAGACAGGAGGGCCCGCGGTACTGATATGATGTTCCACGCCATGATCAGGAGTCCTGTGAAAATCAGGCGACACCAAATTAGGGAATTGAACCTGAAGTGACGTACGAATATCCGAAGTTTTCGTATAGATTCTCGGAGGAGGCTTACATATCACTTGGACTCTTACCGTCTTATTCCCAGAAAACATCCTCGCACCCGCAACGTCGATATGAATGTGATTCGTTGCCATAAAGTCTGTTCCTAATATTGGCTGAGAGACATCCGCAACGACCAAGACTACCTTCGAAGGACCGAACCCAATATTAATGTAGGCAGCGACAGTGCAGTGGACATTGATTGATACATTAGAGCAGCGTTTCTCAACCGGGGTTCCGCGGAACCATAGGGTTCCGCAGACGGTCTTTAAGGGTTCCGCGAGAAAAATGAGATTATATAAGCTATTACACTTTTCAGTCTTTTTCTACAGCGTTGTACAATTTTGTCACCAGAATTTTGACTTTTTTTATAGTGACCTATTGCTAAGCCAGGCTCTTAAGAGAACTAATTAATCGTTTACATTTGGGATATATAAGATGAGAAAGTATGGTATTAATCATTTTTTGCGCAAGGGTTCCGTGAGACATGGGATATATTTTGAGGGTTCCGAAAGGGAAAAAAGGTTGAGAAACGCTGCATTAGAGGCATTCATGAGAGAAGGTTTTTTCATGTTGTTGATTTTAGATACCCTTGAGAGCTTTGATATTAGATGAGGAGGAATGAGAGAGACATCCGCGCCGGTATCGAGGAGAAAACTGATGCCTGAGAGCCGGTCCCGGGGACGGAGTTGTCGACTGACATAAGCTCTCTCAGTAGCCGACTTTACTTAGAGAGAGGTTCGTTTCCCGAGAAGTCTTCGATGTCATGGATGGAGGCATCATGATAATTACAGGGCTTGATGCACTTGGACGCATTCGCTCCCCATCTATTATGGTACCAACACAATTTTTTGTTTTTCGTTTTGGTTTGTGTTTCAGCTGTTTAGAAACAATAGAGATAGGGGGAGTGAAAGAATCGTCAAGCCAGATCCGCTCAGCTTGTTTAGTCAAATCCAACACATTGTCAACCGTCTCAATTCTTCCGCGAATATGTAGAGGCATCTTAGAAAGGGCTATAGACATTTGTAATTCCTCCTTGGAGGTATTAGATGCATATAATGCGTCACAAAATGATCGAATGGACAAAGCTGTCACTGTTGGGTCAACCAGCAGATTCAAAGTATTCTTAATAGGATTAGGGCGGAACCGATTGATTAAAGCCTCCTTAAGCGTTTCGTAGGGTGTGGAGGGATCCGGGGTTTCCACAAACTTTAAGACCGAGTCAAGAGCCCGCTGGTCCAAGGCCATGACGACGTAATGGAATTTTGTGGATTCATTTCAATTCATATTATGTTCAATTTAATTTATATTTTTTGCCTTACTTTTAGAAACTTAATTTAAAATCACATTTTCTTTCTTAATCAATATGCAACTTTTCTATTTTAACTAATATATATATGTAATTGAGAGAATATAATAATAATATTTCTTTTTGTTTCATAGAAAAATTAAAGTGTCTACAAAATGTGTTACTTTGACTTTGAAGTCAACATGATAATTTTAAACTAATTAAATTATTGTATATGTTGAATAAAAAAAAAAGACAATAGATCAGATGATGGTTAAATAAAATTATTTAATATATGTATTTAATTAATATATAATATGAATTATAGATTTCACTTAAAAATATAATCTTTCTAATTAATATCTCAAATGTTGAAAATTTCATATAAATTAATCTGTAGAACTGGGTTTAACAACATTCGAAGCTACAATAGTAGTTTGATTAGGAAATCATAAGTATAATAATTTTGAGGAGCAATCCCAATACAGACATTAAGATTTATACTCTGTATTTATTTGGTATCAAGTAATTTTGTTCACCAATAGGTAGAACATTATTCGAATTTGGCTTTCTTCGAGTCAAGTCCGAGTCCATGAAAAAATGACTGGTCTCATGCTTTTGTAGCCACGGATTTATGGTTATGCTCATTTTTATTAGCATTAAATTATTAAAAATAAGCTGTTCTTGAGTAAAACAACAAAATAATGACAACTACACTCCGCCCCTTCAAATGTAATCGCTGAAATTCTGCCTTACTTCAAGGGTACCATACTTTTTATACATCATCTCGGGCGTGCTTTGCAGCTGGGCTCTTTTTATACATCCCTTTAAATAATATCAAATATACACTTCTTCTTATTTATTGAGTTCCCACTTTGATCAGTATTTTTTGTTTTCCAAAGCTGTTATTATTTTTCCTTTATTTTTGAGGGGAGAACATCTATCTTATAATAAGGATTTCGCGTGATCTGTATAACACGAGTAATAGTCCCCCGAAAAATATAATCAATTATTTCAAAAAAAAAATACTTGTTGGAGTGAATTGTCGATAATGAATTTGAAAATGTTGGGGGTTACAACGTTCATCAAAGAGTTATACATTGCCTCCATGGACTACTCAAAAAACCTCGTTAGTAGGCAATGACTCTAAGGACAAAATTTCCATCCATCAGGTTGCCATTGGCTCTATGGACTTCTCAACATCTATCGTCTTACAAAGAGTTCGCAAATGGTCTAATGGTCAACTTAAACAATAATAAGTATCAAATGTTAGAAATTAAAGTAATAGTTTTAAAATAAATATTAATAATATTAACTCTCGGATTTAATATTTTTGGGATGTTTCCCTGAATTCCTCCACTACTGAGATCATTTCACCATGATAAGTCTATGTAAATCTCCAATTTTGATGGAGTCCGAGTTCTATCTTGTGATCATCAAATCCCCCGTGAAACCCTTCATCAGACTTGATATTTTTAAGACTTTTATGCCCTTTACTGTATTGATAACCATCAAGGCGACACAGTATACAATATGATTTTGTCTATATTTAAAGAACTTGACATTGTGGATTATGGATTCTCTTGACATTTCCCTCAGCTACATATATGTATCCCTTGTTCCTCTAAGACATACAGATATTTACTTTTCATTGATTCAATTGTAATATCATGACACTGATAGCGAAAATATCGTTTCCATTAACTTATTTCATAATATTGGACAACACTTCTTTACTATGTGACTCAAATGACCTCGTAATGACGTGTAACAGAAAACTACTTTTTTCGTATACATAGAGCTCTATAATCTTGACAAAATTATAATAGATAATTTAATATACATATAATAAGAATTATTATGTCAAAAGGAAAAGGAAAACAGCCTGATGATTTATAAATGATGAAAGAATATTATATAGGGTTTTAACTAACTGGCATTTTGAGAACTACTCGCACGCTTAAAAATCGCCGTTTTTTACATTACTAATGATGATGACCAATTGATGAGATTAGATATTTACATATTCTTGTACATAAAAGAATTGAAATCAATAACTAGCTTCAAAGGACAAATTCATCAGCTTAAGTAATAAATTCAATGATTTTTTAAGCATTAGAAACCCCTTAAAAAGACTAAATTTGGTTTTTAAGTTGAAAATATGCAGTAAGTATATTTTTTTAGCTCAGAAATAATTTTTGAGGATATTAAATATGACATCAAAAGGGAAGGATTGCTTATAATACCCACGTGGTATTGTTGTTATATGTCAAAATATTATTGATGTATAATTGTACAAACGTCATATTAAATTTGCCAGCAAGATTTTTTCATCAAAAAAAATGTTTTTCACCACAATGGGTTGCATGACTTAGCTGATGCCCCTCCAGATGTAATATAACTAATTGGATGTGGTACTCTAATAAAGGAAATTATTTGAGAGTATTACTTTGGATAAAACTGTTTATAATTTAGTATCACTAACATCCATTTATATTTATCCTTACAATCAAATTTCATCATTGAAGGATCATTGCATATGTAAAAAATAAATTCAAATTTGACTAAAAATTTTAGGCTATAATCTCCTGTTATTAATTTTTTGAATATTGGAAAAAAGTGATTAAATTTCATAACCCTGTATTTTCGTATGAAGCTAAAATCTGTATTTCTCCTTTCCTTCATTTTTATGTAACCAACATTTGTTGTTGTCACCTGTACATAGTAGGATTTATGTGTAGACATGAGCAATATGTTGTGAGTAAGAAAGGAAAGCAAAATGACCAGTGGGTACAACTAACCTTGATAGTCGATTTGAATTCAGTCTTTCCTGTATCGTTCAGTCCAGAGCTTGCTACAATTATGAGTAACTATTGTGTCTCTTTGCTTGTCTATGACCCATATATGGGTCACGCCATAGTATTACTCATACGTTCATGACCCACGTATGGGTCACGAGACTATTCATTTTTAAATGTATTTTTTGAAGTCATAGAAGACTTAAATGGATCTCCAACACCTTAAAGCGATAGAATACAGTCTATTTTAGCTATTTCGACAAGTTTCTGATGATTTTTACATATTTTTTCAAGGAAAACGAATATTCGCAATTTTTTTGAACATTTATATATTTTCTTCTGAAATAGGTATACATAATAATTTTTAACTAAAAATATTCTTAAGATATTTTATTCTCACAAAAAATGACGATAAAAAACAACTTCAACAATGTATCTAAACATGGGAATGATTATAACAAGGCAAACATAGTGCTTTATTGCATCATTTACATTCTGTTTGGACTTTTCTAGCCTTTTTTATAGCTTCTTCGGTTCCCTCTTCTAGGACCTTTTTATTACAGCGTATAGCATGGTGCACATTTTTTTCTCGAGTCTTTCTTCTCATTACTGATTGGTGTTAGTTGATGGACATTGGTTGATTATGGTGGCGGTGTTGTGCCTTCACACAATAAGGTCTCTGGTATCTTTTTTGTAAATTCTTTCAATTGAATCTTTTTATCAGACGTTTTGTTGTAAATAATCCAACTGTTCATTATACTAATACTTATAAGTTGAAAATAATTTTTCTGTACCATATTATACTCTTCCGCGAAGGGCTATAATATTCAACCATTTAGTCACTGAAATCGACACCTCCTTTATCTTTATTGTAGTCTAAAATAATCTTTGGCTTTCTGATAGTCTCCCCATTAAAATGGATCTCTTATTTTGATCTTTAAAAAAGAAACACAATTTGTGCTTTAAATTTCTCGGATTTCTCCTTTCCCGATTTAAAGGTCCTTTAGAGTTTGTGGGATATTCTTCCTATTTTTACGAATTGTTCCACAGTATTCCCTGTTTCTGTTTTTTAAATACGAAGAAAATTCAATGCTGGAATACCAATTGTCAGCTACAGTTAGCCTCCCACAACCCAACAGTTTTTCGCTTTGGTCGACAACAATTGATCCACTGTTGTCCAATTTAGATCTTTTTTTTTTTTTTAGTTAAAAAAGTTTATTACTGTATACCGTATACACACATATATAACATTATATCAATACAATATAATTGTACAATAAATGCATAAGGTAAAGAGCGCAACCACACAATGGGGTATATGCGCTACAACAGTAAATGATGGTTCCTATAAAATCATATTAAATTATAATTTTCTTCAAAAGTTGCTTTCAATTTCTTACATTTCATTAGTTTTAAAATGCGAAGTACTTCATCTTCTTCTTGCGAGGCTTCATATCTTTCGTACGATAATGCTGGACATCTATTGATAAGGTGATCTGCACTCTGTGATTCTTCCTTACAGACATTGCACGTTGAACTTGTTGCTTTCCATTTACTTAAATGGGCGAGAAAGGGCCCATGGCCGGTGTAGGCTTGAACTATAAGTTTCATGTTTCCACGTTCGTATTTGAGACTCTTTTCTTGAGGCATTGCTAACATCAAATGGGTGTGTTTCATACTTTGGTCCCTTTTGTATCTTTTACACCAGACATCATAGAAGAAGCAATTTATTTGTTTCTTTATGTAGCTTGGTGACACTCCCACCAATTTCTTATTTTGACTCTCCACGCCTCTCTTTGCTAGATAATCCACAAATTCGTTTCTTGTGATGTCACAATGGCCCTTGCACCAATCTAAGTAAATATTTTTCTTTTTCTTTCCCTCATATAGAACTTTTTGGCACTTTTGGAATTCGCCACTCTTGGTAAAAGGGTTAAGGATGACAGCAATTGCTGATTGGGAATCAGATCGTATTACAACTTCCCCTGAAGGTTTTTCCACTCGAGTAAGCACTTCTACTGACTGGGCAATGGCAAAGACCTTTGCTTGAAAAACAGTGGCTTCCTTATTTAATGATACAAAGGATTGATGAAGTGACGTATCACCTCGGGTAATTGCCCATCCAGCACCAGTATTGCCTTCTTCATCTTTTGATCCATCCGTATATATAATAATGTCAGGTTCGTTAACTTCTTGGTTCTTTATCCATCTACGACTACCTTTGATGTAATCACTGAATTGATTTAATTGTAGTTCAGTTATTATTTTATCGCTGGAGAAGCGATGTCCACGACGTTTAGGAAGGTTACCAATTCCATCCCATGTATCTTCAAGAAAGTGTCTTGTTCTCCATCTTGCTTTTGTTGCTTGAGCTTGAAGAAACAGGTCCAGGGGAATTATACCCATTACAGATTCCATACCTGCTGTCGGCGTTGATCGAAGTGTCTGGGTCATTGCCAGAAGTACTTTCCTTTGGATTGTGTTTAATATCTTGATGGCACTCTTCTTTGTGATAATTGAATGCCCCCATATAAAGCATCCATACGAGATAATTGGTCTGATCTTTGCTTCGTACAACCAGAGAACTTTTTCTGAGGTCAAGCCCCATTTTTGTCCTATGACTGCCTTTACCATGTTCCATAGACGTGCCACCTTGGCAGCTTTTTCTTTAAGGTGTTCCATCCAAGTCAGACCTTGATCGAAAACAACTCCCAAGTATTTCATTTGTGTTGAAAAATCAATATCTTTACCAGCCATTTCTAATCGTGGAAAGTATTTAGATCTTAATTTATATGCTTTTGATAAGACAGTAGCACAAGACTTTGCTGGGTTAAAGGTAAGACCATTTATTTTGCCCCACTCCAGAACCCCATTCATTGCTTCTTGCATTTTGTCGACAAGGGTGGGGGGGGGATGTTTTCCACTTATCAACAAAATAATATCATCAGCATAGCCCACCGCTCTAACTGGTCCTTTTTGGAACTTCGTTAGCAAGGAATCCATGACGATGTTCCATACCAATGGTGAAAGAACTCCCCCTTGAGGACTTCCACGCTTTGGAGTGACACAAACTGTTTCACCTTTCATCTCAGCTGTAACTGTTCTAGTACTGAGAAGGCTCTTATACCAGGATCGAACGCTCTCGGGAAGACCAAGCTTGCTCATTGTTAAATCTGCTGATTGAAATCGCAGATTGTCAAATGCGCCCGTGCAATCAAAACTAACAGCAAGTGTACATTGTTGTTGATATATTGATTTTTCCACTATGTCAGTTACCTGTGACAGAGCTGTCTCAGTCGAAAGGCCTCTTGTGTAGGCATGCTGAGAGTGAAGTGTCGGAATTGTTTCTTCAATTTTCCACTGTACGATTCGCTCAAGTTCTTTGAGGAAGAAATTTGATAAGGTAATTGGTCTAAAGGATTTAGCTGGACTATGGTCATCTTTTCCAGGTTTTGGTAAAAATACTACTTTCATTTCACGCCAAATTTTTGAAAAAATTAAAAACCAGCTACCTATGGTCTGACATTGAAGGCCTAAGATCTACATGCCATCCTGTGACCTCAAATTTTTTGAAGGCATACTGATTCATTAAAGAGATCTATATGGTTGAACTGGCTCGTTGAGTAACAAATGTGGGCTCATTTCCTTCATTTATGACAACAAGATTATTTTCATCTATAATCTTCTCGAGAATTTCTCCCCTTGTGTCGGTATATTTGCTACCCCACAGATTATTATGAGCATTAGAGTCCATGGTTAGGAGAAGTGGTTTTTGTTTGCATTTACAATGCTTAATGAGTGATAACAACGTTTCTTCCTCAACTGACAGCAACCGATCAAGATAGGCCACACATACATACGTAATTGATTCCTCAATCTTTAGACATACGGTACAAACATCTTTGTTAGAAAATTCGGGGACAAACCATACATTTAATGTATTGGATGTTCTTATGCATGCTCTTGGATGTGTTCCAGGTTTACTGTGAATTATGTATCCACTTAAGGTAAGGCTTTTTGTTGTCCCTTTGATAATGTAAGGTTCAGTTATCATGGTTATCTGAGATGTTCTCAGTTTAAGTTCAGAATTTGCTGCTTTTGAGTGTTGTGTGTTGATGTATGAACAGCTTATCATTTTGATTATCTAGGTTCTTCTGGGTCGACAAACATTTCAGCAGCTGTGTCGAAAAATGCATTGATTAATGGCTGTTTCTTATTTTTCTTGTTAGTTAATTTTCCGGTTGGTTCAGAAGTTCGGTACAACATAGATAATGATTTTAGTAATTTTAAGATGAGTGTGCTCTTCTTCTAAATGACTCTAGTTGAGCATCCAAGAATTCTTTTTATTCATTCCTGGTATCTGTACGATGGTTTTCCTTTAGCTCAGGAGAGCTTAGAGCTTTGGTTCTCTTTTTAGGATCCTCCATTGAACTTTCTAAACCTCTTTTTGAATTTTTTTTTTGGATCTTCTTAGCAATATCTCCCTTTTTAGATTTATTTCTATCCCTGAATACGGATATCCAATCTTCTCTCAAGCTTCCTGACGGAGAACGTGGAATTTCGGAATCTTCCTCTTGCTGTGGATGAACTTCCTGGCCCTTTGAAACCACTTTTTCCGGCTCCTCTAGTCTTTCTTCCCCACATGTTTTGCTCTCAGGTTGCACATTAACTATACATACTTCGGAGTTTAATTTTTCACCTTCAGTATTTGAGTCTTCACAGGTATTTTCTTTGACTTTATTCCCTCCGTCTATTTTGTTATCATCCTTTTTTTCTGTGTCCATATCTTCCTCTTCTTCTGTCCGAATAATTTCGTTTGTTTCCCTTGTTTCTGCTAGTCCACCGATTCTAGTTGGAAGATTCAATTCTTTTCTAATTTTCCTTTCGAATTCGCTATATGGTGTACTCTTATTCGCAGTGCATTTAGCTTTGATATGGCCGTCGTCAAGACATCTGAAGCACTGAATTTGTTGGGCCTTAGAAATAAGGTCTACTTTTCTTCCTCCAATAGGGATGATTGCAGGAAGCATTCGCTTCAATTTAATCTGCAGTTTCAGTTTTCCAGAAAGTATCTTGCTAAATTTGGATGCGTATTCCGCCTTAGTTCCTTCCTCAGCTTTTACTTCGTGAGGTACATTTTCGATATTTCCCACAACATCTCCAAAATTGCTTATTACATCCCTCAGTTTTTCCTCCTGCAACTCTGATCCATCTTTGACAATAACTTCAACAGGCTTTTGGACATATCTAAGTCCATTTAATCCCCTGATGGTATAACCAAAATCATCTTCAACTTCTGTGCGCCCCGTAATGTGTTCAAATTTTAACAGCATATTAATTGGGCTTTTTGTTGTGATAACAATAAATCCTGCACCACTTTTACAATCATTTATTCTTAATATTTCATCAACCTGTACATTTAAACTCTCCATTATCTTCACATATTGATTAATGCTAGGAGTAAATCCTCTTAGTTTAACTCCCTCGTTGTCTTTCCAGTCTAAGATAAACTTCGACCAGAAAGGGTTTGTATTGAATTTCTTGTTTACATTTTTTTCCCGTTTCATTTTCACTTCCTTTCGTCATTCCCTCATTTCCTCTGGTTATGTGAGAAAAAAGATATGACATTTTCTCTTTTTGTCCCTTTTCCGGCGTTCCTCGTGCCGTGGTTCCTTGAGCTTGCTCTTCTGTGTAAAGCTTACGAGAGTGCTCTTCAGACAAATTATTCTTCCCTTTATTGAGCGACTCGCCAGAAGGTAGTCCGGCACTAATCATTTTCTTCGGCTAAGAAGGAAATGTAGTTCCAGGTCCAAGTGGTTCTGGTCACCCTTTCCAGGGCGATGACGTCTTCCCAAGAGAGGGATGACGTGTTACTGCACTTATTAATTGATCAGACAAAAATTAGCACTTACAGTATATATAAGGGCTATTTAGCCGTTTAATTAAAAGCACTATCTCTTGTAAATGTATTAAACGAAAAAAAATGATGATGAATGCACTATTACTATTTCAACCAAAATAAAAACACACCACAATAATGACACGTCTTCCTTCTCAAAAGTCAATACATAAAAAAAAAAAAAATTTAGATCTTATTGGATGGTTTGTCTTTTACTATAAATTTTTTGTAAAGGTTATTTTATTTATTTTTGGGACAAATTTTAAATATAATGTTTCAAATTAAAAAAGATTAGGGATGGGCATTTTGTTGAGGTGAGAAAGCATGCCCGCAATTACTATCTAGTGGCTCTACATTTTATCTGCTGACTGTTATTTGACAATATTAAATAATACACAATAGCTACTTATATAATTGTAGCAAGTTCTCACCTCAACAATACTGATAATGGTACCAACTCATATTTTTATTTTCTTTCTTTAACTCAACTTTATTTCAACATTTTGCCCAAGTTTAAATGGGATATCCATGGGAGTCAGTTTAGTTACTGTCAACGTAATGATATTGATGAATGATTTGGTTATTAATACGGTTGTAAAAATCTATTTTAATGCAGTAAGAAGTACTTAAATAATTGAGAAGGAAAAAATAACAACAGCCATGAAAAGGAAAATAGATTGATAAAAAAAAGTTAATATGAAAGTTGTCAACTGACATGTGTTTTGAGTTTTTCTTGGACGCTTCAAAATGCACACATTTATCCGACTCTGATTTATGTTCACATACTCTATGTCTGGACTCGAGTACAACAGCTTTGTCAATTATATAATTAATAGAAAAGTAGTTATTAAATTAGTTATGAAAGAAAAATAGAATTTTATAGATAGTATATTTTCTTAATTTTAAAACAAATTGATTTAAGACAAATGTAGCACACATACAACATCAATCATAATCAAAGTCACCCTTACTAACATCAAATAAAAGCATTAGTTAAGATGGAAGAATTGTTTGCATAATAGATGAAATCTATCAAATAAAACTTTATTCTGCAGCATCCATATTTTTTTCATTTTTGAAAAATCTAGTGGAAAATTTTAATATCACAAGTTTGAAAATCTAAATTGCTCATCACCAAACTTATAAATGTATAATTGATAAATAACAGATCATAGGCTCCGAGTTAAATCTGAATCAATACAAATGACTGGAATCCAGTACAACATCAGATAATTAGAGCAGATCTTTGGATACTTAATAATTCCCCAACACAATGTGTTGGAGCCACTCCGACTCAGAGGTACTCCCGAGGATCTCCTGCTATGGGGTTAGAATCTGGAGAAAGGAACTAACCGCAGTAAATCCGATATTAGAGATTCAGAAGCCGGAGTCAGAAGCATGGATTTGTGTTTCCTTTTACCTCCAAGGGATATTTATCTCTTTTTCTTATTCTCCAAGTGCTCAATGCTCCCTCTATAAGAGGGCGTACCTTTTTTCACCCAAAATCATAGGGATCCTTCAAAAAGTAGAGTGGTAACAAAACAAATTTAATACACAAGATGAGAGGGAATCGCTTACCTCACGTAATTACGAAAGACATGAGAAAAACCCATTGCAATGACAATAAATGGTAAATTTTTCAAATTTAACCACTATTACAACAATGTAATATTACAAAAAATATGAAACAAGTAATTTTCTTTTATTTGTTAAAAAATGTTATAATTCCTAAGTGAAAGAAATGAATTGCATAAAGTGTACTTTTTTGGTAATATGTTGTCATACCAGGCAGTAACTTTGTCTACAAGATTGAGACTGAACTTCTGGTAAAATTTTGTACTTTTCTTGACTTTTTTTTTAAATTTCATTTGTATTATTCTTTAGGCTCTCTTCCTTGGTAGATGAAACATGTATTCCAATTTCCTTCTTATCTTTATTAGTTATCCATGGGATCGCAGTCACTAATATTTGATTTAATATATTATAAAAATCAAATCAGGCTCAACCTTTCTTATATATAAACGTCAATATTCCTCAGCATATAAAGGATAGGACGAATCCTTTTCGATTTTTTTTTCTTTCTAACTATGACTTCAGTATTGGACTGAGGAGAAGAGCGAACTCTTGATAATATTGAATGGGAAGACCTGAATGACCTGGAGATTTTTTTTTTTTTTTAAATGTATGTCTCTTAAATTTCTTCAATAATTTGTCCCATTTTATTTATGACGAATGAAACCATTTATAACCTCATCCCTAGTATTTAAAGAAATCTACACGAATATAATTTAGAATAAAAATTCGCAACCTGTCTTATAAGATATTGAGGATTATTAGACATGTTCCCTGTTTGCGTTCTCAATGCAAGTTAACTTTTCAGACATTTTGTTGAAGTTGTCGTTTTCATCAATGTTTGTAACAAATGGCTAAAGATCATTTTTGATAAAAACCAAGACTCTTCTGGTAGGATGAGATTACTTTGATACAGCATGAGAGGCTAAAGTTACAAGCCACTTTGGGACGAATTGGGCTAATTTTTTTGTCTACTAATGATATGTTATATAAAGTTACTATGAATGGGAACCCCATGAAGTAATAACAGAATGCAACAAAATTGAGTTAGTGGTCTAAAACCCAAAAATTTATTGTTATTTAATCTGTAAAATGCAAAAATGACCATTAAAATGCTCAACAAATGCAGGTTTGACCTTTGAAGCCTTTTTTTTAAATCAAGTTTATAGGGTATATTTACTATTCAAAGTCATTTTCTGACGTGAAGGAACCATATAAATGGAAATCAAAGTTTATAAAAATTGATAAAAACATAACAGCATTTGAAAAAAAAACATTATTTGTTAATTTATCTTGATTGCAATTCCTAAAAAATGTGTCTAACCAAATGTAAAATAAAGATCCTTATTTAGTAAGGAATTATTTTTTCTTCAAGTACTTTATATTACAGCTTAAATTATACCTTATATTGCAACTAAAAAAATTATGCATTGAAAAAATAGTCGATCTTAATTTATAGTATCAATTTAGTTTTTAATTTTCTTACAAAATTGAAATAAATATGGTATCCTAGGTTCTATTACAATTATTTTAATAACTCTATATAACTGCAATTTTGTCCCAATTCTTCACCTAGAAATTTTTCCGTACCTTAGGTCACACGTTTAAAGGGACTTTTCTTCTTAATCAAGTTTTCTAAAACTGCCGACTGCGCCATGCATTTAGACAAAAATGTTCTTTAGCGATCAGTGACAAATGAATAGTGGAGACTGCAATATAATTTCTGATATTGCTTTATACGATCTGAAGTGTCTTCATTTTCATATTTCTAATCTTAAAATGTATATTTATTTATATACAGACATGATCATCTGGAACATAATTAATATATGAATGTGTATTTTATAAATATTATTTACATGCAACAAAATATATAAATACTATACAATAACCTCTTTTCCCTCATGTGCGAATAAATAACTCTAATCGACAAAAATTTCCTCATGAAAAAAAAAATGTACCATTTTTTTAGTCTTGACTAAAAAATCAAAAAAATACAAAAGCCTCTGCTTTTGAGACATCTTAATCCATTTTCTAAAAAGTCTTTATTTACTAATTGTTCATGTAAATGAGACATGTTTTATATAAAAGCTTGATTTGTAGTTTTTAAAAAAATATATAATTTATCTATATATATTCAAGAAATCCAAAAATGTTTCTATTATTTCTATATCTAAATTTGAGTTCGATAAAATATTAATTAAATGTGAAAAAGTCAAGAAATGGGAGTTATCTTAATCAAAGACTTATTTTCTTATTTAAAAAGTTTTTTTTATTCTAAATATCTGTAGTTTTTAAAATATTTTAGAATTAGTGGAAGGTAAAATAGCTTTAAAATGGACGTACCATGTCTATACCTATGAAATGAGACTTTATTTTCCAATTTCTAACGTTTATTGTGAAAAAATTGTGACAAACTTAATCTTCAAAATAATAGCCATAATTAGCGACCCATTTTCCACATCGTTCAGGCAATTTGTGGATGTCACGTCAAAAAAATTGGCCTTTTTTGGCTGCAAACTAATCATCGAGCCATTTTTTGGCTTTTGCGAGAGAATTGAAGCGCTGTTCTTTTAATACGTGACCCTTCGATGCGAACAAGTGATAATCTGATGGTGCTAACTTTAGTGACAAAACCGCATACACCGATGGTTCCCTATCGTACATCTTCACCAATTCCCGGGTCGCTCTTGTTCGATTTGTTCGATCAATGGACCATTGGCATAAAAAAAAATTACTTGGTGACTTGGGCGTTTTTGGCGTATAGCGCTCTTCAAGTCGGCCAATTGTCGTTTGTAGTGCACGCACCGTTAATTTTTTTAACAGGTTGTAACAACTCGTACCAAATCATACCACGCTGATCCCAGAAAACACACAGCATTGCCTCGCGGCGGTTCTCCCCGCTAAAATCACCATTTCAGAATTTTTCAAAACACCTGAAGCACTTTGCTCTTCATAGAGCATGTTCACTGTAACCATCAACAAGCATTTGATGTGCTTGAGAAGCGTTTTTCTTCAAATGATTAAAGAAATTCAACGAAGTCTGGAAATCGTAGTTTGAAGGCACGAAATTCGACACGAATTAAGATTTACAATTAAGAACTAACAAAAATGCGTTGTTGTATGAAGCTTAACAAACATTGAACTGATTATTGTTGACAGATGACCAAAAAAATAAGACAAGTGGGATGGTTTAAAAATACTCCTAGCGACATCTGTTGCCAAAACTGAAAGTATCATTTCATATATATAGATCTAATATATACATATATGTACATCAAGTGATAAAGGTTAGTGATTATAAATTAGTAGTTTTGCGATGAATAGATTATGTTAGATACGTTTCTACTGTATTCACTTTGATAGGTATAATGACACTTAGTCTTATACTATTTAGTATTTACCGACCAGTAAATACCCTTAACTTCTGTTGTAATTGAGCATCAATATTTCATGAATGAAATATGTAATATATTAATTTATTCATGACAAGATTATGAATTTATAATCATCAAACCTCTTAGTGACTTGATGTACATATATTTTATACCTATTTCACCTTCCACTAAATCCTACATATCTTAAAAAATACAAATTTATTGAAAAGGCTCTTTTTGAGGAAAAAAGTCCTATGTTTTACCTTTACTTTCAATTATAATATGTGAAATTTTTCTGAAAAAAACGAGAAGAGAACTCCCATTTCTTGCGTATCTGTAGGAATGTAAAAAATATGCAAAATGCCGCGTGCTTGATTTTGTGGAGTTGGCACTTTGAATGATACTTTTTGTTTTCCAAAGCTGTTATCATTTTTCTTTTTTTTAAGAGAGCAACATTCATTTTACCTCATCATAACGCTTTACAAGAAAAAAACAGTTTGTTGAAAATATATAATAGAGGTAGATGAACGGAAGATTGAAAAATGGATATCCTTCATCGAGGAGAATGAAGGTAATGATGTTTGGAATTACAACAAGGAATCTGGAGTAACAGGTTGTCATATTTGTGGCTTCGAGATGAGGACCTTTCGAAAGGTCACCCTAGTCCAACACTTAGGAAACCTAAGTCACATGAGGAATATGGAGATTTATGCAAGGAATATAACTTAACTTAAGAGGTAAGAGTGTTGGTTTTTGGGAAAAGTTCAAGACATAGCGTCGCTATCCTGTTCATTCTATGAGCCAGACAAGCGACATGTATCATCTTAGTATAACGTTGTTTAAGTCTCTTGGAAGCTATAATAGAATATCCGGCTCTATCTGTAATGAAGACCTTTAGCCTATCATGCAAGTCTAATTCTGAGCCAAAAACCTTATATTACTTTTGATCACCACACTCGTCATGTTTGTATTATCGGCCTTATTAACATCCTCCGAATTAATTAAATATAGCTGACCTAAAAAAATGACCATGCAAAGAACCAAGCAAAACTGTAGTCATGGATCGCTGTAGAGGATCTGTAGTTTCGTCCATAGCAAGGAAAATATCCTTTTCCTTAGCCTCTTTCTTTATCTTGGACAAAACAACTTCACTTTAGGACACCATTGACTTAGTGATGACGAAGTGAGAGGGAACAGTTTTCCCGTGTAGAGTTCCATAAACTTGATAAAACTTTTTTTGACTCACGACATTGATTCGGATATTGCAAGATACAAGCATTTTGGTCATGTCAGTGATGAAATTAGAAGTTGTAGGATTGTCTAATTTAATGTTACTTGCATAAATTTCCATATTACTCACGTGACTTAGGCTTCTTAAGTGGTGGACTATGGTGAACTTTTTAAGGTCCTCGTTTCAAAACCACAAATACGACAACTCGTTACTCCAAATTCCTTGTTGTAATTCCAAACATCATAACCTCCATTCTCCTCGATGAAGGGTTCATTGAACTCTATTATACATTTTTTTAAATTTATTCAATATAAAATCAGACATAAAGTTACTATTTTCTTAAATTTAAATATATAGGTCTTTTTATATATTCTTAATATTTGAAGTCATCACTGTTGAAATAAATAATTTAACATTAATTTATCACCTTCCCTGACAACTTATACATATGAGACACAACTTATCTTTAAGGAAAATGTATTTCAACCTTTGCGTGTACTACTTATTAAGGCTTGTATTCCTTTCGACTTACAAACTTTAGGTTAATAAAGTAAATACAATCTTAGAAAAAGGGATCAAGATCTCGTAATAATTGTTAATTTACGACTTGTAAGCTAAAGATATATAATTTCCTGACATTAATTTCAGTTAACTTTCTGCCCCTCATCTATGGTATACATAATGTTAATATTTATTATTGATGTCTTCATTTGTATATATAATGGAGAATAACAGCTTGTAGCTCAGTAAAACGTCGTGACAGCTCAAGCTGCAATTCATCAAATTGTCAGACTTACCAGGTAGATTTTCTCTTTTCTTTTTTTTACAATCCTATTTTGCATATTTTTTACATTCCTATTTATCTGCATATATGTAAATGGTAGACACCTTCCCCTCAATATTGTAGAAGATCTGAAAAATCCTATTATTAGAATTTCTGGATTGTTATATGAAGGAAATTTTGTATGAACATTTATCGAAGACTATGGACAACAGTTAAGGGTTCAGTATTACCTATAAATTAAATAAATATTCAAAAAGTTAAGAGCTCATTAATTAATATTATTTTTAAATACGATATCCTTTTATTTTTATAAGTTTCTATTCCTCTCCTGGGATGGATGTGGAGAAGAAAAGATAACTATATATCATCATGGGTAGTAACGAAACTACATTGAAAAACGCTAAATCAGACTCCTTAATTTGAAGTTAGATATATATTCTTTTGTATACAAGAGCCGTTGTAGCAATATAAGCGATGATATCGGAGTAGATGGACTTCTGAGATGAATCTGCATATTAGTAACTAACATACAATTATTGACTCCTCAATAGAGTCCTAATTTCTTTCCCCATTCTTGATATGAATGACTCCTCTACAACAGCGATATTTATTTATAATCTGAAAAGGTAATTGTTCTTAGTGCAATCATAGATGATCCAATTGACAAATACTTTAACATGAAGATGAATGAATGAGATTATAACACGTTTTATTCGAAAATCCGATCCCGTCTTTTTCAAATTAAGGAGACTGATCCAGCGTTCCTCAATGTAGTTTCGTTACTATCCATGATGATGAAGTAGAAGGGTGCTGAGACACTCAATGAACAATATTCCTTTATTTTGATATCCATGGCCATGTCATTCCACTTTTCTTCGGTGTTGTCTAGTAATCAATGTTTTTTATTTTTTTACTTTCAGCTGATTTTGCAATCTTTTTGCACGCTACTGCTTCAGTCTACAGTACATATTTTTTTATAACTCTATCGTGCGTCTTTCATTTCTAGTAAATTTTTTGGTCAAATCGGATGAAAACTTAAACATTCAGATGGACGATTTCTAATTAGTTAAGAATTCTTATCGTGTGCTTATCTTGTTTGAAAGCTGTGGGTCTCAGTTCTTTAATGTATTCCTTACTAATTCAACCAACTTTTTGGCCTTTTTCCGCCTCCTATGCCCCTAGGAGCCTCTTTAGGTCAAAAACAAAGACTGGAAATGGAATTGACATTAAAGACATTAGCAGATCATTATTTCTTAATGCACAAAATGATTATTCTTCTAGGCTTCAGTTGAAGTTAGGAAATGGGCCAAAAAAGCTCAAAAAGTAACATAGGTTTTGATTTCTAGAAAAAAAATTTTACAAATTTGAAATCAGTGCGCAAAACTGAATAAATTTTATTACACTTATATCCATTAGGATTTTTGACTATTGACCTGTGTAATTGATAACACTTGTTAACTTGCTATGGCCGTTGGGAGCCATTGCCATAAGCGTGTTGGTGTGCATCCCAGCTACATTAAGAAAACAATAAATGATTTATTTCATATAAGGTGGTGCAAGCGATTCACTGATCATAATCAACATATGAAACACACACATGTGATGCTAAAAGACCCTAAGCCAAAGCCTGTCAAACTTCGTCGTGAGGATATGAAATTACTTGTTCAAGCCTACACTGGTCATGGGCCATTTCTCACTCATCTGAGTAAATCGAAGAACACAAGTGCAATATGTGATGTTTGCATCGAAGAGTCACAGAGTGGAGATCACCTCATTAATAGGAATGTAAATAATATGCAAAATGCCGAGTGCGAGACTTTGTTATGTTGGCTCTTCGAACAGGTCTTTTTGTTTTCCAAAGCTGTTATCATTTTTCCTTTATTACTGAGGGGAGAACATCTACCTGATAGTAAAGATCTCGCATGAAGGAATACATGCATTAAGTTTAATAAAGCAAATAAAATGTAAACAAAAAGGGCTCAAGTCAGCGTACAATTACACTGGTCAACAGCCAAAAATCTTCTGGGGTATAAGTATAATAAAAGTTATTCAGTTTTGCTCACTGATTTCAAATCTGTAATTCTTTTTTTCGAGAGTCCGACGGTTTTCGAGAAATCGGTCCCTACTTTTTTAGCTTTTTTGGCCCATTTTCCAACTTCAACTTCAATTTAAGCCTAGAAAGATACACATTTTCGGCATTAAAAAATGATGATTGGCTAGTGTTTTTTATGAAAATTTCATTTCTAGTCTTTGTTTTGAAAGAGTGGGATCGCAGGGTCATAGATATCCAATGAAAGGAATAGTGTTCCTTGATGAGTCATGTCTCAGTACCCTTCATCTTCATTATCATGGATATTAACGAAACTGCTTTGAGGAATGCTGGATCAGTCGCCTTAATTTGAAGAAGACGGGATCGGAGTTTCGAAGTGTTATAAAATTATTCTGAACAAACTCATTTATTTTTTATACCATTTCTAATTAGAAATTAAATGTTTTTCATGAATTTGTTATATTGAAGAGATTAAATATTTTAATTTATCAACATATATAACATATTGTACATAATTATTTTAAGATTTAAAATATAATTCAGAATAAGATTGACGTTAACAAAGACGCTTCATGATTATTCCTTGTTCTCCACTTTAACCATAAAGATGGGGACTCAGTACTGAGAGACATAAATGGTAAACTAAGGGACTTTCAGTAACGTGATTGGTACATGAGTGTAAAAAAGTTGTCCATTCGAATGTGGATGTGTGTTAGTAGACTAGAAACGGCCACGATGCGCGAGTCCAGCGTATACAAGAGCCGTCGTAGCGATATAAGCAATAACATCGGTTTAAATTTTGAGATGAATGTGGAAATTAGTTTCTTCCATACAAACATTGACTCCTCAATGGAGTCTTAATTTCTTTCCCCATTCTTGACTTAACAGCGATGTTTATTGTTAATCTGAAAAAGGAATTGTTCTTAGTGTACTCAAAGATGATCCAAATGACAAATACTTTCTCATGAGGATGAATCTCTAATTTTATAACACGTCGAAACTCCGATCCCGTCTTCTTCAGATTAAGGCGACTGATCCAGCATTCCCCAAAGCAGTTCCGTTCATATCCATGATGATAAGGATGATGGTTACTGAGACATGACTCATCAAGGAACACTATTCCTTTCATTGGATATCTATGACCCTGCGATCCCACTCTTTCCTCGAAGTTGCCTTGTAATTAAATAAGAGATCCATGTTTTTGAATTTGGTTATCTTCAGCTGATGTCAGAGTCTTCTTCTGCGCGCTACTATTACAGTCTATAGCACTTGTTTTTTATTAGATCTACCGTGAGTCTTAGATTTCTAGAGCATTTTTGTTCAAAATTGGATGAAAATTTACACACTTTTATAGACGATTTCTTCAAATTTAAAGGCTCTTATCGGGCGCTTGACATCTTGTTTAAAAGCTGTGGGTCTAATCTCTTTAATGCATTCCTTATTAATCCATTTCATGCAATATTCAAGGAGTTATTTAAGTACAAAGGATTTCATCGACTTTTCGACCTACTCCGGCACCCTACGCCCCTAGGAGTCCTTTTATGTCAAAACAAAGACTAGAAATGAAATTTCCATAAAAAACACTCAATAATTATTTTATATTGCCCAAAATGTGTATTCTTCTAGGCTTAAATTGAAGTTGAAGTTGGAAAATGGGCCAATTTAGCTCAAAAAGTAGGGGCCGATTTCTCGAAAACTGTCGGACTCTCGAAAAAAAGAATTACAGACTTGAAATTAGTTTGCAAAACTGAATAACTTTTATTATACTTATACCCCAGAAGATTTTTGAAAGTTCAAATTTGTAGACCTGTGTAATTAGGATATTAATAAGATTTAATATTTTTGGGATGTTTCCCTGGATTCCTCCACTACTGAGATCATTTCATAATGGCCATTGTAAATCTCCAATCTTAATGGAGTCCGAGTTCCATGAATAAATTCATACATAAAGTAAGAATAAATAAATAATCTAATTTAGTTAGCATAAAATTCTTGATCGCTGAAAATAGAGATGAAATTTTTTAAAGTTATAACGAGGATCCTAGGTTAATGAAATGCCATCTAAATGAATTTGTAAAAGTTCAAAATAATACAACTCTATATTTATATCATGATTACGACTTTGCGTTCAAAGTCGTAATCATGATATAAATATAGAGATTTATTCAAGGAACGTAATTGAAGACAATTCTGATACTTTTTATTTCATCACTAATAAGACCAAGACGCTTATTTTTTCCAATTCCCCACTCAATATTGTTATTCGTCCACATTTTGTCAAGTTCATGATCTATACTGAAAAATCTGTTCCTTCTTACTACGGCATTGGAAAGTAAAGAAGTGTTGTCCAAGATTTAAAAATATTTTTGGGATAATGGTATATTATTATTTATTATATGTCTCCATTTGTAATTTATAAAGGAGAATAGCAGCTTGTAGCTCAGTTTAGCTCCATGACAGCTGAAACTGCTTCTCTCTCAGCATTCATCAAATTGTCAGAGTTACTAGGTTGGTTTTCTCTTTCTATTTTTTTTACATGCCGAAAGTGCATATTTTTTACATTCCTAAAAATAGCATACATGTACATATATGTTAATTTATTATTTCATGTGAAATACATAAAAAAAACATGTGCATTATACACGATACATTTATTTTTCTCCTCTAGTTCTCCTTCTTTTATGTCGCTAAAAATACATTTTAGAGAAAGTTACTTTAAGTAATTTTTACAGATTGTTTATTCAACTAAAGAAAGTTATAAGATAATAAACATTATATCTGAATGTATTTGGATGATAATCCAAAAAGAAAGGGAAACTTTAAAAATATTAATAAATAGTCGAAATTTGGAAGCTCACCCCGATCGATGGAAGAAAACAACCATTCTTTTTTTGAAATATATAGATATCTCTATATATGAAAATAAGTATATTTTAGGTTTAAGGACTAACGGAGTTTAGAAATTTTTAATATAGCCAATCTTTGTGTCTAAATGCACAATCCAAAAAATCATAATATATTTTTTTTCAAATTGTTTTTTTAATATAAAAAAATATATATTTTATTTTCTGACTTTTGTATTTCTCACTCTATAAAATGACTGGGTACAAATTTTCAAAATTCAATCTCCAAAGGTTTAAAAGTTATTGCAGAAATGGTAATTGACTATCAATGGGAGTGCATTAAAACTCTAAGAAATTTGGGTCGGAGGTGGTCTTCAGTCATGTCTATACCTACCGAATTGCTGATATTTACAAGCTAAAATTTAGCAGACGTTCTAATATTATACGCTGTTAACCAAAAATTATTCAATTCAGTGATGGCCTGGTGACATTTGTCTTCTTTTTTTTTTGTCACTATTATATGGAATGAACCATATTATAAAAATAATTATATTAATTCTACATTATTTAGAATTTCTTTTTTAATATATTGATCAACCTTTGAGAGTTGTAACACTACCAGGGGATCTGATAAATAGTCAAATTTTTATTAAATTATGTTAAAGAACTTCAGAGTAAGGTTTTAGACTTGGAACAATTTGCAGGATGATTCTTACAAATAAACCCCTTTTTCTTATTAAAATTGCATAAAAACAAAATAAAGAGAATATACCAACAAAAAAATCATGTATTTATAAACAGTTATAATTTACATGAAAAAAAACTATTAGTTGGTTGTGCTCATTATTTGTCAATGTAGAAAAATAAATTCTAATTACATAATATAAATTTAGAATAATGTTCATAACTCTTGTTCTGAAACAGATTAAGTCCAGAAAAATTATTGAATATTACACGGTTTCCCAAATTGCTTACAAATTTATATATTTTCCTTTTTTTTAGAAACTAAGTTCACCCTTGTGTAAAAGTACTTGAGAAACACTGAAATTTATAACAATGAAATTACACATTGATCGCTTTATTTTTGTTGTAAATATATTTCATTAATAAAAAATAATAAAAAAATTAAATTCATTATATTCATTCATTTTTGCATGAGATATTGAACCTATCAATTTACTATATGGAAAGTTCTTCTTTAAAATGAGACAGATGCTCTATGACTAATCTGAGTTATAAATTTGTTGATAAATTTTACTGTGTAAATCAAAAAGCATATCAATTTTCAATATATAATAAATATTAGTAAGTATCCAGGTTTTATTTCCGTCACTTCACTATAAAAATTATGTTTTCTATATTAATAATTAAAATAATAATAACAATACATATATACAAAATATTAAATTGGTTTATTATACAAATATAAAGAGGTCTTACAATTTTATTATTAAGTCTTTCAATTTCGTCACGACTTGCTTCTTGATTTTTTTTTTCTGGATCTTCAGTTTCTAATTTTTCATATTTTTTTTTACGACGCAATAAAGGAGCTAAAATACCAAATGCTCCAGGTGCCATTGTAAATTACACAAGAATATAAATTTAATTAATTTTTAAATCATTTTCACAAAAGTTATTTATAAACATATATTCATTTTTTTATTTAACCACACATAAAAAAATTCCACAAGTCTAATGATGGCTCTTCAAATAGAGAGAAAATATTATCTTTCGATGTGAGAAAGGAGAAAATTGTCCGCGTATATGGATGTTTCTTAGTATGATACTTGAATAATATGCCTCTCCTCTTTTCTTATTATTTCTTCTCTCTTTCATATGCATCATCTATAAAAGATGAGTAGGGGTGGGCATTATGTTGAGGTAAATTAGTGCACCTTCAATTACAATCTGGTACCTTTATTTTCTTTTTATCATCTAATTGTTCTTGACAGTATTAAGTAAGACTTTCCCTGAAGGGAGAGTAAAAGACGAAACGCGTGAACCACTTCAAGACAGTGTCATTTAAGGATATTGAATTCTCCCTTGTTCCAAAAGGTACGAAGTCCTAGGTCTCCAATTCAGTAGTAGATAATCTTTTCCGGATATCGGCCTCCGGGCGAGGAAGGAAAGCCCTTGCCTCATACTCAGTGTTGTTTCTTACGTTTGTTCTCTTAATTACGAGCACCTTCATAACTGAAGGAAAGTGTTCATCTTTAACCAGAGCTGTATCTAATCACTACTTTCTGTGTACGAATCCAAATTATCTAACTCCGTAAAGATTTTAACTCATTTTATTATCAATAGGTCGTTTAGTTTTTCTACATCAAGTTTCGACCTGGTCTTTGTATTAATTATATTCATCATAATAATAATTATCTCAGTATTGCAACTAACAATGGGAGCATTTTTATATATTTATTTATATACTTGAAAGCTCCCTTAGTCTAACGTAGCCGGAATTTTTGTTGATAATATCTGATAGTTTTGTCCTGAACGACTCTTTCCTCCAATCTTGAAAAAAATTTCAAATATTGTCAACTAGTAAGTAGTGGTAATCCTCCCTCTAATGCTGTAGTTGTAAGGGGAATTTGATTGAAGTTATCATGAATATATGTGATTTCTTGACATATGGCATTACTATTGATAACTTCTTTGCCTCTTGTGACTTCCACCATATCCTCATTAATGCTGTTTAAATATTTCCTCATTACATGATTGTGCTTGAGGTAACAATACACTGTTTTTAAACAAGTTACCTATCTTATTATTATAGGAGATGGAGATAGAGGAACTTTGTAAGAAGTAGTAAATATTCGCTTCCTTATTCCAGATTTCAAAAAGATTTTCTTGACTTCGGAAACAAGTTCATTTGAGTGCGGGAATTTTTGGCGCACCATATAAGCGATTTTATGCAATCCTTGAGCAATACATGTTATGTGAATCATTTGATGAAAATTAGTTTATAGCTTTTCTCCAGATTTAATACGATAAGCAGCGGCATCAGTGATGAATAATTTCAATCTGACAACTCAAAATCTTCACCCAGAGTCTTCACATATGCAATTCCTATATCAATTACGTTGATGAGATAGGGTCAGCCAAGGATATGCCCGTCTAATGGGCCAATCAAAATTGCTGTCATTGACCACTCTTGTTGATCTTATGTTTCATCCAAGGCCATAAATATGTCTTTCCCATCCACCTCTCCTTTTACTTTGTTAAGGACACCTGACTTACCTCCCCAATCAGCCTATTGATGATTTTTAGGCTTACAGTAGGCTTTACTGCCTCTTTTTCCTTAAATTTGGAAAAATTATAGATAGAGTTCTTAGAAAAATCTATTCCAAATTTAATGACTACATTATTTTGTATATCTTAAAGATGGGCCAATCTATAGACAAATATGGAAAACTTCCTAACAAAAGTAAAAATTGCATTGATTCCGAAAAAGGGAGATGGCAACGATTTCAGCCATTGGAGACCAATTACTGTCCTCAATGAATCATACAAGATTCTTTCTGGTATATTAGCAAGACAAATAGAACCGACTCCCTACCAGAAGATTGGAATTGAACAAAAATGATTTTTTTTTAAATAGAAAGACGTATCGCTTATTATTCAAGCTGCACTTGACGTAGTTGAAAAAAAAGAAGAAGTTTGAAGCTATTATTACTTCATTAAAGCTTTTGACTCTATTTTGCATCGATAAATTTTTAGAATCGTTAAGTGCTTCTTCCAAATAAATTTTTCAACCCTGTACGTGCATTGTTATACAACGGAACTTCAATCATTACAATGGATGACTAGAATGCAAACCAATCATCTAAAAAAAGGAGCTGCTGACAAGGATGTCCCTCTCCTCCACTTCTTTTCTAAGCTGCAATCGAAGATTCGTTTTGGGTATTATAATAGAGAACAGTGGATTTGGGGAAAGTTTTGAGGGTTATTAGCAGATCTTTTACTTTTATGCGATGATGTTAATTTTACAAAATAATGTCATTCAGTCTGTATTAGATGAATCAGGTCATAAAAAGACTATGAGAGGCTCTATAATGACTAGCGATGTGAAAAAAAGAGTCGATTCTCTAAGCACACCCGAGATGATATCATAAAAAATATGGTACCCTTGAAGTAAGGCAGAATTTCAGCCGATTACATTTGAATGGGTTAAAAGTAGCTGTCATTATTTTGTTGTTTTACTTAAGAACAGCCTATTATTAATAATTTAGCGGTATTAAAAATTTGTAAAGAATAGAACCCTAAATTTGCAGCAACTAATGTCATAGCATGAGACCTGAGTCATTTTTGAATGGACTCGGACTTGACTAAAAAAAAAGCCGAATTTGAATATTGTTCTACCTCTTTGTGGACAAAATTACTTAATACCTAATCAATAGAAATAAGAGTAAAAACCTTAATATGCCTTTGTTAACGTTGCACTTCAAAATGACTACACTTTTTATAATTTTATAATGAAACGACTATTCTAGTTTCAAATGTTGCCAAACCCAGTTCTACGGATTAATTTATAAGAAATTTTCAACCTGTGAGAAATTAAATAGATAAATTATATTTTTATTCATTTTACATATTTAAGAAACACATATTGATTTCATTTAACCATAAACTGATCATTTAAAATTATTTCAAAAATTTCAAAACAATCAAAAATTATGTAATCACTTAAGTTTTTCCATAAAAAAAATAAATAGATAGGATAATATTTCATAATGATTTTCTCAACTATATATATAGTTTTATCAGAAAAACTGAATAATGATTCGGAAAGAAAATGTAATTCCAAATTAAGTTTTCATTAACAAACCCAAAAAAATAAATTAAAGTGATAATACAATGAAAATGTACGTTGAAATGATTACACTGGTCAACAGCCAAAATCCTAAGGGGTATAAGTATAATAAAAGTTATTTAATTTTGCAAACTAATTTCAAGTCTGTAATTCTTTTTTTCGAGAGTCCGACAGTTTTCGAGAAATCGGCCCCTACTTTTTGAGCTAAATTGGCCCATTTTCCAACTTCAACTTCAATTTAAGCCTAAAAGGATACATATTTCGAGCATTAAAAATGTTGATTGGCTAGTGTTTTTTATATATATTCCATTTCTAGTCTTTGTTTTGACCTAAGGGACTCCTAGGGACGTAGGGTAACGGAGTTGGGCCAAAAGTCGGTGAAATCCTTTGTACTTAAATAAATCCTTGAATATTGCATGAAATGGATTAATAAGGAATGCATTAAAGAGATTAGACCCACAGCTTTCAAACAAGATGTCCAGCGTCCGATAAGAGCCTATAACTTTGAAGAAATCGTCCATCAAAGTGTGTAAATTTTCATCTAATTTTGAGCAAAAATGCGCTAGAAATCTAAGACTCACAGTAGATCTAATAAAAAACAAGTGCTATAGACTGTAGTAGTAGCGCGCAGAAGAAGACTCTGACATCAGCTGAAGATAACCAAATTCAAAAACATGGATCTCTTATTTAATTACAAGGCAACTCTGAGGAAAGAGTGGGATTGCAGGGCCATGGATATCCAATGAAAGGAATAGTGTTTCTTGATGAGTCATCATAGGGTCTTTATCAAGAGGGTCTCAGTATCCTTCATCTTCATGGATATGAACAGAACTGCTTTGAGGAATGCTGGATCAGTCACCTTAATTTGAAGAAGACGGGATTATATTCATCTTATACTCAAGGATTTACTTAACTACAAAAGATTTCACCGACTTTTGGCCCAACTCCGTTACCCTACGTCCCTAGGAGTCCCTTAGGTTAAAACAAAGACTAAAAATAGAATCTACATAAAAAAACTAGCCAGTCATTATTTTTTAATGCCCAGAATGTGTATCCTTCTAGGCTTAAATTAAAGTTGAAGTTGGAAAATGGGCCAAATTAGCTCAAAAAGTAGGGACCAATTTCTCAAAAACCGTCAGACTCTCGAAAAAAAAAATTCCAGATTTGAAATCAGTGTGCAAAACTGAATAACTTTTATTATACTTATACCCCTTAAGATTTTTGAAATTTTGTTGACCTGTGTTATTATTACAATTTTAAATATTTTAGATATAATTTAAAAGGAAAAAAGTAATAATTGTCAGGGAATTAATTACATAGAAATCGGTATGGTGACTACTAAACGAGTCACTGAATCGATTGAATATGTTCTAAAAAAATAGAAACATCAAAAACATATTACATAAAAATGGAATAATAAAGCTGAAGATCAATATACAAGAGATTAGCTAAACTTTAATTATGGCATTAAATAAAAGTACATCCCCTCACCATGCAAAAGCCCCTCTCAGAATCACAATTGACGATCGGAGCATTTTAGTACATGAGCTATTCTTTGTCAAAAAAAGGACAACCATTTCACCATATGTCTCAGAATTGGCTGAAAATTTGTTCATATTTTTATACATATGCAAATAAGAAAACCTGAAAATTTTAGATCAATAGCTCTTACCATCAAGTAATTACGGCTAATTAAATTTTCACTAATTTTCAGTTCATTTTGCTTTTGTTCCGCCATTTAGAATTTACGCGCAAGTCTAAAAATGACATATTTCTATCAAAACAAGACAAAATCATGATCAAAATAGATAATTTAAGTAATTCAGGGGTGATAAATCCAAAAAAGCCCTGTTAATACTACAGTAATTAACGATAAACAACATGAAATTATGATAATTTTATAAGGAAATCAAAATGTAAATATTTTCTGAAGGAAAAAATTAACCATGCTGATTTTTTAGTATGATATGAGTATAAGCCTATATTTGCTGCATGCCAAATTTCAGCTTTGAGAAAATTGTCCCACATGTTCAAATTTTAGATCAATTGTGAACTGACCCGTTCATTTTTTGAGCAAAAGAATGTGATTTAAATAGCCTTAGATCTTTTTCTAAAAGTTTGACACCAAATTAAATAGCATTTTTGGATTCCTCACCCCTGAATTACTTAAATTTTTTAAAGTTTTTTTTTACATTTTTTTAGGCTTGTACTGACTAAAAAAATTGATGAATCAAGAATAATTCAATGAAGATGGTCTAGCTATTTAAAATTTCCTTTATCTTTAAAATAGTAGAACTTATATGTTGAAATTGTTTACATAACATTAATAAGACAATTAATAAGGCAAAACCGACCAAGGAAATACCCATCCAGACGACCAATCAACACTACAATCATAGATGGATCCTTGATATTCTTAGTCTCGTCCATAAATATATACTTTTCGTCAATTTCCCGTTTTATTTTGAGAAATACGACTCGACTTACGAGCTTCAATGATTGGGTTACGAGAAAACAAGAAGATACGGATTTACCGACGTATTTCTCCATGAATTTTATGAAATTCTGATGTCCTCCGACTGAAAGATGGATATTACATGGTACAAGGAATTACGTTAGATCAGACGTGAAATCAGATGTACTTGAATCGTTAGTGATACTATGTTTATTGAATGGATCCAGATTTCTCTTGTGACATCAGCGATTTGAAGTCTCATGATCGGAAATTTTTTCATAATAGAAATGGCAAGGCCGGCAATTCAAAACAACTGAATATGATAAGAAAAGAAGAGGAAGGGAAGCAGCTTGAAAATAAAATTGTTTCCAGATTACCAACAATCGTCATTTGCAGCCACACAAAATAGAGGAACTTCATCAAAAACAAGAGCCCTGGATTTTTGCAATTCTTAACTGTAAAGCTCTCATCGACAGCCAACTTGCTCCGTATTTGCCGACTCGAAAGGTAGAGTTGAGGGGATTCATCTTGACAGCTTCCACTCGTTATGTTTCTCTCAGGATGAAAATTCCTAAAATCGGATGTCAGTTTTGTATTTATGCAGGAAACAAAATCAAGTACCTCCCTTCTACGTTTCGTAATCAAAGAAAGATTTTAAAGAATTTTAAAAATTACTCTGTGTGGTTGTATTAGGATCTTTTATATGAAAAATTTAAACGGACGTTATTTAAGTATTTGGACGTTGTTTATGTATTTTGTGAAGAAGTCATCTTTTATTTCTTCTCTGTGTGTTTTTTGTTTTGTGTGGGTTGTTACTATATTTTGACCTATTTTTCACCCACCACTTGAGTTTTTTTGGACTTCTACTTTCCGGAAAGCATCTTTTCGAAGATCGAATTTCGCTGGAGGAACTCAGTTATAAGCTAAGTCATTGTTTTTTATTTGTTCTTTTCCTTGCGGAACTTTTATTAAACAACATGACTAGCAAACCTCCAGATAAACCCCCAGATGATAATTATTATAAGTCATCAAATGTTAAGGACAAGAGATATGCAACCTTTCCTAAAAGGAAATAAAGGCATTCAGAAGGATGCAGGGGTTCATGTGAACCTGGAGAATGACTTTTAGTGATAGACCTTTGTCCTCACTATGGAAAACGGTGATGGTTTGGTCTTTAGAGGAGACAATATCAAGCATGTGGATATATATGATATAGCAATGGAATATGGTTTCAAGGGGCATGAAATTGCGGGAGCCAACCCTAAGTTTAGTCTTGGGCTTGGTTGTTTTTATACAAAATTTCCGATTGACGTAGGAAGTCGTATAAATGAACTGAAAAAGAATCATGTACTAAAAATTAAAATTACTGTTGGATCTTTTGAGGAAGTGACTTTTAAGTTAAAAGGAGTTGACAGAATTACTGCCGATAGAAAGAAGAAAATTACTCTCACCTTCATTAGTACATTTGATTGAGTGAACGAAGCCAGAATGGTTGAATGGCTGATAAATTTTGTTGAAATTTTTAGTCATTTTCCTAAACGAAACACAATAGATGGAAAGACGGACCCTAAATACAAAAACTATAAGGAAGTCTGTAAGGATAGTGACTACATGATTGATATTGTAGCAGATCTTTCCTCTATTCCTCAGATTCTTCCATTTGAGGGAAACCTAATTAAGGTTAGGTTTTTTGGAGTAAAGCTCCAATGTCAGAAGTGCTTTGGTTTTGGACATATGAAACAGCACTGTTTGAAAAAACGTCTTAGAACGGCAGACTCTGAACGTGCTTTGATAAATGCTATTCGTGAATGGAAAGCAAACATTGAGTGTATCGACGAACCTAATGAAGTCTCCGTCTCTCTTAACTGTGAGGAAGGGCAATTTTCTAGTATTGTTGAGGACGAAAACATTCTTCCGATTGAGAAAAGTAAAACTTCTGAAGAAACTGCAGATAAGCAAAATGAGGCCCCTATTCTTGTGAAGGATGATGTTCAAATAGAAAATGAGGTTCTGAGCATATTGATAGGTCTGCTCCCCAATCACCTCTTGGAGTTTGTAGTAACTCAGAGATAAAGCCTTAGGTTGGAGACGGAGAGCAAAATCCAAGAGAGGTGTTGTAGAATGCTTCTCAACAAACAGGAAATGGAGACACTTCAAAACTTTCCAGTCAAATTTCTTCCATATCCCCAAACGGGGTGAATATCGAATCCTCAAAAAGTTCACAATCAGTATTAGTAGGCTCTTTCTAGACCCCCACCTTATATTAGATCATCGAACTCGTTTCCAGTCGTCGGACAAGAGGAACAGGCTGGACTCGACCAATTCCCTAGACAAAGACAATCCACCGAAGCAAACAAAAGCATAAAGATATTTTTATCCTAAAACAATGCTAAGCAAAATTCCTGATTCTTTCTCTAATGACATACCAGCAGAAATCAATTCTAAGAAAGAAATCAAGAATCAAGAAAATTATCTCCCTGAATACAAGGGGAGGGAGAAACAGAAGAAAACGGCATGCTCTGATGAAAACATCTTTAGTCTTTGAATGCAGATATTATATATCTCCAAGTTGTAAAATCAATTGTGCCCTCTACATGCGATATCAACTACCCTCTATGTCTTCCCGACAAATTTCATTACTTTTATTGTGACTCTGGATCTAGTGGGGGAGTCTTATTCTTTATTACGAAAAAAGTAAAGTTAATATTCTGGGTCAAGGAGTATTCCAATGTAAGTAACTTTCACGAGATTCGTATATCGACTAACGGAGTTGCTTTGTACATAATCAATGCTTTTGGGCCAAATGAAAAGTCCTCCTCTTTTTTTCAAGCCATGATAAATACTCATTTAGACAAATCCATACCACTGTTACTGTTGGGAGATCTGAATGTAGACTTAGATAAACCTCATCACATGTTTCCTAATAGCCTTATTCTAAATAAAGTCATTCTTAACCACAATCTGATTGATGTTATGAATAGGCTAAGTCCAGGATGCTTTTCGTGGTCTCGACAAAATAAAAAATCGAGGTTGGACCTAGCCTTAGCCTCGCCTTTACTTGCTTTTCGGATGACGAGTGGCTTGTGTCGTCCTGAACCCTCTTCCGACCATAAATTGATTGAATTGGAGTTGAAATGCTGTTCTCAAAAGAACAATTTCAAGGTTCCAAGATGGGTACTTGCTGATGAAAAATACAAAAACAAGCTTTCAAGAAACTTGACAAAAAGTTTTAAAATTTCCATTACTCCTATCAGAGTGTTGCTCTAATGAATATTGTCGTGTCAGCAACAGGAACATTAAAAGCTTATCAGCAATACGCTTGATAAGGACTCTTTGTTTGTCCACTCTTTTACGGCAGATCTTTTCAGATCCCTGAAATTGTCTCTGGAATGTCTGTAAAAAATTAATATTAAGAACCTTTCAAGAGGTGACAAATCGTTGGCCCGCACGATCAATAGGATCGTTCATGATGGAAATATACTAACGGATAAGTGAGATATAGTTAAATATTTTCACTCTGGTTTTCAATTTATCATTTGTGAGGAAGTGAGACTTTTTCCGAGACCAAAAAAAGAAAAAATGTAATCATCATCATAACAGTATTTTTTCCCAAGAATGTATCTCACATTATATAAAGATAAAACTTAAAGATGATAAAGCTTGTGGACCGGACAGTATCCCTGGAAAAATATATTCCCTGTTACCAGATCAGATTGTATCTTTTCTGATGAAAATAGGATCGTATGTGGAGAAGAAAGGGAAGATGCCACGGTATCTCACCAAGGGGCGAATCGCTATTATTCCTAAGAAAGGTGATGGCTCGGATTTCAGTCATTGGAGACCAATCACTGTATTGAACGAATCCTATCGAATTCTTTGAGGTGTTCTCGCTCAACAGATGGAGTCGTTCTTAATTAGAACATGTGAACTCACCAAAAAGGCTTTTGAAAGGTCGCAAAATTCAAGATCTTACGCAAAATACGAGCCTCAATTGACGCAATTAATAAAAACGGCAAATTTGGGGCGATTATAGCGATTGATTTTTGTAATAGAGTGGAGAAGATCGGTGGCCTGCAACAATTTGTTTACGTGGCTTATGTTGGGCTCAGACATGACAAATGCAATAACTTCTGATATGTCTTGCGTATGGTAAGTGGCTCAAAGAATAGTTTGGCGCAATGATCCAACATTTCATAACAATTTCACTGTTGATATGATTGGAGTAAGGAAAAAAATATTTCTTCAAAAATCTTGGTAACCCGCTAGATCTTAATATATTTGCAATTGAAAATGAAACATTGACCCTCCATGATGGGCCTTGAAGTGTTTTAGGGGATGGTCGATTCAAATTCCCGTTGAAAAGGTCTGCTAACAAGCATATCTTGCTGAGTCTATGGCATCTTAAAATGTCAAGCCCACGAAAAGGAGAAAAGGTAGACAAAATTTGTCAAAAATATTTAGAGCTACTCGACCTCCCTGAAAGTTGGAGAAAAAACTAATACTGTAAAACTTTTGTTCTGTTTGGAATCAGTAGCAGTGGCGATTCACCACCTGTAAAAGCCATGAATAATGGAATTTTTAACGTAAAGGCGCTGATCGCAAGAAAAATAACTTTTTATGAGCCTCTCCTGCCCTCAGAGTTGAGAACAACAATTCTACTGTCGGCAGCGGCACGATACGCCGTCATGGACCAAAGAAATAAATTATTTTCGATCTGCTTCACTCAGCCATAGGAAACTTATAAAAATAATTTTAAACTACTTTAAAAATGTTGAATAGACTATTTTTATACTTGGACCTATTTTTATGTTTGGACTTCATGTTTCTGTTTAATTATTGATTCTGCACTGTATTTTAAACTTGGACGTTCGTTGTTGAAGTAAAAATTTTAAACTATAATGTTTATTGATGTATTTTATTTACGCATTTACCTCAACTTATATACATATATTTCTACTTGTATATATCCAAGAACTGTGAAATAAAAAAATAAAACCCTATGATTGTTTTTCTTTTTAATTAAGTTAGATGAGATTTGGTGAAATTCTCTACTTGACACAGACTACGTACGTCGTTTGTCTGCAGTCAATTATGTAAATGCTGATGTTTATGGGCAATATGTCCGAAGAAGGTGGAACTTGAAAAATCTGAAATCACCAACTCTGGTAAGGTACTCTACATATGTGTAGACCCACTGGCATTTGAAGTCCTGCAATTGATAGACTTCACTATCAGAATAGCCTCGGCAGAAAAATTACGTTTCTAAGACCCTAAAAAGGCACCTATTATCCAACAAGAGGAAGAAGAAGTAGAGGATACTGACACTAGCAAAAAATATTATAGTAAAGTTAGACCTCAGACAAGGTTCTCTGGTTGTATGAAGCTATGAACAGACCTATCGTCTCCTATGGTTGTCTAGTAAGGGGACATGCAATCAGTGCAAAAAAAAGTGCAAGGAAAATATTAAACACCATTTAAAGGAAGGTACTCTTGGGAATGACTCATACATTTCGATCGACACCAACAGTAGAAATTGAGGCAGTTCTGGGTATTACTCCTCTGGACATATACATCAAGGAACAGGCGACAAAATCAAGATGGAGAACAAAGCATTTGTTACATGATACCTGGGATGGAATTGGTATTCTTCCAAGACGTCGTGGGCATCAGCTCCATAGTGATAAATTACTTATACAAGTCGGAATGGATCAACCGAGTGACTACATAAAACGTAGTAACATTTGGATAGATAATAGTCAGATTGAGAGTCCTGACGCGGTCATCTATACAGACGGGTCTAAAGATAAAGACGGAAACACTGGGGTAGGATGGGCCATCACTAAAGGTAATGCAACAAATTTTTCATTCAATGGTTTCATTGAATAAAGAGGCTTATGTGTTTCAAGCAGAGATTTTCACTATAATACAAGTTGTAGAAGCTCTTCTCAAGTAGATAAAAAAACACTGAACAATGTAATAATCAGATCAGACTCCCAATCAGCAAATGCTGCTATCTTTAATCCACTTACTACTGGTTAAGAAGTTTTAAAATGTAAGGAAACCATCATCAAAGGAATGATTGGGAAAAATATACATCTAGTATGGTGCAAAGGACATTCTGACATTACAGGTAATGAATTTGCAGACCATCTTGAGAAGAGGGGTACTGAGAGCCAAAACCAATTTGTTATTGGGACCCAAAGCTGTTATCATTTTTCCTTTATTACTGAGGGGAGAACATCTACCTGATAGTAAAGATCTCGCATGAAGAAATACATGCATTAAGATTAATAAAGCAAATAAAATGTAAACAAAAAGGGCTCAAGTCCTCGTATAATAACTATTAGTTAAATATATATAATTTCCTGACATTTATTTCAGTTAATTTTATGGTCTCTCATCCATGGTATACATAATGCTATTATTCATTACTGATGTCTTCATTTGTATATGTATTTAATGGAGAACAGCAGCTTGTAGCTCAGTAAAACGTGATGACAGCTCAAGCTGTTTCCCTCTCAACATTCATCAAATTGTCAGTTACCAGGTTGATTTTTTCTTTCTTTTTATTTTACAAGCCCGATTTGCATATTATTTACATTCCTAGTGATGTTAACTATTTCTGGGATTCAATTCCTTTTCCAATCTCTACATACTTATATTTAGTCATAAAATTTCATAATCTTCTATTTTTGAAATATTAGTCCTATAATATTGAAGTTTTTTTTAAAAAAAAAAATATTTTAAAATATAACTAGGGGGAGTAGTAAGAAAATGTTTGCATTAAACATTTTCTCTAAATGAATTTAATCAAAAAGTACCTGTTTATATTATTTAGTCAATTTCATACCTGTATTATGTAACTATGATTTAACAGAATTTTCATATTTACACATTACTGAAAATGTTTCAACTTGTTTTTAAATAGTAATAACATATTTTAATAAAACCTCAGAGACAACCACAAGTTTCAAATCGCAAAAGTAGTTAAGTACTTCATATAAAAGTACTATGAAAGTTTTAATAGTTTAGTTAGTACTAGTTGAATTATGATATTTTAGAATAACTGTTGCGTTATAACTGTCAAGATGCCATGAAAAAGAAAGGATCCATTCTCCCAACATCATACATTACAGTTATTAGAGAGAATAATACCGTATTTAAAGTTAAGAAATGTGTCCTTCTTTATTAAGTTCCATTGTGCCTGAAAACGTTCAAAAATGTCACGTAAGGGATTTTTGATGCTAATTTGAGATAAAATTTAAATGCATCTTTGCCAACAAATTCGAGTGCACGTATTAAACATATCGAGTACACATATCAAATTAACATATGATATGGTCGAGATGTATAAACTAAAAGATTTTGAAACCAAAAGAACTAATACAAGCAAAGTGTATTAGATTTTTTTTCAGCATAATTATATATTTTTACAAGTACCATTAATGAAGTTGAAGGTCATTTCAATGGTATTTGACTCTGCTACTCAAATTCTAATATTCTAATGCTTCAACTACAGCCTTTGTTTGCTCTTTTCCAGTACCATTTTTTAACCATGTACTCCAAAAATTGACTACTTCCATTTACCGAAATCAAAATGGGAAGGCAATCAATGAATCGATGAGATGTTGTGAGATATCCCAATGCACAATCAATGGAATATCACATGAAAATTGATCTTTTAACTTAAGAGCGAAGTTTTACCTTTGCAACTGCCTCTGATGATAGATGGAAGAACGATTTATGTTTTAAGATTTCGATATTATGGTTTAAAGATTTAGAAGTTTCCGTGAGTAATAAACATGCCATACGGCCTATACTTTTGCTTTATCTAAAGTACTAACAATAGAAGGCGATATAATGTTCTTAGTTTCCCGTTTACGCTTTATATATCAAAAATGTGAATTTTACTCATTCTCATGATCTTTTATGTTATATTTCGTAGTCGGTGACTCTACTGTTAAATTATGTGAAGTGCACATTGCAGCTTCATACAACATAATTTTTTTTCTTGAATTAGTTTTCGTTTCCTTGCCTTTTTTATGTAGTAACTGAAGAAATGTCAACTGAACATAAAGTTATTTTTCTATTTAGTTCATTTCGAGAAATTAAGAATTTTCTATCTTTTGTACTTCTAATTGTAGATAAGGCATCTCCAGTAGCAATATCAAATAAATGTTTCATCCAATCGACAAATAACTTTTCCTTCTCTAATTGTCTTGAAATTCTACGTTATCTTACCTTATATAATGAATTCCTATATCAGCTCCAAGAAAGAATTTAATTATACTTAGAGATCTATATAAATACAGCAATACTGAGGAAAGTAATGACAAAATCAATTAATTTTTTTAGAAATACTCGCCATTGACGTCGCCTTCGGCGCCTAAAAAAATTTGGAGCGACAAAATTTTTTGAAAAATTTTGAAAAAAAAAATCGCGAAATTTTTTTTTTTCGATTTCTCGAAATTTTTTTCCGTGAAAATCTTCCATATGACGTGTAGATTACGCATACAAAATTTCATGACCATAGGGTAAGGGGTTCCGGAGATAAGAGGGGTTACGGACACACAGACAAACTTGAGGATTCATTATATAGAAGTTCTCATTTATTGTATTTATCAGAAGAATTCTCGCTCTATGTTTGTTCGACTTTCAGGTATCAATAACAACCAAACGTATAGATTTAAAGCCATGAATGAGAAGCTTCAGCATAAGAAAATATCTAAAATAGCCAAATTAACATATGGTATGGTCGAGATGTATAAACTAAAAGATTTTGAAACCAAAAGAACCATGTCTTTTTTCTAATAAAATTAAAAATCAACATCGCTTCTATTTGCATTCCCAGACTTGTGGAAGAACAAGAACGACTATAAGGAATACAATAGTTTACTGAAAAAAAAAAACGTAGAGCAACTGCTATTTATTCCTCAAATTGTTTCAGAAAACCATTTTTTAAAGATTTCCGTAAAAATAGACTAATTAATTCAATGTTTATTTATTTATGTTTTTTCAAAATTAAGTACTTTAATGAATAGTATAAAAAATAATTATTAGTTAATAGATAAACTACCAATAAATACTCCAGAAATAATGCTATTCATTGATAGTAAATGTCAAAAAATTTAAGCACTATACACAATACATCCTGACCTACTCTGACAGTTGTTAACAAGGAAATTGGAACAAAGTTCAGGGAGTCTGCTATATTATCCTCTAACCTAAATAAATTCATATCATATTTCATTCCATATTGAATAAGAATTTGTCTTCACTAGCATTTCGGAGATTCCTGACACGGAAACTTTTTTTTTTCATTCTTTCACTGTTAATAGTCAAAAATAAAAAGTATCTGGATCTGTCTTGATCCTGATATGTTCAGCCTTCCATTTCATTGCTATATTAACTCCTCTGAAAATATAATTCATGCTAGATTGATGGATGTACCATTATCGTATTTCCTTATACATGTTCCCTCTTCAACTCTTTCTACATATTTTATAAGTACTATGATATGCACTATTGAACTCACATACTGATTCAATAATGAGTATACGGATTTGACTCTTGCTAAATTATACACAGAACAAACTTCATAATTTGTGGGATGCAGTTTAAACACAATCCCGACCAAGTAAATTCCCTTTGTCAAAATTTATATCTCACTTGTACTACCTTTAAACAAACCTTTCTGACTCTTATTTTCAAGCATGTGTCACAGAGATACAATAATTCACTTTTATCAGGAAATTATGCCTATTTTTGTACCTTTTCACTGCATACGTCGGTATCAGTGTCTGCACTACAGGAAGATAAAAAAATTCATTCAGTTCTCTAAAATCCAACACTGATTGCACCTTGCCACCTCAACATCCAACAGTGGTACTACACCGCCACCTTTCTATGAATTTGACTTCAGTCACATATTTGCAATCTACCTCCCCAGTGAAAGTTAGACCAATCTTATAAATAGCGTTGTAAATAATATGCCGGTAGGCAAAAAAAAACCAAAAAAAAACCTGGTAAACTTAATAATTTGATGAATGTTTGAGAAGAGAGCATCTTCACACTCATGAAGTTTTACTAAGCTATATGCTGCTATTTTCTTTTATATTTACAGATAAAACCATTTTGTATATAATATATACCATAGATGAGAGAGACAGAAAATGAACTCAAATTAATGTCAGAAAATTATATATTTTTAGCTAATAAGTCGTAAACTAATAATTATTACGGGGAATTGTACTTGAGTCCTAACTTGTTAGCATTGTATTTACTTTATTAACCTAAAAACTTGTTTTCCTTTCGACTGCAAGCCTTAAAAATGAAATTTCACCCTGGCTTTTCTGTTAACAAGCTTGCCAAAATATTACCCCAGGTTATTCGAGATACTACCTTGCTCTATATGAAATCAAAAAAGAAAAGAGAACAGCAACTTCAGGAAGATATCGAAAGTCTAATGAAGGATGGCTCACTTTTTGTTCGAAACCTTGCAAACGAGGCTATGAATTTATATCGAGTTTCTGAGATAGCGGAAGAAGAAATGTCAAGGAAAGTCAAAATTGAATGTAACGCCAAGAAAAAAAGCGTTAGGAACACGGCTCAGGGGGATACTGCTACTTCTAAAAATGCTACTAAAAAACTTGAAAGAATTATAATTGGACAAGATATTGTAACAGATCCTAAAGCAATTATTGATGTCTTTCATAGACATTTACAAAAAGTTGTCGGTGGCACAAGAACCAATTTTCCAAGGCCACGAAGAGTGAAAGACTGTACAGTTTTTTCACACAAAAATATATCGGAATATATTAAAAGAAACTTTAGAGACAATAAAGCTTCTGGTCCCGATTGCATCAAGGGGAAAATATTCACCCTTTGCCCTGATGACATCGTCCCTTATCTTGTACGTTTTGGAAATTTCATGGAGAGAAAAGGAATTCTTCCTACAACCCTAACTTGTGGAAGAATTACGTTAATTCCGAAAAAGGGAAATGGAACAAAAATAAGTCATTGGAGACCTTTGGCTATTTTAAATGAATCTTATAGAATTTTAGCAGGCGTTCTCGCCAAAGAGATCGAACCGATTTTAAATGAAAAACTAGGACCTGAACAGAAAGGTTTTTTAAAGAATAGAAACATTCACGATATCTCAAGGAATATTCAAGCATCTATAGATTCAGTCAAGCTAAGGAAGAAATATGGAGCATTAGTTGCTATTGATTTTAGTCAGACTTTTGACACTATCAGCCACTCATTTGTTCTTAAAGCCGTGAAAAAAATTCTCCCAAAACGTTATTTTAACTCTTTGCGTGCCCTCCTTCATAAGGGAACATCTTTTATCTCCATTGATGGTATACGTAGTGACCCAATTGAGCTCTCAAAGAGTTGTAGACAGGGCTGCCCAATGTCTCCTCTTTTATTCGTTTCTGCAATGGAACTTATGACCAGTACCCTTTTACGGAAGTACGGGGGGTTTGGAATTCTTCTGGCAGATAAGCCTCACTTAGTGGACATGTACGCAGATGATCTCACCCTTACGGTAGAAGCAAACTCGAGCGCTCAATTAGAAAAAAGAATTCACATCTTAAGGACATTTTTTAATAAGTTTTATCAAAAATCAGGATTAAAGGTTAATGAAGACAAAACTGCCATAATACCCTTAGGACAGTGGAAACCGAGTTCTGTAACAGTTATACATGGTTGCAGAGTGAGCAACAAAACAAAAATATTGGGTATTACCTGGAATTCAGAGGGTCCATGTCCTTCCAATTGGACAAATATCAGCGCTTTCTCTAGAAAATCATGTTATGAATGGCGGAATCTTAATATTCATAGAAGAGTTGATCTCTATAATTCGAAACTTGTCTCACAGGTTATGTATGTAGCCACTGCAATCCCCTCAGTAGCTGAAAAGGCAATGAGGGAGGAAGAAGAATGGCTGAAGATACTCTTTTACAGTGGATACATCCCGGCCTTGAAGAGGCCTCGGAAAGAAATGGGGGCGGGGTTGTCTTTATTGTCAGACATTCTTCCTAAAGTTTATGGAAAACTGTTCGTTGATATGAACAAAAGACCACATCTAGAGTGGAGAAGCTACGTAACAGGATCATCAATGTATGGGGCGCTAATGTTTGGATCAATCAGATCGAACACATCAGTTGAGAGTATGTCTGGGGAATGGGCGGCAATACAAAGAATAGTATGGACTAAAACTCCAAGATACGATTGCAACAATACTGTAGACATTATTCAGCAAAACTACCATAGGAAACATTTTTTCAAAAACATCCCTAACCCTGAAGAACTGGAGCACAATGCTTTAGTTGATAAATGTTTCACTTTACATGACCTTAAGCCTGAGTCGTGCTTTAACACAGGGAGGTTTATCTTCCCTCTCCAAAGATCTGCGAATTATCATGTGCCCTTGACGCCTTGGTATTTGAAACTGCAATTTGGAGTTGACAAGACAAAGGAAGCTGAGATTCTAGCAAAAAAGTATGTGTCCTCTTTATGTTTGCCTTCACTGTGGAAAGGGAGGATATTGTTCTCTTTAAAAGATATCAGAGATGAAAAGAAATTTACCTCCCAATTTCAGATATCGAATAACTTATTAAGGTTCAACGTTCCTTGTAAAGACTGTGGAAAAATTTTCAATAACAGCCTCCATGCCTTTATTGATTGTCCGACGTTAAGTATTGTCAAAAAGTACGTCCAGTTGAACGTGAAGGAAAAAGAACCAAATATTTTGAAAGCAATGGCACTTTTCGGTTTTTCCTCAGAAGAAGTTAACAACATCGAAGAACTGGGGACTTTAAATACGACCATGAATAGCTTAAAATCCTACATTGCACGGCAGCTAACTGAGGACAATCCAATAGAATCATCGGATATACGTGGAATTATGATAGCAGCGGCGGCGAGGTACTCGATGTTCTCTATCAAAATACCCAGGATCGAAGGATCAGCGTGGGACTTTACAGCAAGCTTAGTGAAGTTTTATCCGTCGTGTTCGGCAAGACATTTTAAGACACTCAAATTTATCATTAGACAATATAAAAAGCATTTCGAAAAACTATGAAAATGCTTATTGGTAAATTTAATGTTTTTTGGTTTTGGGGTCTTGTAAGGGAAAATAATTTTAAACTAGAATGTTTATTTATGTTTTATATATAACACAATTTTCCTTTGCATTTCTATTTATATATATATGTTTTGTGTATTTTTAAATAGAATAAAGACCTCGCTGATGAGAAAAAAAAAAAAAAAATGGAGAGTATATACAAGAAGTGCAATCTTAACTACTCTTTGATCCCTCTTCCTCCGGCGAAGTAGCTAAATTTGACTTTAAAATTACCTCTGTATGCATAAATGCAATAAATCAATATATATATTTTTTTAGTACCAGATTGAAGCTATATCATAGAATGTGATTAAGAAATATGTATTTCCTTCAATACTTTTAATGAATTTGAAACTAAATATATGCTTAAGTTATATATAAATATACATTTAGAAACTCAAATTAGCACAAAATAACTTCAACTTAAAGTAAGATCAAGCCTCAAATGTAAATGTTGTGAGGGATGTCGAACCATGTACGTAATAATTTAATGAGTGAAGGAAAAATCATGCATGTATTGAAAACTTACAATGACAATTACAAAATTAATAAACAATTAACAATTAATAAATTCATACATAAAGTCAGAGTAAATAAATGATCTAATTCAGTTAGAATAAAGTCCTTGATCGGCTGATAATGGAAATGAGATTTTTTAAATTTATAACGAGGATCCAAGGTTAGTTGAATACCATCTAAATGGATTTGGAACAGAAGCCTTGAGAAAACTAAACATTATACAACACGATTAATGTCGTAATCACGAAATAAATATAGAAATCTATTCAAGGAAGGTAATTTAAGACAATTCTGATATTTTAAATTTAATCACTAATAAGACTTGCTCTGTCAGTGCATTATACTTACTTCCAACCTTCTCCCTTAATTATAAGGATCGTGATGCAGTATTTGAAGAGCAGAAACTGTAAAAATAACATTTACTTGCTTTTCTAGAAGTGAATAATTAACGAAAAACGTATTACCTTGAAGATAAAATATTACACATACCTATACCTACTAGAAATGGAGCAGTTCTTTATCGAAACGTGAAACGGTATAATGCAACCTGTGTATTAGGAACCACTACCCTTACCATTAGCTGTTGCTAATAGTAACCCTACAGCTCAACATTTTCCATTGATTGTTAGCAATAAACAACTCCTACCCCCCCCCCCCCAAACAGAGCAAATTTCTCTATTATACCACGTTGCAGGGGATAATATAAATTATGAATCGTTTAAAACATTCATTAATAACCATACACCCAATCGTCCAACTAAAAGGGACCGTCCTATCAACACCTCTAATGGTCAACTGTCAGAGCAACACAAAGAAAATCTCCAAAAATTTCAGGATAATATTATCAATCGCTATCATAAAATCCTTTCACTCACTGAAAGTTGTCACTTGTTACCCCATGCACGGATTAGAATTAGCAATTTTATACAAAGTATAATTACCAATAAGTCACATTCTTTGTTAGCCTCTGAGCTTATCAGAGCTACTCATCATTTGCTAAACTTCAATTCATATAGCAGCAACTGCAAAGTAAAAAGTTTAAAAGGTTCTGCGAATGGATTACTCCACAGCAAATTTAGGCTTGTAATTCCCTTAAGAGTATTCGAGTCGTCGTCCCCTAATTAAAATATTGATAGGCATCCAAAATCCAACATTTAATGATGTAATCAAAGAAATAATAACCATTGTAGTAAAAATCCTTACACCTCAAGTAACAGCCCAGAATCAACAACCTAAGAATAAGCTTTCTAATTCAGAATTCAAAATTCAGTCACGGAGAAACTTTAGCAGAACTATTAGAGCTGTACTTACTGACAATATTTCTGATTTGGCGAAATCAACTGACATTACAGAACCCCACCTTAATAAATGGAAGGAGTTTTTCGAGGCAGACTCTGTCTCTGACTCAAGAGTCTTTGAAACAACCTTTGGTCCTATTGAACTTATTCTAGACCCTGTATCTAAACTAGATTTGATTGCAGCCAAGCCCAAGCCCTCTGCAGGAATTGACCCACTCGGTTTTAGCGGTCATGATTTTAATAACCTAACACATGACCAATTGCTATCCTACCTGAATTATTTTCTTGCTGAGGGTAGTTTACCCCCTGAGTTGTTGAGAGGCCACACATCCTTCATACCAAAAGTCCCTAAACCATTAAACTGGTGTGATTATAGACCCATTACTGTGGTCCCCGATTTCACCAGGGTCCTGCACCGAATGCTTAATAAAAGAAGGGTCATCTCAATATCTGTCGCATACAGAAGGCCTATAGGAGAGTGGATGGCATATCCGAGAATACCTTCGTCCTCGAATCGGCCATTCGATATGCCAAAACTAAATTCAGGTCCCTTTTCTTTGCATTCTTAGATATAAGAAAAGCATTCGATTCCGTAAGCCCCCACACAATACCAATTGCCTTAAGAAAGATTGGTATTCCTGATCACCTGATTAAATACATCATAAACATGCTTAGAGGTGCATCAACAAAACTTAATAATAAAGTCCTGGCTAAGTTTGGATCAGGAATACCCCAAGGAGATCCATTATCTGGTACTGTATTTAGTACTATTATGGATCTAATCCTATCCCAAAGCACCCATTCCACTTAAATGGTGAACCACTTGCCCAGCTCGTTTTTGCAGATAATTTGGTGCTGTTATCTTCTTCCAAAGAAGGATTGCAAGATTCCCTAAATAACTATGCAGCCCAAGCATCCTTAGCTGGGCTTGAGGTTAATCCTGCAAAATGTAAAGGTGTTGCAATCTATACAAACGCCAAAGACAAAACATTAAAACCTCCTTTAATATTAATGGAAACACCATAGAGACACTTGGAGCAGGTGACACATACAAATACCTAGGCCTTGTCACAAGCCCCAACGGTCTCATCACAAATTTTCCTGACAAAGATTTAGTAATTATGATCGATAGACTAGACAGTTCCCCTCTCACAAATCACCAAAAACTTATTGCCCTTCGAGACCATGGTCTACCCTCCCTCGTGCATAACATCACTAGAGGCAAACCTTCCAGAACCTCCCTGAACAAAGCAGACCTCCTTATCAGGAAAACTATTAGAAGATGGGGGAGCATCTTCCATGATACTCTTATTGAGTTCTTCTACACGAAAGTATCAGCTGGTAGTCTAGGTTTCCCAGAATTGACGGTGAGATCGTTGTTTGATTTCAATAATAGGGCAGTCTCCCTCGTTAAAAGTGAAGATTCAGTCATTCAGGCCATTATAAAACTTAACCCCCACTTGTTCCAAGGCAAGCAGATTAACATACGTGGTCAGGTCTGTAGGACCAAAGAGGAATTGCATGCAATCTATTCAAATGGACTCAATAACAAGGTTGATACTAAAGGTCTTGCGAGTTCAACAGGAATTTTCGATTCCTAATACGAACTGACATGAAGGTTGCAAACAATGAACTTTCTGCAGCCCTACAAATTATGGCTGGTGCTGTTGCAACCAAAGCCAAAAAAAGTAGGTTTACCAAGTAGAATGATGGTAATCTCTACACTAAGTGCCCTAACAAAGTATGTAACTTGAGCCACATTCTTCAAGATTGCCCAATCTCACAAAAACAAAGGATTGGTAGACACAACATGATTGAGAAGATGGTTGTTGACTCCTTGAAGAGATCAGGTTTTGTCTGCCACATTAACAACCACATTAAGACGTCTTCCTCCTTTATAAAACCAGACATTGTAGCTTGAAGGGGTAATAAAGTCATTGTTATTGACCCTACAATCATTTCATGCGAAGGTAACTTGTCTGAGGCCAATATCAAAAATTGGCCAAGTACAACACCCCTGACTCTAAAAAATCAATTCTTAAATTCCTAAATTATCATAACCAGTTAAATATTGAGTTTGAGGTGATCCCCCTTGCCTTCAACTGGCGTGGGGTTATCACTATGCCCTCTATGAACGTCTTGATGAAAAGCTGTAATATGTCCCTACTATACATATCTTACATGCAGCTCCGTGCACTGACCTCATCCCATTGGATGTTTAGGGACATTAGGGACTCACCATCCCACTAACTCATATGGTTGTATACATAATCTCCTTTTACACTATGTTCATATCATTACTTCATTGACTTATCTTCTTTAATATTGCATATTCTACTGTAATTTTACCTTAAACTTAGACAATAAATGCTGAGGCATTGGCGTTGGGTTGTCCGAGTATCTAAGGAATTACAGTACCGAAAAAAGAACCTGTGTGTCCTATCACAGGCCATCCTTGTGAGCCCAGTATTCCGGGCCATTTCTGTCGTCAGCTGTACCCGTTAATGGGCGGCTGATTTTCTTCGGGGACTCAGGCAACCTTTTAGCACAATTTTGTATATTTATAAAAAGAATTATCTCCCCTCTTGAACAAAATTTCTTACATATATGTACCAAACTGAACCGTGAACCGTTAGTATCAAATCACGATTCATACCGTACCGTGGATTTTTTGTATTGCCCCAGTTCAAATACCTACATAAATACATATATTTAATTCAGTATGAAAATTAAATATTGAAGGTAAACACAAAAACATAATTAAGAACATAAAGATATATTTTTACAGTAAATGATATAACTTCCTTCAAATATTTGTTTATTACACAAGTATTGTACTCATAAATTAACCACAATTAAAATACAGCATAAAATAACAAATTACCATCTATGATTTGAAGAGGATATATTTAATGTTAAGTAAGTTTTAAATCTTCTTGTAACCAGAGAGGAATTGAATAATCAAGTCGACTCAATAACTTTACCAACTCTTCATTATACGAAAAATAATATCGCTTCAAAAATGTTCGACTTCTAGAACTTATTGGTGGATAATTGCGACCTTTACTTTTGCCAAGACACTTAGAATGATTTACTCCCGAAACCTACAATAAAAACAATGAATTAACAAATTTTTTATGTTTCAAGACCCATGTTAGTAAATGAGTAGAGATTTTAAAAATGGAGCCAATTTTAGCAATATTAAATAATAATAACTAAGATAATTCGTAGAGACAGAAAATCAGCCGATGAAGTTTGAGTCTTGCAGTGGGAGTGAATAAAGTTGCCATATTTTACCTGTAGTATATGAATCCGACTTTCCTTTAACTAATGAGTAATTTCATAAAAACTCAAAACATTGTGGGTACTCAAGGTTACACATTAGAATGAAATTCGAAATAAAGTTAAATATATATCAAAATAGCTTGTATTTATTATCTTCCCGAATCAAAGGTATTTATTTCCTTTGTAAAATAATATGCACATTAAGTAGATATATGAAAAGGGAAGTTGCATTTGCATAAAATATGAATAAACATTGTACAATAAAATTACTTCCCGTTCAAGACGTCTTTAAGAAACAACTATTTCAATCACGATAAGGCAAACAAGTATATGTAAAAAGTTATATAAAAGCAACCAAAAAAACAGATCAAAAATATCCTTGTAGTATTTTTTACACCGCTTAGTGATAAAAAATATTTTTTAACTATTGAAAAGGTAAGAAAGAAAATATTCAATTAATTCTGATGCATATTCCCATGAGAAACTTCGGAATCCTCAACGAAAATAAAGAATATTTTAAGTCATTTTCATTGATTGTACCACCTATTTTTATCTTATTAGCTATAAAGGATTTGATAGAATAGCTAAACCAGTATTTTTATTCTACTGGGAGCCGTTGTGACAAGAGGAAGTATGAACAACCTGGTACACCACCATGTAAATTTAGTTCTTCCAAATCTCCAAAGCCAATAATTACTAATAAATCTATGAAGCCAACCGATCAGTAGAGATAAAAAAATAAAATTTACATAGCATTCGAAATCACTTTGAAAGTGATTTCCATTACCATCAACATGGGTACGTCTTATCAAGCTATATAAAAGGAACTTGGAATAGTGCTAACGAGAGGCAAAGTTATTACTACTTTTCCTAGTCTCCTCTCTTTAAGTGTATCCATTTGCTTGATAGTAAATATCCTGCACTTAATAAAAAGTCCTAATAATGGCATCATTAAAGGATGTGTCATTAAAATACCATTTAACTTTCTTGAACAAGATAAACTCCCTCACAACTTTGGGAATCTATCTGGAAGCATTCGATTCTCTGATTTTGTATCAAGTTAAGTCATCCTTAAGCCCAAAATATTGCAAAATTCGATTAACCCTAGTCATTTTCAAAACATGAAAGTTAACCTTGCCCTGTGTCTTCTAAGTAAACAGCTGCAGAAATTCGAGTACTTGTATGGACAGAAAATATATGACGACGGTCTGGATTTGTGATCAAGTAGGACTGTGCTTTGATATAACAACCTACAGAAAACTCTCTGTTGCTCTTAGCAAACGTGTAATGAGAATTATAAAGAAACGATGGATTTTCTAACAAACTTTTAAAATCTGTTTGAAAATTTTAGCATTAATAATTTTGAAGAGCGGAAGCCAACCCAACTAGACATTGTTCTTAATACAACGACTAAAAATCCTACAGCATAGTTTCTTACAGATCACAATTTTGGTTTTTTGTTGTATAATCGTTTTACACAACATTGTGTACAGAATCTGTTCTCTTCGAATCGGGCGAAAAATCCAACTCCAAATGATAAAGAGTTCGAGTTGTTTGAAATTAGTTACTTCGTATATATTTCAGAAAAGAATACTGAAAGTTGTCAGATTGATGACTTCATGTTCTTAGTCGATCTTGGAGATATATCTAGACGGTATGCATCAAACTGAATTAGAATATAACACCTCACAAGATTTTTCTAATTACATAAATGAGTTTAATTTCTTCAAACGAACAAAACTTAGAAGGATATTGCAACAGTAAAGCATAAGAAAACTGGAGGCCATGTATTCAATGTTCAGTAATCATAGCAGTTGCTTTACCCTCAATTTACTCTCCAAATAAAAGTTTTTTGTGGAGAATCAAACATTCAAAAGCTAGAAGGCTAATATTTCCAAGATAAACAATACTATTGATATGATTCCTTCTAATATCATGAAATATCCTAAGGAACATCATGTTCCCCTATGTAGTCCAGAAATAACAGGTAAGATTGTTAGAAGATTTTGAAAGTGTAAATTACACTTTTTTGTAATTTTTCTTATTATAACTATAGGGAAAAGTAATAATTTTTTTGTGGCAGTACAGCATCCCGAAGTTATACTATTCCATGATCAATTATACAAAAATGTTGTAATATGTTATTAGAACATAAATAATCACTCATAACCATTGGTCAAAATTTGAGTTTCAATATTCCAGTCTTTCTAATCATAATCATAAGAGAAAATATTGATAAAAAATAAGAGTATTTTTTATTTATTGTTTGTAACAAGCTTTAATTAGAATAATAGTTTGTAGATGCTGTTCTTGGTAAATGCTTTTTAATAAACGGTGTATTTGGTTGATCTACAAAAACAAAAAAAAGGAAACTAGTTCCTCCACAATCGTTCTGAAAAATGTTTTGTAGTCTGGAATAAATTTTGCTAAATTCTGTAATATTAAGCTTAATTAATATGTAAAAAAATGACATCAGGTACAACTTCTTTGATTTTTGACTATATTCAACTCAGCTCAGATTACACCAAATACTTCTCGTTATGTAACTGAACATGAACATCTTAAATGAAGACTGTTTAGTACTTCCTTTTATTATTTCATGTTTTAGTTACATAACGAGAAGTATTTGGTGTCATCTGATTTTTTTGTTCAAAATAAGCTTGATTCATCAAAATAATCTCCATCAAGAGCAACACAATCATTTCACCGCCACTCTAACATTTCAATACCTCTTTTGTAGAACGATTTATCTTTTGTCTCAAAATAGGCCTCAGTTTCAGCAATAACCTCTTCATTCATGCGAAATTTCTTATCGGCGAGCATTTTTTTAGGTCTGCGAACAGTCACTAGTCGCTGGGAGCCAAATCGGTGGATGTGGGAGCAATTCACAGTGTAATTCATGTAGTTTTGTCATTGTTTTGATTGACTTGTGACACGGTGCATTGTCTTGATGAAACAAAAAAAATTCTTTGCCACATCCAGTCGTTTCTTTGCAATTTTGGCCTTCAAATGCTCCAGTAAGGCTATAATATATTCATTGTTGATAGTATTTCCCTTCTCAAGATAGTTTATGAATATTACACCACTCACATCCCAAAATACCGAGACCACAACCTTTCCAGCCGATTCTTGTGCTTTTGGGCGCTTTGGACGAGGTTCACTACTTGCTGTCCACTCTTATGACGATCGTTTTGATTCCAAAGTCAAGTAATGGATTCATGTTTCACCCATTGTGACATATCGGCACAAAAATTCCAATCTGTTACGTTTAAACATGGCCAAACACTGCTCACAATTATCATTATCTTGTTTTTGGTCACCAGTAAGCAAACGCTGCACCCACTTTGACAAAGATTTCTCATTGTCAAATGCTCATGCAATATAAAGCCAACACATTTTTTTGTTATCTTTACTATGTCAGCTAGCTCACACAACTTCACGTTTTGATGGTTTTGGACATCTACTGCACTCTGCATCATAGGTGTCTCTAAGACCACGTTTGAAGTCAGCAAACCAGCATTTTATTGTTGTTTCTGATAGAGCAGAGTCTCCATAACACTTTACAAGCCATTATTTTGCTTGAGCAGTGTTTTTTCCCCATCAAGAAGCAGTATAAAATTAAAACACAAAATTGTTTTTCATCCTTTGTTTTAAAAATAACAAAAGTAGCGTCACTCTTAACACAATAATTCACAAACTAATGAATAAAACATCATGAAATTTCAACGGCTGTACTTAATTCTAACTGAATAATAGGTGAATACAATAAAACTAGTGCCATCTATGTCTTAGGCCCGGGACTTTTTAGCCCGTGTAATATATGGATAAAATAAACCTCCCAGCTAATGTAATGAATATATTAGTGTATTTAAAAAATGAACCAGAAGAAGAGAGTCCAATTAACACCTTAGTAGTATAAATGCTCAATGAATAGTGAAATAGAATATAATAAAATATTACGTATATGAAAAACAAATCAACTTTGCTCGAAGATGCCAGAAGCTAGAACCAACTTTCCTTGTTGATTATATAGATCATCATGGTATATGACTTCGTTTGTTCTCTAAAAACAGTTGGTTAATGATAGCATATTATATTTATCTTTTCCGTCACATTTAAAAAGAGTTATTTTCAATATTTGAGTAGGCACTGAATTAACCGAAGATACCTGAAAGCAATAATTGTGGACTTGAAGGAAAGCGGTTGATGAAGGTAACTGTGATTAAAAAATTGAATATGCTAGTGGCAAAGTGTTGAGAATTAAGAACAATAATGCGACAAATAAAGTATGTGGAAGAGAAAATGTAGTGCATGACAACGAAAAGAACCATCAATAATGTATCATGCAGAAATGTAACACTGCTTCAACATTTGACTGGAGTATTATTAGCGATGTACATTATCTTCCATATATAGGAGATCAAATTGGTTCAAGATTACATTCATATTTGATTTCTTTTTATTCTGGGCATTACAGGTTTATTTTTTTATACATGAGACTACCGGTTTCTTTCATATTAAGAAAAAACTAAAAAAAACTTATATTTTCTAATAGTGTGTTCTTTTTAATGAGATATAATATGTTTAATTAAATACAGGGAAACATAGATAAATTTTGCTTTCAAAAGTGACGTCATACATTTTTTAAACATACATATGCCGAGAATAATGATCGAAACCGTTAACAAGATTAAATTGTACGATATTTTATTATTATTTACAGATAATTTAATTAATAATATTGAAGTATTTCTAAGTTGAAGATTCTAACTGAAAAAATAAAGAATTGAAATGAGATTGTGTTTTCAATAGGGAACTTTATTCGGATCCCTAACTCACACTTTTCGATCATTAAACACTCACATATCCGTAGTTAAGGAAGATGTTAGTTTGAAATTTTGCATAGACTCTAATCTTGTAAGTTAAAACAAATAGTGTAAAAATGAACCAGATATGTAAGATATGGTTGTATTCTTCTGATGAATAGACATGGAATGACTCTCCTATTAACACACACAACACAACTCGAGAAGGAAGAGAATCCATTTCTACCTTGTTAGAAAAATATCTCGTTTGAACCTATTCTATAATTATTTTGATGACAGATTTCAATTTTCAAAAAATACTCGTCAAGAATCGAAACTAAGCTCTGTATTCTTATGAATATAATGGTTTTTCTTTCAAATAAATGCATAAAATTAACAGGAGTATGTGCAATAAAATAGTAACCAATGCAAGTTTTTACTTGAAATTTACCCACGGTGTAGATGCACCAAATTTAGACAAATAACTATATAATTAAAAAAATTGAACTCAAAATTTCAGGATAGTTTTTTAAGAAAATGTAAACACCAATTTTTGCCTATCATAGGCCAACTTGTAGGCCCGAAACTATAAGAAGATATCATTTGCCAGCTTAAACCCAAAAAATCATATGGTGCTGACAAAAAAGACCCTAAAACGTGGCAGCCTAATGCACACACACCCACGGTACCATTATCACCGATTTCGACCATTTTTGGCGAGGGTGTTAAAACCTTATAGAACAAGCACCCTGTGTCAAGTGTTAGACATTGGAGGCCAGAGGGGGGTATTTACCTCAAAGTTTGGCTCCCCTCCGAAACATTTTCGAACTTCAGAAAGTCATAGCTCAACCTATAGTAGAAAATTTGATTCCAAATAATCTTTAAGGCAAAAACTTTAATGCCATTTCAATTAAATAATTCAATTTGTACGAAAAAAATACAATGAAAATATAATTGCAAAATATTAAGACAGACACCTCAATCAATGTGTAATTAAGATTTTGCCAATTTATTTGTGGAAAATTTAAATCAACCCATACTTTATATTAATGCAAAAACTTAGATTGAGATCTCAATGGGATCACCATAATTTAGTACCACAATTTGTACAAGTCAGATTCACTGAGGTAGTATTTTGTGCACATGAAAATCAAAAATTGAGATATCCATGCATGCCATAAGTTGACAATTAGCAAAAAAAGAAGTCGTAAGCAAACAAATGGATTTGTCCGTGACTCTGACCCGTCTCTTACTTTTTGACCCTACATTCTATATAGAAAATAAAAAGTATAAAATAATAGGAGCAAAAAAATCTCTTTCGCTTGTGTTCTAGAAGCAAAGGGAAATATCCTGGAAAAATATTTTATAAGCAAAATATAAAATTTCATCGGGGTAAAAAATCTATTGGTCATTAATTATTGCTGTAATTTTTGGAGACATTTTCTATCACTTGTACATAACTCAATTTTTTTTTCGAAACACGTCCTTCACAGCATTACTAAAGTGATAATTGACTTACACTTCAATATATAACCGTTTATATAGTTGAAATATTTCAGATTATTTAAAATACTTGTATTCCCAGATGTAATAGTACATATTTCATTGATGGATATATGAGTGCATTCGGCGAATAAAAATAAGCCCCTCCCATTGATGACATCAAAAATAATATAGTAACAATGGGAATTAACTAATTGTTGTTTATATAACGCCATGAATGTGGCCGTGATGACTGCTGCAGGCTTATGACAGCTCTTCTAAGACTTACAATAAAGTAAAAGTGCTTTGTTCTTGATATAGAATCATTTTCAAGTCTCTAGTTATATAATAATACTTGTCCATTCTTTACAAAACGAGTATAATATAAAAAGGGGTAAAATATATTTAATCGAAATGTTAAATAGTTTTTTAAAAAAACCTTTGAAGAATTAAATTTTTATTCTTTCACGATTTCATTTCATATCAAGATATCAATAGGTCTTTTTGGGAGAAAGATCTATCTTTTTTAAAAAAATAGGGACCCAAGCATGTTATTTATTGAATAACCTTCAAATCTCACAGATATTGCGACAAATATTAAAACTGTTGGAAAATATTATTTCTGCACAAGCGAGAACAGACACCTTAGAAAACTACCCAAAGTAACAATCTAAATTTAACCTCCATATGATATTGTTTTAGAATTTGACTCCATCTCCAACAAAACAAATTTCTTTTTCTTTATCGTCATCTTCTGAATATGTACTCAAGAACAAAAGAACAGACACCACAACTGTACGTTTACTGATATACAGATACAATATTTCAACAGGTAAGGCAGATTATGTTCTTTCAACTATTTTCGAACGGGGATACAGCATACTAGTTCAAAATTTGGCCATGTATCTGTAAACAAGTTATTAAAAAAGGGTAAAATATAATTAAAAAATTACAAAAAAACTAAAAACCGGAGATTCTAGTAAGTGTAACGTCAATAAGAACGGGGTGTGAATAAAAAAACACGATGTGGAGAAAAGTTGAAATTTTTGTACTTTTCGTGAAACTTCCTAAAAATAAATAACATGACATTATAGCTTAGAGTCTATAGTTTCATTTCATAGTGTTTTTTAAGAATGTAATGGTTCAGAAAATACGCAAATGCCACTCAAATATGTTAAGGACTAAACTTTAACTATATTAAGGAGTAAAATATTAGGTTGTTAGAATTAGGTTATAAACTCGCTGATCCCAAATGACGATCTTTACTATATTCCTTTTTATTCTACGACGTCATTGTCATTCTGATGAGAATTTCGCTCTGTTTTCCTCGAAACGATCCTTATTTGTGAAACATATCCCTGATATCCTTATTGCATCCAGATGTCACATTTTGTAGTGTGAACGAGGAAAAAAGACAAAGAGTCGATATATTTTTAATAAATGGTTTTTCCTGGTTTCTGGGATCCCAGAATAAATTTGGAGAACTAACGTCTTGTTTTGAATGGTTTAGCCGTGAAGTTTCTTATCAACGAGACCAACGATTAGAAATGTCTTCTATTTCTCAGTTGGACATGAAGCCAACGAATTTGGTCATTTCTCCACTTTCAATAATGAAGATGTAAGGTTGAAATTTGTCATTAGCGGACGTATAGTTTGTCAAATAACACTCTCTTTCTTCTTGGTTATAGGTAGATCCATAGTTCTGAGACTCTATACTCATTATACAAAAAATGGATTTACACATAAACCAAATATGTCTCATCCGTTCTACCGGATGAAACTCCATAACGAGAGTCAGCTATCCTGAGATAAACTTTGGAAGGAACCAGCTACTAGATAGTAAGATTAGTCTTTCTCCCCTAAATTGGAAAACCATCCAATAGTTGTGTTGGCTAGACATTTTACCAACCAATCTCCCCTTCTAAAGATACATACATATTTAAGATCACCACAATGTGACATTGACAAATGATAACTGATAATGTGACAAACGACTATATTCAAGGACACGCTCAAGTACACGTACTCGTAACCATTTATAACCATGTACTCCTTAGATATTGTAACTATATAAAATCTAAGAGGGAGAATAATAAAGACAGATACAAACCAATCTACTCTCATTACAGTCGTATCCGTATCCGTATCCAACATTGGTGGCAGCGGTTGTCATAACCAACAAATTGTATTCGTTCTTTAGCGTCGACATACTTGCTTTTTGCCATCTACTGTTCTTCATCATCTATAACCTTCTTAAGAAATTGTGCAACATTGTTATCGCCATTAACTAATTTGAGAGGACATCTTCATTGATGGTTTAATGAATAGAACTAGCTTCTACACTTTTTTATTATTACTTTACATATTGAAATCGAAATAATTTGATTGTATAACATATTCATATACAATCTATTCTATTGATAATAGAATAGTATTATCCAGGAATAGAAATCATTTTTTTGATGAATCAGAAAGTACAGAAGCCCGTTCTACCGAAATCATAAATACATGGAATATCTTAACTTCTTGATGGATTAATTTTATGGACTTCATTTTAGTTTCATTACTCCTAATAGCAAACATGGAAGACAACGATAAGATAAAATGATTTTTAACGATAAATGAAGAATTCCAATCTTAAAATACACTCTTCTGCTAAATTCAGAGCCGTTTGGGGATCCTTCGTCTAATTAAAACGAGTCAAACTGTTTATCTTGCATTATTAAATTTTAATTACAACTATTACAAATTTTAAACATTTAGTATAAGGATAACACTACTAGCTTATGAATGAGTATCAGAAGTTAAGATTATATTATATTAAGACAGAAAAAGGTTGATGAAGACATTTTATAATACCGACTTGGTGCAAGGAGTACAGGGTACTGTTTTTATCCAAAATCATATGAGACTAGAAGAAAATTTAGAATAAGTAGTCATACTCCCAGTGGAGGACAGATGTTAATTAGATATATTCATTCTAAATAAAATAACAAGGAAACGAATTCAAGAAATAAAACGATGGATTCTTTATTCGGTGGATTTGGAGATTATTAATAGTCCCCTACTACATATACTCAAGTCAAAAAGAAGTTTTGTTATTATTCTTTATATTTATGGAAGCGCCTCCCATTAAATGTAGGAATACCAATTACTATATCTTCAATATAATTTAGCTGGATATTTTTATAATATTTAACCTCAACTTGCATATTTTACAGAGGGTTAATGGAAAAAATTTAGTAATAGAAATTGTACAGCGGTTAACGAAGAATAGTGTTATGTTGTTAACTTTTTTTTTGAAGAAATCCCTTTCACGCTCAGTTCTTATTGACATTACACATATGTGAGTGTGGTTCTGCCAAAGCCACATACAAGGAACTAAATAAACTAATTAATTAATACAATACTTGGAAAAATATTTGCATGATAATTTACAAGATGACAGCAGTAAATACAAGGGATTGTAAAAAAGTACAGGATGATAATATGAAAAAAGTTCTTCCTCTCCTCACATGGAAAATTATTATCTTGCACAAGCATAATACATGTCATGTTAATAGAATGTAAAGGATGGAAGGGAGGTTGTTGTCATTGTCACACTTCTAGAGTTAACAAAAAAAAAAGGGATTTCTAGTGATCGCTGATCACTTCAAAATCTTCTACGTTGGTAATCTGAAATATATTTTTATTTTTTAAAGACATACAGGATTATTCATAAGTTAAAAGGTCCCAAAATTGGCGCAAATTTTTTGCACACTTAATCCATTGATCTGGAAACAGATTGGCTGTAACTCAATCCCAAATCAACCCGAACAAAAGATATAAAAAAAGAGTGAACAAATAATCTCATAATCAGTGATTATGAATCCATTGAGGAAGGCGGTAGGAATAATCTACAATGAGTAAAAGTAGTCATTGAAAATTCATGAAAGCCTAAGTAACTTGGTTAACATTTGTACAATTGAATACACGATCCAGAAGCTTAGTGAGACTATTAGCTGTGATGACAAGCCAAGACGTGGCCATCCAAGGACAGCAATGACCCAGAGAAACATAAAAAAAAGTCTATTCAATAATTTATCGAAGCCGTACAAGATCGATGTCCAAAATGGCGTCAGAAATCGGAATTTTGCAGCCATCAAAACACTCACAGAGGGCACCATTGCCAAAAGAATGAAGAGGTCCAAAAAACTATTTGAAATTTGAACAAAAAACCTCTGTATTATCTATATTGACGGAAAAAAATGGGATATGGATAAAAAAAATTTATAGGCAAAATGATATAATTTTAGCTGAAACTTTCCAACAGATCTTCCTGGATGATAAAGTGATCCCACGTCGAGTCAAAACCAAGTCTTTGATCTCTGGACAGGAGTTTCAAACTTCGTTGATAAGCTGCCATTGGTTTTTCTACTGGAAAATATTCGTAAGAAACAGTAAAACTACATTACGAAAATTTTAGGACTTGTTTTTCCTTGGTTAAACGAAAATAAAGGAAACAAGAACATCGTTTTCAAGCAAAATGGAGCTCCTTCGAGTCCAAATCTTAACCCCCTCGACTATTTTATATTAAGTTACCTGGCATCGAGATTAAGGTTCATTCTTATCAAATTTTGAAATCTCTCCGCAATCTAATCGACAAAGCGTGGGTAGAACTTTCGAGAAAATATAGGATGTAACAATTTTCACTCTCGCCTGTCAGATATACTAGCTAATTAAGAAAGTTATATTGAAAGAGTAATTAATAAAAAGTAAACTGAAGAATATAGTCTGGAACAGAGGTGGGTAAACTACGGCCAACGAGCCACATGCTGCTCTTGACTATTTTATGTTCGGGCCGCGAAAGCTTGTAGTAAACAATGTTAAAAATTATTAAAAGATTATAAAATCACAATAATATTGATTATAATTAGTATGGATCAAGGAGATCAAGGAAAAAGTGGTATTCCTTCTAAAATATACCTAAGCAACGTAAATTTGAAATTGTTCTGATAAAATTTACAACACCCAATAAAGATGAAATTCCTGATAACGCAATGAAAAACTACTGAAGATAGAGGAAGGTACACAGTTCATCCAGTTCCTGTTCTTCTTTCTACTAAAGCTCTTATTAATAAAAAAAACTTCATTATTAATATGTATTAAGAATAAATTATAGAATAAGAAAAGTACAATTTATTTTAATATTCACAGGAGTAAATTAAATATTTTTAGGCTTAGCTGATATGCCTCATCGTTACGAAGATTATCCAGATTTTTATTATTTGTGAAATCAAGTAGCAAGATTTGCTTTGTATTTAACATTATATTTATTAGAATAGTTTGAGAATCAATTAAAAAAATAATTAATTACACAATACGTGTGATTAAGAATTGATCCCTCTTGTTTTTTAATTATTGGATAAATTTACCCATAATGGGTAACCCATCTAAAAAGCAAAAAATTGATAATGAATGTCGTGTATTCAACAAGGAATGGACAGATAAATATTTCTTTACTGACGTTGGAGTTAAAGCTATATGTTTAATTTATCATGAAAGTGTTGCTGTGTTCAAGAAATACAATTTTAAACGACACTTTTAAACCAACCATCCTAGTTATGATCGAAAATTATCTAACAAAATTCAAAAGAAATCAACTGAACTTAAAAATTGATTGAAGCAACAGCAAACTTCGTATTTACAAAAGAGTGTGACAAAGACAAGATTTGTAATAGCCAATAAAATTGCAAAACACAACAAGCCATTTGCAGAAGGGGAATTTATTAAAGATTGTATGGTTGATGCTGTCAGTTTTGTGTGTCCTGAAGCTAAATCGAAAGTAGAAGCTATATCAAGGAGAACTTTTGTTCGTCGTATAGATTCAATTGCAATGAATGTCCAAGAACAACTATCGAAAGCTAGTACGGATTTTCACTTGTTCTCTATTGCTTTGGGTGAAAGTAATGATATTCAGGATACTGCTCAGTTACTCATTTACATCAGAGGGACTGACAAAAACTTCCCTATTACAGAAGAAATTGTTATTAATGGAGTCCCTCAAAGACACAAGTAGAAAGGATTTGTACAATAGTGTCATACGCTGCTTAATTAGGTCAGAATTAAGTTTGTATAAATTGGTAAATATTACAGCAGATGGTAAGCATTCTGGGCTTGTGACACGACTGAACGATGAAATCAGGGAAGATTTTTCACTGCACAGTGTGTTATCATTTCATTACATCATACATCAAGAATTCCTCTGCAAATCTTCATTGCAAATCAAACATGTTATGAGTTCAGTGATACATGCAGTGAATTCAATAAGAGCACACAGACTGAAACAGCAACAATTTCGAAGTTTCTTGGAAGATATGAATGCAAATTTCACCGAAGTGCTTTACCACACAAATGTGCACTGGGTAAGCATAGAGGTGATAAAAACAAAGTGTGGGAGATCAAAACAGAAATTGATATGTTTTTCAATGTGGCAAATATTTCTTGTGATTTTTCAAATGAAATGGAAAGTGAGAAATGGGTATGTGATTTTGCATTTGCTATTGACATATTGCAAAAGATAAATGAATTAAACATAAAACTACAAGGCTAAGGTGTACTTGCTTATGAAATGAACCGGGAAGTAAAAGCCTTGCAAATGAAGCTTAAACTTTTTGCCAAGCAGTGGAAGGAGGCAAAACATTGTTCATTTACCACTTTTGAAAACACAGACTGCCGTCACACTACACTACATTACATGAGGAATTTATCAGACGACTTGTTGAATTCAATGTAATGGAAGATCAGTTCAATTTACTTAGATCACCTTTAGGCTGTGATATTGATACAACAAATGACGAACTGCAGTTAGAACTGGTTGATGTACATACTGATGACTAAGCATGTGAAAAAAGAGCCAATACAGCGTGCCCCCAAGGGACAATTGTTAGCAATCTGCAAATATGTTTTCTTTCAAGCTGCTTCCCCTATTCTTCTTTTCATACTCATTTGTTTTCAATTTAAAAACAAGCACCATTTTTAATTAAGTTTAAAAATGCCTGGGGATTTGATTCAAGATCTTGGGTCGTTGTCAATGGAGGCAGTAACGTTTGAAAATTTGTGATGATATTCCGGCCATGCCATTTTTAGATTTCTATTATGAAGTAATTTCCGATCATGAGAATTCCAAATCCCTGATGTCACAAGAGAAATCTGGATCCATTCAATAAACATAGTATCACTAACGATTCAAGTACATCTGATTTCACGTCTGATCTAACGTAATTCCTTGTACCATGTAATATCCATCTTTCAGTCGGAGGACATCAGAATTTCATAAAATTCATGGAGAAATACGTCGGTAAATCCGTATCTTCTTGTTTTCTCGTAACCCAATCATTGAAGCTCGTAAGTCGAGTCGTATTTCTCAAAATAAAACGGGAAATTGACGAAAAGTATATATTTATGGACGAGACTAAGAATATCAAGGATCCATCTATGATTGTAGTGTTGATTGGTCGTCTGGATGGGTATTTCCTTGGTCGGTTTTGCCTTATTAATTGTCTTATTAATGTTATGTAAACAATTTCAACATATAAGTTCTACTATTTTAAAGATGAAGGAAATTTTAAATAGCTAGACTATCTTCATTGAATTATTCTTGATTCATCAATTTTTTTAGTCAGTACAAGCCTAAAAAAATAAATGCCTCTACTTATTAATGTGAGAAAAGTGGAAAAGATATTCCACATGAACCATTCAAAAGTAGATAATATAAAGAATACTTGATACATCCAGTTGAAGGATATTGTTGCTATGATAAGTAATGACTTCAAGAATTTTTGCATGTACTAAAATGCTTCAATCGTCTATTGTGATTCTGAGAGGGGCTTTGCATGGTGAGGGGATGTACTTTTATCTAATGCCATAATTAAAGTTTAGCTCATCTCGTGTATATTGATCTTAATAAATTTTATTATTCCATTTTTATGTAATATTTTTTAATTTATTTGTTTTTCATGTTTCTATTTTTTAGTACATTTGCAATCGATTCAATGACTTATTTTATTAGTCACTGTATCGATTTCACTGTAATTAGTTCCCTGACAATTATTACTTTTTTCTTTTAAGTTATATCTGAAATATTTAAAATTGTAATAATAATCATTTCAACGTACATTTTCATCGTATTATCAATTTAATTTATTTTTTGGGGTTTGTTAATGAAAACTTAACTTGGAATTACTTGTTTATTCCGAATCAATAATCAGTTTTTCTGATACAACTATATATATAGTTGAGATAATCATTATGAAATATTATCCTATTTTTTTTTATGGAAATGTCTCATGCTATGACATTAGTTGGTGCAAATTTAGGGTTCTATCCTTAACAAATTTTTAATACCGCTAAATTATTAATAATAAGCTGTTCTTAAGTAAAACAACAAAATAATGACAGCTACTTTTAACCCTTTCAAATGTAATTGGCTGAAATTCTGCCTTACTTCAAGGGTATCATATTTTGCATGACATCATCTCGGGCGTGCTTAGATAATCGACTCTTTTTTAACATAACATTTAACTCAGATAAATTTAAAAGCCTCAAAAACTTTCCAAGAAAAATACTCGTAATGTTTGCATCAACGTACATTTGTGAGCAGACTTTTCCGATACTCAATATTAACAAATCAAACAAAAGGTTACTGATCAAAAACTCAAATCTTCACTCTGTTTTAAGAATCAGCACAAACAACTTCATCCCTAATTTTGACAAGTTGCTTTATGACTGACCAAATGCACAAATCTCATTAATATTCGTACTTCTGATATAGGTGAATTTATCTTGTTTTTCTAACAAACTTGAAATACATCTTTTATATAATATTATTTTATGTAAAATACAACTATAGTGCAGCCCTCAGGTAGAATCTATTTCTGAATGCGGTCCTCGATCTAAAAAGTTTGCCTTGTACATTCATTGCCTCCTGTTTTTTAAGTTTAAACGTCATCACCGAATATGTTGTTCCCTATAGCTACCTTATTGTGTTTGAGATAACCAAGGGGGAAATGATACGACAATGCGACTAATTTCATTTCTTTTCTTTGGACAGAAGAAAAATTTTCTTATCTTCCCCATAACAACAACTTAGGGCAGGGATGGTCAACCTTCTTTAGGTGATAGGTAAGAATGTAAATATGCAAAATGCCGCGTGCGAGATTTTGTGCAGTTGGCACTTATAACAGTACTTTTTGTTTTCCAAAGCTGTTATCATTTTTCCCTTATTACTGAGGGGAGAATATCTACCTGATAGTAAAGATCTCGCATGATTTGTGTAACAAGTGTAATATTCTGTTTAAAAAAAATCAATTATATCAATAAAATGCCTATTGGAATGAATCGTCGTATATCGATGTGAACATGTTTAGATTTACGACAGGGATTTCAATTCTCCGTACTTCAATGTGTTCGACATTGCCTTTATAGATTACTCCAAATCCCTTGTTTTCTACTATGAGAAGGCAATCGCTCTGAGGACGAAACTTCCGTCCATCAGAGTTGTCATTAGCTCTAAAGACTTCTCCAAATCTATCGTCCCACAAAGAGTTGGCACATGCTGTAATGGCCAACTTCAACCATAAGAAGTATTAAATTTTAGAAATAAAAGCTATAATTTCATAATAAATATTAATTATATTAACTGAAGGATTTAAGATTTTTGGGAAGTTTCCATGGATTCCTTCACTACTGAGATAATTTCATTATGGTCATTGTGTATCTCCAATTTTATTGGAGTCCGAGTTCTATCTGATGATCAACGAATCCCTCATCCCCTTCATCGTATTGAGAACCCTCAAGGCGTTGCGTTACAGTTTAAGATAGGAATAATTATGTATTCAAAGACCTAACTTACTATCGTGGCCCATGGATTCTGTTGACATTTTCTTCTGTTTTAAGTATCCCTTTGTTCCTCTCAATCACAAGCAGTCATTTACTTTTGAGTGATTCAAGTGTAATAACATGACATAATGGTAGATATATCCTTTCGCTAAACTTATCACTTAATCTTGGAGAACACTTCTTTACTTTCAAATGCCTTAGTATGAAGGATCGGATTTTTCAGTGCAGAACATGAAATCGACTAAAACGATGTTGAGTTGGACAATCAAGGAAACAAGTCTCTTGGTCTTATTAGTAATGAGGTTAAAAATATCAGGGTTGTCTTCAATTACGTTCCTTGAATAAATCTCTATATTTATCTGGTGATTACGACTTTAAACGTGTTGTATAATGTTTAGTTTTATCAAGGCTTCAGTCTCGAATTCATTTAAATGTCATTTCACTAACCTAGGTTCTTCGTTATAACTTTAAAATTTTTCATCTCCATTATCAACGATCAAGGATTTTATACTAACTCGGTTAGATAACTTATTTACTCTTACTTTATGGATGAATTTATTAAATTGATAATCGTTTATTAATTTTGTAATTGCCATTAAACATTTTCAATATATATATATGGTTTTTCCTTCACTAATTAAATTATCACGTACATGGCTCAACATTCACCAAATTGTCAGAGTTACCAGATTGATTTTCTCTTTCATATTATTTTACACACCCCATTTGCATATTTTTTACATTCCTAATAATAGGTAATTTGTAGTACTTTTAAAGTTAATAAAACACATACGGGTAATTTATTTTAGCTACTAATATTTTCTTTAGTATAGAACTTTTTACTACATTTTATCGGCAATTTTTGATTTCAAGATATATACTTCGTTATCCTTAATCTCACACATACAGCACTCACATCGATTTCTCGCGAATTTTTGCTCGAAATTGAATGAAAATTTACACATTTAGATGGACAATTTCTTAAAAGTTAAGGACTCTTATCGGGCGCTAGACATCTCGCTTGAAAGCTGTGGTTCTCAACTCTTTAATGCATTCCTTATTAATCCATTTCATGTAATATTCAAGGAGTTATTTAAGTACAAAGTATTTGGCCGACTTTTGGGCCTACTCCGGCATCCTACGCCCCTAGGAGTCCTCTTAGATTAAAACAAAGACTAGAAATGGAATTTACATTAAATACACTAGCGAATCATTATTTTTAATGCACAAAATGAGTATCCTTCTTGGCTTAAATTTAAGTTGGAAAATGGGCCAAAAAAGCTAAAAAAGTATGGTCCAATTTCTCAGAAACTTTAGGACTGATCGACAACTAAATCAAGGTAAGCCCCCATCATCTTAACACATACTTGCGTAAGACATTCCCTCGTAATTATATCCTTCAAAGGAATATTCTTTTAAATATCACCTCTCACAAAATTCTTATAAACTTTATAAATTAACTTTGTTGTGGCTTTCCATGACTGCATTCGCTTGAATGAAAGGACACTACACTAGCCATTGGGAAAATGAATTCTATACAAATATCAATATTTCCTGCGAAGCTATTGGATAATGGTGTTTTCCCCAGTATGTGTATGACTTTCTACAAGATATGAGTGTTTCATGCACATATTTTTGCAGGAGCGATCCTCTTATTAGTTTCGAAAATCTGAAGATTCCTTTCCTGATCCTTTCTGCAATTGCTTTTTGATTTTCCTTTATGTCTCTCTCATCCAACGATACAGAAGTTCCTACTATTTTGAAGACTGGGACAAGGTCGACATCCCTCCTGCATAATCTTCACCACTGCTCGTCATTATATTCGGTTTTTGATAATTAATTTCATAGCCAGAGTCACTATTATTTTGAATAGAATCTTTAATACCTTTGGCACTCCCAGAATGGAGAGTGGTCATATCATCTGCAAGTAACTTGATTTTGTTCTCATTATTTTCCACCTTAATCCCTTTAATTCCATCATGCAGGCTTATCTTATAAACTAGAGAGTTAATTACGAGGATAAATAGACTGGAATACAAAGGACAGTAATGGAGCCAATATAGAACAATATTTTTTATAGGACTCTATCGAAAAACCGTCCGGGCCTGGATGTTTAATTTCTTTCACATATGCAAAAAAATAATTTTGAATTTCTTTGATTGTGTTAGAATTTTCTGTGGATAGTATGACTTAGTTAACTATGGTACGTTATAAGGTTTAATATACTTTAGTCTTATCTCAGACTCGCCGCATTGGAATGAGCACCTAATGCAGCACCTTTTTCCCCGGGTGCTAATGCAGTCCCCAGCATTTGTGCAATTCTTTAAAGTAAGATCACTGAGAGGTATAGCTTTTATAATTTGGTCAAGTATAAGTTCCTCCCTAATCCCATGAAGCTTACTAGACCTAGCAATCAGCAAAGATATGCTGTATTAAACACACAAACCGTCAGTGGACTTTTGTGAAATGCTAGAAAACATATTTATAATAGTTTTTGTTTCTGGAACTTTTCTCGAAGCGACTGAGAACATGCTATACTTTGGTGTGTTTCATCAGTGTACTTTTTTTCAAATTTTCGAAAAGTCTCGAAGGTTTCATAGTTTCCTTCGAAAACACTTTATCATACAAAAGACAAATAGGTTGGTGTTGTTTCTGCAGTGCCGATACAAACAATATTTAAGATATTCTACGCTATATTGTCTACACTTCTTTTTTGCTTGCTGTTGAGTTGCAATCCTTAATTCTGGAAAAATATATAACGATACGACTATAACAAGACCAAAAAAATTTGTATTTGTCCCTCTCTTTTTTCTTCTTTATCTTTCATACATTGTTGATAAATGATATTGATGTACCATCTTTGTCTTAAAGTCTCTTGTGCCTTGTTGTATATATATATATATTCTCATAACACTCAAGGAAAGTATCGTCCCTACATATACATACACTACAAATACAGATAACATGAGTTCTGTAAAAACAATTTCGATGTTATAGCAGTATTACTTTCTCTATGCTGCTATATTGCCGACCCCAGCCGCCTATTTTTGCATTACCACCCCCAACCACACTTTTTTACATTACCACCCCCTGATATCAAAGCATCGCCCACTTTGGGAAACGACAATTTAACACAACCGTAACCACGCATTGCAGTGCAATGTGAAATCGGCAATAAATGTACGTCATTCAGTCAACCTACATCGGTCAATTCTGGATAGCCAAGTCCTTTTTCTTTTATTTATTAAAAAAAAAAAAAAAAATCACGACTGACAATTTTAATTAATATACATTAGTAATCCTGAAAATTGAGTATCAATGACTAAGTTAACTGACGTTTGTTAAAAGCGTGAGCACTATATAATTGACAATTATAGTCACAATAGCTCTTCAAAATCTGTAACAAATGGAATCATCATGAAAATTTCATTTTCGATAGAATACTTTTTTATATCATTGAACTTGCTTAAAGGTCTCTTGCATTGAATTCAAATCAATTGATCTCCTCTCCATGTAGTCATAACAATGTAACTGAATTTTATCCAATTTTCAAATTGAGACAATATATGTGGACTTTTCTGACTTTATCAACAATATCTATGAAAAGATAAGCTCTGGGGGTGGAATCATTAATAATATTTGATTTAACGATCTAATTTTGTTTTAATATTAAATTTATTGACACTTTAAGAGAAGACCCACCTGAGTCCAGTCCAAACAACGCTCATTATTCATCTAAGCTTGTATGCGTTTTTATGATCTGAATGAAATTTGGAATATTAGAGTAATAACATAATACTTCCTTTTGATTTTTAAAATTTAATCTGGTATTATCAAAGTACTGTTCCAAGAAGGCATGATTTTTTTAATGAGTCCACTTCAAAGTTAGAATCAATTAAATGTTTATTTTTTGTAACTGTTCTTAAATCATTGACTAAAAATTTAATTTTATTGATGGATTCGTTGCACCTATTCTTCAGTAAGATTCATGGCATTTGGATACCCAGGAGAGTTGCATTTCATCATGGTTTCATATCAATTCATTTTCCTAATAATTGGAAGTACATTCAATTGTGACAAGAATAAGGATTCGATACATATTGCAGTAAGACTACACTCATCAAATATTGGAAGATTTCATGTCCTGAATAGGGCATAGTGTGAAAGCGAAGCGATGATATATTGGTTGGTATATGATGAATATATCATTCTCAAGAATTGGCCTCATTCTTTAGAGAGTTTGTTCAAAACAATCCCTTGAACGATTAGATGTTGGATATTAATTACAAAATCAAAGAACGCTTGCACCATGCCCAAACTGTAGGTACAGACTACAACACAAGAGCTGAATATGCTTAAAATCACACAAAACTCAGGATTTTTCGGAGGCAAATCTATTCCTCATTTATCTATTAAATAGGAAAAGCACATTTCATTTATCATTATAAGATTTTTGCTAATGAGAATGAAGGATTATTATTCTTTTAACATTTACATGTTCGAATTGGCTGAGCAGGTACATTTTTCTCTTACATTCATTCTTTGGTCTTTATAATTTAGTTTATATATAATTTCAGGAAAGGAGTAGGAAAGGCTCAACCTGTGTTGCATCTCTCTTGTATTTTGAATTGCAGCGTATTAGTACACATCATACAGCATATTCATCTGATAGTTTGTCTGAAGGTAATTGCAATTTGCTTATTCTATTGAGTCTCCACATCTCTTTTTATTCTTTCAGGGACCTCATACAATATTGACGAAACTCATGCAGATTAATTATGCCATTCTGTCCCGGAAACGAGAGTTTATATTCAAGTGAAGATTATACAAAAATTCTTCAAAAATTGTTAATAAAAATAAGGATACAAAATTTTTATAACATTAATCAACGACAAATGAAGTCAAAACTAGAAGAAATAAGTTAAAAAGATGTGCCTTATACTTTACACGATAAATAAATAAAAAATTTAGAATATGGGGTAATGAAAGAATTGCCGAAAAAAGCATTTAAAAAGGCTATATAAGAAATTAATGTGTACAAACGACAAAGAATAAATATAATGACACTTAGATTTAGTTGTGCCATGTCTAGTGTGATGCAGTGTCGTTAATTAAGTCTCTTATGAACTGTTAATGAGTTTTTATTGTATTTACATTAAAGGTGGACCGTAAATACTATAACAAGTGTTTTAATTTACATTACTCATAGAGGTTTAGAGATATCCATGTAAAATTTCTATGGTCAGTAAGTGATCAATTGTCAACAATGTTTGTTAAAAACATTTTTTGTGATCTTTCATTTAAGAACATGGAAAGCAAATATGATACAGTTGTTAAGATTTGCTGCATGGGAAAGAAAAACCCAGATATTTTTAAAGCCCTAAAGGCTATGAATGTTAACAGTACTTCCATAAAACGGACCGTAGGAAGATACAAATAGTATCAAAGATCGTCCTCGAAGTGGTCATCCACTGACAGCTCGGCCTACGAAGAACATAAAGATCATAGGAGAGAGGGCTCAACGACATCCCAATAGGAGCCTTCGTAAAATGGCCAAGAGATAAGTATGGGTCACACAACAATAAACAAACTTCTAAAAGAGGACGTAAAGATTTACCCTTACTGTCATCTGAAGAGATGACAAACCAAAGAAAAAAAGAGTCAGCCAAAGTCAGAAACCCCTGAGTCGGGGTTTAAAGACATGACTCTTAACATTATCTTTAGTTTCAGATATCAGTTTTTTATGTTGAAGCTAAATAGAATTCTCAAAATGATCGGGTACTGCTCATATAAGGATTTGATGTATCCTGTTGAATCTATCGAACCAAAAAATCAGTCAGTGATTGTCTGGGGAGCTATCAGCAGATCCAGTAAGGCACCTATAGTCTTTATACCCTCAGGTGTCGAAAGTAACAGCTTAGAGTATGTAAACACCATTCTGCAGAAAAAACTCCTTCCCCAGGCTATTTCTCACTTCACAGCAGATGTTTAAACTTTTCAACTAGGGTGCTCCTGCTCATACGTCCAATATAACACAGAAATGGTAAATAATTCATATTCCAAGTTTTTGAACCCACGATATGTGACCTCCATCCAGCGTGGATTTAAATGCGAAGGATTATGGAATCATATCCATTTTGGAGGACAAGGCCTGCAAGAAAGCATATCCAAATTTGGATGCATGAAACACATCCTGAATAAGAGAATGGGAGGACGTTCCGATAGAAGTAGTACGTGCCTACTGTGATGCCTTCCCCAAAAGACTTAACACTGTAATTTCAGTAAAAGGAGATCATTTGGAATAAGTTTTTGTCAATTGTTTGTAAGATATCCAGTAGTATTCATGTAAAATTTTAGGTGTCTCAAGTACTTACACCATTCAATCATTCATTTTACAATATTTGGTGTACACCCTGTATTTAAGTGCATTTATTTTTTATATCATTATTGTTGGAATAAAGTCTTTCCTTGTAAATCTCAAGCAATAAATAGTTATATTTTATACGTATTAATCCATGTAATGTGTTGTCGTTAAGAAATTATTATTTGAAAATAGAGTTTTACCTATCTAACCCCATTGTCATTATTCATATATACTAAACCTCTTGTCCAGGGTAATGGACACTATAGTTAATTGTATCTATTGACATGTTAATGTAATATAATTATGATTATTCTAAGAACGGGTATGACGACTTGTAAAATATATTAGATTAAAGATTTTTTTTCTTTCTGTAAGATATTCTTCTACCTTTATGTTCGAATGGATACTGTCCCTAGCTAAATTCATACGTTTTAAGAAATAAATAAAAACGCTTGGTACTTAAAAAAAAAAAAACTATGTTCATTCATTGTCAAACCGTTGAAGAAGAAGCATCGAAATTAAAAGGAAAAACTAATGGATTTTCGTCAGCATTGTTTGTAGATTAAAAAAAAAAAAAGAAGAAGAGTATATTATATAAATAATATTACAATATGAGTACTTTTCATTGATATCATTCACCTCAACTTGAGTACAATCAAGAATTGTCATATTTTTTAAGGAATACGATATGCAAATTTCTCCAACAATACTCAGTAAAAAAGTATCCGTTTGTAATTTCCATGATTAAGATTTTTTACAGCAATACTTAGTGAATGGGCATAACAATGAATAGAAATAGTTGTTTATTGCACTGATTGAATTTTTTAGCCAAACTAGATTTTTCTCCCATCAAATTGCAAGTTTGTCCTTGGCAATTATCAATTGACAAATTTAGTCTCAAAATGTTTTTCAAAATGTGAACTGGTAGATAAAGTGGATTATCTTGGTCTATATTTATATTTAAAGGTAAAAAACTTTGAGACGTCAAATCGTTTGTACTTAAATAACTCCTTGAATATTACACAAAATGGATTAATAAGGAATGCGTTTAAGAGCTGATGCCCACAGCTTCCAAATGAGATGTCAAGCACTCTATAAGAATCCTTAACTAAGAAGAAATCGTCCATCTAAATGTGTAAATTTTCATTCGATTCCAAGCAAAAATTCGCTAGACATAAAAGACTGACGGTAGAGCTACTAAAGTAGTAGCGCGCGGAAAGATTCCAAAACCAGCTGAAATCCTTCTGTGCTCTACAACTTCAGTTGTTTTTTAGTAGCTATACCGAGAGTCTTAGATTTCTAGCGAATTTTTGTTGGAAATTGGATCAAAATTTACACATTTTCTTTTTAGTTAAAGATTCTTATCGGCCACTTTTTTTAAACAGAAAAGAGAAGATATTTAGCAGACATTCCATTGCCACATAATATTTCATCCCCTTCAATATTGGAGTTTATTAAATTTAAGCATTTATTATATTACACAGAGTACATTTGAAAATAGATACCCCAATAGGAATAATAGTTTTAACCCAGGTTTTTTAAACTTTTCAATCAATTAGATTGTGTCACACATACGGCCTGCAGGCTCGCCCTGGGATTCAGTAGGGTATAAAATCTGTGAAATATTAAATACTTTTTATTAAACTAACATTTTTGAACAATACTAAATGTCTTTCTAATGGAACAAGATTAAAAATAACAACTAGATTCAACTTTTTAAATGGTCTGGACCCAATGAGATTATAGAGACCAAAATGAACTTGACACCAGAAATTAGATAGCATTAATTTAATGATATAAGCAAATATATAAATCTGAGAAGCAATTCTAGTAATTCAAATAAAATGATTTTACGACTTATAATTCAATATTAAAATATATAATTGAAAATACCTGGCAAAAGAAACCTTTAATTGGGTCGAATACCAGCTCCTCTTCATAATTTAAAATATGCTTGACATTCAAAAACTTTTGAACCTCTTCCATCACATTTGCCGGGGTAAACCTTAATTTCTCCCCGTCAATAATTAATATCTTATGTGACTTGAAGTAGTGCATCCATCTTTCAAAATGAACAAAATATTTTCCGGGTTCGAGACATCGCGATTGTAGAGCTCTTAGAATTTTTGAAGAAGTAGAATTAGCTGATATAATATCGAAAAAGCTATGACTTATTGCTGCAGGTTCTTTGTGAGCACGAGAATGATAATACCAACTGTAAGCTCTTTTGATAGGTGATATAATTATTGCTATCAAAGAAGCTTCAGGAAGCAAATTTAATACTCTTAATGGTACTATTTCTTTATCAAAATAAGTAGCTGATTTTTCAAACAATAGCGAGTCATTAACTTTCACACTATCCGGGAAAAAACTCATATACCAATCGATGCCTTTAAGATACTCGGCGTTGCTAAAAAATTGTAATTCTTCAAAATATTTTGAGTGACGATTGTTAGAAATGATACAGGGATGAATTTTTAGGAAATTATATAATGCTGTTGTTCCAGTTTTTTGTGGTCCAATCACAACAAAATTAGGTAGCCTTTTACAGTTTTTATTTTTCGGCCATATTTCTTTGAGGCGACTGTCATAACAAGGATTCTAGAAGGCAAAATAAGAATATAAATTTGAGGTTTGAACTCACATAACACGTAATCTTTAAAATAAATCAAAAAGTATGTTTCCAAATTAATTCGACGTAAAAAATATAATTAGAAGAAAATCTGTAAATACGAAAAAATAATAAGTAAAAAAATCATACATAAGTGAAGTATTTGTAAATACATTTTTAAACCTTTACGTACACTAGACATTAACATTTATGTCTTGGGATAAAAGATATCTGCTTTTTTTTACAACAATACTCATTACTAGATCAAAAGAGCGCTAAAAACAGAAAATAACATAGGAAGCATTTTTTTTCTTCAATATACACGACAGAAATACAAAGTATTTTTCCTCCAGCTGTTTTTCATGAGTTGACTCTTCTGATTTGAAGCATTTGACTCTACATGTTATGAACTCAAGAAGGGTATTATTATTAATAACGATTTTGATATATTAACTCAAGGATTATGCATCCTTTTTTAATTTTTCAATATTTTACAAGTATTAACGATTGATTTGCATATTGGTAGAATTTATCAATGTGTAGTATATCTAAATAATATCTCTACCCGATATTAAAAAGTTAACAACAAGAAAAATACAAAAAGGTAGTTACCATAAGTTCTTCCAAATTTGGTTGCGAATGCAAAAAAAGCTCGTCTCGATACTGCGATAAAAAAAGAGCTGATTCTCTTGTCAACAATGTATTTCATTTTTTCCCTTTATTGAAGGGAAAAAATATGGGGTATTAACACAAAATTGAAACAACTTATTCTTTTTCAGCTCCAATATTTTTTGATTTTTTAAAAATTTTGTGCTTGCTCTACCTGATTGATTAGGAAAATGTTTTGGTTTAATTTTCTGTGTAGTTGTATTACTAAAATATATGCCACTAGGTATCCATGTGCATTTTTTATGATGGATGAATAACGATTGTAATTGAAATACGAATATTTATTTGAACCATTTAGAGAGATATTTTAGAAATGGTAAATTACAAGTAGTATGGTTTAAATGTAGAAAGAACTAAATGAACAAAATTGTGATCCTATAATTAAGTCTTTATTCAATAATATTATTATTGTAAAAATATGCATAAATATAAACAACACTGTAATCATTGTTTAATTGAATTGATTGCTTTATACGTAATTAATAAACAAATGTAACATTTATTATTTTAATATTAATAAATTCTGAACTTTTCACCCGCCAATATTTTCTGCCTTTTACATTAATTCGAAAATTCAATTATAGTTCACTCTAAATTGATGTTTACAGTGGTCAAGAGTCAAAAATCCTAAGGGATATAAGTATAATAAAAGTTATTTAGTTTTGCACGCTGATTTCAAAACTGTAATTTTTTTTTTCAATAGTTCGACGGTTTTTGAGAAATCGAACCTTACTTTTTGAGCTAGTTAAGCCCATTTTCCAACTTCAACTTCAATTTGTCTTTAAGGATATTCATTTTTTGCATTAAAAAATAATGATCCGCTATTGTGTTTAATGCAGATTCAATTTCCAGTCTTTGTTTTGACCTGAGGGGGATCCTAGGGGCGTGAGGGGTAGATCCAAAAGTCGGCCAAAACGTTTGAAATTAAACAACTTAGTAGAAGCACGCGAAAGGATTTTAGCTGATTTCTTAATCGTTCTGCGTGCTACTACTTTAGTAGCTCAACAGTGAGTCTTACAGCAAATATTTGCTCAAAATTTCAAATATTTAAAAAAAAAATTAGTATAGGCATAAATCTCTACCCTCCACTATCGATAAAACAATACAAGGAAATTTGAATTTTGATCTTGTGCTTGGATTTTAAATGATTACTTTATACTGGTTTTTATTTAAAAAAACATGAAAATGGACCTATTAAATAAAAAACCTTGCTTCCGTCATCTAAAAAAATATTTCTTTAAATGTGGAAAGCGATTTTATACAATGCGTAAAAATGAAAAAAAAAAATGAACATTTTCTTTTTATACCTTTTCAAGTTTAATATGGGAATAAATAATAAAGAACAATATTCATGAAATTTAACATAATAATAAATTTATTAGAATCTCACATCAATAAAATTAATCACATCTAAAAAATGATTCTGGATGCTAGCAATACAATTATTCCAAATCATTGAGGTAATTTCATTTAGTTTTTCTTCAATTAATTGTTCCAGAGCTCTTGATCTTTGCTCCGAAATGCTTAAATCATTTCTTTCAGTATTTAAAATAGAAATTCAATCAACATTTTATGAATTTCATTAATCTTAGAGTACCGTTTACCCCCTCTTTCAGTTCTTTCACCCTCTGAAATCCATCTTTCTCTCACTCTATATATATATAGGCAGTCGTCTTAGGGAAACCAAGAGTCTGAGCAAGGATTCTTCAATTACGATTTGCTCCTTTTGTAGCCAAAAGCTGTCTTCTCTGTTGCACCTGACCTTTTTTCTTCATACAGGTCATTAAGGTAAAAAATATTATTCTATATATTATTTATTATGTATTAATTTTGTTTATTCCCATATTGCACTTGAAAAGGTACACTTATAAATTTGAAATTTATAAATCAAAACATACACCTACGAGAACATGGTATTTTTTAAGTTATTTCGGATTTAGCTTCGAAACAAATATTTAAATTAATGAAAATCTTGAGGTTTTGTAGTCCCAAAAAATTAAAGTAATCTAAGGATAATAGGGAGTGGAATAAATTACGATGATGAATTAACAAAATTATTCGTTCTTACCTATTCCATTTTGTTAATTAACAATATTTATATGATATTAGCCTTAAACCAGCACCCCGTGGGACGCAAGTTATTTCTTGAAATTATTTAATTCATAGGCAACCACAAATTTGGCCTCCATATCCTTCAAATCGCATTTTGGCCTAGAAATCAGCCTCCATCGACCTCGGAGGCCAACAAAATATAGCTTGTCATTTTTAGGCTCAAAATACACTTTGTTTACCCTGACCCCTAGTCCTCTTGGGTAACCGTGATGCTCGGTCAAACAAACAAACGAACGAACAAAGGGACTCGCGCTCTCTATAAATAGATATAGATATATTTTCATTTTGAAAACTAGTCAAATCCCTTGTAATCTTTTTTGTTCAATGGTCTACGAAACTCACAAAGTTTACAAAGCTTAACAGTTTTTCGAAGAGCTAAAACTTAACACAAAGTAATCTTTATATTATCTCACAATCTCTCGTGGCAAAAAAATCAGTTAGTAGGTAGCCAATATTTCCCAATTATGGAATTATTCATTATTCACAAACATAAGAGCTAGAGCAAGTTCACTAATGACAAATAACGGCAAAAAAGTGGAAAAATGGACAGCTGACCAAATAAAATAGGATAAATTTCTAGGTCAGTTGGATATTGCTTAAAATAAGAAATAAGCCCTTATAAGTAAAGGGCCCTTTTTTCTCAATTAAACTCACGTGTAAGCAAAAACATATTAAACTGGAAACCTTCATTTATCATTAATTATGAGTGTCTTTTTTTAATTTTAAATTTACTTTCTTTCATGTTGCGAAATGAGTGAATTTTCATAGACAAGAAAAAAAAAGTCAATCATCAAAACACAAGAGAAAGCTTTCTAGTTTAAAAGTCCATTTTGTGTTTTGTATCATAAGATCAAATATAAAATAACTTCTAAAATGATGTTCCATTGTCTAATTATTGTCAAGGAATTAATGAAAAAATGTGTCAAAATATAACTAAAATAGCGATAAAATATTATTACTCACTCCCCAAATTGGAACCTTCTCGTCAGGAAACATATTAAAATAAATTTCACCAAGCTTTTCCGGATTAACTGTCACAAATTCAAGATTAGTCCAGCATTTTAACATTGAAAATACAGACTCAAAAGTATATGGAGCCAGTCTATCAAATCCATAATTAGACATGTGTGTCATGAATATATTAACATAATTATATAAAATAGTCTGAAAAAGTTCTCCACCTCTAATAGATTTCTCCAACACTTCGGGATTTCTAGGGTAATCTTGATAATAAATATTTTTAGTGAAGAGACCACACGTTTGCCTCGGTAGAATTTTTAACGCATCATGAGTAAATCCACGACGGAGTCGAGATGGTTTTAGATGAGGATATTCTTCCGTGGAAGTAACAATAATGTCCCATACATTTTTCCAAGCATCATATAATGGCTTATGCACGGGGTAAACACCAGAATGATGGGGAGCAACAGCATAGCGAAAGTCGATTGGCAATTGGTATTTAAGCGCAAATTTTTTATTAAGTAACATCTGTTGTTCAAGTTGAACAGATGAATTAAACAAATGTGGTTGTAAGTGTCTAAATGTATGAGGAAACCACCAAAAATGATGTTTTTTGGCAATTAAAGCATCATCACCTTCTTTATCAATTTGTGATGAACCTTTATTACGAAAATAATAGCCAGAAAATCCCAAATTGTATTTAAATCCATAAATATACCTCTGAAGTTTTTTTTGAGAGATAACAAGCTCTTGAACATCAGATGGAGAAAGACGGTTTTTGCCTACAAAAATATCATCAACATCGACAAGCACCCACCTTTGAGTGTCCAAGTCAACAAGTTGTTTACTCAAAAAAGTAATTGAATCTAGGAAAAGCAACTTTAAAAGCCAGTGACATAAAGGATTTGAAGCAAAAATAACCATTGGCACATGCCCTTTATCTTGAAGAACTAGGGTAACAGGCCCTGACTCAGACATTGCCTCCAGGACAGGAGTAGTAGATTTAGTGAGCAAACGAGATGTGAATGATAAAAAATTGAAAGAATCAAGAGTTTCATAGAGAGTACGAGACGCTTTGAGAATGTTAGGAATAGGACTCTGAGAACGAATAAATAAATTTCTTAGAGAATCGTGACGCTGAAAAACGGAGTCATTGGCAATTTTGAAGGGAAGATGGCTTTGACGGCCCTCATGGCCCTCATGGGCGGAGGAGACAAGGATCCCCAGGGAGAATTCCGAGCAGTAGTTCATAATTGCTTTTCGAGTTGTCAAGTTGAGAGAGAGAAAGGTTCCAAAGTCCTGGAAGAGAAAAAGAGCAGACTCTGCCCAAGAGGCACTCCTCCAGGACGAGGGGAGGGAGACGAGCGACACTTCGTAGGGAACACGCAGCTCATCCAGCACATGCCTCAAAGGGGACACGGACACCAACTCGCGGCACAGAATCCAAATCTTTTTCCTTCTCCTACTCCTGCTCTTGCTTTCCCCTCGCTCCATCCTCTCCATCCGCTCCATCCGCTCCATCCGCTCCAGACTCCCATTTCCCCCACAAAAGGAGTGACTCTTCAAGGAGAAGCTCCCTTCAACCTCCTCTCCACGCTCACCACGCTCTCCACTCCATCCTCCTCCTTCCTCCAGGAGATAGCTCAGTCCAATCCAGAGGCACAAGAACCACAACCACCACAACCACCCACCGCCCCCACTCATCCTCGACTTCGACACTCTTTCCTTTTCCAACACAGGGACTTCATTTCATAAACCTAGAAAGACTCTTTCATTTCACTCACAAAACCTCTTTCAAAAAATCCTCTTTGCCCCTATTTACACAATACTAATATTTGCGAGTCAAAAACTACAGACCTCAAGTGTTCAGAGAAGATTATATATTCATTATTTTATAATTTCTTCTTTTTTTGTTATATGTAAACAAGTTTCTAAAATACACTAAAAGTATTCTTTTTATTAATTTATTATTTAAAAATACTTAACACGCTATACTTCACAAAACATATTGATATCTTTCATATCACCTTTATAGAGATAATGTGTATAATTTCTATAGATAGGAAAATCTGGAAAAATCACCATTTACAGAGTCATTTACAAAGTTTAATTTTTTCAAAAAACTTCTGCCATATCTAGATTGCTGATATGTCATAAAAACCCCGTGTACAAGTAATTGAATTAAAATTAATCAAATATATTATATATTTATTTTTTCCCTTACTAGTTATGTAATGAGCTCAAATTATAGGGGAATTTTTTGATTTTAAAGGAAAAAGCAACAGCAATTCATAAATGAAAGAACAAAATCCTTTTTGAGATATTATTAGAGATGTGTAAATGCACTCATCCGGCGTTAAAAATAAGGAAATCAAAAATGATATGGTAACTATGAAAGCCAACTTATTTTCTGTCGATGTAACACTATGAATGTAGCTGTAATAGCTTTGCTGCGGGCTCATGACAGCTCTTCTAAGACTTATATTGATAGAAGTATATGAATACTAAACTCTGTTCTTCAAGTCTTTAGCTTGATAATAATATTTATTCATTTTTTAACAAAACGAATATCAGAAAAATAAATAAAAAATTTATTGAACAAAAATGTTCAATACATATAATTATATCTTTGGAAGAATTCAATTTGCATTAGCTCATGATTCTATTTTATATCAAAAATATCTTTAAGATAAACTTTGCGTTGCATAAGATTTTTTTAACAAATTCTGACGAATTTATTATTGTTAATTTCAAATGTAATCTTAGTCTTTTTCTACAAGCTTAAGGTTTTTAGATATTTGCATTTTTTTTTCAATTTGGAAATTTACTTGAGATATATAATTCACTCGTAATTTGCAACTTGAATGAACAAAATAAATTGAAAATAAATATAAAAAATGTAACATTTTCTAACGAAGAAACATAAATATTTTACATAGAAATAATTTTTTCAGTAAAGTTACTTTTTTGAAAGATATTAACATTAAAAAAAAACCCAAAATTGATGGAAAACTTGTGTGATATTACTACAGCTTTTATAATAGATAAAATAAAAGATAATACATAATGATAACTATTATATCAATAGCAAAAGGGAAACAGTTTGATTATTGGTGAATAATAAATAAATATTGTGCAGGGTGACAACTGACATGCATTTTGAGTACTACTCATAAGCTTTAAAATGCACACATTTATACATCTCTGAATAGGAATGTAAGAAATGTAAACTTTCGGGCTGTAAAAATAAACCTGGTAACTATGATAATTTGATGAATGTTGAGATATAGCAACTTGAGCTTATCAGGATTATGGATGTGAAAAAGAGCCCAATTTCAAAGCACATCCGAGATGATGTTATAAAAAATATGGTGCCCTTGAAGTAAGGCAGAATTTCAGCCGATTACATTAATGAATCCTTTTTCGAAAATATCACCAAAGACCTGCTCCAGTATAGGAGCTAATTGCAATTCAAAAGTCTTAAAGAACTCAAAAGGAAGCCTAAAAGGTCCAGGAGATCTGAATTTTTTCTTGTAGCTTCGAATGAAGTCCAGGATTTCACCCTGATTTATGGGCGAAACTATATCTTTAAAAATATCTTCATTCATAGAGCTTACATGGCCGTCTCTTACAGTATTTACTGACTCAAAGACATCGAAGTAACAAAAGTCGCATATTTTAACAGCAGAGCAATCTAGGCAACTATACAGCTTTGAGTAAAATTTACACACTTCTCTGACACCTTAGCAGGATCCTCAGAGATCTCACCAAATGCCAATCTCAAGCAGGATAATATTTTACTTCTGAGCGACTTTTCTAAGTGCTTAAAGGAAAACTTCCCCTTAATATTAAGATTAGTTATTCTCCTTCTTAATCTAATCATTGCGCCTCTACTCTCATATTCTATAATCTCCTCCAATTTTGCGTGTGTAACTGCACATTCATCAACCATTTCTTCCAGCTGTCTCCTCACTCTTCTCCTTTCTTTTATCAGTAATTACTTCTGATATCTCATCTCAAGTTTCTATCGAGTCCAAGAGTTTAGTTTCCAGAATGAACTTTTGGTTTTACAAGGATTCCTAAAAGTAGAAATTAGTGGGCAATGATCAGAAATATATGATGGCAAGCCGCTGAAATCTTCTAGAAGGTTAGACACTCGAAGAGTTGCAAGAACGTAATCAAGTCGGCCGTGTATCATATTTTTCCCCCTATGAAATGCCATTTTAGAGGATTCCTTATCTGATATCAGACCTAGAGCGCATAAGTTATTATCTCTGATGACTTCTTCGAGCTCTCTGGTGTTGGTTTTATTATTTGACCCACGATGTTCTCTTGCATCTCTCTCTGGTCTACGAGTAATATTCAGACCTTCTACCACAAGGCATTCGTTTCCGTGAGCAGGTGAGTATTTTTTGAAAATGTTAAAAAACCGTTCTAATTCCAAAAAAGTCAAAATCTACAACCACAGAGTTTCCCTCCGCATCAGAAGTTATCAGTTGAGGATTCAAAGATTCTTTTATTAAGACCAAAATACCTCTGGATGAGTGGGGTAGTGCTCTTGAAGATTTGGAGAAAAAACATGCATGTGAGAGTAGAAGAATGTGTGATATATTGGAGACATCGTCAATTCTTGTATCAATTAGGACAATCACGTCGGGAAGTGGAAAGGCTTTCAAGTAACCAAAAAAATTTTTTGTTTTTAATATCGATGAAATGGAATTCACATTATAAGTCACCAGACTAGTCATTGTGTTGGAAAAAAATTTATGCAATTTTAGGGTTTGGTTTTTTATTCCTACCATTTCCCATAATCGACGTGGAGCCTTTTCTAGATGGTGTAGAGTTTTTTCGATGTATATCCCTAGTTTGTTTGAGAGGGTTCATCAGTACATCTGTCATGAACTGGAAAGTATCCTTATCATTCAAACAACCTTGGTTGGCCTTCCTTAATGGAGAGGGAGACAATAAAAAATAATGACTAGCTAGCGTTTTTTATGTAGATTCAATTTCTAGTCTTTGTTTTGACCTAAAGGACTCCTAGGGTGTATACAAGAGCCGTAGAGCGATATAAGCAATGATATCGGATTAGATTGGCTGCTGAGATGAATGTGAAATTAGTTACTTACATACAAACATCGACTTCTCAATGGAGTCTTAATTTCTTTCCCTTTTCTTGATTCAACAGTGATGATTATTGTTAATCTGAAAAGGAAATTGTTCTTAGTGCAATCATAGATTATCCAAATAACAAATACATTCTCATGAAGATGAATCTCTGATATTATAACACGTATTAGTCGAAACTCAGATCCTGTCTTCTTCAAATTAAGGCGACTGATCCAGCATTCCTCAGAGCAGTTCCGTTCATATCCATGATGATGAAGATATGCCGGGTGATGAGACACTCTTCATAAAGATCCTATAACAGCTCATTGGACATCCATGGTCCAGCGATCCCACTCTTTCCTCGGAGTTACCTTGTAATTAGATAACTTATTTAAGTACAAAGGATTTGACCGACTTTTGGGCCTACTCCGGCACTCTACGTCCCTTGTAGGTCAAAACAAAGACTAGAAATTGAATCTACATAAAAAACGCTAGCCAATCATTATTTTTTAATGCTCAAAATGTGTATTCTTCTATGCTTAAATTGAAGTTGAAGTTGGAAAATGGGCCAAATTAGCTCAAAAAATAGTGACTGATTTCTCGAATACCGTCGGACTCTCGAAAAAAAGAGTTCCAGATTTGAAATCAGTGTGCAAATCGGGCTTGTAAGAATCAAAGAAAGAGAAAATCAACCTGGTAACTCTGACAATTTGATGAATGTTGTGAGGGAAGCAGCTTGAGCTGTCATGACGTTTTACTGAGCTACAAGCTGCTAATCTCCTTTATATATACAAATGAGGGCATCAATAATAAATAATAACATTATGTATACCATAGACGAGAGGCAGAAAATAACTAAAATTAAAGTCAGGAAATTATATATTTTTAACTAATAATAATTATACGAGGACTTGAGCCCTTTTTGTTTACATTTTATTTGCTTTATTAACCTTAATGCATGTATTCCTTCATGCGAGATCTTTACTATCATGTAGATGTTCTCCCCTCAGTAACATTGTAAAAATGATAACAGCTTTGGAAAACAAAATGACCTGTTTGAAGAGCCAACTCCACAAAATCTCGCACGCGGCATTTTGCTTATTATTTACATTCCTAATCATTCATAAATCATCAAGCTGTTTTCCTTTTCCTTTTGACATAATAATTCTTATTATATATTATAAAAGTTACGATAATATTACGATAACCTTTCCTTCAATTTTGGTTGAAAACTTTCTTATTGTTAATATCTCTCGAAAAAGTGACTTTATAGAAAAAAATTTTGCTCGAAGTAAAATATTTATACTTATTTTCTATAAAATGTTTCATTTGCTGACATTTTTAATAAGTTTTCAGTCATTTTCTTGAGTTATAGAAAAGGTAGAATAATTATAAATATCATTATTAAATCTTCAATCATTGTTTTTAAATTATTCAAATATCTAAAACTTAAAGCTTTATTTTGTTAATGAATAAATGACCATTATTATCAAACTAAAAACTTGAAGATAATAATTATATATTCATAGCAGAAATTACTATTTATGTACTTATTTTCTTAAAAATTAATAGAATTAATAAAATTTTAAGAAAAATAGCAATAAATCCAAAACTAATGTACCGATTTTGAAATTTGGAAAATTCCATGTGTATTTAAAATAATATCTACAACTTTAATTTGAATAATATCTTTCTACAACATCAATTTAATTTATTTAATTACTATAAGTCCAAGAAGCGCTGTCTTGAGCCTAGAGCAAGGCTGTCACAGCTACAGTCATAGTATTATACCGACAGCAAATGAGCAGGCTTTCATAGTTACCATATCATTTTTGATGTCATCAAGGGAAGGGGCTACTAGTATGCTTTAAAATCGTCCTTTTTTACATCACTGGTAATGATATGAAAATATCCTTTCGATGGTGGGTTCACTGAATTGCTTACGCACGATTCTCTTTCGTATTTTTCATTCCTTTTTTTTTCTTATTATTACTATGGCATTTAAAATGCAATTGCTCCAACTGTTTGTCGAGGACCTTTAAAAAATCCTTTACTTTTTCACAAATTTCTTGCATTTTTCTATGGCTTCTCTTTCTTGTTTGCAATTAATAGAAAACATCTGTATTAATTAGGGAGGAAGAGAGAGTGAATAAGAAATTAGAACAGTTTTCATGTTGGAATCAGTGGAATTTACTTACCAATTCGAACCACAGACTATTTAAATATCAACTTATGCTATAAACATTGAAGACAAATAAAAACATTTTTTGATTGAATTAAAATTATGTAGATTCCCAATATAAGAACAGAGAATTGGAAACCCTGTCGTAACTGAAAAACATTCATGATCGACGATTCACTCCAAGAGGCTATTTTTTTTTTAAATAATGGATTATATTTTTCAGTGGAATATTACACAGATCATGCGAGATCCCTTTTATCAGGTATGTAGATTTTTTATGTATTTTTGTACTTATGACATTGGCATTAGTCAATATACAACATTTGGATAACTTGGATCTGAAAGCATCAAAGGAGCATTTTGGTTCATTGTCAAAATCCACGACCATAGGGAAAACAAATCTAGAAAACCATGCAAGCAGTTCGTTCAGCGTTATATGTGTTGAAGTATTAGGCATGTAGAAAGCCTAGATGCATTTGGATCCAGTATCCATGAGTATAAAATATAACTTCCATTTATCTTGGCATAGTCGATATGGACACTCTCTAATTCAATGGCGGGATTGAAGCTTATGAATTGAGAAGGAGAAGAAGGTACTATTTCTTGGCAAGTCTTACACGTTTTAATGACATTAGTGATGTTGTCTTCGATTCTTGGCCAATATATCTCCCTACGAGCAACATAATTCACTTTAGATTTCCTTATGTATTTTGACGTAAGGAAGTGTTTTGTTTTGCTCTGTTGTGAAAAAAAAAATCTTATGTGTTGTTGGTTGTTTTTTTGCTTAAACAGTGTCAAAAAGTGAAGTTAAGTGCCTGGAGTTCCTTTTGACCTTCTTGTTTCTGTTATTAGGTCTCTGGTTGTGGAATCCTTTAAGATAACCTCATGGGGGCATTGAATCTATGTGAAAAAATCGTCCTCCATCTTTTTCTTGTTACCTAAGAGGGAAGAGTTTCTTCTTCTTCTTCCCTAGATGAAAGGAAATATAACTATATACACGACGAGCTTTTTGGGATAAACAAAAACACTATGTATTCTCCCTTCAGCTGATTTTCATAATTTGACTCCTTTGATTTAAAGCAGCTGACCCTACGTATTATGAACTCTAAAAGGGTATTATTATTATTTCTGATGTTGATGCATACAAAATATATTAAATCAAGAATTGCGCGCCCTTTTTTTGAATTTTGAATATATTGCAAGTAGTAACGATTGGTTTGTGAGTGGTAAAATTTATAAATATATAGTATATCTAAATAATAAATTCTGCCAAATATTAAAAAGTTGGCAACATGGAAAATACAGAAGAGTAGCTACCAGTTGTTTTTCCAAATTTTTCCTTTTCCTTTTGTCAGTCGAGGTTGCGAGTGGCCAAAAAAGCTCGACGTGATACACGACGAGCTTTTTGGGATAAACAAAAATACACTGTATTCTCCCTTCAACTGATTTTCATCATTTGATTCTTTTGATTTAAAGCAGCTGACTCTACGTGTTATGAGCTCAAAAAGGGTATTATTGTTATTTATGATTTTGATGCATAAAAAATATATTTAATCAAGTATTGCGCGCCCTTTTTTTGAATTTTGAATATATTACAAGTAGTAACGATTGGTTTAGGATTGGTAGAATTTATAAATATATAGTATATCTAAATATTAAATTCTACCAAATATTAACAAGTTGACAACAAGGAAAATACAGAAGGGTAGCTATATGTTTTTCCATATTTTTCCTTTCCCTTTTGTCAGTCGAGGTTGCAAGTGGACAAAAAAGCTCGACGTGATAGTGGATCTCGTTATCCGTAGGAATGTAAATAATATGCAAAATGCTGCGTTCGAGATTTTGTGTAGTTGGCTCTTCGAACAATACTTTTTGTTTTCCAAAGCTGTTATCATTTTTCCTTTATTACTGAGGGGAGAACATCTACCTGATAGTTAGGAATGTAAATCATATGCAAATCGGGCATGTAAAAAAAAGTGGAGTTGGCTCTTCAAACAGGTCTTTTTGTTTTCCGAAGCTGTTGTCATTTTTTTTCCCTTAAGAAGGTAACATCAACTTTACCTCAACATAATGTTTTACAAGAAAAGAACAGTCTGCAAAGATTATATCATGGAGAGGAACAAAGGAAAAGGTTGGTGGGATAGTATGGAGAATTAAGGCCTTTAAATTTATCGTTGATAATTTCCATAACCTCGTAAGGTCCGTGGAAATACGTTGCTAGTTTTCGATTCTCAGTTGATTGAGGATCCGATAAATAGACCGTTGATCGTACAAGTAGCTTTTTACTTTTTACCTTTTTGTTGTATGCTTCTCTATTCTTGAGGTGGCTCTCCAATTGTTGTACTCGTACCTTCTCTAATGAGTCGGATATTACTTGGACTAGTTGAGCGGTTGTCTTAGGAGCGTCTTTTACGTTTGAATCTAATTGCACTTCTGGTATGACAGGATGTGTTCCTGTCTGTAAAAAAATGGGGAGTATCCTAGTCGTGGGATTACCATAAACCTTGCTTGAGCTAATGCTCCAGGTAGACATAGATGCCATTTGTTTCCAGGTAATCCTTCTTGGATAAGTAAAGCGCGTATTGAACGTTCCAAATCCTGGTGAAGTCGTTCCACAGGATTTGTGTGGGGTTGGTAAGCTTGAGTTTCTGTCTTGATAAGTCCTAACTCCTCACATACTTCCTTTGTTAGTTTGGATACGAATTGTCGTCCTCGGTCCGTAACTAACTTCATTCCTGTACCATAGCGGGGAAAGAATTCTTTTACTAAAATATTAATTATTTTTCCCGCTGTCATATCTCGTAAAGGAAATGCTTCAGGAAATTTAGTACATGCGTCTATGATCGTTAGCATATATTTTGGATCATTTGCATATTCGTTGAACATTGGGCCGACTATATCCATGTAGAAGACTTGAAATCGTTCTCCTACAGCCGTGGATGTCTGTCCCATAACTTCAGAAGCTTGTTGCTTTCTTACTTTCACTCGCATACAAATATCACATCCTGCAATTGCATTCTCAATATCCCGGTCCATGTTTGGCCAATAAAAATATTGTTTAGCCAAAAGTTTTGACTCAGTCATTCCAGGATGAGCTAGTAGGGGATGTACATGTACTGAAGCTTTTACCGTTTTCCTTAACTGTGTTGGTACACAAACACGAAGGTCTCCTGTAACTTCGTCTTTAAGATATAATTTAGATTCGACAATACATAAATTATTATAATGTTTTAAATATATCTTAGATTCTTTTGTGAGGGATTTTAAATACTTCGTATGTATTTGTTCGACGTTCAATTTATCTTTAATACACTTTACCATTCTTTTGATTACTCCGTCTTTCTTTTGTTCGTTGGAAAAGTCTATTTCACTGATTGGGGTGTCATGAACATTTTCATTTTCGCTTTCCTTTTTTCACATCTTCAGGGTTGCTTATCTTACTTTGACTTCTTGTTGTCATGGCATTGATCTTATGTCCAAGAAGTTTAAGATTTCCTTCGTCCTCTTCCGTTAATTGTACTGTTTTCTTTTCGTTCTGATGGTCAGGTCTCCTACTAAGAGCATCAGCATTCTGATTCTTTCGTTCAGGCTTATAGATTATAGTGAAGTCGTATTCTGTTAATCGATCTTGCCATCTATGAAGCATTCCAGACAGTACAGTTGTTTTCATAAACCATTGGAGAGGTTGATGATCAGTTTTAATTATAAATTTTCGACCTGTTAGAAAATATTTAAAATGATCAACAAATGTTACGATAGCAAGTAGCTCTTTTTTGGCTGCCGAATTGTTGATTTGACAATCGTTGAGTTTCTTACTACCATAAACAATTGGGTGTTCTTTCCCATCTTCTCCAATTTGCGTGAGGACTGCTCCCATTGCGAAGTTTGAAGCATCCGTTTCTAAAATGAATTCTTTCTCAAAGTCTGGCGTTATTAATATTGGTCGTTTTAATAAGTTGTCTTTGAGTTCATTAAAGGCTTCCTGTTGTTCATTTTCCCAATTCCATTCGTTGTCTTGACGTAGCAAGCGTGTTAATGGCTCAGCAATCTTAACTTTGGGGTACTGGCCATTCGTTGATTGCTTGTGTTAATCGTTGTGATGGAGAAATGTGTCCTTTACCGATTTCGTGGCCTAGCCATGTCGTTTGGCTAGTGAATAGGTCCGTTTTGGTCGTTTTGATTCGTAGGTTGGCGTTTTCCGTTCTGAGTAAGAATTCGGCAAATCGTGACAGTGTTTCCATAAACGTCTTGCCGGTGATTAAGTTGTCGTCAAAGAAACCTAGTAGTCCTTTCCTATCAACTTGAGGTCCATAGACTTGTCTCATAAGTCTTGCATAAGTTCCACATGCGTTCTTTGGACCAAAAAGCATTCGTAAAAACTTGTAAGTACCATAAGGAGATACTATCGTAAGTTTATCCTGATCGTTTTCTTTCACAGGGACTGCAAAGTAGGCTCCAGCCATGTCAATGGCAACAAAGAACTTAGCTTCTCCTAACTGGGGGTCAGTTAGAAGTTCCATAGAGTGGGCAATTGGGTAATTATCAGTCTTGGTAATATCGTTTAACCGTCGATAATCAGTAGCAAATCTCCATGTTCCATCTTTCTTTTTCACTGGGACTAAAGGTGAGCCCCATTCGAAGATTGTCGGTGCCACTATCCCTTCCTTTTGCCATTGTTCAAGTTGCGTTTTGAAACATTCTCTAACCTTTGGATTCATTGGCCTTACTTTGGCTTTGATAGGACTGTTGTTTCCAGTATCAACTTCGAATTCCAGTATTTCAGTTTTACCAACATCGGATGAGTCTCTTGAGAGAATATGATAAAACCGAAATAGTAAATCTTCTACCAACTGTCTTTCGTTTTTACTCAGATATTTGTTACTTAGTACTTGACCTCCAAACATTGTATCTATCTCTCTTCTTGTTTTCTTTTCGTTTTTGACATTTTGAGTAGATTGACCAACATATTCCATTAGAAGTTTTCGTGCTTCTTCGTAGTTGGTGTTTGGATCGACCATTTGTAGTCGCTCGTTTGGTGGTTTTACTTCTTCTTCTTGATTCGTTATAGTAGCTAAGAAGCAACTCGGTTTATATTGTTGTGTTGTATGAATTGACCCGATTTTCATTCCTTTCTTCATCGTTAAGGGCTCTTCACCAATATTCGTCATAGCCAACATAATGCGAATATTACCCTTGTTCCGTCTTACTTCAGCCATTTGAGGTTTAATAACAACCTTCCAATTCGTCGTAGGAAGAGGATTGAACCATGCTAATGTTCCTTCCTGATGATGATCAATAGGAAGCTGTACATTAACCATAGCTGTTCTATCCGTAGGTAACGTTGTCTTCCGTTGAATTGAAAGTGGAATTTCTTTATCGTTAAGGCTGACAGTAAGTGCATCAATTCCAATCACATTGTTTGATCCTAAGAAGGTTGTTAGTTCCACTTCTTCTCTACAGGAACCAAACTCTGCGATCACTTTGTCTTGTAAGGAAAGATTGACGTTCATTTCCCTAAGGGATCCGCAAGACAGAATAAATGGATAGCCCAATTTCCTTACTACAATCGGACGTGTAGTCCATGGCTTTGTCACTCCGTTGATATAGAGGTCTACGTTTTCGTTTGGGCGTCCCATCACGTGTAATTGATTATTTCCTGCTCCAAGTACCATTGTCGTTACTGGCGTTAAGACTTGATCTATCGATGCTTTTAACCAAGTCCCTTCATCCATGGCATCGTAGCCCTTGTTTCCCGTGTCCACCATTGCTTGGAAACTTGTTGAACCCAATGTACACCATAAGTAAATGGGTTGTCGTGCCAGTGATTGTTCAATAAATGCAATATTGAACACGTTGGTATCGTTGTTGGAAGATTCTTTCTCTCTCTTCTTATCTTCCAACGCATCGACTTCTGACGTGCTAGCAGGTGCGTCATTTTCAGAAGGAGAGGGGGGTTCTGCCCCCCTTAAGCATTTTTTGGAGCTTGCTTTCGTTGTCGTTTCGGCATGGGGTAATTCTGGCTAATATGTCCCATTTCGTTGCAATTGTAGCATTTCACCTTCGTCGGATCCCGTTTGGATTCTTGCCTCCTCCGATTGGTTATCGTTCTGCATTCGTCGAGGGAGTGATTTGCCTTAGGATGAATTGGACATGCTGTCTTCGCTTTCGGGGCAATCTATGCGTTGATTGTTCTGAAGGTCCAGGTTTGGGATTGACCGTTTGGATTGAGTCTATTTCCATCGGCTCTTCTCAGTAGTGTTTCTTGAGAGCTGCTAGCTCTCGTTGAGTTTCTAGTTTAATCTCCGCCATAATATCTCTATTGTCTGTTCCAAACCTTTTGCGATAGTCCAAATTCTCTGCTCGTATGCTACCTTCCAGGTTAACAGCCATGGAGCATACCTGTTTTGCCGTTATCTGCTTTGCTGTCTTGCTCATCTCCATCCTTGTGAAGTATGCGACAGTTCGATTTTGCATACTGCTTAAGAAAGCAGATATCAGAGGTCCTTCAGGTGGTTCGTCGCTGTTCTTGTAGGCTTGTTCCCATACGTTGAAACAGGCCATAAAGTACATATTGAGTGATTCATGATCACCTTGCTTGATCGTTTCCAGTTCCATTCTGGCACGATCCATTTCTCCCACCTGATTGAGGCATTCGTCCAATCGTTGGAGTAGTTCGCTTGTCGATTTAATCGGCCTCCTCGGGTTTTCCTTCCTTGCCGTTTTCCTAAGGTCGGTGATAATGACCTTAGCTCGATAGGACGTAGAGCTGCCCATGGAGCATATGATGGCTGCTGCTTCATCCTCGAACCTCCATCCTCGTAGTTGAAATAGCGTTTCAACTTTATTCCTCTAGCTGTTAAAGTCCGTGCTGGTGGTTAGGTTCGGGAAAGTTTTATCTCCAGAGGCAGACCCTTGGTTAGTATTTCTTGCTGGGTTAGTTGTCATCTTAAAGGGAAGAATAATTAGAATAACTACAGAATTTCTTTCAAAGGAAATAGCATTAAACTTTGATCATTTAAGCCTCTAAATACATAGAACTCCCTTATCTAGGAATCTATAGAAATTACTAAGTATTCCCTAATTATTACTTTAAAAGAGATTGTGAGCTCTATTCAGTTATTCCTTCACGAGTATTGCTTTGCTTTAATTAATTTCAAAGAATAAATTTTCTTACATAGAATATATATTAATTAAATCAAGCGTTGATATTAGCCAAAGAATAAATTTTCCTGCATAGGTATTTAATCAAATACTCTTATCAAAATCCAAAGAATAATTTTTCTTGCATAGGAATAATGATAAACTTTAATAGATAATTCTTGATGACTATAATAACAAGGTCTAGTTTGATATTGCTCAAAAGAAATATATAAATACTATCCTCTGAACAACAACAACCTATAACTTATTATCTATTCAATCGCAAATTCTCTATTGGTACAATAGCAAAGTGATTACTCACCCTGCCGACTGCGCCATTTTATAGTGTTGGTGGGATAGTATGGAGAATTAAGGCCTTTAAATAAACGGATTGCAGTTGTTTAGTCCATACTACTCTTAACTATAAAAAACACTCTCACTGTTAAACATGAAAGTAAATCAAGGTTCGGAAGGAATTAACTTACTTTGAAATAATCTCCCTTATTTAAAGATAATAATTGCCCCTTTAGGAATAACAGAACCCAAAATACAACAAAGAGTCAGGAACTAACCTTAGGTGGTTGAGATTAAGGCGAACGGTTTTGTAGAATGTAGAAACTTTATTTACACGAAGTGTACGTACGTTATATATAATAGGTATATATAAAAGATAATCGTTAATACTGAAAAGTATTGCTTTTATACTAAATTTAATGCATAAATTTAAATACAAGTGTTATTACTATAACTTCTACGTTGCCACTTTAATATGACTCATTAAAGTGCTTCTTCCATGACATCCGGGTGACATCCTTAAATTGCAAGGTGTCATTAATATGACTCATTAATGTCCTTCTTCCATGTATGCATCCTGTTGCACAGATGTCATTATTATGACTCACTAAAGTGACCTCTTTAATATGACATCTCGTTGAACACGTATAATTTATTGTGACTCATTTATTTATTGCGTTTCAAATCTTTTGTTTAAGATTTCATTTGTAGTCATCGATACTACAATAATAATGAATCTGGAGTAACGTATTGTAATGTTTGTGGTTTGATGTTTTCATTTGTATACATATATAAAGGAAAATAGCAGCTTGTAGCTCAGTAAAACGTCATGACAGCTCAAGCTGCTTCCCCCTTAACATTCATTAAACTGTCAGGGTTGCCAGGTTGATTTTCTCTTTCTTTTTTTATTACAAGCCCGATTTGCATATGATTTACATTCCTACTGATAGTAAAGATCTTGCATGAAGGAATACATGCATTAAGGTTAATAAAGCAAATAAAATGTAAACAAAAAGGGCTCAAGTCCTCGTATAATTATTATTAGTTAAAAATATATAATTTCCTGACATTAATTTCAGTTAATTTTCTGCGTCTCATCTATGGTATATTATTATTTAATATTGATGTCTTCATTTGTATATATAAAGGATAATAACAGCTTGTAGCTCAGTAAAACGTCATGACAGCTCAAGCTGCTTCCCTCTCAACATTCATCAAATTATCAGAGTTACCAGGTTGATTTTCTCTTTCTTTTTATTTTACACACCCCATTTGCATATTATTTACATTCCTATTTATAAGTTTCATCTGAGGAGGTCTTTGAGTAGGAATGTTAATTTCAAGCAAAATCTCGCACGCGAGATTTCTTGGGGTTGGTACTTCCAACAATACTTTTTGTTTTCCAAAGCTGTTATCATTTTTCCTTTATTACTGAGGGGAGAACATCTATCCAATAGTAAAGATCTCCCATGATTAGTGTAACACGTGTAATATTCTGCTGAAAAACAATCAATCATTTCAATAAAATGCCTATTGGAATGAATCGTCGAATATCGATGTAACATGTTTGGATTTACGACAGGGATATCAATTCTCGATACATCAATGTGTTCGGCAGTGCCTTTATGGACTACTCCAAATCCTTTGTTTCCGACTATGAGTAAGCAATCGCTCTAAGGACGAAACCTCCGTCCATCAGAGTTGTCATTGGCTCTAAGGACTTCTCCAAATATATCGTCCTACGAAGAGTTGGCAAATGCTCTAATGACCAACTTAAATCATAATAAGTATTAAATATTAGAAATTAAAGCTATGATTTTATAATAAATATTAGTTATAATAACTGTAGGATTTCCCCTGGATTCCTCCACTACTGAGATAATTTCAATATGGTCATTGAGTATCTCCAACTTTGTTCCATTTGATGATCATCGAATCCCTCATTTTGCTAAACTTATTTATTAATCTTGGACAACACTTCTTTACTTTCAAACAGGATCAGATTTTATTGTACATAACATGAAATTGACTAAAACGATGTTGAGTTGGATATTCAAGGAAACAATCGTCTTGGTCTTGTTAGTGATGCAATTAAAAATATCAAAATTTTTTTTTTTTTCTCATCAGCGAGGTCTTTATTCTATTTAAAAATACACAAAACATATATATATAAATAGAAATGCAAAGGAAAATTGTGTTATATATAAAACATAAATAAACATTCTAGTTTAAAATTATTTTCCCTTACAAGACCCCAAAACCAAAAAACATTAAATTTACCAATAAGCATTTTCATAGTTTTTCGAAATGCTTTTTATATTGTCTAATGATAAATTTGAGTGTCTTAAAATGTCTTGCCGAACACGACGGATAAAACTTCACTAAGCTTGCTGTAAAGTCCCACGCTGATCCTTCGATCCTGGGTATTTTGATAGAGAACATCGAGTACCTCGCCGCCGCTGCTATCATAATTCCACGTATATCCGATGATTCTATTGGATTGTCCTCAGTTAGCTGCCGTGCAATGTAGGATTTTAAGCTATTCATGGTCGTATTTAAAGTCCCCAGTTCTGAGGAAAAACCGAAAAGTGCCATTGCTTTCAAAATATTTGGTTCTTTTTCCTTCACGTTCAGCTGGACGTACTTTTTGACAATACTTAACGTCGGACAATCAATAAAGGCATGGAGGCTGTTATTGAAAATTTTTCCACAGTCTTTACAAGGAACGTTGAACCTTAATAAGTTATTCGATATCTGAAATTGGGAGGTAAATTTCTTTTCATCTCTGATATCTTTTAAAGAGAACAATATCCTCCCTTTCCACAGTGAAGGCAAACATAAAGAGGACACATACTTTTTTGCTAGAATCTCAGCTTCCTTTGTCTTGTCAACTCCAAATTGCAGTTTCAAATACCAAGGCGTCAAGGGCACATGATAATTCGCAGATCTTTGGAGAGGGAAGATAAACCTCCCTGTGTTAAAGCACGACTCAGGCTTAAGGTCATGTAAAGTGAAACATTTATCAACTAAAGCATTGTGCTCCAGTTCTTCAGGGTTAGGGATGTTTTTGAAAAAATGTTTCCTATGGCAGTTTTGCTGAATAATGTCTACAGTATTGTTGCAATCGTATCTTGGAGTTTTAGTCCATACTATTCTTTGTATTGCCGCCCATTCCCCAGACATACTCTCAACTGATGTGTTCGATCTGATTGATCCAAACATTAGCGCCCTATACATTGATGATCCTGTTACGTAGCTTCTCCACTCTAGATGTGGTCTTTTGTTCATATCAACGAACAGTTTTCCATAAACTTTAGGAAGAATGTCTGACAATAAAGACAACCCCGCCCCCATTTCTTTCCGAGGCCTCTTCAAGGCCGGGATGTATCCACTGTAAAAGAGTATCTTCAGCCATTCTTCTTCCTCCCTCATTGCCTTTTCAGCTACTGAGGGGATTGCAGTGGCTACATACATAACCTGTGAGACAAGTTTCGAATTATAGAGATCAACTCTTCTATGGATATTAAGATTCCGCCATTCATAACATGATTTTCTAGAGAAAGCGCTGATATTTGTCCAATTGGAAGGACATGGACCCTCTGAATTCCAGGTAATACCCAATATTTTTGTTTTGTTGCTCACTCTGCAACCATGTATACTTCCAACAATACTTTTTGTTTTCCAAAGCTGTTATCATTTTTCCTTTATTACTGAGGGGAGAACATCTATCCAATAGTAAAGATCTCCCATGATTAGTGTAACACGTGTAATATTCTGCTGAAAAACAATCAATCATTTCAATAAAATGCCTATTGGAATGAATCGTCGAATATCGATGTAACATGTTTGGATTTACGACAGGGATATCAATTCTCGATACATCAATGTGTTCGGCAGTGCCTTTATGGACTACTCCAAATCCTTTGTTTCCGACTATGAGTAAGCAATCGCTCTAAGGACGAAACCTCCGTCCATCAGAGTTGTCATTGGCTCTAAGGACTTCTCCAAATATATCGTCCTACGAAGAGTTGGCAAATGCTCTAATGACCAACTTAAATCATAATAAGTATTAAATATTAGAAATTAAAGCTATGATTTTATAATAAATATTAGTTATATTAACTGTAGGATTTCCCCTGGATTCCTCCACTACTGAGATAATTTCAATATGGTCATTGAGTATCTCCAACTTTGTTCCATTTGATGATCATCGAATCCCTCATTTTGCTAAACTTATTTATTAATCTTGGACAACACTTCTTTACTTTCAAACAGGATCAGATTTTATTGTACATAACATGAAATTGACTAAAACGATGTTGAGTTGGATATTCAAGGAAACAATCGTCTTGGTCTTGTTAGTGATGCAATTAAAAATATCAAAATTGTCTTCAATTACATTCCTTCAATAAATCTTTATATTTTTGTCGTGATTACGACTTTTAACGTGTTGTATAATGCATAGTTTTCTCATGGCTTTTGTACCATATTCATTTAGATGGCATTTCACAAACCTGGGATCCTCGTTATACCTTTAAAATTTTTCCTCTGCATTATCAGTGATCAAGGATTTTATACTAACTCGATTAGATAATTTATTTACTCTTACTTTATGGATGAATTTATTAAATTGTTAATTGTTTATTAATTTTGTAATTGCCATTAAACATTTTCAATATATATATGGTTTTTCCTTCACTAATTAAATTATCACGTACATGGCTCGACATCTGTCCCAATATTTACATTTGAGGCTTAATCTTACTTTGAGTTGTAATTATTTTGTACTAATTTAAGTTTCTATTTATATTTTATCTTTATGTATAGTTTAAACATATATTTAGAATCGAATTCATTAAAGGTCTTAATCATATTCTATTAAATTGTTTCAATCTATTAGTACTGAATAAAAAATATATATTGATTTAATGTGCTTATGCCTACTGGGGTAATTTTAGAGTCAAATTTAGCTACTTTGCCGGAGGACTAGGACTCAAGGAGTTATCTGGATTGCATTTTTTGCAAATACTACCCATTTTTATGGATTTAAGTAGACAAGAATACAAACTTTTGGGTTAATAAAGGAAATACAATGTTAGAAGAGGGCTCAAGTTCTCGTAATAATTGTTAGTTTACGACTTATTAGCTATAAATATATAAATTTCTGACATAAACTTGAGTTAATTTTCTGCCTCTCATCTATGGTATACATAATGTTATTGTTTATTATTGATGTTTCCATTTGTATATATAAAGGAGAATGGCAGCATGTAGTTCAGTAAAACGTCATGACAGCTCAAGCTACTTCCCTCTCAACGTTCATCAAATTGTCAGAGTTACCGGGTTGGTTTTCTCTTTCTTTTTATTTTACACACCCCATTTGCATATTATTTACACTCCTACCTATCTTTGAGATAACTGCTTAGTCTTTTCTTCCTCCCTCGTTCGGTGCACTTACTTTGTAAGAGATTTATTTTCTTCTATTTTCCTACCTATAATAAAGGGAAATTTTTCATATATTTATCCCTTGATCATTCTTTATTAATCTACATATGTCTTCAATACCTCCAGATAAACCACCTGATGCTAATATTGCAAAAAAAAAAAGCCCTAATATACAGCATGGTATGTTCAATAACATTGACTTTCAGTGGGAAACGTTTGTCATAATGGTCTAAAATGCAAATGGAAAGCTCTTTCGAAACACATCAATGTTTATAATGCTGCTATAAATTTTGGATTTAGGGAACATGAAATTGCTGGGGCAAACCCTAAATTTGGTTTTGGTCAAGCATGTTTCTACACATGTTATCCAATTAATGTAAGGACTCGAACTCATGATCTAATGAAATAACAGAAGGTTATGATGGAAAATATTGAAGGAATTAAAACTGAAGTAGTCCTGAAGTTGAAAAGATTAGAAAATATAGCTGTGAATTGAAGAAAGAAGAAAATAATCACCCTTGTTAACACGTTTAAGAGAATTGATGAAAATAAAGCAGTTTGGCTTAAGCAATTTGGGTATGTTACTGACCATTACCCAAGGAGGAATCCTACTGATTCGGAAGCAGAAGGAAAGTATGAGAGATATAAAAATATATGGCGCGATAGTCATTATATTGTGGAAATCGTTGCAAACCCTTCCACGATCCCTCAGATTGTGCCATTGGGAGGTCTACTAATTAAACTCAAATTTTTAGGTGCCAAACTACAATGCCAGAGGTGTTTTGAAATTCAGGATGCATTGAAGGCATGGCAGGGGATTGAAAACGAAAACGGGTCTGTTCGGGTGTCTCCCCGAATTGTCGAATACACAAATTATTATCGAAAATGGTTGTAATGGTTCAAATCGACCAGAAACGATGGTTGAAGGGGTTAATTCAATCATTAGGGGTATTGATAAAGAAAAAATAATTCAGCCTACTAAGCCACAAAAAACTCATCTAGATACTGGCCAGATTTTAGAGCACCGGACATGAGCCTCATCAGTTGGAAAAGGAATAAACCGGACTCTGAACTTTCTCCAGCTAGGAAGGGGAAACTGAATCGCCTTGATGTATATTTTAATATATTATCAAAAGTATCCGTTTGGTCAAGTTTGGTAACATTATGCATTTTAAAAATAACGTCCAAACCAAAATTACAGACTTCTTTTCAGAGGAAATATCTGACAAAATTATGTCAAATATGGGCTTTACTCATGTGATCTCGCTTAATACTCGAGGTGGTTTAGATAGAAGAGCAAGGCATTTATTAATGAAGCACTTACTATCTCTAGAACTAGACATACTTTGTCTTCAGGATATTAAATCTGAAGTATCCAAATCTTGTAAATCTAATTGTTCCTCTTGTAAACCATGACGTTTTCATTATTTTTTCACTGGATCAGGATCAAGGAGAGGAGTTATAACTTTTATTTCGAAGAAAATAAAAAATGTATCCTGTGTCAAAGAATGCTCCTACAAGAGTGATTGGCATAAAATTAAAATTTCTACAAACGAAGTTTGTTTCAATCTTTTAAATGCATATGGACCTAATGAAAAGTCTTCTTCCTTTTTTCAAGCCATTTACTATATCCAAATAAAGGATCCCGTACCATTCTTGCTTATTGGGGATCTAAATGTAGATATCCATAAAAGCTCGGCTCAATATTCAAATTTTAACATTTTACAAAATTTAATTAGTAAGGTTTACATGGTGGACCTTACCAAAAATTTGAGCCCCTATGATTACGTTTCTATGAGGAAAGGGATTCAGTCTTCAAGAATTGAATTGGAATTTATTTCCCCCATTTTATTCCATTTTTTCAAAAAAGCTTTCTACAACCCTGAACTATCTTCCGACCATAAATTGATTTGCTTGGAGCTACTAAGGAATGAAAGAAGGTCACCCTTTAGAATTCCAAAATGAATACTAGATGATGAGCATCACAGAACAAAATTTAAGAGAAGTTTCATAAAATAGTATAATGATTCCTTTTCATCTAACCAGCCAGATTAAATCTTCCAAAAAATCATTTACTCTACAAATTCCGTATTCTCATGAAAACAAGAGGGAAGCATCCTTATATCCTTAATGGATAAGGTTCTTAATAATGGATCGCTTTTTAATCGTTCTGTCTTATCAGATTCTATTAAATTCTTTAGAGTCTCTGAAATAGTGGAGGCCGAAATGGAAGAAAAGGTCAAATTGGAAGGTGACGCCAATTCAAGATTAAAGAAGTGTTAAAAAAAAAAATTCCGCCCCTGGAGTTAAAAAAATTATTCATGAAGGAAATGTCCTAACTAAATCTGTTGATGTTTTAGGGTGCTTTCATTTCCATTTTCAGAATATTGTTCATACCAAAAGAACCCACTTTCCAAAGAGCGGGATGTTTTCCATTCTGGAGGCGGATTCTATCTTTTCAAGAGAGATTTTTAGCAACTATATCAAAAAATATTTTAATGATAACAAAGCTTGTGGTCCGGATGGAATCCCAGGAAAAGTTTATTCAAGTTACATCGATGAGGTTATTCCATATTTTCTGAAAATAGGTAGATCTATGGAAAAATATGGAAGACTTCCCAAATCTATGACTAAGGGAAGAATAGCATTGATTCTGAAGAAGGATGATGGGACGCATTTTAGTCACTGCAGACGGTTTTAAATAAATCCTATAGGATTATATCCGGTGTTCTGGTTCATAAAATGGAACTGATTCTCAACAAAGTAATTGGAGTTGAACAAAAGGGTTTTCTAAAGAACAGGAAGATTTCTGAGGTGTCTCGTAATATTCAAGCTACAATTGAGACGGTAGGATCTAGAAAAAAGTTTGTTACAATTATTGCAGTAGACTTCAGTAAAGCTTTTGATTCGATTTCACAAAAACAAATTTTTAGAGCTGTTAAGAGCCTTCTACCAATAAATTTTTTCAATCCAGTTCGTGCCTTATTATATAATGGCACTTCTACTATCTCGATGGATGGACTCGAGAGTAAGCCAGTCACTTTAAGTAAGAGCTGCTGTCAGGGATGTCCGTCTTTTCTTTTTATAGCGGCAATAGAAGAGCTCGTGCAAGGAATCAAGAGAAAATATGGAGGTTTTGGAGTTAAATTTGAGGGAGCTCAACATATCATTGATTTATATGTGGATGATTTTAAGTTGACCATCGTAGCCAATTCCGAGTCTCAATTGATTGCACGCATAAAAATCTTACTTAGATATTTAAAAAAAATTGAAGTAACAACCGGGTTAGCAATCAATAAAAAAAGACTGCTATTTTACCCATAAGTCTTTGGAATCTGATGGATGGCCTTAAAATTGATAATTGTCCCGTTGCCAGAAATATTTAAGTATGAGGGATAAAGTGGTATCGCAACAGTGTTCATGATGACAATTGAAACGACATCCAAGCTTATATACATCGAAGAATACATCTTTGGAAAGGGTTCAACCTTCAAAAACGAGTGGACTTCTATAATTATCAAGTTGTACCAGTAATTTTATATAAAGCGACAGTAAGTCCTCAATTAGTTGAGAGAGCTATTTTAGAAGAGGTTAGATGGCTCAAAAGCATATTCCTTAAAGATTATATAGATGCAATGAAAAGGCCTAGATCCCATATGGGATCCCATATGGGATAGTGCAACTATCTCTCATTATCCCAAAAATTTATACAAAAATTTTCAATGACTTATCAAGGAATCCGTCGGTAGAATGGAGACGAACCATAACAGAGCATAAAATCTACGTGTGGCTCATGATGGGAACCAGTTTGACCAAAAATAAATTACTTCTCTATCACTAGGAATGTAAATAATATGCAAATCGGGCTTGTAAGAATCAAAGAAAGAGAAAATCAACCTGGTAACTCTGACAATTTGATGAATGTTGAGAGGGAAGCAGCTTGAGCTGTCATGACGTTTTACTGAGCTACAAGCTGCTATTTTCCTTTGTATATACAATAAATAATAACATAGATGAGAGGAAGAAAATTAACTGAAATTAATGTCAGGAAATTATATATTTTTAACTAATAATAATTATACGAGGACTTGAGCCCTTTTTGTTTACATTTTCTTTGCTTTATTAACCTTAATACATGTATTCCTTCATGCGAGATCTTTACTATCAGGTAGATGTTCTCCCCTCAGTAATATTGTAAAAATGATAACAGCTTTGGAAAACAAAAAGACCTGTTTGAAGAGCCAACTCCACTTTTTTATTACAAGCCCGATTTGCATATTATTTACATTCCTATCCATCACCAACCTGGGCCTCAGCCCAGAGAATTATATGTATGTGTATTCCTAACTACAGGAATAACTCAACTATCGATATAATACATCAAAATGCACATAGAAAGTTTTTCTATAGAAAATTAGGTGACCCGTCAGTATTAGAAGAACACGCCATTAGAAATAACGTTTTGACCATTCATTATCTTTTTTCAGAAGGGTTACTTAATGATGGAAGACTAAAATTTCCACTGACTAATTCTTCAGAGGGCTATATTATGCCTTGTCCATGGCATGTTAAGATGTCTCCTCCAGACTTTGAGGGAGATGTTAATAGGCTGTGGGAATTGCACAGAAATCGTTTGTGCCTAACTATTTGTTGGAAACAAAAAATAGTGTCTTTTTTGAGGCTGTAGAGGGGTTATCTATTTTTACTCGTGTTTATATGTCCCATGCATTTACTCTATTTCTCTGCGTTCCACTCGAAATAAAAACCGTTTTATATATTCAACATCAAGGAACAAGGAGAAACAGCAGGACTCCAAGGCAGACGCCCAAGAATAGTAGGCCACTTTTGAAAAAAAGAAGAAGAAGGAAATACGTTTAATAATTTACTCTATGTTAGTGATGTTAAACGAGTTTCTAGACTTGGTAGCTTCACTAGTCATCAAAAAGGATTAGTCCTCACAGATACCTTCAAGGTTGACTGATACTCAGCTCATCCAATACTAAAATATGGTTTGATACTATTGTCGATATCTCACCAGGGGTAGTTTAAAAGTTGAACATAATTGGGTCATAGCTACATTCAAGTAAGTATTCTTTAGGAAGGACTCTTCATTTTTTACCAACTCCATTTTCAAGCATTCGGCACAGAACTCTGCCTAAGTGAGACACATGAGTAACTTGTCCCTCCTTGTCCCTTGATGTTGAATATATAAAACGATTTTTATTTCGAGTGGAACGCAGAGAAATAGAGTAAATGCATGGGACATATAAACACGAGTAAAAATAGATAACCCCTCTACAGGGGGGGGGGGGGGGGCTCGGATGAAATGAATATGTATTTGATAAAAATTACTATGAGTAAAATATATTAAAGTAGAGTCAGTGAGATCACAAAGCAGGTTAAAAATAAATGTAACATGTACAAACTACTGATACACATCAATACATAAAGCTATAGACACAACAAAAGTCACATGACTGTTCTCTCTCACATCTTACTAGTATTATAATATATGACTCTGTCTTTATACTGTTATACTTAATAGGGTGAATTAAGATACATAATAATTAATAGTGTAAGAATCGGAGAGATAGGCTTGAATAGAGCTGTAAATTCTTAGCATTTTTTCGTGTGCAATGTTTTTATTGGTTCCAAATATGTCATCATTATTCCTTAATTCCTGAGGAGATAAAATGTAGCATTAACCTCCTATAATAGAGTAATATACGTCGTCTACAAACAGTAACTACTCAAATATAATCTTCTTTGTCAAAAATATTCACCAAATTGTCCGGGTTACTGGGTCAATTTTCACACTTTTTATTATTGTTTTATATACCGGTAGAGCTTAGGATTTACAACTTTAAACATAAAATGAATGAAAAACGAGAGCTGTCTTGCTTGAGTGACAAGAAGAGAATACATAAATTTATATACTAATATAGAGAGAAAGTTGTAAATTTTATGCAGTGCCGGTATGTAAAAAAAAGAGAGATAAAATTAACACGGTAACCCGGACAATTAGATGATGATTGTTTGAGAGTGGAGCAGCTTTAGCTCTCATGACGCTTTACTATATTATCTATAAGTTGTTCTTCTCCTTTATATTTACAGATAAAGACATAGACCATATATGAGAGAATTAAATGCTCGAAGAAATTAAACTCAAATTCATTTTAGAAAGTTATACAATTTTAGGTAATAAGTTACAAACTACTAATTACACAAGTCAACAAATTTTAAATGTCAAGAATCCTAAAGGGTATAAGTATTCATAATAAAAGTTTTTCAGTTTTGCACACTGATTTCAAATCTGTAAAAAAAATTCCGAGAGTCTGATGGTTTTCGAGATATCGAATCCTACTTTTTGATCTTTTTTGGCCCATTTTCTAACTTCAACTTCAATTTAAGCCTAGAAGGATACAAATTTTGAGCATTAAAAAATAATGATTGGTTTGTGTTTTTAATGCAAATTCCTTTTCTATTCTTTGTTTTGATAAAAAGGGGGTCCCAGGAGGCAAGAGTAGGCCCAAAAGTTGGTCAAAATGTTTGTACTTAAATAATTCGTTTACATGAAATGGATTAATAAGTATTCCATTACAGAGCTAAGACCCATAGCTTAATATGATTTGTATATATAATTTTTATTATAATTATACCACTTAGTACTTTTGACTGTTGACCAGTGTTATTAGGGAGAATTGGACTTAAGCCCTTCTTTTTTAACATTGTACTTGCTTTATGAACCAAAATAATCAATACTAGATTGAAACAATATAATAGGATGTGATTCAGAAACATATCTTTTAATGAATTTGAAACTAAATATACTGATTTCTTCATCAGTAATAACTTCATATTTAAAGAATATAGAAAAGATCTAGTATTTATATATATATATATATATCTAGAAGATATGTAATAGAATTCACAAAATTAATAAACGATTAACGATTTAATAAATGGGTACATGAAGGAATAGTCAATAAATTGTGTAATCGAGTTAACATAAAACCCTTGATCGCTAATAGCGGAGGTGAAAATGTATAAAGTTACAACAAGATTCCAGGTTATTGAGATGCCGTCTTAATGATTTTGGGGCAGAAGCTTTGAGAGAGTTAAACCATATGGAATACACTCAAAGGCGTAATTAATATAGTGAAGGGCATAAACGTCCCAAAAAATTCTGAAGTCTCATCAGAAATTTGATAATCATCGGATGAAATTCGGATGAAGTTCACCACTACAGCATTTGTCAGCTCTTCGTAGGGATACATTTCGAGAAGTTCATGGAGCCATAACAACTCTGATGGACAAAGGCTTCGACCTTAGAGTCATCACCAACTTATCATAGAAATTAGAGATTTTAAGTAGTCCATAAAGGCAATGTGGAACTATTTATTTCATGGAGAATTACTAAGAATCTTTGTTGTTCCTCGAAACATTTTCTCCTCCATAACCGGATCAAAGATTTTTAGTCAACTCCATCAGACATTTTATTAAAATAATTGTTATTAGATATAATGTATTCAATAGAGTATTATACGTGTTATATACAGATCATATGAGATCTTTACTATCAGTAGAGATTTATATATTCACATATTTCAATGCGTGCAGGTAGTAATGCACTTCAGTTATCAACCTGCACAATATTCTTCCATCAATCATTACGCTGTTTTCCTTTTTCTTTTGGGCTAATAATAATAACTACACAGGTCAACAAATTTGAACTTTCAAAAATCTTCTGGGGTATAAGTATAATGAAAGTTATTCAGTTTTGCTCACTCATTTCCAATCTGTAACTCTTTTTTTCGAGAGTCCGACGGTTTTCGAGAAATCGGTCCCTACTTTTTTAGCTTTTTTGGCCCATTTTCCAACTTTAACTTCAATTTAAGCCTAAAAGGATATTCATTTTGTGCATTAAAAAATGTTGATTCGCTAGTGTATTTAGTGCAAATTCCATTTCTAGTCTTTGTTTTGATAAAAAGGAGGTCCCAGGGGTGCAGGAAGCAAGAGTAGGCCCAATCGTCGGTCAATCCTTTGAACTTAAATAACTCCTTGAATATTACGTAAATTGATTAATAAGGAAAAAATTAAAGAGCTTAGACCCACAGCTTTCAAACGAGATGTGAAACACCCGATAAGAATCCTTAACGAAGAAGAAATTGTCCATCAAAGTGTGTAAATTTTCATCCAATTTTGAGGAAAAATTCGCTAGAAATCTAAGACTCACGGTAGAGCTAATAAAAAACATGTACTATAGACTAGGAATATAAATCATATGCAATTCGGGCGTGTTATAAAAAAAGAAAGAGAAAATCAACCTGGCAACCCTGACAATTTAATGAATGTCGAGGGGGGAAGCAGCTTGAGCTGTCATGACGTTTTACTGAGCTACAAGCTGCTATTCTCCATTATATATACAACAATAAATAATATCATGGATGAGAGGAAGAAAATTAATTGAAATTAACCTAAGGAAATTATATATTTTTAACTAATAATAATTATACGAGGACTTGAGCCCTTTTTGTTTACATTTTATTTGATTTATTAACCTTAATGCATGTATTCCTTCATGTGAGATCTTTACTATCAGGTAGATGTTCTCCCCTCAGTAATATTGGAAAAATGATAACAGCTTTGGAAAACTAAAAGACCTGTTTGAAGAGCCAACTCCACTTTTTTATCACACGCCCGAATTGCATATGATTTTCATTCCTACTATAGACTGTAGTAGTAGAGCTCTGAAGAAGAAGACTGACATCAGCTGAAGATAACCTAATTCAAAAACATGGATCTCTTATTTAATTAAAAGGCAACTCCGAGGAAGTAGTGTGATCACATGGCCATGGATATATAATAAAAGGAATATTGTTCCTTGATGAGTCATCATAGGGCCCTTATCAAGAGTGTCTCATCACCCGGTGCCCCTTCATTTTCGTCATTATAGATATGAACGGAACTGCTTTGAGGAATGCTGGATCGATAAGTCCCGACTTACATTCTCCAATTTTGCCTGAGGATGATGAAAATGCTATAGGTTTGCATGCTGAATGTACTAATACAACTTATCGGGCGCTTGACATCTTGTTTGAAAGAAGTGGGTCTAATCTCTCTAATGCATTTCTTATTAATCCATTTCATGCAATATTCAAGGAGTTATCTAAGTACAAAGGATTTCATCGACTTTTGGGCCTACTCCGGCACCCTACGCCCCAAGGAGTCCTTTTAGGTCAAAACAAAGACTAGAAATGAAATATCTATAAAAAACACTAGCCAATCATTATTTTAAATAAATTGAACTATAATTATAATATATAAATATAATTATAAATTGAAGTTGGAAAATTAGCTCAAAAAGTAGGGACCGATTTCTCAAAAACTGTCAGACTCTCGAAAAAAAAAATTACAGATTTGAAATTAATGTGCAAAACTGAATAACTTTTATTATCCTTATACCCCTTAGAATTTTGGCTGTTGATCAGTGTTATTATAAATGTTGTGATAATATCACACGACTTTTCCTTCAATTTTGGTTGACTTTTTTTTTTAATGTTACCTAAAATCTCTGGAAAAAAGTAACTCTATGGAGAAAAATTAGTTCTAAGTAAACTATTTATGTTTTTATCTTAGAAAATGTTCTTTTGTACAAAATGTAATGAGAGACCTTAGAAATTAGTTTGTATTTATTAAATATTTTAACAAAAATGATAGAAATGGTTATTTCTTAATATTAAGTCGAATAATGTTGCATTCGATTTTTTCAAGATACTGAATATGATTAAGCATCGAAAGACTTCTTGGTAGACATAGTTACTGCACTATATCTTTGATAAATATCCGTTTTAAATGGGATTATTATAATTCCTAATTAGAAATGGTATAAAAAATAAATGAGTTTGTTCAGAATACGATTGACGTTAACAAAGACGCTTCATGATTATTCCTTGTTCTCCACTTTAACCATAAAGAAGGGGACTCAGTACTGGAAGACATAAACGGTAAACTAAACGACTTTCAATAACGTGATCGGTACATGAGTATAAAAAAGTTGTCCATTCGAATGTGGATGTGTGTTAGTAGACTAGAAACGGCCACGATGCGCGAGTCCAATATATACAAGAGCTGTCGTAGCGATATAAGCAATAACATCGGTTTAAATTTTGAGATGAATGTGGAGATTAGTTTCTTCCATACAAACATTGACTCCTCAATGGAGTCTTAATTTCTTTCCCCATTCTTGACTTAACAGCGATGTTTATTGTTAATCTGAAGAGGGAATTGTTCTTAGTGTACTCAAAGATGATCCAAATGATAAATACCTTCTCATGAAGATGAATCTCTAATTTTATAACACGTCGAAACTCCGATCCCGTCTTCTTCAAATTAAGCCGACTGATCCAGCATTCCTCAAAGCAGTTTCGTTCATATCCATCATGATGAAGATGAAAGGTACTGAGACATGACTCATCAAGGAACACTATTCCTTTCATTGGATATCTATGACCCTGCAATCCCACTTTTTCCTCGGAGTTGCCTTGTAATTAAATAAGAGATCCATGTTTTTGAATTTGGTTATCTTCAGCTGATGTCAGAGTCTTCTTATGCGCACTACTACTACAGTCTATAGCACTTGTCTTTTATCACATCTACCGTGAGTCTTAGATTTCTAGCGCATTTTTGCTCAAAATTGGATGAAAATTTACACACTTTGATGGACGATTTCTTCAAAGTTAAAGGCTCTTATCGGGCGCTTGACATCTTGTTTGAAAGCTGTGGGTCTAATCTCTTAAATGCATTCTTTATCAATCCATTTCATGCGATATTCAAGGAGTTATTTAAGTACAAAGGATTTCATCGACTTTTGGGCCTACTCCGGCACCCTACGCCCCTAGGAGTCCTTTTAGGCCAAAACAAAGACTAGAAATGAAATTTCCATAAAAAACACAAGCCAATCATTATTTTTTTAATGCCCAAAATGTGTATTTTTCTAGGCTTAAATTGAAGTTGAAGTTGGAAAATGGGCCAAAAAAGCTAAAAAAGTAGGGACCGATTTCTCGAAAACCGTCGGATTCTCGAAAAAAAGAATTACAGATTTGAAATCAGTGAGCAAAACTGAATAACTTTTATTATACTTATACCCCAGAAGATTTTTGGCTGTTGACCAGTGTAATTGTACGAGAACTTGAGCCCTTTTTGTTTACATTTTATTTGCTTTATTAAACTTAATGCATGTATTCCTTCATGCGAGATCTTTACTATCAGGTAGATGTTCTCCCCTCAGTAATAAAGGAAAAATGATAACAGCTTTGTAAAACAAAAAGTACTGTTCGCAGAGCCAACTCCACAAAATTATACTTATACCCCAGAAGATTTTTGGCTGTTGACCAGTGTTATTAGTTAAAAATATATAACTTCCTGGCATCAATTTCAGTTAATTTTCTGCCTGTTATCTATGGTATACATAATGTTATATATATAAAGGAGAATAGCTGCTTGTACCTCAGTAAGACGTCATGACAGCTCAAGCTGCTTCCCTCTCAACATTCATCAAATTGTCAGAGTTACCAGGTTGATTTTCTCTTTCTTTTTATTTTACACACCCCATTTGCATATTATTTACGTTCCTATGGATAAGTCTCCTTAATTTGAAGAAAAATTACCTTTTCAGATTATTTAGAATCTGAAAAGGTAATTTTTCTTATTCTGATCTTCTTCAAATTAAGGAGACTTATCCAGTTTTCCTCTATGCAGTCCATAATTATGGAATTTTTGATCAAAATTGTATGAAAATCTATACATTTAGATGGACAATTTCTTCTTGGTTAAGGATAATTATCGGACGCTTGGCATCTTGTTTGAAAATTGGGTGTCTCAGCTTTTGAATGCATTCCTTATTAATCAATTCCATGTAATATTCAACAAGATATTTAAGTACAAACATTTTGGCCAACTTTTGAGCCTATTCCAGTCCCCTAGGATCTCCCTTAGGTCAAACCAAAGAGTGGACCATTTGCAGTTAAAACACTAGCGGATCATTATTTTTTAATACACAAAATGAGTATCCTTCTGGACTGAAATTGAAGTTGAAGTTGGAAAATAGGTCAAAGAAGTTCACAAAGTAGGGTTTGATTTCTTCAAAACTGTCGGACTCTTGAAAAAAATAGTTACATATTTGAAATTAATGTGTAATAAGGAATACCTTTTATTATACTTAAACCCCTTAGGATTTTTGGCAGTTGACCAGTGTTATTATTATATATTATCTGGTCTTAACCTTATTAAGTTCAATATGCGAATAATCAAGTTTAATATGGGAATAAGCAAGTTCAAGTTCAGTTTATTTATTCCCATATTGAACTTTAAAAGGTATATTATAAAAGTTGTGGTAATATCACACAAGCTTTCTTTCAATTTCGGTTGATTTTTTTTAATGTTAATATCTCTCAAAAAAGTAACTTTAATGAAAAAATTATTTCTATGTAAAATATTTATGTTTCTTCGTTAGAAAATGTTACATTTGTTGACATTTTTTATATTTATTTTCAATTTATTTTGTTCATTCAAGTTGCAAATTACGAGTGAATTATATATCTCAAGTAAATTTCCAAATTGAAAAAAATGCAAATATCTAAAAACCTAAAGCTTGTAGAAAAAGACTAAGATTACATTTGAAATTAACAATAATAAATTCGTCAAAATTTGTTAAAAAAATCTTATGCAACGCAAAGTTTATCTTAAAGATATATTTTAATATGAAATAGAATCATAAGCTAATGCAAATTTAATTCTTCAAAGGACATAATTCTATTTATTGAACGTTTTTGTTCAATTTTGTCATTTTTGATGACGTCAAAAATGATATGGTAATTATGAAAGCCTGCTCATTTGCTGTCGGTATAATACTATTACTGTAGCTGTGACAGCCTTGCTCCAGACTCAAGACAGCGCTTCTTGGACTTATAGTAATTAATTAGATGAAATTGATGTTTTAGAAAGATATTATTCAGATCAAAGTTGTAGATATTACTTTACATACACAGGAAATTTTTCAAATTTCAAAATCAGTACATTAGTTTGGGATTTATTGCTATTTTTGTTAAAATTTCATTACTTCTATTAATTTTTAAGAAAAATAAATACATAAATAGTAATCTCTGCTCTAAATATATAATTATCTTCAAGTTTTTAGTTTTATAATAATGGTCATTTATTCATTAACAAAATAAAAGTTTAAGTTTTAGATATTTGAATATTATAAAAACAATGATTGAAGATTTAATAATGATTTTTATAATTATTCTACCTTTTCTATAACTCAAGAAAATGACTGAAAACATATTAAAAATGTCAGCAACTTAAACATTTTATAGAAAATAAGTATAAATATTTTACTTCGAGCAAATTTTTTCCATAAAATCACTTTTTCGAGAGATATTAACAATAATATTATCGTAACTTTTATAATATACAATAAAAATTATTATGTCAAAAGGAAAAGGAAAACAGCTTGATGATTTATGAATGATGAAAAAATATTACATTTGGTGTCAACTAACAGGCCTTTTGAGAACTACTCGCACGCTTAAAAATCGCCGTTTTTACATCACTGCAAGTTGTAATACTTTTGAAATAAATTTATAGTTCTAAAGCAGCCATCAATATTCCGCAGGAAAAACCTTTCAGAGATGCATTCATAAGACTCACGGTAGAGCTACTTAAGTAGTAGCGCTGAGAGGATTTTTGACTGTTGACCAGTGTAATTATAGCAGAATAGGTAAGACCTATTAGTTAAAGTTCAATATGGCACTAAAGGTCAATTCACTCATAGACTCAAAAAGCTGCATCTCGATTCCTTTTTGTTGTTATTTTTATATATGTTTTTTCATTAAACTTTTTAATGCGGGGGAATATTTAACAAAATCTTTTTTAAAATGGAGTTTATTGAAATTATAGTTTTAACATTTTCGAAAATAGGTAATTCGATTGATTATAAATTTGTTTCATATGTTATCGTTTTATTACTTTGGAAACATTCATTAAGGATAAAATTTGTGAGCGAGTGAAAAAAATGTGGTCTGATACCACCAAGACCATGCGATTCATCTGGGTATGAAATTTGTTGAAATAGTATATTTTCTTCTTCGAGTGCTCGACTAAGCATCATACTTTGTTGATAATGAACATTGTCATCTAAACAAAAAATTTAAATGTAACTGTTTATTTCTTTAAAAGTTTATATGATTAAATGAATACCTGCTGTTCCATGAACAATGAGTAGTTTTTTATTCTTAAAATTTGCTGCTTTCGTTGATAAATCTGATTCTTGGTAAGCTTTTAAATTATCATAAGGAGTAGGCAGACCCATATATCGTTCAGTATAGATTGTGTCATAATATATCCAATTAGTAACTGGAGCCACAGCGATTCCACATTTAAAAATATTATTTAACTTTGCATCTTGAGCCAAAACTGAACTAGAAACAAAACCTACAAGAACTATCCTTGTTAGTGGTAAATCATTATTTTTATAAATAATTCGTACACTTTTTAGAGATAAATAAGATATTACAACATGAATGTGACCTAGAGCGAAGAATATAAAAATGAGGAAAATATATTTTTCTATTTCTAGCTATTTTCACTTCAATACAAAATTCATAATACATTTTTAAAATAAAATATTCAAGAACTGATTCAAAATTTTATTTAGTTGGGTAATGCATTATCAAAGTTGAATAACTTATTTTTAACTACTGTTAATTTTTGCACTTTTTGGTTGAGCCACTTTTGCGTCTTGAAATGATATATTAAGTTAATTTGATAGAAATAAAACATAAATTCGCTTGCAAATTAAAACAACTTGTAAATTTGTTTTTCATGATTAAGGAATTTTAATCAAAAGTGTTTAGTAAAAGCACTATATATATGTTAAGAAAATGGTATTGGAGAACAAAATAATTTTAATTCTTGATAGTAAAAAATATAGATCATTTCAATATAATGCGTTTCATGTTAACATTGTTCGAGTTTGTTTTATTTTTACTTTCATTGAAACTGGTTCTGTTGAAAAATAACAAATAAGGACAAATATATAAATTGATTAAAAGTTAAGTTTTTTCATTAGAAAATAAAATATATTTTTTTAGTATTATCATAGATATTGTAAATTACATTCTCAAGGGTACCTTTTTAAAACCAATATTAAAATACTTCTTTAATATTAAAACCAATATTTGATTAATCGGACGTATTTTTTATAGCTAACCCTATTTGTTAGCACTTTGTAACAAAATTCAAGCCATGTAGTATGAAACATACTAATGTCCATAAAAAAATTCAACAAACATCAGTTTACTCTTTATAGAATTTTTTAAAAAATCAAGTTTTAAGGTATTCAGAACCATATTGATGGAAACCAATGTTAATAGCATTTGATAAAAACCATACAGTATTTAGGAAATAAATTATGTATTATTCTATCTGGATTACAATTCCTAAAAAAAGTGTTAGATAATTTTTTATTTTTCCTTCAAATGCTATATATCATAGATTGAATCAAAGAATAAACTTTCTTTGAAAATTAAAAGAATGTGAATTAAAGAAAAGGGTCAATTTTCTCAATTTAGTTTATAATTTATATAAAAAGTTTTTTTGAAGTCTGTATAAAAGGAATAATAATTTTCACACAAAAATAACAATGCGTCAATCGACCGTGATACAGTAATATCCCCCGTCTACAAATAATATTGAAATACCTTATCCAGTGAACTTAAAATCCTTGATATAATATAATTTTGTGATAGATATGAATTCGTATTTACAGGGTGCGTGGATTAAATCTGGTGCTAATGAACTCTCTCATAAAAAAGCTCTGCAGGACACAATTTTAAAGATAGGTTTATTATTTTTGGCAAAGATAGATATCTATATGTATACTAACGGTTTATTCAATCTAATCTCCCTCATTCTTGATCACTGCTTGGATACAGGACCTGAAGTACTTGCAGGCCTTGGCCACCACGTCTTGGACAGGGACGTGGCCTCTTCCTCGATGGTGGTGATGAGGGAGTCCGTGGTGATATGGGAAGCTCGGTTGGTTCATGCCTTAAGATAGCCCTAGAAAAAATAGTCTATTGGGTTGCAATCAGGACAGGAACTCTTTCATTTTGTCCGTCAAAAGCTGGCCCCTTTTCATACGGTACGACCTTGATTTGAGATCTTCATTCACAGTATCCCTTACGGTTTTATCACTGATCCCTTACTCCCGTGCCACGTCCCTCATGGACCGGTGGGGGTCTCCTCGAACACCTCTTTCATCTCCTCCACGAAGTCACCGGACCTGACCTTCCTGCGCGCACCAGTGGCGTGCTCCACTCCTCTGCAGGGGTCCATGGTCTCCAGCAGTGATTTCTGCAGCTCCCCCACCCTCTGGTGGGACACCTCTACCAACTCCACCACCTCCTTGTTGTTGAATTCGTCGCCCTTGTTGCATAGTATCTGCACTACGGCGCACCTCCGCTCGTACTCCTTCCACTTGAAGGATCGCAAATCGTTGTATACATTAGCCATGATGTTCTCGTTTTGATATGCTGTAGATAACTGAACAGTTGATCTTCGGTAGAAATTTGAGCTTTCTACAACTCTCACAACCTCGGAAAAATATACACTGAAATCGCGCCGGATTTAATCCACGCTCCTTGTATTTCCTTCCACCCCCTCTCTAAAATAACGTTCATATTTTCCCTTATGAAAGGAAAAGGGACTTGCTCCTTGTAGCTATTATAGTTAGGAATGTAAATTTCAAGCAAAATCTCTTACACGAGGTTTCTTGGTGTTAGCACTTTGAACAGTTCTTTCTGTTTTCCATAGCTAATTTTTAATCTTAATTATCAGCGATCAAGGATTTTACACTTTTTAGATTAGATAATTCAGTGACTATTCCTTTATGTATGAATTTATTGAATTTTTTTTTTTTTTTTTTGTCCTCTGACAACAGCTGTAATTCGGAAGGAAGTTACCGAACCACAATTTTCGGAGCCTATAAAGGCTATAGCAGAGCTGTTGTATACGAAACAGCTGACCTGTCGCAAAAGCGGTAGGCCTTAAAGCTGATAGATTGGCCCGGGGCCTTTCCATTATTACTCTATGCCGATGCGATCAAAGAGACTACCAATGTGATCAAAAAGATCTGGTAGCCTCATAAGATCCTCTGGCAATGAAAGGTCACTGATACTTTTAATACCTTTCCCAAAGAAAACATCCCGTCGTACCTGTTCCAGAGCCACGCACTCCATGACAACATGCCAGGTTTCTCCGACTTCCTCACTGCAGAACCTACAGTTCGGATTCCGGGCGGAATCAATCTTATTCAAATGGTTGCTGTTGTTTCTAAGCAGAAGTCTGGACGTTTTGGGTGACACAACTGGCCAAAATCGTTTGGTCTGCCTTGCGTATTTCAGCGAGTTCCACGAAACGTTCCACTTCTCATAGAGATAGGCGTCCACAAGCTCCTTTGTTGCTTTCGGAATAGGGTCTTCTTGAATCAGTGCACAATTAAATTTTTGTAAAGTTTTATTCCACTCCAAAAAATGGCTCCTCTTCTTGCCCTTACCGATGCCATCCCATAACCTGTTGATAGATGCATTGATTCGGAGTTGGGAGCGTAGACCCCACCTTTCTATCTCTAGTGGAAGTGGTCTATATCCTAGAACAACTTCAAGACCTCTTGTTGGCGCATTCCTTGGGACACACGTCAACATCACCATGGTCAGTCTCTGGAGTCTATCTAGTGCCTTTACATGGGCACTAGCCCTATGGCCCCACACGACTGCACCATAAGTGAGCATGGGAACAACCACACATTTAAAAGCCCATTCTAACATAGCCGGAGTTGGTCCCCACAGCCTCCCAACAGCGTTTCTTAAAGTCATCAAAAGAAGCTTTGCCTTATCTATTTTATTCTTAATATGGTCGTTGAAACTTAGCCCTGAGTCAACCATTATACCAAGGTATTTTGTTGAATCAGTTCTTTGCACTTCTACTCCGTTCATATTAATGTTCTTTAACTTAAGTGGCATTTTATGTTTCCTAATAAATAAAATAACAGCCGTTTTAGCTGCATTAAACTCAAGGCCAGCATTATTTCCCCACTCAATAGCCATGTTAACTGCCTCCTGTCCCCTCTCCATGATCGTATTTGAATCTGGACCAGAAGCCACAAATAATGCATCGTCCACAAAGCCCACTGCTCTTACGGGCCCTTTTTCGAACCTCTCAAGAAGACCGTCAAAAGCCATATTCCAAACTAATGGACTTAGGACACACCCTTGGGGCGTTCCCCTTTTTAACAGTCTTGTGATCTTGATACCTCCTTTTTTCAGGCTGATAAACCTTTCCTTTATGAAATTGGTATACCATTCAACAATTGTGGAGTCGACATTTTTCTTCAGCATACCATCTTTTATGGCCTGTAGAGATATATTGTCAAAAGCACCAGAGATATCGAGAAAGATCCCAAGAGCAAACTGGTCCCTGAGGATAGCTGACTCAATCAGCCCTATTACCTCAGATAGTGCAGTATCACAAGAACTGCCTCTTCTAAATGCATGCTGATGATTATTAAGCGGTTTTTCCTTTAGGTATTCGCATTCAATTTTTTCTTTAACTAATTTTTCTAGGACTTTGAAAACAAAAGATGTCAAGCAGATTGGTCTAAAAGACTTAGGAGAACTGTAGTCAGTCTTTCCAGGCTTTGGAATGAGAACTACCTTAGCAGTTTTCCAGCATTCGGGTACAGCTTTTAAGCAGAAAGATGCCCTGAAAAGCAAAACTATTCTTTCAATGAAGGTATCCGAAGTCTGGATAGCACTTCGGGCTTGATTCTGTCATCACCTGTAGCTTTATTTTTATCAAATTTCTTTATGTGTGAACTAACTCTTCCAGTGTTGATGAAGCAAACTTTATCTACATAGAGTTCGTCTGAAAGGACTTCCTCATGATTCCTTCCACCTTCACAAAGTGTTCCACTGTTTTGTTGTTTTACACGAATGCTTCCAGGGAACAGAGAATTTATTGAATTATTAATCGTTCATTAATTTTGTAATTTTCATTATACGTTTTCAATATATATATATTATAGGAATGTAAGTTTCAAGCAAAATCTCGCACGCGAGATTTCATGGGGTCGTCACTTTCAACAGTACTTTTTGTTTTCAAAAGCTGTTATCATTTTTCCTTTATTACTGAGGAGAGAACATCTACCTGATAGAAAAGATCTCGCATGATTTGTGTAACACGAGTAATATCCTTTTGAAAAACAATCAATTATTTCAATAAAATGCCTATGGGAATAAATCGTCGAATATCGATGTGAACATGTTTGAATTTACGACAGAGATTTCAATTCTCGGTACATCAATCTGTTCGACAGTGCTTTTATGGACTACTCCAAAACCTCCGTACATCAGAGTTGTCATTGGCTCTAAGGACTTCTCCAAATATATCGTCCTACGAAGAGTTGGCAAATGCTCTAATGGCCAACTTAAATCATAATAAGTATTAAATATTAGAAATTAAAGCTATGATTTTATAATAAATATTAGTTATATTAACTGTAGGATTTCCCCTGGATTCCTCCACTATTGAGATAATTTCATTATGATCATTGTGTATCTCCAATTTTGTTGGAGTTCGAGTTCTATCTGATGATCATCGAATCCCTCATCCCCTTCACGTATTGAGAACCCTCAAGGCGTTACAGTTTACGATAGGAATATTTATGTATTTAGAGAACTTGCTATCGTGGATTATGGATTCTGTTGACATTTTCTTCTGTTATATGCAACCCTTGTTCCTCTCAATCACATGTAGTCATTTACTTTTGAGTGATTCAAATGTAATAACATGACATGATGGTGGAAATACCCTTTCGCTAATTTAATTTCCAAATCTTGGACAATATTTCATTATTTTCAAATGCCTTAGTATGAAGGATCGGATTTTTCAGTATATACCATGAAATTGACTAAAACGATGTTGAGTTGAACATTCAAGGAAACATGTGTCTTGGTCTTGTTAGTAATGCAAGTAAAAATATCAGAATCGTCTTCAATTACGTTCCTTAAATAAATCTCTATATCTATGTCGTGATTACGACTTTAAACGTGTTGTATAATGTTTAGTTTTCTCATGGCTTTTGTCCCAAATTCATTTCTATGGTATTTCATTAACTTAGGATCTTCGTTATAACTTTAAAAAATTTCATCTCCCTTATCAACGATCAATGATTTTATGCTAACTCGATTAGATAATTTATTTACTCTTAATTATTGGATGAATTTATTAAATTGTTAATTAATTTTTGTAATTGCCATTAAACGTATTCAAAATATATATATGGTTTTTCCTTCACTAATAAATTATCACGTACATGGCTCGACATCCGTCCCAATATTTACATTTGAGGCTTAATCTTACTTTGAGTTGAAATTATTTTGTTCTAATTTGAGTTTCTTTATGTATATTATGTTTGTGTATAATTTAAGCATATATTTAGTATCGAATTCATTAAAAGTCTTAAACATATTCTATTAAATTGTTTAAGTTGTAATACTTTTGAAATAAATTTATAGTTCTAAAGGAGTGATGTATATCAGTGATGTATAAAAAGGATCATGCTGACATGCACGCAAAGGACGGTTGTTGGCAACATTTGTCTTTTCAAACTTCTTCTTCTTTTATGACTCAGTTCTATTCAATTCAAAAACAACAAGTGCCATTTTTAAATTAAGTTAAAAATGCCTGAGGATTTGATTCAAGAACTTGGGTCGCCGACAATGGAGGTAGCAACGTTTGACAATTTGTCAAGGATACGAGTCGGATGACATTTCGGCCATGCCATTTCTCGACTTCTATAATGAAGAAATTTCCGATCATAAGACTTTCAAACCGCTGATATCACAAGAGAAATCCGGATCCATTCAATAAACATGGTATTAGTAATGATTCAGGTACATCTGATTTCACGCCTGACCTAATTTAATTTTTTGTATCATGTATTATCCCACTTTCAGTGGGAGGACATCAGAATTTCATCCAATTTATGGAGAAATACGCCGATAAATCCGTATCTTCTTGTTTTCCCGTAACCCTATCTTTTTAGGTCTTAAGTCGAGTCAGAATTTTCAAAATAAAACGGGAAATTGACGAAAAGTATAGATTTATAACAATGGACGAGACTAAGGACTTCAAGTGTGACAATAGTCGAAAAGATATTCCACTTGAAACATTCAAAATTGGATAGTATAAAGAATGCCTGATATATCCAGTTGAAGAATATTGTTGCCGTGATAAGCATTGACTTGAAGAATTTTTGCTTGTACTAAAATGCTCCGATCGTCAATTGTGATTCTGAGTGGGGCTTTGGCATGGTGAGGGGATGTACTTTTATCTAATGTTATAATTAAAGCTTAGCTCATCTCGTGTATATTGATCTTCATGAGCTTGATTATTCCATTTTTATGTAATATTTTTTAATTTATTTGTTTTTCATGTTTCTATTTTTTAGTACATTTGCAATCGATTCAGTGACTTATTTTATTAGTCACTGTATCGATTTCAATGTAATTAGTTCCCTGACAATTATTACTTTTTTCTTTTAAGTTATATCTGAAATATTTAAAATTGTAATTATAACGTACATTTTCATCGTATTATCAAATTAATTTATTTTTTTGGGTTTCTTTATGAAAACTTAAATTGAAATCACATTGGTTTTCCGAATCAATGTTCAGTTTTTCTGATATAAATATATATATATTTTTGAGATAATCATTATGAAATTTCATCCTATTTTATTTTTTTATGGAAAAATTTAAGTGATTACAAAATGTGTTACTTTTGACTGTTTGAAGTTTTTATAATAGTTTTATATGATAATTAAATTATAGGATTCACTTATGTGTAAATGTGTAGTAATTTTGAGTTGCAATTCCAACAAAGACATATTGAGGTATATACTCTATTAGTATTTATTAAATATTAAGTAATTTTCGAGTAAAGTCCGAGTCCATTCCAAAATGACACAGGTCTCATGCTATGACATTAGTTGCTACAAATTTAGTGTTCTACCCTTTACAAATTTTTAATGCCACTCATTAATAATAATAATCTATTCCTGAGTAAAACATCAAAATAATAAGTTACATTCCGCCCCTTCAAATGTAATCGGCTGAAATTCTGCATTACTTCAAGGGTACCATATTTATTTATGACATCATGTCTGGCGTGCATTGCAGCAGGACCCTATTTATACATCACTGAATATTATATAGGGTTTATATTCAGCATTCCTCAAAGCAGTTCCATGATGATGAAGGGTACTGAGACACTCTTCATAAAGACCCTATGATGACTCATCAAGGAACACTATTCCTTTCATTGGATATCCATGAACCGTGGCCTTGTGATCCCGCTCTTTCCTAAGAGTTGCCTTGTAATTAAATAAAAGATCCATGTTTTTGAATTTGGTTATCTTCAGCTGAATTCAGAGTCTTCTTCTTCTGTGCACTACTACTACAGTCACTTGTTTTCTATTAGCTCTACCGTGAGTCTTAGATTTCTAGCGCATTTTTGCTCAAAATTGGATGAAAATTTACACACTTTGATGGACAATTTCTTCTTCGTTAAGGATTCTTATCGGGTGTTTCACATCTCGTTTGAAAGCTGTGGGTCTAAGCTCTTTAATGTATTCCTTATTAATCAATTTACGTAATATTCAAGGAGTTATTTACAAAGTAAATAGAATGTGGCCGACTTTTGGGCCTACTCCGGCACTCTACGTCCCTAGGAGTCCTTTTAGGTCAAAACAAAGACTAGAAATGAAATTTAAATTAAAAACCCTAGCCAATCATTATTTTTTAATGCTCAAAATGTGTATCCTTCTAGGCTTAAATTGAAGTTGAAGTTGGAAAATGGGCAAAATTTGCTCAAAATGTAGGGACCGATTTCTCGAAAACCGTCGGACTTTTGAAAAAAAGAATTCCATATTTGAAGTCAGTATGCAAAACTAAATAACTTTTATTATACTTGTACCTCTTAGGATTTTTGGCTGTTGACGAGTGTAATTCATCTAACTCAACATAATCATCACTTAACTTCTAGAGTTTCCAAAAAAATAGGAAGTGTATTTGGCAGGACACCAGAGGAAAGACTTTGTTTTTTCTGCAATGGAGCATTAGAGACGGCTAGACATTTCTTACTAGAGTGCAAGAACATGTCCGGAATATGGGACTATATAAGGGAAATATTTTACAGAAAGTTGGATCAATACCTTCTGAATACGGACTTTGTTTATTTTTATACTGGTCCCCATCAGGACGTTATCAATATAGTTATATCGAGAGTTCAGTTATTTTTATATAAACTAAGGAGTACACGAACACCCATCCCAAAAGATTTTACCCAAATTATTGAAAAAATTATAAGTCATGAAATTAAATAATAATGTTTTAATGAAATGTTGTTCATACGGAATAAATTAGTTGTACTTGGGTACAAAAACAAAACAAAAACAATTGGAGACCGACTACAGGATGTTTATTTTTTAATGGTCTTGCAAAGACTGTGGGAAATTATTCAATACAGCAATTCATGCTTTTGCTGACTGCCCTGTTCTACGTATTGGATGAAATTTATTTCCCTAAACATATCTGGAAAACAGGATAAGTTCGTGACTCCTCTGATATTATTCGGGCTCACTTCAAATGTCACCAAAGCTCCAACAAAGAAACGTGCCTTGGATTTTGCTCTTTTGGGTTGTAAAAGTAGAATAGCTGGGATGTTAACCCTTTTACTGCTGAGGCTGCAAATGCTGCATATACCATGGAAACTGAGCGATTTTCAGTAAAAATCCATTTTTTAGGGTCTGTTAAATAAACTCCTATAACTTCCCAAATATTTATATCCAGGAAGTCAATAAGGGCTCATTTGAAAGATAATGAGTTAAATTAATCAAAAAAAAAAAAAAAAGAAGAATTATGAACTAGTCCGATTGCTCCCCAGGCCCCCAAACTTCACTATATTAAGAATAAAAAAAAAACAAATTACAATTTTCGGTTTCTGTAGTATAAACTCCTATAAATTTCCAAATAAGTATATCCAGGAAGTCAATAAGGGCTCATTTGAAAGATAATGAGTTGAATTAATCAAAAAGAAGAAAAAACAAGAATTATGAACTAGTCTGACTGCTCCCCAGGCCCCCAAACTTCACTATTTAAAAAAAAAGTTTTTCGGTTAAAATTTATAGTTCATGTACTTTCATACGAATCAATTCAGAATTATTAGGATGTCTCCTGAATATATCTTTTCACAAAATATGAATACTTATGGTAGATGCGGAAACACGGGTCAACACACAATGTCACATTACAAAGATCACATTCATAAACAGATTCTCGACCAGCACGTCGTTTCTTGATACCTTCTTTTTTCATCAAAGCTCTGTCAGCAGGAGCACAAACAACACATACACGGGAAATCTGCTTCTTTCCAAGAGGTGTTGGAATTCTTTGAAGAAAATGCCGATCAGTAAGACGTTTCTTTTCTGTTGGGTTGACATTTACATGACGAGGAGTTTCATCAAAATCATCATCAGGTTTGATCAGTTGCTTTATTACAGCAAATCTAAATTCATCTTGCGTGGGTTTTGTTTTGGCGGGATACTTCAGTTTTAAATATTGTAGGTAAAGGATATATGCATTTACCATTGAAAGATTCAACAAACGAAAAGCACACTTCTTCCACCATTTTACATTTTGCCTATCAAAAAAGTGAGGGCAATAAATTGCTTTATCTTGAGTGGAGTGACAACTTTGAAAGAATGATACCTACTGTTATTTTTTATTTTATTTTTATCAGTATCATCAAGAGTAGAATTATTGAGAATGTATTGCCCATAGTATAAATTTGTGTTATCAACTATATCTTGAATAACTTCATCATCAACAAATAAATTGAAAAAAAATAACTGGGGGACAGGATCATCATCTGGCAAATCAAACAGAAATCCAGGAGGGTAAATAAGGTCATCATATGGAGGAACACTGGAGTTAAATACACAATCCTCAGAAGCCACTTCTAGCCAAGATTTTATAGAAAAACCAGGAGGTAATCTTTTGTCTTTATTACTTTTATGTTTTCTTTTTCTCTTATTAGGTAGTGGATGTGAGGATGTTGATTTTAAAGATAGTGCACTATTTTTAAAATCAATATCGTCATCAAAACATTCACTCGAGCTACTGTTTAATTCTTCTTCTTCCACAGGTTCAAACCCATAAAAATCATCTTCTTCACTATCACTATTAAATAAATCAATGTCACAATCATCTTTATCAAAATCCATATCATTACCATCATTAATACCAACACAAGAAAAAACTTCGTCAGAAATCGCATCCTTAATGATCAATGTTTTGATTTTACTTCGCTACAATTATGACTAGTTTGTAGTAAGTAAAAAGTGCGCCAAAACAAACGATAAGGCCGGCAACCGATTGAATTACACGGGAATTTATGTTATGTTTATAATCAATCAATAAACAACCTCTAGAAGTATTTAGTTATCTAGTTATTCATCTAGGAAGGAAGGTAGGTCGATTCCCGTTTTTTTTTCCGGGGGCCATTTTTATGAACCAAAGTTCGTTCCCGGAAATATCCGGGAGCCGCAGTGCAAGGGTTAACTGAAGGAGAACCTGTCAGAAAAGAAGAACTAAGAGCTATTTTTATTTCAACTGCAGCAAGGTACTCAGCACTCACCATAAAAATCCCTGATCTGGGTGGTCTATCGTAGAAATTTGCAGATGATCTTGTTCACTATTACCCTTCAAGTTCAAATGACATCAGGAAGTTTCTACGTCGCCTGATACGCATCCATAGACAGTTTAAGAAGTTCTGCACCTCCAAAGTTCAATAGTTGTTTTCTTTTAGTAATATAGAAACTGTAGATTTAATTTGTCTTTTTTAAATATTTTAAAGTGAATTTTTAGTTGTTTTATTAATCTTTATTTTTCATCTCTATGAACATATTTTATCAATATTAGAGAACATACATCTATTAATTAACATTATTTATCGATTCACCATTTTTAAAGTCGTCATGTCTTTTTATTTGAGGAATTTAATTATTAACTATAATGTTTATTGATATATTTTTGTATATGTAGCTTCCCTAGACCAATAAAGAATTGGAAAAAAAAATATATAGTAGGAAGCTGTATAGTAATTGTTAAGTGAAATCTATAATTCATATTGCACATTAAAGAAATGCATAAATAAAATAATTTTATTTAATCATCATCTGCTCCAGTATATACTTTTTTTATTCAACTATTCTGTCATCGTTTAAAATTATCATAACAACTTTACAAGAGTCAAAAGGAACACAAATAATGTGATCATTTTAATTTTTATATGAAAAGAATAAAATAGTATAATATTCCATTGTGTCAATTACATATATGGTTATGTCATAAAAACTGAATATTGATTCGGAAAGGGAATGTGATTCCGAGTTTTCATAAACAAACCAAAAAATATAAATAAAGTTGATATAAATTTGAATGGATATCAAGATAAAATACAGCAAACTCTCACTCATTCGCTATGCGTGGTTTTATTTTTTATATTCGCGGAAGATTAATGTATTTGAAGATCCTGTTAAAGTTTGTACACATTAAAAATAATATGTATTGTTTTATAAACAGTAAATACTAATTTTATTGATATATAAAAAAGATTGAGTCGAAAATTAGATTTTTTAAATAACACTTTAAACAGTATTACAATGATTTGTCCAAGTATTTGTGATAAAAATATTGTAAAAACGGAATCGAAATTATTTATTTGAAGAGAGTCAATCTTTGGGTTTTGAAAACTATAAAAAACGTCGTCACCCCGAATATGTAAAAAAAATAAAAATAATTTTGAAATGATATCCAAATCAAGTCCTTAAAGGGGGAGAAAAAGCGTCTGCTGATGTAGAAAAGCAAATGAATACCCTGATAAATTAAGAAAAATTACACAAGAAGGTATCGTCCGGAACAAAATTTAATATGGACGAGTCATCTTCTTCTTTTTTTTTTTAAAGAAAAAGCTACCTTTTCGGACCTATATTACTAAGAATGAAGCCAGTACCTCCGGATTTAAGGCAAAAAAGGACCGTTCAACCCACTTGATATGCAGAAATGCAGGGGGTTTCTTAATGAAGTCAAGATTCAAATATATTAACAAATATACACTAAGTGTCTTCTGGATGCATAATAATAAAGCTTGGATAACCATAGATCTCATGGTATAGCTACTAAAAAACAACTACAATAGACTGAAGTAGTTGCGCGCAGAAGGATTTCAGCTGGTTTCGTAATCCTTCTGCGCACTACTACTTAAGTAAATCTATCGTGAGTCATTGATTAGTAGAAAATTTTTGCTCGAAATTGGATGAAAATTTACATATTTAGATGGATGATTTCATCTTAGTTAAGGATTCTTATCGAACGCTTGACATCTCGTTTGAAAGCTGTGGGTCTCAGCTCTATAATACATTCCTTATTAATCCATTTCATGTAATATTAAAGGAGTTATTTAAGTATGGAGGATTTGGCCGCCGCCTATCCCCCCAGGAGTCCCTTTAGGTCAAACTAAAGACTGGAAATGGAATTTGCATTAAAAATACAAGCGGATCATTATGTTTTAATGCACAAAATGAGTATCCTTCTAGGCTTAAATTGAAGTTGGAGTTGGAAAATGGGCCAAAAAAGCTAAAAAAGTAGGGTCCGATTTCTAAAAAACTTTAGGACTCTCGAAAAAAATAATTACAGATTTAAAATCACTGTGCAAAACTGAATAACTTTGATTATGCTTAGATCCCTTAGGATTTTGAAAGTTCAAATTTGTTGACCAGTGTTATTATTAGTTTACGACTTATTAGTTAAAAATATATAATTTTCTGACATTAATTTGTGTTTATTTTCTTCCATTTACTTATTCTTTTATCTCATCTAAGTCTTTTTTTGTGAATATAAAAGATAATAGCTGCTTGTTGCGTAAAATGTCATGACACTGAAGCTGCTCCCCTCTCAAAGATTTATCAAATTGTCAGGGTTACTGCGTTATTTTTTTCTTATTTCTTTTTACTAACTGAAAATGCATAAAATTTACAATTGACAGAAGACTTGAGAAAGTTAAACATTGTTCAACTCATTCAAAGTTGTAAATAAATAAATTTATTCAAGGAACGTACACGACGAGTTTTTTGACATAAACAAACTATTCTTCCTCCAGTTGTTTTTCATCAGTTTTATCAAACATCCGAAGACCATCAGCTCAACTATTCCATAGAAAACATCCAAAAAAAGGAAATTAGTAACAATCATTGGCTAATGAGCATTAGGGCAGGATACAAGAAAAACGTTAACAAGCTATACAATTACGATGTAACGAAGGAAGAAATTGCAATACAAATTTTGAATACTTCTTTTATACACATCTTTCCAGAAGAACAAGTTGAACTCTTGACTTGTCAAAATGGAACAAATTATCATTATATACCTTTTCAAGTTCAATATGGGAATAATCAAGTTCAAGTTCAGTGTATTTATTCCCATATTGAACTTGCTTATTCCTATATTGAACTTGAAAAGATATACATACTCTGGAAATAAACAACAGTTACTGGTTGATTCCAAGTCCAATTTTACAACTGTTCAGACAAAAGCAACACAAAAAGGCCAAAAATTATTAAATAGAGACTTCTTCATGGCTTTTTTATAATATTATTCACTGGGTAAGATTTTCAGGAATGGCTATAGCTTGTATTATATTCTTTTTATTGATGTTGTACTACTTCAACAAATACGCAACAAAAAGGAAAACTCCATTAGTGACTGTTGAATCACACCAAACTCAAGAAATCCTGCTGAAAACAAAGACTTCGACGACTCAGTTGAGCATAAAAGGAGAAAAAATAAAATGAATGAGAATCCTTGTATTATTTCTGTGATTATTATATTGTAAATATTTTTTTCGCTCTGCTGTAACTCGAACATAGTTCCTAAAAAGGGGGAAGGGATATCAGCTAGACATATCACATATCAATTTCCTTCGGATTAGACATATCAGGCTACAGCGTAATGATAATGTGATATTAGAATATATAAATATGAGAAGACTGAATTCAAATTGATCATCAAGGTAGTGGTACCAACTGATATTTTTCTTTTATTCCTTAAACTCAACATTTTGTCATACGTGTATTCAAACTGACTAGTTATTGTAGCTTCATAAAATGTCATTTCGAGAATAATAAAAACGGATGTAAAGTGAACTAATTCTCATATACTATCGTATTTGTTGCCAATAGAAGGAATTACATAAAAGGCTGGATTTGAAACATATGATGGTGCATTTTAGCAATATTAATGATACATAAATTATAATATTCAAATTAAAAAACAAGGCTCTTAAAAATGGATACAAATATGAATGTGCTTGCCATTTCATGATTTATCAGTTTAAGATTGTTCTTAATTCATGAAGAGCAGAAGGAGTAAAGTTGTATGTTCTGCAAAAGTTAGGACTAGAGCTAAATAATATGCACTGCTGATATGTAAAAAAAATTACATGGTAGCCCTGACCATTTGACATATGTTTGAGAGGAGAGCAGCTTCAGCTGACATAACATTTTACTATATCAGCTACAATCAACTATTTGCATATCTTTTTATAGGGCAATACATTAACTTTTAAAGTAGTGTTGTTTTTCCTCATTTTCAACCTTAAAAAGAAAAAATTTCCAGTTCAGAATGAGATACAGTTACAGTAAAAACATTTTTGAAATTATTAAACACTTTTATTAATTATATTTTTTATTTTTTGATTGTTTTAGAGGTGGAAAATGACTCTGAGTAGTATAAGTCACTAATTATTATAAAACCAGATTATTCAAAACTAAGACCAGAGATAGAAAAACTATAATCAGTTATTGATTTTGAGCAAATAGATTAATTTTATCGAGATAACCATTACACATGGTTAGTCTTACACGTTCTCTTTTCAGTAGTCAATGAATAATTATAACAGCTTTGGAAAATAAAAAATTTCGTACTAATTGTCAACTGCTTAAAATATTGCCTGTGAGCAAACACTTAGGAACTACAGCTCTGTCTTTTAAAATAAGAGGAGGTAGAAATAAAACGTCCGGTCATACTATGATGAACCACATATTATCCGTAAAACCTGATATCATTTGACTACAAGTTGTAAAATCAAAGGTACCCTTAACATGTAACCTCCATATTCCTTTTGTCTCCTTGTGTCATTCAGCAATATTTTTTATGGAAATGGTTCGACTAGAAGTCCAACTTTGTACCTGGAAAATTGTTAATCATGTATGTATAGAGTCATATACAGGGGGAAGTGAGTGGGATAAAATTGCTATGCCAACCCACAATATTGAATTGTTTGTGATCAATGCCTGAATGAAAAGTCATCACAACTTTTCCAAGCAATTGCTTACGAAAAAAAAGTCACTTATCTCCTATAATTTTGAATGGACTTCGAAATATAGATATTAACTCTACGAAAATCAATATAAACGAGAATGTTCTTAAGAATTTGTTTTCTCAGATGGACTTAATCGACACCGTTGGTGTTTTGAATTCAGATGATTGCATATTCTGGAGACAGAAATATTAGTAACCTAGAATATACTTGGCTTTTCAAAAATAAAAATAAACCATTTGACTATCAAGATCCTTCATTGGACCATAAAATTATTGAGCTACAAACATGGAATTCTCGAAGTTTTAAAATGCCTAATTGGATTTTGAAGGAAATTCATTACATAGAACTTCTTAATTACAAACTAAGAACAATTTTTAAACCTCTTTTCACTACTCGCTTGTAGATCCTATCAATGCGAATACGCACATCTGTGTACACGTCAGTACACGTGAAAGTAATTAATAATTTATTTCTGAGAAGTTTTCATATTCTGATCTTCAAATCTCAAAAGGTTTTCCTATTAAAATGAAGAGGTTCTTTGAACATAAATGATTATTGATTATTGACTGTAGGAGAAAAAATGGTAAAAAAAAATTACTTCGTAGGATTTACAAATTGTTTTTACTCAAAAAAACCTCCTCTATTTGAAAAGATATTAAGCCAATTTGTTCAAGTTTAGACAAAGCAGTTTTGGAGTCAACCTTTTCCGATTCAAGTACGAGTTTTCATGTTCCAAGTCAAGTCCAGGTCCATGAAATAATGACTCGAGTACTACAGCTCTAGCGTTAGGAGTTGCAGATTTATGGTACCTGTTCTTCAATAAATTTTTATTATCCCAAATTGATACAACTCTAGAGATAGTTTATACTATTGAAAAATCTCCCATCTTTTATTTAAAAACTTATGTATCCTCCATGTTGTCATATACCTAAGTAATTTACCTAAATTATAAATTTAACATACAGCCTTTTATTTTCTTCCATATCTCTCATTTTGAAAAATAATTTAAGAAACTTATGTATCTCGAATTGTACATATTTAATAGAAAAAATGTCTCTTGTCCTCGACAGGATGTGACTTGCCTCGGTAATGGACTTGATATACTGACTGAATTTTTGTTCTTAACAATTTTCCTAATCTAACCTCTCATGTCCGAGGTAATGAAAAATTTATTTTGTTCTGGTGTGAGCAAACAAAATTTCAGTTCTTTTAGCAAAATTCCGTTACCGCCAGATTTTATTATTATCTTTTAGGGAATTTGATTAAAAGCAGTTGGTTATTATGTTTAAAGATGCAACTTTTATATAGTGTGAGGAAGACATATGATTAGGAATGTAAATCATATGCAATTCGTGTTGAAATTAATAACACTCTAGTCAGATATAATCTAGAACATTCCAGAACATTGAGAACATTATTATTGCACATACTTGAACGTCGTAGAACGTTCTGACTTATCATGGTACCATCCGGATAATTCTTTACTAGCTACCATTTTCATTTCTAGAACATTCTATTTATTACTAATCTTTTCGAGTAACTTCCATTGTAACAGTATATAAACATCAATTGTAAATGTTGTAATCAATTCAGAATATAAGTGAAAAGATAATAACCTTGTATTCAACAATTCGGGCGTGTGATAAAAAAGTGGAGTTGGCTCTTCAAACAGGTCTTTTTGTTTTCCGAAGCTGTTATCATTTTTCCTTTATTTCTGAGGGGAGAACATCTACCTGATAGTAAAGATGTCGCATGAAGGAATACATGCATTAAGTTTAATAAAGCAAATAAAATGTAAACAAAAAGGGCTCAAGTCCTCGTATAACTATTATTAGTTAAAAATATATAATTTCCTGACATTAATTTCAGTTAATTGTATGCCTCTCATCTATGTTATTATTTATTGTTGTATATATAATGGAGAATAGCAGCTTGTAGCTCAGTAAAACGTCATGACAGCTCAAGCTGCTTCCCCCCTCGACATTCATTAAATTGTCAGGGTTGCCAGGTTGATTTTCTCTTTCTTTTTTTATAACACGCCCGAATTGCATATGATTTACATTCCTACATATGATAGTAATGATAGAAGACCCTTGGTTGAAATCAACGGCTTATTTTGATTTAGGATTTGAGAAAATGTATTATTACTCTAAGGAAGATAACCTTGTACTTATAAAATAGCATTAGAGCAAGGATATATATAAGAATGTAAATAATATGCAAAATGCCACGTGTGAGATTTTGTGGAGTTGGCTCTTCGAACAGTACTTTTTGTTTTCCAAAGCTATTAACATTTTTCCTTTATTACAGAGGGGAGAACATCTACCTGATAGTAAAGATCTCACATGAAGGAATACATGCATTAAAGTTAATAAAGCAAATAAAATGTAAACAAAAAGGGGTCAAGTCCTCGTATAATTATTATTAGTTAAAAATATATAATTTCCTGACATTAATTTCAATTAATTTTCTGCCTCTCATCTATGGTATACATACATAATGTTATTATTTATTATTGATGTCTTCATTTGTATACATATATAATGGAGAATAGCAGCTTGTAGCTCAGTCAAACGTCATGACAGCTCAAGCTGCTTCCCTCTCAACATTCATCAAATTGTCAGAGTTGCCAGGTTGATTTTCTCTTTCTTTTTATTTTACACACCCCATTTGCATATTATTTACACTCCTAGATATACATGGAATTATTAAATTATATTTATATCACAAATATTTTTTTATTGTTAATATCCACAAGAAATACAAGGGAGTTTTTTATTCTTCCTCGAGAGGGAAATGTTTCCTTCTCAGAGATCTAACAAGGAATGAACATAATTTTTAAAAAAAGAAAAGAAAAATAAAGAGTACTAACCTTTTTTCCTTTTCTAATCATAAAATAGTATTTTTTTCTACAAAAGTCACATTCCTAACTATGTTCATCATTTTGATACAGTAAAGTGGTTAATTAATAGTTTTAGTGAAAACAGTTCAGCCTTCAAAACTGCCAATAATATATTAAATACGGATATTATATCATGATTATATCATGGAGAGGAACAAAGGAAAAATTAAAAAATGGATATCATTCATTGAGAAGAATGGAGTTAATGATATTTGTGAATATAATAATGAATCTGGAGTAACGTATTGTAATGGTTGTGGTTTGATGTTTTCATTTGTATACATATATAAAGGAAAATAGCAGCTTGTAGCTCAGTAAAACGTCATGACAGCTCAAGCTGCTTCTTCCCTCAACATTCATTAAATTGTCAGAGTTGCCAGGTTGATTTTCTCTTTCTTTGATTCTTACAAGGCCGATTTGCATATAATTTACATTCCTAACTATGCCTCTTTCATAAATATTACCTTTTTCCTTTTATTTTAATTTCTTCAGGTCATATAACTTTTATCAAAGTGAAAATGCAAATACAATTTTATGCAATCTTCTTACATTTTATGTTGAGATTTTGTGCAGGATACATATTGAGTTAAAAATACATTAAATAGATCAAACGTTTAAAGGATGAATTTACAATGCATGTGTCGATGATAAAATTATGAATGAAATTACATATGATGTTTGATAATAATTTAACTAAAAAAATCTTTAATAAGTTTGATGACCGTTAAAATATTTCATTTATGTAACATTTTATTTATAAGAAAATTCAATTGTTCAAAGTTGTATTACTCATATATGATAAGCTCAATTAAAAAAAGTAGAATCAATATATTGTTGTAAACAAATTTCAAATGTTATATCCGAATTGTACGTCAAGAATTTATTACAAATTTCAACTACAATAATCTGTTGAGGAAAATGTGACTTATATTCAAACGCTTGTACAACTTTTCTTACTTTTGAACTCAATATATATTTAAATTGCAACCATCACATCTATAAGAGAACCAAATCTGGAAAAATTGGACAAATTATATTCTTTTCCATATTATGGTCCCAGCAATTATTGGCTATTTACAAATCTAAAAAAATGCCGAAAGGAAAAAGATTGGGTTTTAAAAGGGAAGGTTTTACAGAACGAGGCTTTAGAAAATTAATAAAAACACTTTTTCAACAAACAATGTTAGTGTATGCAAACGTTAGAATTATAATTACTCTAGGGATAAACGATTCAAATACCAACAACGGAGTATTAATCAGACAATAGTACTTTCACTTCAATACTCGTACTCAATTCGCTTTTCCCCAAAAATCTTTAAAACTGTCTCAACAACAGAAGTATAACACTTTTAATATAAAATTAGTTAAAAGATTGCTTTGAAATCAATCCTTATAAAAATATTCGAGAAATTTTAATTTTTTAATGTGTAAGCTCATTGTATTATCATTTTTTTATACAGACTATATGTCGTTAGTTTGATTCATGTCCAGAGTTAAAACAAATTGGACCTATCTGTAGTCTATGATCATATCATAATCACATTACCATTTATTAAAGTTTATTCAATTTTGGCATTTTCAGAGTCACATTTTATTATCAAGTGGTTTCTAAAACTGTTTCTTGCTCATTTTTGTCCTCTTAGATGCTAAAAGCCCTCTCAAAATCACAATTGAGAGTTGAAACATTTCTGTAAATGCAAAAATTCATATTCAATGTCTATCTCAGCAGCAATATTCATCAACTAGATGCATTTATATTATTCTCAATTATCTCAACTACAATATACCTTTAAATAGTTCAAGTGGTATAGATTTTCCACTATAGTTACTTATATAAGTAGAAGCATTCCTTCTTGTATGGGTTGTATTGCTGGAGGAATTTGATAAATTTTTTGATGATTCAACCATCATTCAGCGAACATTGTTTCGATATTTTAGGTTTCTTTCGCATTTGTAATAGCAAAACTGTTTTGATTCGAGGCCATTAATTTTTTGCATTAAATTTTCATTGTATAATGATTGAAATTTTTTCTTAATAAAACTTGTGCAATGACATTACCTCCTTCTAAAAACCACACTTGAGATAATGTCATATAAATATAGTAACTCTGAGAAACAACATATTTGTTGACAAAGATCACTAAGTATAGTGGTATATACAACCACGACAAAAGAACCAAACTGGCGTTTTGATAATTTCTATATATGGCAGTGTAAGTGCTTTTTCCCCCATAAACAAAAAAAGTTTATGTATCTGTTTTGGTGGGATATAAATAGGGCGATGCTCCCTTTACAAGATTATATCAATTATTTCATTCTTTTCAAAATAACTATTGAATAGAAAAAGGATTAATATTTGATATAATTGTAAGATTTAATAAATATAATGTTATATTCATATTTCAACATCTTATAAAATACACTCTATTTCCTACCGTCATACCCCTAGAACCAAGTATCTTAAGCTATATGTATATTTATATGATTTCTACTGTAACAAAATACAAAGTGTTTATATAAAGGATTTTTTAATAGAGATGACTAGGAATGTAAATCATATGCAATTCGGGCTTGTAATAAAAAAAGAAAGAGAAAATCAACCTGGCAACCCTGACAATTTAATGAATGTCGAGGGGGGAAGCAACTTGAGCTGTCATGACGTTTTACTGAGCTACAAGCTGCTATTTTCCTTTATATATGTATACAAATGAAAACATCAAACCACAAACATTACAATACGTTACTCCAGATTCATTATTATATTCACAAATATCATTAACTCCATTCTCCTCAATGAATATATTCAGAGCAGAGATTAGTATTTATGGACTTATTTTTTTCTTAAAATTTGATCATTTGTATTAATTTTTAAGAAAAATAAGTCCATAAATACTAATCTCTGCTCTGAATATATTGTGAAAGGTTTCAACTAAAATGCATTTTGAGAACTACTCGCACGCTTAAAAACCGCCGTTGTTAATGGCAATTATTACAACTTCTGTAACTATTCACTCTCATGTTCTCTTGACTCTTTATCATGACAAAATCTAGGAAGAAAAACATCCCTTTGAGACTTGAATGACAATATTTTGTTTATTCGTACCTCACACTTTCACACTGAAATTTTGGTTTCAAGGAAAAATGCGCTTATTTACAATGTCAAATCTCTATTGATTTTCTAGGTAGTCACTTGTATTTAACGCCAATTGGAAATTAAATTTCAGATTTTATTTCTTAGTTTCATTATTCGGTAGTAAAAACCGATTTATAGTTAAATTATGATTTTATCTTAAGTTTTTAGGCTTTATAAAGCATTATTAAACAAATATTTATGATATCTAGCACATATTTTACCAAAAATTAGATGATCTTAATTTATACTATTTTGAAATATTGAAGAAAAATTACTTGATTTTACTGAATTAAACACAATATCCTGTTTCACATCAATGAAAATTTAAATTTTGAAATGCAATTTTCCTTAGGTTTCCAGAGTAATGAATTTTTTTAAGATTAAATGCATATTAATATGATAATGGATAACTGTTTCTAATTATTCAGTCAATTGTTGTTGGTAAAACTGTGTAATTATTTATGAATAAAGAAATTGAAGATGTCTTTGTTAAATAACCAAAATTGAAAGTACTCTAATGTAAAGTAAATAATAATTAATAAATACTTTTTTTCGTGAATTTATTCATAAAGAATCTATTGTTGTGTCGAAAGTGTTATTATTCAAAATGGATAAAAACCAATAATATTTCAAATAACTTGTTTGTGTCGTTTGTTTTAAAAAGAAAGCTATAAGTGTATGACCTATATTTGATTCTATTAAGCTTTTGATTAATACGATTGTATGGGATGATCATATTATTAATAATGAAGTGCTTCCTTCTTCAATTTTTGATTACTGCACGAAAAAACTACATAGATTGGGAGTGTTAGGAATGTAAATTTCATGCACTTTTCGCGTGGGAGATTTTGTTGGGTTGGCACTCTGAACAGTATTTTTTGTATTCCAAAGCTATTATCATCATTCCTTTATTACTGAGGGGAGAACGTCTACCCGGTAATAAGGATCTCGCATGATCTGTGTATCACGTGTAATACTCCATTAAAAAACAATCAATCATTTAATAAAATGCTTACAGGAGTGAATTGTCGATTATCGATGTGAATATGTTTGGAATTGCGACAGGGATCCCAATTCTCCGTTCATCAAAGAGTTTGACGTTGCCTCTATGGACTTTTCCAAATCTATCGTCCTACGAAGGGCTGGCAAATGCTCTAATGGCCAACTTAAATCATAATAAGTATTAAAGGTGTTAAATTAAAGCGATAATTTCATAATAGGCATTAATTATATTAACTATAGAATTTAAGATTTTTTGAATGTTTACCTTGATTCCTCCACCTTTTAGATCATTTCATCATGGTCATTGTAAATCTCCAATTTTGATGGAGTCCGAGTTCCATCTGATGATCATCGAATCCCTCATCCCCTTCACCGTATTGAGAGTTCTTAAGGCGTCACAGTTAACGATAGGAGTTTTTCTGTATATAAAGAACTCGCTATCGTGTATTATGGATTCCTTATTCCTCTCAATCACATGCAGACATTTATCTTTGAGTGATTCAAGTGTATTATCATGACATGATGATGAAAATATCCTTTCACTAAACTTATGTTTTAGTCTTGAACAACACCCTTTTTTACTTTCCAATGCTGTAGTAAGAAGGAACTGATTTTTCAGTGCAGAGCATGAACTTGACAAAATGTGGATGAATAACGACGTTGAGTTGGACATTCAAGGAAACAAGGGTTTAGGTCTTTTTAGTAATGAAATTAAAAATATCGTAATTGTCTTCAATTACGTTCCTTGAATAAATCTCTACATTTATCTCGTGATTACGACTTTGAACGTATTTTATAACGTTTAACTTTTTCAAGACTTCTGTCCCAAATTCATTTAAATGGCATTTCACTAACCTAGGATCCTCGTTGTAACTTTAAAATTTTTCATCTCCATTATCAACGATAAACTATTTTATACTAACTCGATTATATATTTTATTTAGTCTTACTTTATGTATGAGTTTATTAAATTGTTCATCGTTTATTAATTATGAAATTGCCATTATACGTTTTCAATATATATATATATATTATATCTTTGATATTTCCTTCATTCAATAAATTATCACGCACATAGCTCGACATCCTTCACAATATTTACGTTTGAGGCTTGATCTTAATTGGAATTGAAATTTTTTTGTGCTAATTTGAATTTCTATACATAGATATTTATATATAATTTAAGCATATATTTAGTTCGAACTCTTTAAAAGTCTTAAAGGAAAGACATGTTTCTTAATCACATCCTATTATACTGTTTCAATGTAGTACTGAATAAAAAATATATATTGATTTAATGTGCTTATACATACTGAGGTAATTTTAGTGTCTAATTTAGTAACTTTCGCCGGAGCTACTTTCTTTTGCTTTAGGAGCTACTTGGATTGCACTTCTTATACATACTACCCATTCTTAAGGCTTACATTCGAAAATAATACAAGCTTTAATGTTAAAAGATCAAATACAATGATAACAAAAGGGCTCATGTCCGATTCCCCCAAATAATTATTAGTTTACAACTTATTAGCTAAAACTATATAATTTTCTGATATTAATTTCAGTTAATTTTCTGCCTCTCATCCATGGTATATATAATATTATAATTTATTATATATGTTTTCATTAGTATATATAAAGGAGAATAGCAGCAATTTACTGAGTTACCAGGTTGGTTTTCTCTTTCTATTTTTTTATAGGCCAAAAGTGCATATTTTTACATTTCTAGTGAGTGTCATGTTTGTAAAATTGCACGACATACCTAAATAAACGCAAAAATTAAAATGGCTTTTAAAATTGTGGTATTTTAAAAGAGTATTTATGTAAGAAATGTCGGGCTCAAGTACATCAGGGAAAAGAACATGTAGGTAGTGAGCAAACCTTTAAAGAAAATTTATTAAAAATGTCTAGATTTCGAACCCTAAGAATAAGGAAAATCAATGATGCCATCCCTAAAGCTTCATTTTCTACTAAATATTTTTGATAAAGTCAGAAGAAGAATTGTAAGTCACTTATGCGAGCTGGGTTTGAAAATTGGTTAAAATTTCCACTAACATTGAAATTGTATGGAGAGGAAATTCATTGAATGGAGATCAATGCAAGATACTGATAAAAAAACTCAATTATTTAAAGAAGTATTCTGTTGTAAACGACCTTTACATCATGATTCAATTAGGAACAGTTTTAGAAGAGCTAAATGATTAAAGGTAAAAAGTTTTTTCTATGGAATTAAAGGATGAATATAAGGAGAATATTATGAGATTTAAAGCTTCACATTAGAATATTATAGATTTGTGTGATAAATATTGAGCATTGGGTGCATACTCCGAACAAATATCAGAATCATCAACAAAGACTGGATACACTTTAAAAGTCTAATTAATATACTAAAGATATCAAATAGGAAAAAGCAGCATTTTTTAAGATAATTAAATATGCATAATGCAAATTATTTAAAAATACTTTTTTAATAATATTATATAAATACTTTACATATGGCAAATAAAAATTTAGATGTATAAAATAAAAATTTATTTAATTGATTGTTACAGGGTATTGTGTCTAATTTTATTAGCAAATTCAGTAAATTCAAGCAATTGGCAAATAAATATATGTCTTTTGTACATTTTCTGTGTCGGTTCTTCGTCTATTATTAGTATTTTGTAACCCTATCCCTCATATTTTGTTCATTTTTATACCATTTGTGTAAGCTTATAAAATTAGAGTTTATTCAAAATTTTAAACCAATATGTTCAGTAATAACAGAGATATGTGCTTTTACAGAATGGAAAATTTTAGTTTGGGATAAGAATAAATACCCCCTATAAATATCATAATTATCGGTTTAAAAAGTGTGTAAAGTCACTTATTTAATACAAAATTTGTCAATATCACCCCTGTATTTAAATTAAACATGTACGTTATTAAAGATAACACACTTTATACTACCAGAAAATGTGAGTTTATTTTTTCTATATGATTGTGACAGATAATATCGTACATTAAAAAAAAATAAAATATTGACACTAAATAAAATGCTCATTTTTCATTAGTTCAACCAATTAATTATACCTTAAATGGTCAGAATTAAAATAAATTAAATACAAATGTACTCTTGACCAAATTTTGATTAAACATACAGGGTGCGCAAGCTACCTGTGCCGCGAAAAGTATTTTTTTTAAATGAAATTTTATCTCCAACTTGTTCTCAGATTAAAAGAATAAAACCAGATTCTAAAAAACTTGATAGATTCTCATTTATTTTATTCAATAAAATTCCCTCCAGCCTCAATTACAGACTCTACGAGGCAGAAAGTGTGAGCAGGCCTTCGCTACTAGGTCATTTGGCAAATCCTAGAATTCTATCTTGATCTAACTGGTAACTTTGTCTTTGGTGTTGCAGGGGGTTCGGTTGGTTTGACATTCAATTGTTCTAATCCAATACTCCATAATTGATGTATCATATAACCACAATAATTTGTACAGATCTTGAAATAGAAGAGTCCCAAAGGTCATGATTCTTATATTAATTAACATGGGATCGCATTGGGAGTGGTGAAGGAACATTCGAAAATCATGAGTCCGAAACAGACGATAGGAGTAGACAATACACGATAATTATGTTACATCGTTGGATAGTTGATGATTCGCCGACACGATCAGTTAGAGCCCCTCGAACTCGGAGAGACCCCGAAGGATCCATTGGCTTAGATTTGAATCCGGAGAGGGGACATTAGAATCGTGAATCCAATATTGAAGGTATCCATGGGTTGATTGCATTATCTCACGTCACTGGTTACACTCTGTGCCGGAGTTAGAAGCATGGATGTGGATCCTAAGATTTATTTTCCCTTCACCCCCCCCCCCAAGGTATGTTTCTCTTTATATCTTCTTCCCCGAGTGCTTGTTGCTTTTTATGAAAGGCGTACCTTTTTTTTATTCAAAATGATGGGACCCGTTTCCTGGATGAGTGCCGAAAAAACAACTATTTTGTGCATTCTCTTATATAATTTCTGCAATGTCTTGAAATGTTCCTAACACCTTAAAAAAGACAGAAAATGTCAGAATGCCCCTATTGCATGGCTTAAGCTTAAATTAATATGTATTGATTATAACAGGGACTCAATATTGTATTACTGATACTGTAAACTTATTTTTGTGCATTGATTTTTGAGAGATCAAGTGATGTCTCAAATTCACAACACAGCTGATGTTGTAGCACCAGTCTAATTTTAAGAAAGAAAATAATAATAACTACATAGGTGCCTCCTAATGAGGAACAATATTTAGATAAATGCCAATCACAGTGCTCCTCCAATAGATTTTATTTTGACGTAACGATGTTGAAAAAACTTCTTAATACAATTTTATATGAAAAAAAGTCATACATAGAGATATAACTAGTCTTTGAGTATGTATGTTAAAAAAACAAAATTTAATCATTTCATGACGGATTTAACAGCTGCTGAATGAAATAGCTAAGTTTGACAGTTAAACTAAAAAAAACTGATTAACTTAAACCGTTTGCTTCTTTACTTTGAACGAATCACAAGCATCTTTATTGTCAATCAGGATCCATTGAACTATAGAACTACAATGTTTGACCCATACCTTTAATATTGAAAAGATACAAGTGGTCTAAAATAATCAACTTTGTCTCTAAAAAAAAATTTCTGATTCATTTGTGTAATGTCAATAAGAACTGAGCGTGAATCAAAAACACGATAATGAGAAAAATCAATTTTCCTTTTCAAGCTATTTTCAGTTCATAATATGAAACAAGGATATTCTTCTAACATGAAATTTTGGAACTTTTCCTCAAAATTTCAAAAAATAAATAACATGACATTTTAGCCTAGAGACCATAGGTTAATTTCATAGTGTTTTTTAGGAATATGATGCTTCAGAAAATACGCAAATGCCTCTCAAATATTTTAAGGACTAAACTTTAACTATATTAAGGAGTAAAATATTAGGTTATTAACTTGCTGATCCCAAATCACACTCTTCACTTCTTTCTTTTTTATTCTACGACGCCACCATCCTTTTGTTGAGAATCTTGCTATGTTTTCCTCTAAAAGATCCTCATTTGTGAAAAATATACCTGATATCCAAACTATTGAGCATCCAAATATAACATTTCGTGGTGTGGATGAGGAAGAAAGACAAAGAGTCGATAGATTTAAAAAAGTGGTTTTTTCTGTTCTTCGGGATACCAGAAAAGATTTGGAGAACAAAGTCTTGTTTTCAATGGTTTAGCCGTGAAGAAGTTTTTTATCGACAAGATCAATGATTATAAGTCTTCTATTTCTCAGTCGAGTCATTCTCCACTTTCAATACTGAAGATCAGAGGTTGAAATTTGTTATTTGCAAACGTAAAGTTTGTTAAACAACATTTTCTTTCTTGGCTATGGGGAGATCCATAGTTAGGAATGTAAATCATATGCAATTCGGGCGTGTTATAAAAAAAGAAAGAGAAAATCAACCTGGCAACCCTGACAATTTAATGAATGTCGAGGGGGGAAGCAGCTTGAGCTGTCATGACGTTTTACTGAGCTACAAGCTGCTATTCTCCTTTATATATACAACAATAAATAATACCATAGATGAGAGGCAGAAAATTAACTGAAATTAATGTCAGGAAATTATATATTTTTAACTAATAATAATTATACGAGGACTTGAGCCCTTTTTGTTTACATTTTATTTGCTTTATTAACCTTAATGTATGTATTCCTTCATGCGACATCTTTACTATCAGGTAGATGTTCTCCCCTCAGTAATATTGGAAAAATGATAACAGCTTTGGAAAACAAAAAGATCTGTTTGAAGAGCCAACTCCACTTTTTTATCACACGCCCGAATTGCATATGATTTACATTCCTATCCATAGTTTTGAGACTCTATGCTCATCATATGGAAAGTGGATTTACACATAAACCATATATTTCATCTGCTTTACCGGATAAAACTCGATTATGAGCGCCTGTTATCCTGAGGGAAACTTTGGAAGGAACCAGCTACTAGATAGTTCGATTAGTCTTTCGCCCCTAAATTGGAAAACCATCCAATAATTGTATTCGTCTCTTAACGTCGACATACTTGCTTTTTACCATCTACTATTCTACATCATCTATATCTTAAGAAATTGTGTAACATTGTCATCGCCACGGACTAATTTGAGAGGATATCTTCATTGAGGGTTCAAGGAATGGAACTAGCTTTTATTCTTTCTATTATTACTTTACTTATTAAAATCTTAATAATTTGATTGTATAACATATTGATATACAATCTATTCGATAGATCATAGAATAAAATTATCCAAGAATAGAAATCAATTTTTTGAGGAATCAGAAAGTACAGAAGCCAGATCAACCGAAATCATAAATACATGGAATATCTAACTTCTCGATTGATTAATTTTTATAAACCTCTTTTTAGCTTCATTATTCCTAATTGCAAATATGGAAGACAACAATATTAATATTGAATATCAAATAGTTGTTCCATTTATATTTTTTCATATTATTCTAAAATATTAATTATTGTGTCATTTGGTTATTATTAGTGTTGGATACGGATACGGCAGTAAATGAGAGTAGGGTCGGTTTACATCTGACTTTATTATTATCCCTCTTGGACTTTATATAGTTACAATATCTAAGGAGTACATGGTTATAAATGGTTACGAGTACGTGTACATGCTTGAGCGTGTCCTTGAGTATAGTCGTTTGTCACATTATCAGGTATCATTTGTCAATGCCACATTGTGGTGATCTTAAATATGTGTAGATCTTTAGAAGGGGAGATGGTAAGTAGAATGTCTAGCCAACAATTAGTATTTATCTTGTACATCTCATTGTATCTAGATGTTAACCATAATAAAATGAAAAATGTATATACTAATAGTAATTTATTGTTCATTTTTTAATTAACGATTTTTTTTTACTTTTAATGCAGGGATATAACTATATAGAGAATTGATAAAGTAGTATTGCTTACGTATTTGTCCTGGTTAATTTAGTTTCACACAATAATCATTTAACAATTTACAGGAACATAGTATCCTTATGTTGTATAATACATCCATGAAAATTAAAATATAGCGTGTTATTATTCCCACAATTACATATTAAAATTTGAGCTTATGTTCTAAAACACTAAACTAAATACAACACGTGTCAAAATTAACAAAAACTATTATCCTTTCATCCACATTTTTAGATATGTTTATTATAAAATCAAATGATTTTTAACGATAAATGAAGAATTCCGATTTTAAAATTTACTCTTCTGCTAAATTGGGGATCCTCTGTCAAATTAAAACGGGTCAAAATGTTTATCTTACATGATTAAATTTTAATTACAACTATTACAAATACTAAACATTCAATATAAGGATAACTAGGAATGTAAAAAATATGCCAATGGGGTGTGTAAAATAAAAAGAAAGAGAAAATCAACCTGGTAACTCTGACAATTTGATGAATGTTGAGAGGGAAGCAGTTTGAGCTGTCATGACGTTTTACTGAGCTACAAGCTGCTATTCTTCATTATATATACAAATAAATACATCAATAATAAATCATAACATTATTTATAAAATAGATGAGAGGCAGAAAATTAACTGAAATTAATGTCAGGAAATTATATATTTTTAACTAATAATAATTATACGAGGACTTGAGCCCTTTTTGTTTACATTTTATTTGCTTTATTAACCTTAATGCATGTATTCCTTCATGTGAGATCTTTACTATCAGGTAGATGTTCTCCCCTCAGTAATAAAGGAAAAATGTTAATAGCTTTGGAAAACAAAAAGTACTGTTCGAAGAGCCAACTCCACAAAATCTCGCACGTGGCATTTTGCATATTATTTACATTCCTAAGGATAACACAACTAGCTGATGAATGAGTATCAAAAGTTAAGATTACATTATATTAAGACATAATAAGGTAGATGACATCATTTTATATAACTGACTTGGTGCTAGAGTACAGGGCATTGTTTTTATCCAAAATTTTAAGAGACTAGAACAAAAGTAATGGGCAAATATGTTTAGAAATCTCCAACATTGATACAAATTTTAGAATAAGTAGTCATACTCCCAGTGGAGAACAGATGTTTATTAGATATATTCAGTCTAATTAATATAACAAGGAAACGAATTCAAGAAATCAAATGATGGATTCTTTATTCGGTGGATTTGGAGATTTTCAATAGTCCCCTACCATACTCAAGTCAAAAAGAAGTTATGTTATTACTCTTCATATTTAAGAAAGCGCCTCCTATTAAAATGTAGGAATGCCAATTACTATGGCTTAAATATAATTTAGCAGGATATTTTTATAATATTTAACCTCAATTTGCGTATTTTACGGAGGATTAATGGAAAAAATTTAGTAATAGAAATTGTAGAGCAGATACCAAAGAAAAGTGCTATTTATTAACTCTTTTTTTAACGAAATTCGTTCCACGCTCAGTTCTTATTACATTATACATATATAATACATTTTTATTAAAAATATGTCTTTTTTGAATTCATTTTGTGACCTTCGTGTGATTTAATATTGTAAAGGTCTAGATTTTGTCACTTGTTTTTGATGACGTCACATTTAAATGCAGATAGGCAATGTGTTTTTTTGACGTCTTCTTTTGGACAATCATTGACATTAAGAGAGAAAATGACGTTTTTTAAGCTGCTGGGATGGCAAACTAATATTTTCTCTCAAATGGCTACCTTGACCTGCTTCAGCTTCATAGATTGACCCAAATTCATTTCGAAAAGTCGGAGAAGGATCTTATTCTTTAATCCTACGAAACTATTTCTTAAATACAGCGATGACTTTCAATTCATTAAGGCTTCTGGATATTCTTCATTGTCTTAATTGAGACTAAGGATTGACAGTTCGCCAAAAGTTCGTTATGATACCTTCATATAAGCCATGCAATATTATTTTTCTTTCACAGTGATGATTTTTGTGTCTTCAAATAACTAACAGTCTTCAATATTGTCTATATTTCATTTTGAATTGAAAAAAACTAGGATTTGTTGTCAAAACAAGACAGAAAATCTTGACCCCTCTAGATTGAAATCATGCGTAAGCCACAAAATGACATTAATTTTTTTTTTTAATTTTGTAAAACATTTATGGGGTATAAATTTTGAGTATTTTAATAGAAATGGTCTGAGAGGTATGAAATTTTGCAAATATAGTTTTTCAATTGCTCCAAGCAAAATTTTTATCGGTGCTTAGAATAATACACGAAGAATTAGAAACCATTATTTACATATATTAGAAACTTTCTTATATGAGCTTACCTCCATAAGACCACCCCCATATACCAATATTGTCTTTATCTATGAAGGAATATTGATTCAACAATTTCTCAGTAACGTCTATTTGATCTTCGACCTCCACTTTACCCAAATTATAATATAATTCAAATAATAAGTTGTTCCCTTGATAACCAGATCCACGACCATCAATCAGTCCATAAATGATATCAGCATTTGTGGTTAAATATGTACCCCAGTCTAATTTAAATCTATCACTAACTTGTTGGGAATTTGGGCCTGCATAAACATTTACCAAAAGAGGGTATTTTTTATTTTCATCAAAGTCCGGTGGCAAATAAAGCCGTACTTTAGCGTTATACCTTCCATTAGCTATCGGAATTTCCAAATTTGATACTTTTGGCAGTCTTTTTTGTAATAGTAAAGAAGAGAGGTATTCATTATCTTCTAATACTTCTACCAAAATAAAGGAAATAATAAAATTAATATAAATTAAATATATATAGTTTAAACATACCTAGTAACTGATTGGGATTTTTCTTAAACAAATATTCTTGAGGTACAAAAGGTCCCATACATGAAATAGTATAGTAACTATAACTTTTAGAAAAACTAAATGAATTGTAACCACATCTTCCACCTTTCGTGTTGGATAAATTACATGTAATACATTCAACGAATCCAGGTTGTTCGGAATCAAAATCGTATACATAATATAAATGTCTTTCTCCAGGAAATCCAGCCCTTGTTCCAATAAAATATATTTTTTGATTCAATTCATCCCAATGGGAAATTTTAATGACTACCATTTGTCCCGTTGTTATTGGTATACGTTGATTCGAATCTCTATTAATTATATTAACATGATTATAACCTTCAGAACTGAGTGGCATAATAAATTGTCTTCCAGAAATAGAAAATATTGGTGGGTCTCCTAATTCCATCCAACCTTGTGATTCTGTCATTACTAAAGAATCTGAACAACTTAATACTTCTACATTACATATTGACACAATTGAATAATTTTGATGTCGATTTTCCCATGTAAGTGAAATTTCAGTCGTTGTTGCCCAGGTTACAGCATAAATAATACTTTCTCTACCAAAAAAGTAATTTGGTGGCTCCAATTGAGTCCTTGTGAAAGACTGGATATCGTTATTTGTTAATTCAACTACAAACACATTCACAGAAGGATTATTTCTTCCTGGTTTTGGATATCTGAATATCATTCAAGTTAACGAATAATATTCTCAATTACGTCATTTAAAGTTATAACATTACTTACTTTATTGATGAAGAAATAGGATATTGAAAATTTAATGAGCCCGGAACACCATATAATTCAATTGGCATATTGTCTACTAAAGAGTCATTGAATTCTATCCATGCTAAGCGCTTATTGTCTGAACTAAACCATAGGGCACGAGTATTGGATAAAACCTCTTCTTCATAAACCCAGTCGGCAACTCCGTTATAAATAATTCCTGGTATTCCTAAAACACATTTCTTTGAGTAAAGATGTTAGTTAAAATAACTATTAATAAAATAAGTACTCCTACAGTTATGTTTATTAGAAAGAGCTTTGTAGTATTACCTGATTTAGTTATTTGAATGTCATATGAAAGTGGTGATGAACGATAATATATATTATTCAAAAATACATAAGCTAATGAATGACCTTCTGAAGACCAAGTTGCAAATGCTATAGGGCTTATATTTTCTTTATTTATTTTACTTTGACCTTCTTTTGATACATTTTGAGATTTAGTTATAACATTGACATTGGGAGTCAAAATTATTTTTTGACCATTACTGACAACATATATTTCATAAAGAGCCAAGAAACTATGTCTAAATAGCTTTTGTGGCTGATATGAAAGAAGAACATATTTATTATCAGGACTAACAAAGAATTTATAAACTTTTGGATACCCATTCATTATGTTTCCAGGAACAAGAACATTTTTCTCATTTGTAAGAATATTATAAAGTATGACAGAATTGCTCCTATCTTTGTATAAATATTCATTATCTGAATGCCAAGAACCGTTCCATCTTAAGACTGTAAACTCTTTTTCTACTATTTCTTTAAGTGTAAATGGGGAAGAAAGTTCATTTGTTAAATTGGATGATCGTTTATTCCGCTGAAAATTTAATTTCGACATGTTAAAGAAATTAATTCCAATAATCAAGCACATAATAAAAATTACTATTTCTAATTTTTTTTTTTTTCGTGTTCGGTCTATGAGAAATAGCATTTTTAAAATACAGCAAAACTTTGACGGGATTAATAAAAGGCACAAACACAAAAGCATTAAAGCTTAAACTGAAAATAAAAATAATGATACTTTTTATTGCTTTAAAAAAATAACCTGAAAACATGAAGACAGCGTACACATAACGCCCACAACTTCATCATACCTTGATACGCATTCTTTGTGTACACATGGATTAAATATATTATAAATTTTTTTTTATATATTGAATTGCAGTAAGTGTGGGTATAATAATTTTATAAATAATTAGGAGATTTCATGTGTTATTGTAATGGAATGAAAAATATTGTGTTTATTTTTTTCTTACCTTATAAGATCAAAATAAATAATTCATTCAATTTTAAACAATTATACTACATCGAATGTTCTAGAGTTGTTATTATATTATAATCATGACTTCCATTTGTACATTGCACATTGAATAAGTATTGATAAAGATAGTGAAGTTGTATTGGATATATATATATATATATATATATATATATATATATATATATATATGTATATATATATATTGTCTGGAATAAAAATTGCACCTAGAATAACTGTTATTGGAAAAAAAAAGGTTGCAACATAACATCAATGATATAATAATTTCTTTTTAATAATACTAAGAGTTTCGTTTAGTTCCTTTTCAGACATACAGATAACATTATAAATAAAAAGCTACACCATTGCTATGTTCCAGGTCAAAGTTTAATCTTATAGACTTGGCTTTTACTAACACCAATTCGCACAGTCAAGTGTTTTGATTAACAATTCTCTCAATGCTTTGAATATCTGTTAGTAGTCAAACTTATAAAAACGTTTCTAATAGTTTTTATATTAACAAGAATATAATCTATTTGATGATGTTATTTTGATATTAGAGGGAATTTTATCTAAAGAATAGTTATGAGTATAGTTTATTAGTTTTAAAAAAATAGAAGACAAAGGTTAATTCGCACATTTATACGACTATGTACGATACCATGTTGTGTATACATTAGACTGTCCTGTTTTCTAGTTAATCTGTTATTTTGTCTGTACCAAAGAATTTTTTGCTGCCTATTGATAAAAAAAAAAGAATTGTATAGTTTTATCCTTCAAAGGTCATTTTTGTGACCTCTCAAGCCATTTGAAGTTTCAATTCAATCATGAAATGTTTTTATTTATCTTAAATGCTTACTGTTTACATTGTAATTTAAATGGTCCGTGGTTCTAACTTATGAGTAAGTCATCCTAATTTGAACATGAATTGGGATGAATTTCATATGTACTCTGACTCTCTCTCTCTAATTTCCGTACGTTTTTTCTTCTCTTTGCTTAAAAAATCAAAACAAAATGCAAGAAATTAGTGATAAAGATAAGGCTTTGTTAAAGTGTCCTCCACAAATAGTAGGAGCCATTAGATTTTTATATCGCCATAGAAATAATAATAAAAAATAGGAGGAAAAATGCGAACTTCAACGAACCCACCTTAACTTCTTTTATGTTATAAGCAGTGATGTAAAAAACGGCGATTTTTAAGCGTGCGAGTAGTTCTCAAAATGCCTGTTAGTTGAAACCCTTCATAATATTCTTTCATCCTTCATAAATCATCAAGCTGTTTTCCTTTTCCTATTGACATAATAATTCTTATCATGTGTATATTATATTATCTATCATAAAAGTTACGATAATATCACACAACCTTTCCTTCAATTTTGGTTGAAAACTTTTTTAATGTTAATATCTCTCGAAATGACTTTATGGAGTCAAATATTTATACTTCTATCCTATAAAATGTATCATTTGTTGACATTTTAAATATATTTTCAGCCATTTTCTTGAGTTATAGAAAAGGTAGAATAATTATAAAAATCATTATTAAATCTTCAATAATTGTATTTAAAATATGCAAATATCTATAAACTTAAAGCTTTATTTTGTTAATGAATGAATAACCATTATTATCAAACTAAAAACTTGAAGATTAGTTTATATATAGAGCAGAGATTACTATTTGTGTACTTAAATTTCTTAAAAATTAATACAAATAATGAAATTTTAACAAAAATGGCTATAAATCCAAAACTAATGTACCGATTTTGAAATTTGGAAAATTTCCTGCTTATTTAAAGTAATATCTACAACTTTAAGTTGTTTAAGATCTTTCTAAAACATCAATTTAATTTAATTAATTACTATAAGTCCAAGAAGAGCTGTCATGAGCCTGGAGCAAGGCTGTCACAGCTACATTCATAGTATAATATCGACAGCAAATAAGCTAGCTTTCATTGTTACCATATCATTTTTGACGTCATCAAGGGGAGGGGCTACTCGCACGCTTAAAAATCGCCGTTTTTTACATCACTGGTTATAAGATACTAGCTCATTTTCAAGTCGTAGTCTTATAATTTGATTGGAACGTCTTCAAACAAAATTTATCCTCCTTAAAATAACACTTGTTTGAATAAATCTTTTGATCGTTTATCTTTTATTATGTTGTTAAAATAATAATAATCTTTCATGTTGCTTAGCTTTAATAAGGAAATAACACCAATTTTTTTTTTTGAAAATAACAAATATATGTGATAAATAAGCTTACACCCTTAATGGATGAAAATGTGAAATTACAAAATTAAAATTATTTATAAAGAAATTTGATTTTTAAGGATACTTAAAGAAAAAATATCATTTCAGCTTGCTTGAATTTAAAGAAAATAAATAAATTTAGTTGACTTCGATCTCACATTAAAAAAAAGTTATTTACTATTAACCACAAATATACAAATTTCTTAATTATTCCAAATTTATATTGTTATGTTATTGTTAAAACATGTAAGAAAATTGCAGAATAATGTCTCTAAACATTACTGAAACAATACAACAGGTTTTAAACATACAAGGATATGCTAATCTGAAGTAAAATATAGCACAATAGAGACGACCTCATGACTAGGAATGTAAATAATATGCAAATGGGGTTTGTAAAATAAAAAAAAGAGAAAATCAACCTGGTAACTCTGACAATTTGATGTAATGTTGAGAGGGAAGCAGCTTGAGCTGTCATGACGTTTTACTGAGCTATAAGCTGCTATTCTCCATATGTATATGTATACAAATGAAGACATCAATAATAAATAATAACATTATGTATGTATACCATAGATGAGAGGCAGAAAATAAGCTGAAATTAATGTCAGGAAATTATATATTTTTAACTAATAATAACACTGGTCAACAGGGTAGAAGTGGATATATAAAAATAAGAGATAATTTGGATCATGAAAAACAAAAGATTATTTAATATATATATAATACTCGATAAATGATAGAAACTGAGAGGATTGAAGCGAATTAGAATTATCTTATATACACGAGAAGAGGCATACTTTTCTTTAGCATGATTTCTTAATAACCAGAAATTAAACCACTTATAATTGTTGCAAGTCGCAGGGACTTGTTAACCAAGTTCTTCGATTATGACCCAATAATGGGACAAGTAATATAATTATTCAAACAATTGTATAGACCCAAAACAAGGTTTGTAGGGAACAATGGTTAATTTCAAGTCTAAGCGTTCACATAGTTGATGGAAAGACAAAGGGCACATGCCCCCTACATTTTACGTAACCTCATTTGGTTTCTTTTCTTAATTTACTCAAATTAAGCCCTTCTCATACTTTTTTTTCATTCTTTTTGATTCCCTCTAGGCTGTTTCACTAAATTGAAAATTTGTCTTTTTTAAATATCATTCTGTGACCACTGCAAGACTTATCCTTGAAAAGATGTAGATTTTTACTCTTGTTTTTTAACCAAACCTAGTTTTTTACTGACGTCATACTCAAATATGTGTATAAATTCTTTTTTGATGTTTTTTTGGACAATCATTGCCACCATCTTGTCAAAACGAAATAAACAAATTGATAAAATGACATCATTTCAGCTGATGGGTTGATAAATTCTTTCTTTTTCTCAAATGGCTACGCTGACGGGTTTCATTTTCACTTATTCTTCGATTTTATGATGTTATTTCTCAAACATAGGGATGATTTTCCTGTCAGCAAGGTTCCTCACATTCTTTATTGCCATTGTTGAGACAAAAGATGAAAAAATTCACAAAAATCTATATTGAAAACTCGGGGGAGAGTTTTGTCCTTCAATAATATTATGTTATTTTGCATGTACATCGTGTCCTTCAACATCGTCATGGAGACTCCATTAAGATGTGTGCCGATATATTGGAAGATAGTTGAGTCGTAACTTTTATCCATAGGAGTAAGAATTGAACTAAGCCCTTAGTCGAAGTAGTTTTATTATTATTTTGTTTTTCAGGAATGTTGAAATGATTTGATCCCAAGTAATGTCATCGATTCCACAATACCCAAAAAGAAACGAATAGTCTTGTCTTAAAATATTCTTATCCTCAATTACTATCATCATCGTAAGTAACTATTGAAATGCTATATTGATATCTATCGTTTGATAGATTTCATACCAAGGAAGTAATGAATACAAAGACTACCGACAGGATTTCTGAGTAAAATGATTTCATCAAATAATTTATGTTTGATTCCTCTTTTATCTATAGTTACTGGATACTTTTCTACATTATTTGCAGCACAAAATATATTGATAGAATGATCAGCTTAATGTGGAAGGGTGACATTAAGATCTTCTCCTGTTCAACTAGAGGTTGCCCCTTGATGTTCTTGTTACCAATTACAATACCTGTTCTGGATGGTCAGTCCTTGGTTTTATTATGACTTGTAGCTCGACTAAGGGAGGTTTTGTGAAGCCACCATGCATACCTGTAAAAAAACAATCCTTCTGAAGTCTCTAATCATTTTATCTGTACTTAACTAGGCTTTTTCTGAACAGAAAATTTGGTACTTGTTACATGGTGCAACAGCATCGGCTTCAAGTTTGAGATGTAAACAGTTGTTAGTCGCTGGGGTCGTAGGGGAATTTAATTCCTATAAACAAGCCATTCATGTCGTGTCAATTACATACCTTCTCATCCAGTGCAAAATACAGAGGGAGTTTGTCATGAGTAGGAATCTAAATATTATGCAAAATGCCACGTGCGAGATTTTGTGGAGTTGGCTCTTCGAACAGTACTTTTTGTTTTCCAAAGCTGTTATTATTTTTCCTTTATTACTGAGGGGAGAACATCTACCTGATAGTAAAGATCTCACATGAAGGAATACATGCATTAAGGTTAATAAAGCAAATAAAAATGTAAACAAAAAGGGCTCAAGTCCTCTTATAATTACACAGGTCTACAAATTTGAACTTTCAAAAATCTTCTGGGGTATAAGTGTAATAAAAGTTATTCCGTTTTGCTCACTGATTTCAAATCTGTAATTCTTTTTTTCGAGAGTCCGACGGTTTTCGAGAAATCGGTCCCTACTTTTTTAGCTTTTTTGGGCCATTTTCCAACTTCAACTTCAATTGAAGCCTAGAAAAATACACATTTTGGGCATTAAAAAATAATGATTGGCTTGTGTTTTTTATGGAGATTTCATTTCTAGTCTTTGTTTTGGCCTAAAAGGACTCCTAGGGGCGTAGGGTGCCGGAGTAGGCCCAAAAGTCGATGAAATTCTTTGTACTTAAATAACTCCTTGAATATTGCATGAAATGGATTAATAAGGAATGCATTAAAGAGATTAGACCCACAGCTTTCAAACAAGATGTCAAGCGTCCGATAAGAGCCTTTAACTTTAAAGAAATCGTCCATCAAAGTGTGTAAATTTTCATCCAATTTAAAGCAAAAATGCGCTAGAAATCTAAGACTCACGGTAGATGTAATAAAAAACAAGTGCTATAGACTGTAGTAGTAGTGCGCATAAGAAGACTCTGACATCAGCTGAAGATAACCAAATTCAAAAACATGGATCCCTTATTTAATTACATGGCAACTCCGAGGAAAGAGTGGGATTGCAGGGTCATAGATATCCAATGAAAGGAATAGTGTTCCTTGATGAGTCATGTCTCAGTACTAGGAATGAAAATCATATGCAATTCTGGTGTGTGATAAAAAAGTGGAGTTGGCTCTTCAAACAGGTCTTTTTGTTTTCCGAAGCTGTTATCATTTTTCCAATATTACTGACGGGAGAACATCTACCTGATAGTAAAGATGTCGCATGAAGGAATACATGCATTAAGTTTAATAAAGCAAATAAAATGTGAACAAAAAGGGCTCAAGTCCTCGTATAATTGTTATTAGTATAAAATATATAATTTCCTGACATTAACTTCAGTTAATTTTCTGCCTCTCATCTATGTTATTATTTATTGTTGCATATATAATGGAGAATAGCAGCTTGTAGCTCAGTAGAACGTCATGACAGCTCAAGCTGCTTCCCCCCTCGACATTTATTAAATTGTCAGGGTTGCCAGGTTGATTTTCTCTTTCTTTTTTTATAACACGCCCGAATTGCATATGATTTACATTCCTACTCAGTACCCTTCATCTTCATCATCATGGATATTAACGAAACTGCTTTGAGGAATGCTGGATCAGTCGCCTTAATTTGAAGAAGGCGGGATCGGAGTTTCGACGTGTTATAAAATTAGAGATTCATCTTCATGAGAAAGTATTTGTCATTTGGATCATCTTTGAGTACACTAAGAAGAATTCCCTTTTGAGATTAACGATAGACATCGCTGTTAAGTCAAGAATGGGGAAAGAAATGAAGACTCCATTGAGGAGTCAATGTTTGTATAGAAAAAACTAATTTCCACATTCATCACAAAATTTAAACCGATGTTATTGCTTATATCGCTACGACGGCTCTTGTATACACTGAACTCGCGCATCGTGGCCGTTTCTAGTCTACTAACACACATCCTCATTCGAATGGGCAACTTTTTTACACTCATGTACCAATCACGTTACTGAAAGTCCCTTAGTTTACCGTTTATGTCTCTCAGTACTGGGTCCCCTTCTTTATGTCTAAAGTGGAGAGTAAGGAATAATCATGAAGCGTCTTTGATAACGTTAATCGTATTCTGAACAAACTCATTTATTTTTTTTACCATTTCTAATGAATGCTCTCAAATACAAAATATATCAAAAACATAATATAATTTATATAATTCTTTGATTTTCATTCCTAGTACTGAGACATGACTCATCAAGGAACACTATTCCTTTCATTGGATATCTATGACCCTGCAATCCCACTCTTTCCTCGGAGTTGCCATGTAATTAAATAAGGGATCCATGTTTTTGAATTTGGTTATCTTCAGCTGATGTCAGAGTCTTCTTATGCGCACTACTACTACAGTCTATAGCACTTGTTTTTTATTACATCTACCGTGAGTCTTAGATTTCTAGCGCATTTTTGCTTTAAATTGGATGAAAATTTACACACTTTGATGGACGATTTCTTTAAAGTTAAAGGCTCTTATCGGACGCTTGACATCTTGTTTGAAAGCTGTGGGTCTAATCTCTTTAATGCATTCCTTATTAATCCATTTCATGCAATATTCAAGGAGTTATTTAAGTACAAAGAATTTCATCGACTTTTGGGCCTACTCCGGCACCCTACGCCCCTAGGAGTCCTTTTAGGCCAAAACAAAGACTAGAAATGAAATCTCCATAAAAAACACAAGCCAATCATTATTTTTTAATGCCCAAAATGTGTATTTTTCTAGGCTTCAATTGAAGTTGAAGTTGGAAAATGGCCCAAAAAAGCTAAAAAAGTAGGGACCGATTTCTCGAAAACCGTCGGACTCTCGAAAAAAAGAATTACAGATTTGAAATCAGTGAGCAAAACGGAATAACTTTTATTACACTTATACCCCAGAAGATTTTTGAAAGTTCAAATTTGTAGACCTGTGTAATTATAAGAGGACTTGAGCCCTTTTTGTTTACATTTTTATTTGCTTTATTAACCTTAATGCATGTATTCCTTCATGTGAGATCTTTACTATCAGGTAGATGTTCTCCCCTCAGTAATAAAGGAAAAATAATAACAGCTTTGGAAAACAAAAAGTACTGTTCGAAGAGCCAACTCCACAAAATCTCGCACGTGGCATTTTGCATAATATTTAGATTCCTACTCATGACAAACTCCCTCTGTATTTTGCACTGGATGAGAAGGTATGTAATTGACACGACATGAATGGCTTGTTTATAGGAATTAAATTCCCCTACGACCCCAGCGACTAACAACTGTTTACATCTCAAACTTGAAGCCGATGCTGTTGCACCATGTAACAAGTACCAAATTTTCTGTTCAGAAAAAGCCTAGTTAAGTACAGATAAAATGATTAGAGACTTCAGAAGGATTGTTTTTTTACAGGTATGCATGGTGGCTTCACAAAACCTCCCTTAGTCGAGCTACAAGTCATAATAAAACCAAGGACTGACCATCCAGAACAGGTATTGTAATTGGTAACAAGAACATCAAGGGGCAACCTCTAGTTGAACAGGAGAAGATCTTAATGTCACCCTTCCACATTAAGCTGATCATTCTATCAATATATTTTGTGCTGCAAATAATGTAGAAAAGTATCCAGTAACTATAGATAAAAGAGGAATCAAACATAAATTATTTGATGAAATCATTTTACTCAGAAATCCTGTCGGTAGTCTTTGTATTCATTACTTCCTTGGTATGAAATCTATCAAACGATAGATATCAATATAGCATTTCAATAGTTACTTACGATGATGATAGTAATTGAGGATAAGAATATTTTAAGACAAGACTATTCGTTTCTTTTTGGGTATTGTGGAATCGATGACATTACTTGGGATCAAATCATTTCAACATTCCTGAAAAACAAAATAATAATAAAACTACTTCGACTAAGGGCTTAGTTCAATTCTTACTCCTATGGATAAAAGTTACGACTCAACTATCTTCCAATATATCGGCACACATCTTAATGGAGTCTCCATGACGATGTTGAAGGACACGATGTACATGCAAAATAACATAATATTATTGAAGGACAAAACTCTCCCCCGAGTTTTCAATATAGATTTTTGTGAATTTTTTCATCTTTTGTCTCAACAATGGCAATAAAGAATGTGAGGAACCTTGCTGACAGGAAAATCATCCCTATGTTTGAGAAATAACATCATAAAATCGAAGAATAAGTGAAAATGAAACCCGTCAGCGTAGCCATTTGAGAAAAAGAAAGAATTTATCAACCCATCAGCTGAAATGATGTCATTTTATCAATTTGTTTATTTCGTTTTGACAAGATGGTGGCAATGATTGTCCAAAAAAACATCAAAAAAGAATTTATACACATATTTGAGTATGACGTCAGTAAAAAACTAGGTTTGGTTAAAAAACAAGAGTAAAAATCTACATCTTTTCAAGGATAAGTCTTGCAGTGGTCACAGAATGATATTTAAAAAAGACAAATTTTCAATTTAGTGAAACAGCCTAGAGGGAATCAAAAAGAATGAAAAAAAAGTATGAGAAGGGCTTAATTTGAGTAAATTAAGAAAAGAAACCAAATGAGGTTACGTAAAATGTAGGGGGCATGTGCCCTTTGTCTTTCCATCAACTATGTGAACGCTTAGACTTGAAATTAACCATTGTTCCCTACAAACCTTGTTTTGGGTCTATACAATTGTTTGAATAATTATATTACTTGTCCCATTATTGGGTCATAATCGAAGAACTTGGTTAACAAGTCCCTGCGACTTGCAACAATTATAAGTGGTTTAATTTCTGGTTATTAAGAAATCATGCTAAAGAAAAGTATGCCTCTTCTCGTGTATATAAGATAATTCTAATTCGCTTCAATCCTCTCAGTTTCTATCATTTATCGAGTATTATATATATATTAAATAATCTTTTGTTTTTCATGATCCAAATTATCTCTTATTTTTATATATCCACTTCTACCCTGTCCGAAAGTAACAATGTTCTAAACAAGGCTTTTGACAAGGCAAAAGATCTGTTGATCGAAAAAAATAAAAAAGGAGTCCAAATATTTGACCTGAGTAATCTACATGCCTTAGGACAGATTGGTCCTGTGGAGGTATTAGTTACTGTTATGTAACTCTAAATTTCCAGAATGTTGTAAGGATCGGCGGAAGATCACTCTTGTTGGTTCACGTTTTTTATTCGAAACAGAGAGAAGATATGCACCAGTAGAGTGAGAATTGCTTGCAGTGATCTGAGCATTGAAGCAAATACTTCACTCAATAATGTAATGAATTATTGGTAGTGTCAGACTATAAGCCAAATTGCTATGTTTCTGGAGGATCGAAGTTTTGATGAGATTTCAAATATGCAATTGTTTCGAAGGGCAAACTCTTTTTAGGAAATTTTAAATTGTACGTTTCCCAGGCAAATCAAATGTCGCCAACGCAGCATCTCTGAATCGTAATGGAGATATGAAAGATACCACAGCAGTAGATGAAAATAGTATGGTGATGGCCTTAGATAATCAAAAGCCTTACATGGATTACATGGGTGAGATTAGCTGATGCTACTACACATTATAAAGTATCACAGACTACACTAACCACAATCAAAGAAAACAAAATCGATGACTATATACCTGAGGCATTAGAGGCATAAACTTTGGATGGAATCGTTCTATCAAGTGAGAGGTGTGATTATGTACTAAGATAGAGTCGTTGTTCCAGGATAACTACTCCTTAAGTGTTATTCACACTTCATGCGGCTCATCAGGGTGTATATACAATGATAGCTCATGCTTATTCGTGTTTTATAGATAGGTATAACCAAAGATATCAAACAAACTAGGAAAGGGTCCAGGTCTTGTTATTCAATTACTCCATAACAAGTTAAATGTTCACAGACCATGGAATAATAAATCATACCTTAGGTAATATAGACCTATGGTTAGACATGGGTAAAATGTTGAAATAAATTTGAGTTTAAGAAAGGAAATAAAAATATCACAGTTGGTACCACTACCTTAATTATCAATTTGAATTCAGTCTCCTCTGTATTATTGAGTCTAAAGCTTGTTACAATCATAAGTGGCTATTGTATATTATTTAATATTGTCAAATAACAATCAGTAGATAAAATGCAGTAATTGCAGGCACGCTGTCTCACTTCAACAAAATGCCCATCCCTGGTCATTACTAGGAATGTAAATTACATTCTCTTTTCGCGTGCAATATTTTTTTGGGTTGGCACTCTGAACAGTACTTTTTGTTTTCCAAAGCTGTTATTATTCCTCCTTTATTACTGAGGGGGGAACATCTACCTGATAATAAGGGTATCGCATGATCTGTGTATAACGCGTAATACTCGGCTTAAAAACAATAAATTATTTCAAAAAAATGCCTATTGTCGATTATAGATGTGTAATGTCAATAAGAACTGAGCTTGGAAGGGATTTTGTAAAAAAAAGTTAATAACATAGCACTATTCTTCGTTAACTGCTCTACAAATTCTGTTACTAAATTATTTCCACTAACCTTCTGTAAAATATACAAATAATATTTTAGCTATGGTAGTTGGCATTCCTATATTTAATGGGAGGCGCTTCCTTAAATATGAAGAGTAATAACTAAACTCCTTTATGACTAGACTATTGAGGGACTATTGAACATTTCTAAATCCACCGAATAAATAATCCATCGTTTGATTTCTTGAATTTCGTTTGTAATTAAAATTTAATGATGCAAGAGAAACAGCTTGACTCATTTTAATTGGACGAAGAATTATTCATTATTCTTTTACATCTACAATTCCAGGAGAAGTAGATTTGAAGGTGAATGAGTGGTAATTCTTTTTTCCTTTTAGATGATGGAAATAGTTGTTTAAAAATTATTTCCTATCATACCATTGCATTTAAGGACATCCACTCTTTTTGGATGATACAACGTTGAATTTGTTTGATGCTTTATCAACAACTTCAATTAAGTCTTCTACACAATCAATTCTTTGCTGGTTATTAAATTTTTTTAAATGACACCGAAACTGCGATCTAGTGAAAAATTGGAATGATTTTCAACGAGAAAATGAATGGATATTTCATCAAATGCACCATAAATAATTCTGTACTCAGCGAACGCCATAATAATGTAATTTTTATTATGATCTCTGTAATGGAAAGTTAAATGTGGAAAGATAAAAAAATTTAAATCTACATAAACTTTCTTACCCACAATTATCACATTGAGTTTCAAGGCGCATGTTTAGATTAATACGTTTTAATTCATAGAATAAGAGAGATGGTACGCAATTTGAACCTTTCGTTCTAGTTTCCTAAATTTATTTTAGAACAAATTTACTAAGGCTGAGAACATTGGATGTAAAAAGGTATCTGTTCAGATTCATCAAACATCTATATATTTGAAGTTCCTAATCCCTCATTTTCAATAACAAAAATATTAACATTGAAAAGGGGCATGAAATGCGTCTTTCCCACTTAAATTGAAGAGTAAGACATGGATTTGGCTTAAGAAAAATCCATAGTTAATAAAGTTACAGTTTCTGGATTGTTTTTTGCATATTCAACACTCTTATTGTAATCTTGAACATGGTGTATGTGCTCTTTAATACTGTCGTTAAGGTTTAATGTCCAATCTTCGAAAGGATTTTTTTTATAAGACGATCTATTATACCCAACTCAGGGCATGTAAACTTCCAATCACGAATAAAAGTATTTCTACTGTAGTATTTTTCATAGCCTTGATCCAAACACTATTGCTTTACTTATTATATAACTTCAATATTCCAATGACTAAGGAAACGAATCGTTTTAAGATCATAATGAAATGGAACTCTTCCTAGTACAAAAATTATGTGATCCCTCATTAAATTATCTAAAAAATATTTGATAACCTCTCTTCTTACATAGGCTTCATGACTCGACTGAGAAATAGAAAATATTTCTAAGCATTGGTCTCGTCGATAAAAAACTTCTTCACAGCTAAACCATTTAAAACAAGAAGTTTGTTGTCCAAATTTATTCTGGGGTCCCAGAATACAGGAACAACCACTTTTAAAAAAAATATTAGCTTTCTTCCTCATCCACACTACGAAATGTTACATTTGGATAATGTATAGGTTGGATATCAGGGATATTATCCACAAATGAGTATCGTTTAGAGGAAAGTATAGCAAAATTCTCAACAAAATGATAATTGCGTTTCAAATTAAAAAAGAATAATGTTAAGAGCATCATTTTGGATCAACGAGTTAATAACCTAATTCTACCAACCTAATATTTTACTCCTTAATATAGTTTAGTCCTTAACATATTTGAGTGGCATTTGCGTATTTCCTGAAGCATTATGTTCCTAAAAAACACTATAAAATTACACTATAGACTCTAGGCTATAACGTCTTGTCATTTATTTCTAGAAATTTTGAAGAAAAGTACAAAAATTTCGTGTTAGAAGAAAAGCCTTGTTTTATTTAATGAACTGAAAATAGATAGAAAAAGAAAAATTGATTTTTCTCCAATTCGTATTTTTTGATTCACGCTCAGTTCTTATTAACATTACACAGACGTGAATATGTTTGGATTTATGACAGGGAGTCCAATTTTCCGTTCATCAAAGAGTTCTATAATGCCTCTATGGAATAACCCAAGTCCCTCGTTTCCTACTATGAGTAGGCAATCACTTAAAGGACGAAACCTCTGTCCATCAGAGTTGTTATGGGCTCGATGGACTTCTCCAAATCTATTGTCCTACGAAGAGTTGGCAAATGCTCTAATGGCCAACTTAAACCTTAATAAGTATTAAATGTTAGAAATAAAAGCTATAATTTCATAATAAATATTAATTAAATTAACTGTAGGATTTAAGATTTTTGGGATGTTTCTCTGGATTCTTCCACTACCGAGATCATTTCTTCATGTTCATTGTAAATCTCCAATTTTGATGGAGTCCAAGTTCTACATGATGATCATTAATCCCTCATTCCCTTCACCGTACTGAGGCGTCACAGTTTAAAACAGAAATTTTTCTGTATTTAAAAAACTATCGTTGATTATGGATTTTGTTGATATTTCCTTCAGTTATATGTATCCCTTGTTCCTCTCAATTACTAACAGATATTTACTTTGCAGTTATTGAAGTGTAATATCATGACGTGATGGTGGAAGTATCATTTCCCTTAACTTATTTTTCAATCTTGGACAACACTTCTTTACTTTCCAATGCTATAGTAAGAAGGAACGGGTTTTTCAGTATAGAGCAGTGGTTCCCAACCGATTTTAAGCCATGCCCTACCTAGGCGTTTCTAAAATCCTGATGCCCCCCCCCCTATGATATTTAATTTTCGTTATTGAAAATTTTACTGTTATACACGTGAAGGAAGCTTAAAAGGCCATTAACTTGGTCTCTCAACAAGCTTTTAAAGAACATGGCATCCATGAAAGAGAAAACGAAAAAACGAAAGGACAGTTAAATAAATAAAGTTTCCAAACATATAATAGAGAACTGAAATGGCCTGGCCATGCCCCACCAAAATATTGCCATGCCCCACCGGTGGGGCCTGTGCCCCACGTTGGGAACCACTGGTATAGAGCATGAACTTGCCAAATGTGGATGAGTAACGATATTGAGTGGGATATTGAAAGAAACAAGCGTCTAGGTCTTACTAGTGATGAAATAAAAAATATCAGAATTGTCTTCAATTACATTCCTTGAATAAATCTCGTGATTACAACTTTGAATGTGTTGTATAATGTTTAAATTTCTTAAGAATTCTGTCCCAAATTCATTTAGATGGCATTTCACTAAGCTGGGATCCTCGTTATAACTTTTAAAAAATCTCATTTCTATTATGAACGATCAAGGATTTTATGCTAACTGAATTAAATAATTTATTTACTCTAGTTTTATGTATTAATTTTGTTATTTTTATTATATGCACCCGATAAGAATCCTTAACTAAGAAAAAATTGTCTATCTAAATGTGTAAATTTAGATGGACAATTTCTTCTTAGCTTAGGATTTTTCTCGTGCGTTTGACATCTTGTTTTAAAGCTTTGGGTCTCAACTCTTGAATGCATACTTTATTAATCAATATTAATTATTCAAGGAATTAATTAAGTACAAACGTTTTGGCCAACTTTTGGCCCTACTCCTGCCTTCTATGCCCCCAGGAGTCCCTTTAGATCAAAACAAAGACTGGAAATGGAATTTATATTAAATACACTAGGGGATCATTTTGTTTTAATACACAAAAGGAGTATTTTTCTTGGCTTAAATTGAAGTAGGTGTTGGAAAATGGGCCAAATAAACACAAAAAGTAGGGTCTGATTTCTCAAAAACTGCCGGACTCTCGAAAAAAAAATTACTGATTTGAAATCATCGTACAAACCTGAATAACTTTTATTATACTTAGGACTTTTGACATTTCAAATTTGTTAACCTGTGTTATTTATTTTTGGAAATAAACATTTGTTGAAAAATAGTAATATGCTTGGCTTTCTACTCAAAGTATACATATTTGGATATTTGCCTTAAAATTTATAAATAAAATAAATTAAGAAAAGTAGTTTCATATTTGACTTACATGAACAATGACTAAGACATCTAAATTAGACTATTGTTCAACAAAATTTCCACAACACAAAGTCCTATGTTTGTACTACTACTCTGATTGTCTTGGATTTCTTTACGACTCTCAAGAGGAGGAAGTGTATAGAACTGATCAGATAAAAGAATGGGACATCGTTGAACTTGATAATGTTATTGCAAGAATCAACATTTCAAAAACAAATGGTGTAATTAAATTAATAGAAGGATATATGTAAAACTTTAACTATTATAAAGCCTTTTTTAAATCGTCTACTTTAATATCAACATTTAATCAATTATATATATATATCGTATATTTTTCATAGCATTATTCACAAAACTTTTTAAACTTGAAAAAAAAAAAAAATTCTAAATAATTTATATGTCTGAGATTACTTTCATAACTTGACTCGTATATTATTGTTAAAATATGTCATAAACAAAAAAGTATTATTTATATTATAAAAATCGAATCGTGAGACTGGCTTTACGAATGATAATCATTTTAAACAATAATTTATGTATATTTATAGCGTATTGATTTATTTATTTATTGACTACGTCAACTAATTTTTTGCTTGAGACAATGAAACAGGAAAAAGGTACCTGAGACAACTTATTCTTACAGAAAAATATGCACCATAATTTGGAATCATAATGGAATCATTATTCCATTATTCTTGAGGAGAGATCATGTCACACTAACCACAAGCAATAACCAGTGATGTAAAAAACGGCGATTTTTAAGCGTGCGAGTAGTTCTCAAAAAGCCTGTTAGTTAAAACCCTATAAAATATTCTCTCATCATTCAAACATTATCAAGCTGTTTTCCTTTTCCTTTTGATTTAATAATTATATGTATATTATATTATCTATTATAAAAGTTACAATAATATCACACAACCATTCCTTCAATTTTGGTTGAAAACTTTCTTAATGTTAATACCTCTCGAAAAAGTGACTTTATGGAAAACAATTTGCTCCAAATAAAATAATTATACTTTTATCCTATAAAATGTTTCATTTACTGGCATTTTAAGATGTTTTCAGCCATTTTCTTGAGTTATAGAAAAGGTAGAATAGTTATAAATATCATTATTAAATCTTAAATCGTTGTTTTTAAAATATTCAAATATCTAAAAACTTAATTAACTTTATTTTGTTAATGAAAAAATAACCATTATTATTTTACTAAAAACTTGAAGAAAATTATATATTCAGTTTCCTGTTTATTTAAAGTAATATCTACAACTTTGATCTGAATAATATCTTTCTAAAACATCAATTTAATTTAATTAATTACTATAAGTCCAAGGAGAGCTGTCTTGAGCCCAAAGTAGTCACAGCTTCAGTCATAGTATTATATAGACAGTAAATGAGCTGGCTTTCATAGTTACTATATCATTTTTGACGTCATCAAGGGGAGGGGCTATTCGCACGCTTAAAAATCGCCGTTTTTTATATCACTGGTAATAAGTAATGAATAGGAATGTAAAAATATGCACTTTATAATAGAAAGAGAAACCAACCTGGTAACTCTGACAATTTGATGAATGTTGAGAGGAAAGCAGTTTGAGCTATTATGACCTTTTACAGAGCGACAATCTGATATTCTCCTTTATATATACAAATGAAGACATATAATAAATAATAATATTATGTATATAATTGATGAAAGGCAGAAAATTAAAATTAATGTCAGAGACAAATAATAACACAGGTCTACAAATTTGAACTTTCAAAAATCTTCTGGGGTATAAGTGTAATAAAAGTTATTCCGTTTTGCTCACTGATTTCAAATCTGTAATTCTTTTTTTCGAGAGTCCGACGGTTTTCGAGAAATCGGTCCCTACTTTTTTAGCTTTTTTGGGCCATTTTCTAACTTCAACTTCAATTTAAGCCTAGAAAAATACACATTTTGGGCATTAAAAAATAATGATTGGCTTGTGTTTTTTATGGAGATTTCATTTCTAGTCTTTGTTTTGGCCTAAAAGGACTCCTAGGGGCGTAGGGTGCCGGAGTAGGCCCAAAAGTCGATGAAATCCTTTGTACTTAAATAACTCCTTGAATATTGCATGAAATGGATTAATAAGGAATGCATTAAAGAGATTAGACCCACAGCTTTCAAACAAGATGTCAAGCGTCCGATAAGAGCCTTTAACTTTAAAGAAATCGTCCATCAAAGTGTGTAAATTTTCATCCAATTTTGAGCAAAAATGCGCTAGAAATCTAAGACTCACGGTAGATGTAATAAAAAACAAGTGCTATAGACTGTAGTAGTAGTGCGCATAAGAAGACTCTGACATCAGCTGAAGATAACCAAATTCAAAAACATGGATCTCTTATTTAATTACAAGGCAACTCCGAGGAAAGAGTGGGATTGCAGGGTCATAGATATCCAATGAAAGGAATAGTGTTCCTTGATGAGTCATGTATCAGTACCCTTCATCATCATGGATATGAACGAAACTGCTTTGAGGAATGCTGGATCAGTCGCCTTAATTTGAAGAAGGCGGGATCGGAGTTTCGACGTGTTATAAAATTAGAGATTCATCTTCATGAGAAAGTATTTGTCATTTGGATCATCTTTGAGTACACTAAGAACAATTCCCTTTTCAGATTAACAATAAACATCGCTGTTAAGTCAAGAATGGGGAAAGAAATTAAGACTCCATTGAGGAGTCAATGTTTGTATAGAAGAAAGTAATTTCCACATTCATCTCAAAATTTAAACCGATGTTATCGCTTATATCGCTACGACGGCTCTTGTACACACTGGACTCGTGCATCGTGACCGTTTCTAGTCTACTAACACACATCCTCATTCGAATGGATATTTTATGTCTCTCAGTACTGAGTCCCCTTCTTTATGTCTAAAGTGGTGAACAAGTAATAATCAAGAAGTGTCTTCGATAACGTTAATCGTATTATGCACAAACTCATTTATTTTTTATACCATTTCTAAAGAATGATCTTAATTACAAAATATATGAAAAACATAACATAATTTACATAATTCTTTACAAGTATAATTCAATGATCAATAGTTGACAAAGAGTTATTTGATTTAGATGCTAGTTTCAGTGCTGATGACATAATATGATTTTGATTTTGAATGCTCAGATGTGATCTCTTTCTTTTTTTATAAACTTTATAACTTAAAAATATGAAATATGTAATTATATGGACGATCATTATAGTTCATATATATATTAAGGCGGGTTTAATCCACGAAAATATCTTGAACTGAGCATTAGTTATATTTGCTGAAAGGTTTATAATTGAATCTATAATATTATCTGTGTCGAACTTAGACAGTATTTTTATTTTTTGGGCAATTTATTCCAAGAAATTTTATTCGAAACTCCGATGGTTTCAGATAGGAGTTATTTAAGTACAAAGGATTTCATCGACTTTTGGACCTACTCCGGCACCCTACGACCCTAGGAGTCCTTTTAGGTCAAAACAAAGACTAGAAATGAAATTTCCATACAAAACGCTATCCTATCATTATTCTTTAATGCCCAAAATGTGTATTCTTCTAAGCTTAAATTGAAGTTGAAGTTGAAAAATGGGCCAAAAAAGCTAAAAAAGTAGGGATCATTTCTCGAAAACCGTCGGACTCTCCAAAAAAAAAATTATAGATTTGAAATCAATGAGCAAAACGGAATAACTTTTATATACTTATACCCCAGAAGATTTTTGGCTGTTGACCAGTGTAATTAACCATGTCAACAAATTTGAAATGTCAAAAATCCTAAGGGATTTAAATATAGTAAAAGTTATTCAAGTTTGCACGCTGATTTCAAATCTGTATTTTTTTTTTCGAGAGTCCGACGTTTTTGAGAAATCTGCATTTTTTTTTATATTATAAAATAATTTCTTCCTATTTTTAAGCTTCAGATTTTATCAACAGAAATGCTGTTTTTCAATATTACTTTATTTTATATGACATAATCTCAAACGTGATTTTTACACACTCTGGGATTTGCTTATTTTTTCACATCTCATACTTATATCCTTCATAAATATTTCAAGGGGAAAATTTAGTGCTAAAGTATTGATTTACTTTCAATTTTAGGGTTAAATGAAGACTTGATGATATATAAGTTTTTTAACACACACAAGTGTTATGACATAATACCAACATCCTCCAAGCTCGTGATTTTTGACACACAATTACTTGTAAAAAAAGCTTTTCTTGCATTAGTATACAATGGATTGAGAGCAGCTCCATTATGGGATTCAATAAAACAGAAATTTGTTGGAATGCTTACAATAACAGATTTTATTCAAATTCTTCAAATGTACTATGTTTCATCAAATCTTCAAATGGATGAATTAGAAACTCATCAACTGGGAACATGGAGAAGTATTTCTTAAATAAAATTTATTACAACAAAAAATAGTAATATAAGTGATTAATCTGTTATGTTCAGTGATGTAAACAAACGGCAATTTTTAAGAGTGGGAGTAGCCCCTCCCCGTCAAAAATGATATAATAACTATGAAAGCCAGCTCATTTACTGTCTATATAATACTATGACTGAAGCTTTGATAGCTTTGCTCCAGGCTCAAGACAGCTTTCCTTGGACTTATAGTAATTAATTAAATTAAATTGATCTTTTAGAAAGATATTATTCAGATCAAAGTTGTAGATATTACTTTAAATAAACAGGAAACTGAATATATAATTTTCTTCAAGTTTTTAGTTTGATAATAATGGTTATTTTTTCATTAACAAAAGAAAGTTAATTAAGTTTGTAGATATTTGCATTTTTAATTACAACGATTGAAGATTTAATAATGATATTTATAATTATTCTACCTTTTCTATAGCTCAAGAAAATGGCTGAAAACATATCAAAAATGTCAGCAAATGAAACATTTTATAGGATAGAAGTATAAATATTTTACTTCGAGCAAATTTTTTTCCATAAAGTCACTTTTTCGAGAGATATTAACAATAAGAAAGTTTTCAACCAAAATTGAAGGAAAGGTTATCGTAATATTATCGTAACTTTTATAATATATAATAAGAATTATTATGTCAAAAGGAAAAGGAAAACAGCTTGATGATTTATGAATGAATATTATATAGGGTTTCAATTAACAGGCATATTGAGAACTACTTGCACACTAAAAAATTGCCATTTTTTACATCACTGGTTATGTTGTACCCCTCTTTTCTTCCTTTAGTATTAAATTCAACCCCCTCCCTTATCCCTAGTAATAACAAACATTTCATCTTATTTATATAGAGAATGATATAAAAAAACTGCAAATAATTTACTTTCCCCATTTTTCAAAAGTTTTTTCACTTTGTATTTTTTTCAATTCTGTTTATATTATATTATTTTCCTACCTATCAATCTACATATTTTTTTAAATTGACATTCCAAATGGAAAACACAAATTTTTATCAAACAATTTAACTTGGGAACAATCTTTTCCAAAATATATGAATAAAATAAAAAGCACAACACAAGTAATAAATCAACTATTCTACATTTAAGAAAAAACCAAACAGTTGCTGACAGAAAATAAGCAAGACTCAATATTAATTAAAATAATTTCAAACCATCGGTTTTCATCATTGACTTGGAATAAAAGTGCAATCTTATTGGACAACTTGTGGATATTTTTTTTAAAGAGCCCCTGACTTGCATACTCCTGACCAAACCTACCTATCCAGGAAATGTCTTCTCAAGCAATGCCCGTTTTTTGTTACTAAGGCTTCACCAGTGTTAGCTTGGATGTGATACATCTCCAAAATTCACTAGTCGCCTCCTCAAATTTAATATCTAATATTTACTACAAGTCATAGATAAAACTAATTTTAGTTCAATATGTAGCAATCGTAAATGTTATTAGGAACTGGAGGCAATTTTGACTTATTTGAAATAACAATCGGATGTTCATGTTTGGGTTATTATTACAAATTTCATAATCTCTCACTGATTCTAACGATACTATCATCGCTTTCCCAATATAGATATAACGATGTAATTTGTAATTATTAACCCAATTCTTTTTTGTTACGATATTTAATTATCATTAATCTCCGATATTTATGCTGCTCATAATGAATAAGGCATCTTGACTATAATTCAATCGCTTCTAAAGACATAATTCCTCTTTGGATGTATTCCTTATTCTACATCCAACCAATAAACCGAAAGATCCAAGCAAAGTAATTTATCTTGACTAACTTGATGTGTCATGAATGATTTCATCAATTTTATTTTCTATTCTATTCAGATTGCTAATTTTATAGTAAGGTATGACTCCCTTATTCCATCTTCTAGATAGAAAGAATAACTAGAAAGGTCGATGGATCCAAAGTTCTGATTTCACGAATTTACTTGCTTCCATTAAAATTATCAGAAATATTCTTGACTTTATTCAACAACAAAAGTCAGATCTGGCACAATACCAAACAATGATTGAGTCAGTTCATACATATATTGAAGTAATCATAACAGAAAATAATATTATAAAATGACCACTTAATTTAGAAGGTAAAACTCAAGACTCATTTGAGCTATGGATATAGCCTTTAAAGGTTTAACTCTACTACGACTTGCAAGAAAGGCAACACTAATAATTTTGTCATTTATAACGACCCGTAAATACATAGCAGTAGTCCCTTAATCTTGAAAAGCATCACAAAATACAAAAAAATCGACTTGGACAGACTTTTCTTAGTCATAAGTAACATAAGCATTGAGGTTTGGCTTAGCTGGATGCAGTTCACTCCTCCATGGTTTCCATCTTCAAATAATTTGACAATTCAAATTTTTATCCCAAAAAATTCAATTGTTCAAAGCTCTATTACTCATAAATATACGATAAATATATGTTAAGTTCAAATGAAAAAATATAATCAATATATCATTGAAAATTAAATTTCAAATGTCATATCCGAATGTTGTGTTGTTAGTCGTTGAACATCCACGAGAAGAAACTTGAATATATGTAGCCATTAATAGATTATTTGATCTTATTATATTGATGAACGAAGTACTTTTTACTGGCTCAAGATATATCTAATATTAATTTTCGTCAATAAAGTGAAATTATCTTTTAATGTTAATAATTGTCGACAAACACATTCAAACAGTATTTTTTTTTGTATTTCAGGTGTTCTTTGTAATGCGAAAGATTTAATATTTATTGGCCCAGATGCTACCTTGTTTGAAGCTATTAAAATGCTTATAAAGAACAAAGTTCACCGTTTACCTGTCATAGACCCTCACACAAACAATGTGTTGTACATTATTACACACAAACGCTTGCTAAGATTTTTATTCCTTTATGTATGAAAAAATAAATATATCTTCAAAATTTTAATTTTTTTCTTTTCTCAGATATACAATCTTCCAAAACCTAAATTTCTAACAAAATCAGTGTTTGAGCTTAACATTGGTACGTACAAAAATATTGAAACAGCAAGACCTTCTACACCCATTATTGAGGCTCTTCACAAATTTGTGAATAAACGAATATCTGCTCTTCCTATCGTGAACGATTATGGAAAACTAGTAGATATATATGCCAAATTTGATGTTATAGTAAAATTATAATAATACTTGATTACTTAAATGTTATATTTATTTGTTATAGAACTTGGCTGCAGAAAAATCCTACGAAAATCTTAATATATCATTAAAAGCAGCAAATGAATATAGAAATGAATGGTTTGAAGGTGTTCACAAATGTAAACAAACAGACTCTATTTTTGATGTTATGAAAAATATTGTAAAAGCAGAGGTATACAATTAAAATTCATATATGCAGTAGCAAAAATCTAATTCTTAGTGTATTTATGTACGCAATGGACCATATATGATTCGTCAAATAACTTTGTAGGAAATTAGGTATGACTCAAATTCTGTACGTCGTATATATAAGAAATGCAAACCATTGATTTGCACTAACAAATAAACTAAAAAATTTATACAAAATATAGCGCTTTAACATTTTTATACAAGATAATGTACTTCCTCCCTCGGCAAAATTAAAAAATGCAATTAAAAAAAGTTTCTATATAAAATGAGATAATCATTTCAAATTTTATCATTAATAATGAAGATAGCTAATTAGCTAATGTATATATTTTATATTATACATACAAGATGATCTTTAAAAAAATGATTATTTGTTTTGAAAATATAAGCACAAGAGAGAGAGAGAGAAAAAAATATTACATTTCCTTATAAAAAGCTCTACTGGTATATTTGGAGCTGTAAATCCTAAGCTCTGTCTTTATCTAAAATAAAAAGAAAGCAAAGAATGACCTTGTACAATTTTGAAAATTTTATTAAAGTTTGGCTGTTTGATGTATCACTTGTCATGACGTTTTATTATATCATATACATGACTACCTATTTAGAAAATAAAAAAAAAATTTACAGATTGCCAACACTAAAAACTATGGACACAAAAAATTGCTTGGGATTTAAATCTAAGTATATTTATCCTCTTACTTTATATCAACGGTTATCTTTGCCTCTATATTTAATCAAGAGATATATAAATAGAGCTGTAAATCCTAAGTATTGACTTTATTGCGATATTTCTAATGTTTTGCAATATGTACAGAAATTTTAATTTTCCAAAGCTGTTATCATTATTCATTAATTCTTGAGGGGAGAACATGTAGCCCTAACCACGTGTAATGAAATAATTCATACCTTCTATAAATAATTATTAATCAATAATATGTCTAATCGAGTAAACTTAGAATGCTTTATATAATATGATCTTCTAATATGTATGAAATTGTGTTTATTTCCTTCCACCCTCTCTCAAAGAACGTCAATGTGAAGGATGTAAAAAAATAGCCAATTTTCAAAGCACACCCGAGACGATGTCGTAAAAAATATGGTACCCTTGATTAAAGGCAGAATTTCAGTCGATTACATTTGAAGGGGTGTTATATAGCTGTCATTATTTTGCTGTTTTACTTAAGAAGAGCTCATTATTAATAATTTAATGGTAATATACATTTGCTATGAACAGAACCATAAATCCACGGCTGGTAATACTAGAGCTTGAGACCAAAGTCATTTTTGCATGGACTCTGACTTGTCTCGGTGAACTAAATTACTTGATACCTAATCAATACAAATAGAGTATAAATCTTAATATATCTTTTTTGGGATTACACCTCAAAATTACTTACAAAATTTCCTAATCAAATTACTATTGTAGCTTCGAATATTGCAAAACCCAATTCTACAAATAAATTTATATGTAATTTTCAACATCCGAAAAATTAAATAGATAAATCATATTTTTATGTAAAATCTATAATTCATATTATACATTAATTAAATATATATATAAAATAATTTTATTTAATCATCATCTGATCTAGTGTCAACTTTTTATATTCAACATATACAACAATTTAATCTTTGTTTAAAGTTTTAATAACAACTTCAAACTGTCAAAGTAACACATTTTGTAGACACTTAAATTTTTTCTATAAAAAAGGAATCAGGATAATATTCCATTATCTCAATTACATATGCATATATGTTAGTTAAAACAGAAAAGTTGTATATTGATTATGAAAGGAAATGTGATTTTAAATTAAGTTTTCATAAGGAAAGCAAAAAATAAAAATAAAATTGATCATAATATGAATTAATAATACAATGAAAATGTACATTGAAGTGATTGGTATGACAATTTTAAATATATCAGATATAATTTGAAGGGAAAAAAGAAATGTTTAACAGAAAACTAACAAGATTGAAATCAATAGTGACTACAACAGCGAGTCATTAAACCGATAAACCGGGTTACACGGAAAAAACAAATTATGAAATATTATACAAACATAGTTCATGAAGATCAATATATAACATACATGTGCTAAATTATAATTTTAAAAAACAATGCCTTCACATATCCATTTATTTAAGTTGCTTCAATTTTGACAATATCTGAGTTCCATTTTACTAAAATATTCACCTTGAAATGTTCTTTACTCATTCTCGTCCTCTTAGATGATAGTACACCCTCCATTATGGAAAAAAACCCTCTCATAATCACAATTGACGAGTGGAGTAATTTTGTAAATAGAAAAATTATTTAAGCCCATGCTTATTTCAGCAGTAATATTACTCGATACTTGATGTATCCAGTATTCTTCTCCATTAACTCCAGCAACCTACTTTTGAATGGCTCAAGTGTAATATCTAGGCACAGATTTTCCACTATAGGCACACATCCACTATAAGCAGAGGCATTCTATCTACTATGACTTGTATTGCTTGAGGGATTTGATTGAAATTTTGATTAATCAATAACATTTCACTGAATATGTTGTCGCTATTTCAAACTTCTTAGGCGGTAGTAATGGCAGGGCTGTTTTTCTCGAGTTCATTAATGTAATCCTTTATAGTGTTGAAATTTTCCACATAATGCGTCACTGTTTTCAACCAAGTTCCCTTACGTGCAGTAATCGGTGCTGGTGGTAATGGAATTTGGCAATAAGCAATAAAACTTTATTTCCTAGTATTTCAGAGATTAGTAGATTGCCGTTTAGACTTATTTCTAACAAAAGGCTTTGAGAACGATGCTATAGAATCATACGATGTCATTAATAGTAGGTTATCAGATCACATGGCTATTAAAATTCAACTGAACACAACAAAAAAGAATACAGAAGCAAAGGCATTTGGAAATTAAACATATCTCTGACTGAAGACAAATCTACTAATGAGGAAATAGAAAGTATCATTCAGGATACTAGTTTTAGATTATCAATGGACCCTAGGAAAGACGTATTTGAAATGCCAGAAAAAATGTTTGTCCAAATAAAAAATATCCTCCGTAGAAAAGGCTCAATTCGTGCTGCAGCTAAAAGAAGGAAGCTAAATGAACTGGAAAAAATAACGGAATCCTCTCAGTCTTCAGAAGAAAAGTATTTTGAAGTTAACCAATTGTATCGTAAAGCCGACTTAAGCCATCGTACAAAGCTAAAATTAGAGGCCATTCAAGATCTCTCCCACTCAAGGTTGAAGTGTGTTGACGAAGAAAGAAGAAGGAACATACGAAAGGCTCTATCCCTGGTCACTAAATCTGGTGAAGTTTCAAATAAACCCGAATACATTTCCAAGAAAATACGAGATTACTACTCCGAATTATATGACTGTTTCGACTGTAAAAACAACATTAAATGCGCTAGATGCACGATTAAAAACGCTTCCTTTTGCCAGATCCTAAGAGCAGAAAAAGATGAGAAGAACGCAATCTGTGAAAAAGACAACAATTTATTGGAAAAACATCTATCTGGGAATGAAATAAGGAAAGCTATATTCGAAGCCAAACTAAACAGATCCCCAGGCCCATCAGGTTTCAACTTTGAATTTTATAAAAAATACTGTAATCTTTTAATTCCCATTTTACTCCATTTTTACGAAAAAGTTATGGCTGTTGGACATTTCCCAGAGTTTGCAGCCAATGGACGCATCGTTTTAATACCAAAAAGTAACAAAGACCCCAGACATCTTAAGAATCTTCGCCCACTAACAATGCAGAATTGCATTTTTAAAATTTTCTCCATAATTTTAACAAATCGTTTAAGCCTCGCTTTACCGAAAATTTTACATCCTAGTCAATAGGGGTTCTTAAAACAAAAGCGCATGGAAAATATTCCGTTTGGTCTCCAAACATTATTAGAATCCAAGTGTGAAGTCTCTGTGATGACAATAGACTTTACTAAAGCTTTTGATACGCTATCACATAAATTCATCATTCATACTCTTTTTAAAAAAGGATTTGGCGACTTTATTATTAGAATGGTCGGTGCTATTTTATCAAGATCTCGAACTCTCATTCACTATGGGAATCAAATGGACTTCTTTGAGAACAAAAGAGGCGTTAGACAAGGAGACCCAAGTGCAGCACTTCTCTTCATACTTTGCTTGGATCCGTTAATTTTAAAATTAAACACAAACAACAAGATCAAAGGCTTCTCGCAAACCCTAAATCAAAAATGTCTCAGTTACGCTGACGACATGACTTTGATATTCGGAGGCAGTCCACAAGAAACAATTAGATCGATACAAAACACAATGAAAATAATCAATACTTATTCGTTTGAGGCAGGTCTCGCCGTTAACGAGGAGAAAACGGAAATCCTGAGCAGCTACAAAGGATTAATTGAAAAAGCATGGCCCACATTCAGAACTAAAAATTATCTACCTACTGGGCTCCTGGATTGGAGATAAGTGCACGGAAAACAATCTTCAGGAGATTAAAATAAGAATAAAAAAGGCCTTAAACTTTTTCTCGTCTTTGAGCCTGAACATGTGGGACAAAATCCAAGCATGGAATGTCTACATAATTCCGAAGGTAATACATCTTATCAGAGTAACCCCATTCGATGACGACCTATGCAATGATATATTAAACATGGAAAAAACGTTTTTTAACTTAAATAAGAAGAAAAATTTATCTTTCGCAAGACTTCACAATCCCATTTCTTATGGTGGTCTATCTATTTTATCCATCCAAGACTTATGGAAATCTTTGAACCTCTATTGGATACAGAAGCTGTGGTCCGCGGATGAATGCTGGAGCATACTTTTAATCAAATTTTTAAGCTTAAACTATTTTAGTGACCCATACGCAGGTTTAAAAAAGGTTTTCAAGGAACTTTCTCAATACTCTTCACGTATAAAGAAACTTTGCCACAACCTTGAATCAAGTATCAGGAACTTTGAATTATCGCTTAAATGGGAAATGCCCATACGAGAGTGTTTTAATGACCTGAATACATATTCCAAGAACTTGAACTTTGCAGCCGAAACAGCTAATAAGGAACCTTTAATACACAAACTGGCTTTTCAAAGATATCGACACATTTTTGGAAAATACGTTCCGATTATCAAGCCCGATGTCCCATTCCGGTTAAAATTGTTCAACACACCATCCTCGAAATTTCGCAGTCTCTCCCTAACACCTACCTTAGAGCCCTTTATTAACTACCTAAAGTGAAGTAAACTAGAATTAGCAGTTAGCATGAGCATTAAAGCGATTAAGAATCCGCTCCTTTCATCTTCAGAAAGATGGTTCAAATATAGAGTTCTCACTGGGACACTTGAAGTCCGGGAAAAGTTCTTCTCTGGCTCACAGAGCCTTTGTGGATTTTGTCAAGACAGCAGGGAAACAACGGACCACTTTCTATTTGATTGCATCAAGCTACATGGAGTGTATACTGCAACTGGAGAAATTCTTCGCCTTCAATACGACTTTTACAAGCCTACGCGGGATCATTTTATAGCATTTTACACCGGTAAGATGGAGTCTGTCATCAACGAAATCATCATCAAAATCCAGCAAATTTTATATGCTAAACGAAGTTCCAACGATCACGACATTTCTGGCGTTCCCAATATAGTAAATCTTCATCTTCGAGTCTTACAAAAAAGTTTTTATTCTCTTAAAAAATGATTTTTCTAAATAATTGAGTTTTTCATGAATAATTTAGTTTTTTATGCTCGATAGTTTTTTATACTTTTTAATTATTCCTGTTTTATGCCCTGTTGCTAAGTTTTTTCTGATATGTCTATATAAATCCTTATAGAAATCAATAAAGTATCGCCTGATGGCCAAAAAAAAAAAAAAAAAAAACTTCCTGTTTTATATTGAAAATCACGACTTGACTTTCGATTTCCAACGATTGGGTAACAGAAAAACGGGAAGGAACAGATTTTCTGGTATATTTTGCCATAAATTTGACGAAATTTGGATGTTCCACGACAGAAAGTAGGATATCACATGAAACAAACAATTTAGTTACGTCAGATGTGAAATCGAATGCACCTGACGCGCTAATGATACTATGATCATTGAATAGATGCAGATTTCTCTTGTAACATCGGTTGCATGTCTTATGATCTGAAACATCTTCTTTATGGAAGTCGTGAAATAGTATAGCTGACATGTCATCACATTCTTATTTTTGTCGAAATTCCAAACACTTTTACCTCCATTGACGACAATTAAGGATTAAAGTCTTGGATTAAATTATTTGAGCATTTTCAAACTTAATTCAAAATGGCGCTTATTCTTATTGAATTTATAACTACTGATGTAAACAAACGGCAATTTTTAAGAGTGGGAGTAGCCCCTCCCCGTCAAAAATGATATAATAACTATGAAAGCCAGCTCATTTACTGTCTATATAATACTATGACTGAAGCTTTGATAGCTTTGCTCCAGGCTCAAGACAGCTTTCCTTGGACTTATAGTAATTAATTAAATTAAATTGATCTTTTAGAAAGATATTATTCAGATCAAAGTTGTAGATATTACTTTAAATAAACAGGGAATTTTCCAAATTTCAAATTAATACATTAATTTTGGATTTATTACTATTTTTGTTAAAATTTCATTATTTTTATTCATTTTTAAGAAAAATAAGTACTTAAATGGTAATTTCTGCTCTATATATACTAATCTTCAAGTTTTTAGTTTGATAATAATGGTTATTCATTCATTAACAAAATAAAGCTTTAAGTTTGTAGATATTTGCATTTTTAATTACAACGATTGAAGATTTAATAATGATATTTATAATCATTCTACCTTTTCTATAACTCAAAAAAATGACTGAAAACATATTAAAAATGTCAACAAATGAAACATTTTATAGGATAGAAGTATAAATATTTTACTTCGAGCAAATTTTTTTCCATAAAGTCACTTTTTCGAGAGATATTAACAATAAGAAAGTTTTCAACCAAAATTGAAGGAAAGGTTATCGTAATATTATCGTAACTTTTATAATATATAATAAGAATTATTATGTCAAAAGGAAAAGGAAAACAGCTTGATGATTTATGAATGAATATTATATAGGGTTTCAATTAACAGGCATATTGAGAACTACTTGCACACTAAAAAATTGCCATTTTTTACATCACTGGTTATGTTGTACTCCTCTTTTCTTCCTTTAGTATTAAATTCAACCCCCTCCCTTATCCCTAGTAATAACAAAATTGAAGGAAAGGTTGTGTGGTATTATCGTAACTTTTATATTAGATAATATAATATACATATAATTATTAAATCAAAAGGAAAAGGAAAACAGCTTGATAATGTTTGAATGATGAGAGAATATTTTATAGGGTTTTAACTAACAGGCATTTTGAGAACTACTCGCACGCTTAAAAATCGCCGTGTTTTACACTTCTATTTATAACTGACTAGTAGGACAAGGAAAACAAACGAGGAAGATGAGAGGTATAAAAGAAGCCTAGCAACTTGAATTTTAACGTAGTAAAACGTCATTAGCAGTGATGTATAAAAAGGGTCCAGCTGACATGCAAAAAAAGGACGGTTGTTGGCAACATTTGTCTTTTCAAACTTCTTGTTCTTTTATGACTCAGTTTTATTCCATTCAAAAACAACAAGTGTCATTTTTAAATTAAGTTAAAAAATGCCTGAGGATTTGATTCAGGAACTTGGGTCGCCGACAATGGAGGTAGCAACGTTTGAAAATTTGTCCAGGATACGAGTCTGATGACATTCCGGCCATGCCATTTCTCGACTTCTTCTTGAAGGAATTTCCGATCGTGAGACTTTTAAATCGCTGATGTCATAAGATAAATCCGGATCCATTCAATAAACATGGTGTTAGTAATGATTCAGGTACATCTGATTTCACGCCTGACCTATCGTAATTCATTGCTTCATGTATTATCCCACTTTCAGTCGGAGGACATCAAAATTGCATCCAATTTATGGAGAAATACGCCGGTAAATCTGTCTCTTCTTGTTTTCCCGTAACCCTATCTTTTTAGCTCTTAAGTCGAGTCAGAATTTTCAAAATAAAACGGGAAATTGACGAAAAGTATAGATTTATAACAATGGACGCGACTAAGGACTTCAAGTGTGACAATAGTCGAAAAGATATTCCACTTGAAACATTCAAAATTGGATAGTATAAAGAATGCCTGATATATCCAGTTGAAGAATATTGTTACCGTGATAAGCATTGACTTGAAGAATTTTTGCTTTTTTGCTCTCATCTTGTGTATATTGATCTTCATGAATTTTATTATTCCATTTCTATGAAATATTTTTTCATTTATTTGTTTTTGATGTTTCTAGTTTCTTAGAACATATGCAATCGATTCAATGACTTGTTATAGTAGTCGATTTCAATGTAATTAATTCCCTGACAATTATTTTTCTTTTAAATTATACTTGAAAACTTAAAAATTGCAATTTTAACGTACATTTTCATCGTATTATCAATTTAATCTATTTTTTTGTGTTTATTTATGAAAACTTAAATTGGAATCACATCGGTTTTCCGAATCAATGTTCAGTTTTTCTTATATTAGTAACATATATATATTTGAGATAATCATTATGAAATTTCATCCTATTTTATTTTTTTATGGAAAAATTTAAGTGATTACAAAATGTGTTACTTTTTACTGTTTGAAGTTTTTATAATAGTTTTAAATGATAATTAAATTGTTGAATAAAAAAAAGAAGCCAGTAGATGGTTAAGTAAAATAATTTCATTTAATTGTATGTGTTTCTTAAATATGTAATATGAATTATAGGATTCACTTGTGTGTAAAAGTGTAGTAATTTTGAGGTGCAATTCCGACACAGATATATTGAGATTTATACTATATTAGTATTGATTAAATAATAATTAATTTTCGAGTCAAGTCCGAGTCCATTTCAAAATGACTCAGGTCTCATACATTGGCATTAGTTGCTACAAATTTAGTGTTCTATCCTTTACAAATTTTTAATGCCACTCAAAAATAATAATAATCTATTCCTAAGTAAAACATCAAAATAGTAAGTTACATTCCGCCCATTCAAATTTAATCGGCTGAAATTCTGCCATACTTCAAGGGTACCATATTTATTTATGACATCATCTTGGGCGTGCGTGTCAGCTGGAGCCTTTTTAAACATCACTGGTCATTAGAGCTAAAGCTGCTCTCCCATCAAATATTCCTAAAATTGTCAGAGTTACCAGATCAATTTTTGCCTTCTTTTTTTTTACGAGTAGTGCATATTATTTAAAGATCTAGCTATAAATAACTTTTCAATTTTCCGACATTTCATACCTAAATTATAAACTCATTAAGAGGTCATACAAAACTCAATTTGACTATTCTTCATTATTTTACATATGAATATAGGGATACCATATCCTTGTGCACACTATTTCTGACTTGATTAAATATCAGTTTAATCTTGAAGTTATTCTTTTTCACTCTTTTGTATTCTGAAATCACATGACATACCCATATAAAATATATGTATAAGTTCTAAATTTATATGATAGAAAGTTTTTGCCTTATCGATGGAGATGTATAAATATGCACATCCAGCGAGTTAAAATAAGCCTCTTCCCTTGATGACATCAAAAATGACATGGTATCTATAAGAGCCAGCTTAATTTGTTGTTGATTATACACCATGAATGTGGCTGTGATAGCCTTGCTACAGCTTCATGACAGCTCTTCTGAGACTTATATAAATAAAAGAAAATAAATATTAAACTTTGTTCTGAATAAATAGTTATCTTCAAGTCTTTAGTTTGATAATAATGGTTATTCATTCTTTAACAAAACGAATCTAATAAAAATGAGGGAAAATATATTGAACAAAAATGTTTAATAAATATAATATAACTTTGAACAATTAAATTTATTATCTAAATACTCTTTTGGCATCATAATTAATATCCATGTACGAACCTGACTATATATTGTCTTTTAATAATTCAAAACAAAACAAATTAGTTATACTAGCATTCAATTTTTTTCGACTTCATGTTGTATAAAGATTATTTTTAACAGACTATAATGCATTTTTTATTTTTTATTTCAAATGTAATCTTATTCTTTTTTTGCAAGCTAAAGGTTTTTTAATTTATAAAATTTACATGATGAAAATAATTTAATTGTAATTGGCATATATTTTTATTACCTTCAAAATAATTTTTTATCAATTTAAAAATGATCTCAAAATTGAAAGATTCTTTAAAATAAACATGAAGTATTGTTATTATATGACAACAACGACAAAATATTATTGATTTATAATTGTACTGTTTTAACCACAATGGGTTGTGTGATTTAGCTGGTGCTTCTTTAGGTAATAAAAATTATTAATTTTCCCTTCAGCTGTTTTCATTAATCGACTCTTATGATTTAAATCCACTGACTATACGTATTAAGAACTCAAAAAAGGTATTATTCTTATTTATGATTTTAATTTATTAAATCAAGAATTGTGCAACCTTTTCTTTAATTTTTCAATAGTATTTAAGTACTTTTTATTTTAGTAAAATTTATCAATGTTTAGTATGTTTAAATAAAACTCTGCCCAAAATGAAAAAGTTGTGAACTAGAAAAATACAGAAATGTAGTGACCATATGTCTTTTTAGATTTTTCCTTTCCCTTTAGAAAGTCGAGGTTGCGAGTGTACAAAAAAGATCGATGTGTATAGATGGGTCCAATTAGTTCAACTCTGATGTATTAATAGTCATTGCAAAATCGTATTTTTTTTCTTCTTCTGCCATAATTTATTGATGATACAACCTAATACAGTGCCACCAACTATAAAAGTATTCAGTTTATACTTGAGATTATTGTTTCTCAGGTAAAAGAAATGAATTGGATCAATATTGATATCGAAGGTTTTATATAGTTAAATATAATTATATATATATATCTTATTACTTAACACTCAATAATTGAACTTCACAAGTTTCTTTTTGTAAAAATAATTACACTGGTCAACAAATTTGAAATGTCAAAAATCCTAAGGGGTATAAGGAGAATAAATGTTATTCAATTTTGCACGTTGATTTCAAATCTGTAATATTTTTTTCATGAGTTCTAAGGTTTTGAGAAATCGGACCCTAAATTTTTAGCTTTTTTGGCCCATTTTCCACCTTCAACTTCAATTTAAAAAATAATGATCAGGAAGGGTTCTTAATGCAAACTCCATTTCCAGTCTTTGTTTTGACCTATAGGGACTCTTGGGCGCGTAGGGGACGGAAGTAGACTCAAAAGTTGGCCAAATCCCTTGTATTTAAATAACTCCTTGAATATTATATGAAATGGATTTGGATAAGGAATGGATACAAAAGATGAGACACACAGCTTTCAAACGAGATGTCAAGCGTCCAATAAGAATCCTTAATTAAGAAGAAATTGACCACCTAAATGTGTAAATTTTCATCCAATTTCGAGCAAAAATCCACTAAAAATCTAAAACTTACGGTAGAGCTACTTAAATAGCAGCGTGCAGATGGATTTCAGCTAGATTCTTAATCATAATATGCAATCCTACTAACTTACACAAATTCATTTACGTGACGTCTTCACTGTTATTCGTGTCTTTTTTTTCAAAAAACGATATAATTTGAAAACAGAACTTTTGTTATAAACCTCAAATTCATGTGCATAGAACACTATTTTAATGGTTGGAAATAATTAATTAATAAATGGAGAGAAGAAAAATATTAAGAGCGGATGGGTGTCTATTTACAAAATAGTTAGATCTGTTAGTCATAAGCGTTTACTTGTGTGCGATATTTTTAGTGTTTGGTAATCTGTACAGGATTTTTTATTTTTCAAAGATATTACCAATATTCTTTAATTCCGGAGCAATAACCACGTTTAACGGAGTAAAAAACACCTTCTACAAATAATTTTTAATCAATAAAATGCCTAATTGAATGAACTTACAATCCTTGTTAAAATATAATCTTCTGATATGTATGAATTTGCGTTTGTATCCTTGCTCTCTATTGTTGTTCATTTAATAGAAGACCATCGAACTATTTAAGCAAGAGCTCTTTATTGGAGAATTTTAATAAAGAAAATCCTTATCATAGAGGGCCATTGGAAATAAAGAGAGACAAAAAATATTATCTACCAACATGTATGGAAAATAACTCATTCAAATGAGTCTATATCTTCTTTTTGCTGAAGATCCCTGATCCCGGATCCCTGGGAATGGTTACAGCTATAAATAAACAAATAATCACAACTTACATACATGAAAACTACTTTCTACAAAATAGAAGATACTCAAACAATGGAAGATGTACGAAAAAGAGGAAATAATTGGAACGGATACAGCAGTAAGAACCTGTCGTACCAGAAGAAAAATATATTTTGCAAACAATGGAGTAATCATCTGATCGAACACTGACGTCGATCTTTTGAATAAATAAACGTTTTTACATATGAACCCGGATCAGAAACTGGCCATGGCAAACTTGCATGAAGATGATCAAAACTGCCAGAATTATTAAACAAGAGTTAGGAGAAGACTGCCTCCGAATCTTCCATAATTGTAATGAATGAAGAAGTATTAGTCAAATGCCCATACAAAATGGTCGCTGGCAATGGCCCTATATTAAAATATCTATTCAATTCCAGCACCTCCGTGTTATGCATTAAAAAAAAAAAAAAAAAAAAAAAAAAAAAAAAACGTACAGAAGAAGATAAAATTCGAGCGAATTATAGTTTGCAAAATTTGCCTAAGAAATACAAAATTTAAAAAGTAAATTATATAATATAAGGAATGAGTGTGATACATTAACATGAAAATTTTGTACAAACTCAAGATGGAGTAAAAGTATTCAAATAATAAATTTCAAAATTGAAATAGTAATTGAACATAATAACAATAAGTATTACCAAACAAAAACCTTTCTCACGAACTTAACACAGACACAGCAACAGGGAGTCTGGGAACACTTCTGCAGGATTTGGAGCTACCATATGTCAATCAAAAGTAATAAATTCCACGTAATCGGAAATGACCGTGCAATAATAAACATGGATAGGAATGTAAATAATATGCAAATGGGATGTATTAAATAAAAAGAAAACCAACTTGTTAACACTGACAATTTGATGAATGTTGAGAGGGAGGCAGCTTGAGCTGTCATGATGTTTTACTGAGATACAAGCTGCTATTTTCCTGTATATACGTATACAAATGAAGTAATCAATAATAAATAATAACATTATGAATACCAATGATGAGAGGCAGAAAATTAACTAAAATTAATGTCAGGATATTATATATTTTTAACTAATAATAATTATACGAGGACTTGAGCCCTTTTTGTTTAGATTTTATTTGCTTTATTAACCTTAATGCATGTATAATAACAGCTTTGGAAAACAAAAAGTACTGTGCAAAGTGCCAACTCCACAAAATCTCGCACGCGGCATTTTGCATATTTTTTACATTCCTAGTTATAGTCAAAAAAGGAGAAAAGACTACCCTGAAGGTGGGTTCACTGAAGTGCTTACGCACAATTCTCTTTCGCATTTGGTCTTACTTTTTTTTCTTATTATTTCTATGGCAATATTAAAAGCAATTGCTTCTACTATTTGTTGTAAGATCTAGTGGTTTGGAGTTGAGATTCCAAGTTTTTAATGTTTCTATCTCTTTTCTATTGTCTACTCCGATGTACTTCGATTGCAGCCATCTTAATGTCAGTAAACAAACTCTTAATATGCTTATCAGCATTATTTTCATCATTTTTGAGTTTTTCTATAATTTTATTTAATCTTTGAGCCCTCATTAGTAGAATCCATCTCTTCCTTTGGTGACTCAAATTTATTTCCAAGGTCAAAGTGCTGTGATCAGAACGACAGTTTTAATATAAAAATATATTTTTATCCCTTTTGATAAGTTACTATTCAACATAATATGATATATTCTGCTTTCTTTTACTTTAGTGGACCAGGTTCCACTATCTTGGAATCACTATCTAATTGCGTCTATCATCATCAGATCTTTCATCAAATATTCTAGAAAAGCCCTAAATTATAAGTTATATTCAGCTTGGTAATTTATAAAATCAAATTTCTAGGCATCATCATAGGTTGATGAATCTAGAAGGACGATATTTCCCTCAAGTTTACTTGAATAATGATATATTTTTTGATAGGAACTAAGTCTGTCTTCATTTGGCCTATACGCGTTCGATTAAATTAATTTCCATTTTTCTGATTTCATTTCTACGATATCATATTAACCATATGGATAGCTTTAACAAAATATTCGTTTAGCTTGTATACCTGGCCATTTCCTAATTAATTTTCATGTCCCTTTTTTACTTTCTTGACAGTTTCTGTAAAAAACTGATTCCTTTGAATCACATGTAGCAAACCCTTCATGACATTCATAATCGCTTTCACTAATTTTCTGGTCTTGAAGGCATGATATATCTTCATGTCTATATTACAGATAATTATTGTGTCTATGTTAATTCCTAAGATTTAACATTTTGGGAATATAAGATTTGTTTTTGTATTCAAATCGTCCAATGGCGGTTTTGTATTCAATAAACGTACATTTTTTTTTTTTTTTTTTTTTTTTGTACACTTAAGACCATTCTTCATTCATTCCTCAGTCTTGCTATTCCACTGACAACGCCATCACGATTAGTTGCCCTGATTGCTGCATTTATCATTTATAGTATATCTATCTGCATATTCGGTTCCGAAACTTCTTTGCTATTTTCAACTCCATTCTTGTACTCCCTATCTGTATTTCGTCCAGAGTTTGCTTTCTGTCATGGATTTCTTCCTGTATTTCTACTCTCCCATTATCCTCTTCGACCTCCTACTCCTCGGATAAATTTGACAACGACTTGGTAAAACTCATTTTGTACGTCAGTATTTTCATAGTATTCGGTCTGCAAAGCTATATGTAAGCCTTTTTTCTGTATAACTGTGACCAATTTTTATACAATGGGAAGATTGTTTGTCAATGAGACTGTGCTTGTTCTTAATCAATGTGTTTTCAATTGGGATGAACTGTGGAACGTCAATCATAGTTTTGACTTTCACCACTACATTGATTGATATCCAGAATTTTTAAATACTTTTGACATCATATTTTCTTATTTTTTGTGTTTGGTAGTACACTTCAATGTCACTCCCTATGGAATTGATCCCCATATGTTAACGAATCTTTTAGAAATTTTGTTTATAAGTAGCAAAATTTAGTATAAGAAAAAAGTCATGGTCTACTCATATGAAGTATAAATAGCGAGAAAATGAAAAAGACTGTTTTATCCTTTTCTTGTATTTTTTTTCTAGGATTGTTTCTATGAAACATCTCAAATATATTCTAATTTTCTTTGTCCTGTTCTTTAATGTCCGTATATTTTTTAAATAAATTCCTCATTTAGATAAAATAATATGCTATAGTACTCTTTATTAATAAATTAATATTTACACTATTTGGTTTCTAATCTTAACATACATTTAGTATGTAATAATTTGTGTGTCTATGAAAACATAAGCTCCAATAGAAGAATACATGATTAAAATAGAATCAAATTCAATTTATTTTCATATGGTTTGACATAAGTTATTACTTATTGTTCATCTTTTTGGATTCCTTGTCTAGATGAAGGTCCAAAGTTAGTCCATTTATTACTTTCAGTTGGCATTCAAGATTAGTACATACAATTTTCAACCTCTGAAAGAGAAACTGAGCCCCTAAATTACTCCACTGCATCTCTCTACCCTCTTCAATATGAACAAAAAAAGAGATAATTTAATATCCACATGCTCCAAATCTGGAATCGAGTGCAATAGAGCGTCAATCAATTTATAATTCGTAGAAGAGTAGTTCTTAAAATAGGTATGAAAAAAATAAAAATAGAGGCTTTAATAGATAGTATATTTCCTTTATTTAAAAACAGATTCACTAATTCAGCATTCATATTTGGTTCATTTTTGAAAATCTTGAAAAGGATTTCAACATCACGAGTTCGAAAATCGGTGATACCCACCAGTAAACTTACAAAAAGTATAGCTGGTAAGTAATAGAGATCATACGATTTTGAGTCTCAAATGACAGCTATTCTAAGACGAGTCTCACCCAAATGAGTGGAACTCCGATATCATAGGCTCTAAGTCAAATCCGAATCCATAATAATGACTGATGTATAGAACAATTCCAGAGAATTACGGCACATGTTTGGATAGTTGATGATTCCCCGGCACTATGAAGTTCCAAAGTGTTCCAATGTTATCTAAGATTAAGAAAGAGGTTAAAAGAAATGATATTTTCACTCTTAAGCAAATGACTATATCTGATTGAGAATAACGAAGGATGTATCAAACTGAGAATACTGAAACATTTTATTAACTACATATAATGATTTTAAAAGGAGTATTACATACGTTATACACATATGATATCTTTATAATCATGTATATGTTCTCTGATCAATAATTAAGGACTAATAATAATAGCTTCAGAAAATAAAAAATGATGTTTAAATTGCCAACTACTAAAAAATTTTCATACGAGAAAAAGCATAAGATTTACAACACAAAATATATCTATATATGTGAACACCATCTAATTCAAAGAATTCCATTCAAGAATAATTCATTCAATTACCATCACATATAAAAGCCAGTGTGCAGGGACGAATTACATATATTGTAAAACACACTCAAAAAAGCCTTTCAAATTAAAAATTAAACAGCCCATTTTGAGGATGTAAATGTTCTTAAATAAAATATCGACTGGAACAAATGTTGCTTGAAATGTTCTCAGGTTTTTTTTGGTTTTTTTTTTTTTTTGTAAAAAGTTGATAACTTTTTCATTTTTTTAATCGACTGAACAGTGTTTCGCAGATAACGAAACAATGATACATACATAAAATGGTTTTTATTAATATAGAGATAATATATCATATTTCGAGATATTGATGATATAATTAATTAAGGCATATATTTTTTATGCAACTTGTCCTCATTAAAATGTTTACTTTTGAAAACTCCAATTAACGTGTACAACAAGCTTTTTGGAACAAACAAAAATACAATGTATGTTCTCTTTAGCTGTTTTTCATTAATTGACTCTTCTAACTTGAAGCAGTTGACCCTACGTGTTATAAATTCAAAAGGGGTATTATTATTATTATTTATAAATAACATATTAACTCAACCATATTTTTTTTAAATTTTCTCTTACCTTCGGAGAATTTAGGTTGCAAGTGCACAAACAGCTAGACGTAGTGAGAGAGAAGGAGAAAAATAAAATTACTTTGTTTTAATTCCTATTTCTCTTAAATTATTCCAAAATTAATTGAAAAGTTGAAATTTAATTGATATCAAAAAGTAAATTTAGTATATATTTCTGTTATTTTATATAATTTGAATGAATATATTGAATAACATTTTCAAATATTATATCAATTATGCAATAAATTAGTCAATAATTGTTGCTGGACACTAAATATTGAATTTTCATTTTTTTGGTAGTGTCGGCTGACATTGGAGTCATCATTTTCCCATTTCAAATGACCCAGATTATTATAACAGTGTGATATACGATATTTGATAACAATGAATAAGAACTGTATTTGAGGGTACGCCCAGTCCGAATACGCTAATAGACGTACTAATACTGCTCAATGATTGTAGCTATTTAAGCTCTTATAGGTAGTACAATAAAGTCAGATGTAAGCCAACCTTACTCTCATTACTGTCGTATCCGTATCCAACAGGTAGTATTTATTTCCCCTCCTATCTCTTCGATATCTTCCTCTAATAGATAGTAATCCAAGACATTTTCAATCCTTAAGGGAAAAAAAATCTTCTGTTTAAATTTAATTTCATATTGTTTGAATACAGCTTAACTCTTATATGTCCATATTTTAGACATTTATAGCACTGTATTTGTTAAAGCTTGACAATCAATTCTTTTTTTTCCCCGACTTAAACTATTTCCTTGAAATTCTAAACAAAATTATTCTTTTTACAAATTCTTCTTCGCTCCTCATCAAGCCCTTTATATTTATGATTAATTTTTTTTTGAAGACTAGAGACAGCACCAAAGCTCTATAAAAGCATGAATCGTGTCATTGAAAACCTTTTTACAGTCCTGGGTAAGAACTTGAGAATTTTATTGAGCTGTACAGAAGATTTAATATCATCATTTTTCTCTTTCAGGGAAGAAATTATTTTTGTTTTACAATTTTTCCAAACGCTTTCTACCTAAATTTCAAAGACAGTTTATTTTCTCATCAAAGTTTTGCATTTCTCATGATAGGAATCATTTTCTTTACAAAATTCGAAAAGTGACAAAACTGGCATGTCATCACACTTGAATCCTTGTCGAAGTTCCATACGTTATTACCTCCATTGATGATGATCAAGGATCTTGGATTTAATTCTTTAGGCATTTTATGAATTAGATGAAGCTTTTTTTAAATTGATTACTAATGAATAAGACAAGAAAAAAGAGAGGAAACCAGTTTAAAAAAGAAAGGAAAGATAATACAGATAGCTAAAAATCATTCTTTTCGAGCATTCTGAGTTGGCTCTTTTTTCACATCTCTACCTATTTGTCTTACATGAATAAGAAATTTTATATTTTTTGTTATTGTTTATCTTAATCTTACTTTTATCTTATCTTTCTCTATTGTTTTTTCCTCTCTTTGTCTATCCTTCCGTCCTTTTCATTGGATCCCAGTCCAAGATCGTTGTTTTCTCTTTTCTCGGTTTTTCGGAAACTTTAAGATATTTCTGGGAAATTTCTGTTGTTTAGGGAAAACTTGGTTTTTAATACCCTTATATTACATTAATATCTCTTAAAATATCATGGATATTATTTTTTACGAAACACAAGATGCAAAACAATCAGCCCTTATTTTCTAATGTATATTTTCAAGTTGTATTCCTTAAAAATAGACTTCAACACATAACACAACAAGCACATTGCATTAGTTTCATCAATTTCTCATTAAAAGTGCAACATTTCTTCTCAATTTTCCTTTTCTTTGCACCACTCAGGGTTAACCTAATATTTATTCACTTTTAATGTAAAAAATACCCCTTTTTAACAAAAATGAGAAATATTTTCATAATTATGAACACTGGAACAGATATAACCAAACTGAACTACTGGTATTTCAGTCGCACAATACAATGATAAGAGATCAAAAAACATCCATTCTATAGGTAACTAATTTGAGTGGAAGGGGGTGTCGACTGGCCTGAGTCAGGTGATGACAGAAATATTACTTCATAATATATGCACAAGCAAAAACGGGTATTGAATAAATAGTTGTCTGAAGCGGCCATGCAGGTTACACAAAATGCTTTGATGAGTCGTAGTTTGTTCACCCAGACTTAGACATTTCATGAATCTTGGTGTAACAACTCGAGCATTTTTAATTTTTGTAAGTAACAAGGATATATCATCACAATTTTCTACTGTAAGATTGGCTATATTTGAACTTTCTTACTAGTTTTTCTCCATATCATCACATTTCAGAGAATGACCCTCTACTTCTAGTTCTACTACTTTTTGATTCTCCATAATACTCTCGTTATTACGTTCCATAATTTTATATTCTAAAATAAAATTCTTCAACATTTTTTCATAGTAAAAAGTTTTCACTCTTTTTTCACTACAGTAGAGCTTCATATGACCGCATTTAAAACAATTCTGGCATTGCAGTTTGACCCCAGTAAACATAAGTTTAATTAAATTTCCTCTTAATGGTAAGATCTCTGGAAGTGAAGATGGATCTGCAATGATCTCAACCATGTAGTCGCTATCTCTCCAGACGTTTTTGTACTTAGGAAATAGTTCCTCTGCTTGTTTGTCAGACGGATTATTTTTTGGATAATGATTGGTTACGTCACCAAATTGCTTTGGCCAATCTACAACTTTTAATTCATCCACGCGCTTAAATGTATTCACTAAGGTGATGAGCAATTTCCTCCTACTATCGAGAGAAATATTTTCAATTCCTTTTAATTTTACCGATACTTCTTCTTTAACACCTTCAGAGTTTTCCAATAATATTTTTTTCTGCTTTTTTAGATCCTCCAGTCTATCCCTAACGTCAATGGGAAAGTTAGTAGAAAAACATGCTTGACCAAGCCCAAACGTTGGGTTAGCCTGAGCAAGCTCATGTTCTTTAAACCCCTAGAATATGGTTAGATTGTATACATCAATGTGCTTCAGTCTATTTTGAGGAAAAGCCTTTCCCTCTTTGTCTTCAATGCGAATCACAAAAGTTTCCCACATGTAATCTTCATTCAGATTAATCCTTTCATTAGAATGATAATTATTATTATTTCTGTTTCTACCTGTGGTAGCCTGAAAGTATGACATTTCAGGTAAGATTTCAGGAGGGCAATCAGTTGCGTCTTCTTCCATAGCAAATCAATTAGTAGGAATGTAAAGATAACACAAATGGGGTGTGTAAAATAAAAAGAAAGAGAAAATCAACCTGGTAACACTGACAGTTTTATGAATATTGAGAGGGAAGCAGCTTGAGCTATCATAACGTTTTACTGAGCTACAAGCTGCTATTCTCCATTATATATACAATAATAAATAATAACATTATGTATATCATAGATGAGAGGCAGAAAATTAACTAAAATTAATGTCAGGATATTATATATTTTTAACTAATAATTATACGAGGACTTGAGCCCTTTTTGTTTAGATTTTATTTGCTTTATTAACCTCAATTCATGTATTCCTTCAAGCGAGATATGTACTATCTGGTAGATGTTCTCCCCTCAGTAATAAAGGAAAAATGATAACAGCTTTGGAAAACAAAAAGTACTGTTCGAAGAGCCAACTCCACAAAATCTAACACGCGGCATTTTGCATATTATTTACATTCCTATCAATTAGGTATACAAATAATAAATGAATAAAAAAAGGGGGTATGAAGGAACATACCCTCCAAAAAGTAAATAAAATAGTAAAGCTGCTTCCCTCTCAACATTCATCAAATTGTCAGTCTTACCAGGTTGATTTTCTCTTTCTTTTTATTTTACACACCCCATTTGCATATTCTTTACATTCCTACTAATTGATTTGCTATGGAAGAAGACGCAACTTTATGACAATCCGAAATCCAAAAAGAAACTTTTTCGAAGAAAAGGTTTCCGGAGTTCACTGATTGTCACTTTATGGAATAAAAAATGCACTTAACACACTTATAATCACTTTTATGTCAAATAAACTGCAATTAAGTACACAAAACACACAGGAATTAATGTATAAGCAAGACCAAGGGACAGAGCACCCTTGACACTTGATATACATAAATCAATTCGAAGAAAAATGCCTGATTTCACGTTAATGAATTTGAATGTAAGATTAAATTTGTGAAATCTTTATAATATTTTGTTTTTTGAACTCTGAAGCCTAGGAGGGAGAGGATTTTATAAAATCCTCAGTGATATATCCCCCTGCTATCAATACCCCTGTTGGCTAGCATCGATTTAATTTTTCTTAGCTATGGTGAACAGCATTTGAACTTTCCATATTTGCAGAATAACTCCATGTGTAATATTGAATTATTTTTTTGAAAAATTGAAATTCCTAACGAGATTTCTGAAGGAAACATTTTGAAGAAATTAATCACACGGTGTCCTAATAAGTTTAAAGCAGGCTTGCTCTACTCCCAATTCTCCTCGGAGAGATAGAACCCCGTCTCGTATCGTCTTAAAATGACTTTAAATAAGCATTTATGTGCTTATCCTAAGATTTGGACGCGACCAAAATATCATGACAGATACAAACACTCCGGAGTACAGAATCAAAGAACTGTTGAAAAGATTGAACCACATTTATTAGATTCAGAAGCATTCAAATATATCCAAATTAACCTGTCAGAGAGATGATGGAGCTTTGTTTATGTCTTTGTCATCTACAAAAATCTAGTGGTTGGCCTTGCACAAGCTAAACTTTCTAAATATCTAAGAACTTCCAAGATTTTGAAATAAATCTTTCATATTAGGAAGAGGTTACATATCCAGCTCTGTCATTTGATTGAGTTGTCAGAAGTCTTCACATAATTGATGTCCCAGATGAATTGTGAACGAAAATGCTGTTAGTTTATTTAGTTAAGATTTTATTACTGCTTACAATAGATATACAAATAATAAAAATGAACACATACTAAGGTAAAGAACACAACCACACAATAGGGTATCCGTGTTACTGCAGTAAAAACTTAATTCCTACTTACATATTAAAATTGGTTAAAATAATTTTTTTCATTTTTTTACATTTCATAAGCTAAAGAATTCGAATATCATCTGCTCCTTCTTTCATGGCTTCATATCTTTCATATGAGAGAGCAGGGCATCTGTTAATGAGGTGATCTGCACTCTGTGACTCTTCCATGCATGTATCACATGTGGCACTTGTGTTCTTCCATTTAATCAGGTGAGCGAGAAATGGCCAATGACCAGTGTAAGTTTGAACAAGTGATTTCATATCCTACGACGAAGTTTACAGACAATTCTGCTGTTTGAGTAGAATAAATTTTCAATTATGGTTTGAGATTTATTGGGGGCACATACATCGTTATGCTGTATGGCATCCATAGTTATGTCACTATGTCTCTCTTTTTTTTTTTAGATATTAGACACAATCAGACAATAATTGGCCTATATCTTTAAAATTGAAATAATACAAAGCATCTGAAAACGAACAATTGTGACCCAAAAAGGTCACTTTTTTCATCTTAAAAGTACCAGTATCATACCAAATATGGGAACGGAGAGTAATGAGAAATAATTTAAAAATGATCTTAATAATTTCAATTTATTGAAAAATAGAATATATCACTTATTTTGGTTCTAGAATATTTTAAAGGTAGGATATGCATCATTCATGATCGTATGAATGATGCATATAAAACTGATATACCTAAATTTAAGTGGTCTAATCTATATAAAGCTATAAGTAATTGCCCCTTCTTTCAAAATTTTATTCAATGCGTCAATGTAATGGTAATATATCCTCAAATGAGAATTTCAAGTCCCTTCAATGTAGGTGCTTTTAGAACATATGGAAGTAACACCAAGCTAATCCTTTATTGGGATCCAGGGTACCGGTACTAGAAATCCATTAACTTTTTTGTTGGAAATCAAAACAGGATCGCCCAACCCAATAAAGCGATCAATACTTGTTTAGTGTGATTTGTTACTCTGTCCTGTTGTAAACAAATTTGGAATTTTGTGATGGAGACGGACCCATCATGAATAGCGGTGGAACAGTTAATTTTATTCCTTGGAATTCCGAGGATTCGGCCGTGGATATATGTAGGAAAGGTTGATCCTTTCATTTCTTGCATGAATAAGAGAAGGCAGCACTCATCCAGGAAACGAGTCCCATCATTTTGAATAAAAAAGGTACGCCTTTCATAGAGAGAGTAACGAGCACTCGGGGAAGAAGATAGAAAGAGAAACTGAATGAGAACACATACCTTCAAGGGTGAAGGGAAAATAAGTCTTGGAATCCCCATCCATGCTTCTGCAGCTCAGGAGGGAGTAGAATGTAGCCAGTGACGTGAGATAATGCAATCAATCCCTTTTAATATCGGATTCACGATCCTAATTTCCCCTCTCCGGATTCTAACCCAAGCCAACGGATCCTTTAATTAGAAGAGTCAAATGATAAAAACAACTGATGTGAGAATACATAATGTTTTTGTTTATCCCAAAAAGCTCGTCGTGACACTGTCTTTCCCTCTGGAGTAAAGAAAAAATGATAACAGCATTGGAAAAAAAAAAAGTACTTTTCAATATGCCCACCTCAAAAAATATTGAAAGCGAGAAGTGTATATTATTTACAACCCTATATATAAGACATAATGAGACTTGCAAATCCATAAATATATTAAATATCAATAAAATTTATACATACAGGAATAATCAATAAATTGTCTAATCGAGTGAACTTAAAAACTGATAATGGAGGTGAAATGTTTAAAGTTACGACAAGGATTCCTGATTAGTGAGATGCCAATTTTGTTACATTGGGACAGAAGTCTTGAGAAAGTTAAACATTATGTAAGACCATAAAATCACGAGATAAATCTGGAGATTTATTCAAGGAACGTAATTGAAAATAATCCGGATACTTTCTATTTCATAACAAACAAGATCAAGATGCTTGTCTCCTCCAATGTGGCAATCAATATCGTTATTGATCCAAGATTTGTCAAGTTCATGGAACTCCATGCTGAAAAATTTGTTCCTTTTTACTTCATCATTACGAAGTTAATGGAGTTCCAAAGTGAGGTAATGCTATCCAAGATATAAAAAAGTAAAGGGAAAGGAAATTTTCAACGTATATTTAATCATTAGATATTTATAAATGCGTGCATCCGACGTATAAAAATAAGTCCCTCTTCTTGATGACGTCAAAAATAATATGGTAACCATGGAAGTCAGCTTTTTTACTGTTGACAAATACTATGAATATGTCTATGATAGCCTTACTGCAGGCTCATCATGACAGTTCTTAATTAATTATTATTTTCAAGTCTTTAGTTTGATAATAATGATTATTCATTTTTTAACAAAACGAATATAAGAAAAATGGAAAGTCTCTTAAAAAGTTAAATACTGTATCGGCATCAAAACTATCCTCCATCTACATCAATTCAGAATATTAGTTTATTCTCACTATACATACATTTTCTTTTAATAAGTCAAAACGACGCAATTTTTTTTCGAAATTAATGTTGTATGAAGATTTGTTTTAATAGACTATAATGGATTTTTTATTGTTAATTTCAAATGTAATCTAAGTCCTTTTCTGCAATCTATAGATTTTTAAATATTTGCATTTTTTTAATTTGAAAATTTACCCGAGGAATCTAATTCAATCGTAATTTGCAGCTTGAAGGAACAAAGTAAATTAAAAAATGTGTTATTTTTTAACCAATGATTGAAGATTTTAAAATGTTATTTTTTGTAAAGGTATTAGGTAACATTACCAAAAAAATTCAACTAAAACTGATAGAAGGATTGTATAAAATAATCCCAACTTTTCTAACACATAAGATAATATGTATATAATAATAATAATTTTATCAAAAGCAAAAGGAAAACAGCTTGATTTTTGATGAATGATGAAATAATATTGTATGGGGGATAACTAGAGTTGTAAATCTTTTGCAGTTTTTCGCGTGCAAGATTTATGGTAGTTGACAATCTGAATAGCATTTTTTGTTTTCCAAAGTTTATAATAAGGATCTGGCATGATCTGTATACCACTTGTAATACTCTACTGAAGAACATAATCTCTTTGATATACATACATAGAATTACATGGTAGCCTTGCCGTATTTCTAAATATTTTTATATCTAATATCAGCAATCGTGGATTTTAAATTCACTCCATCAGACATTTTATTGATAAAATTATTATTGACTATAAATTGTTATGCTTTAGTAACTCTTTTTCGAAACTATCTTAAAAAAGAAGTTCTTTTGTTATTCTTCGTCAAATTCTTAAAGTTGTTTGAATTTCAATTAAACGTAATAAAGACTATGATTCTCAAAAATAGAGAAATTGATTTCCATCGAAGGAATAAAAATCGCCGGCTGCCAAGTTAAGAAGATAGTTACTATCTTAGGGATGACCTGGGAAAGGGAAGGTGCATTGGCTTTGTACATTCTGTAACTTTACAAGAGAGACATCAGCTCATCTCCCGTATGACTGTAGAAGAGTAAGGTCAATTATTGAAAGTTCTTACAAAAAAAATATTTATATGAAAGAGTTTAAAATACAATGGACTGGCTTCTGGTGTCAATAATCAATAGAATGCCTAATCAAGTGAAATTGGAATATTATTATCTTCTGATAAGTATGAATTTGGGTTTGTTTCCTTCCCCCCTCTTTCAAAGAACATCAATGTCTTTCCTGTAAAATGGCTGCTTATAGCTGATATATTAAAACGTCATGACACCTGAAGCTGCTCTCCTTCGAAACATTCCTCAAATTATCAGGGTTACCACATCACTTTTTTTTCTTTCTTTTTTCCACTCTGGCAGTGCATGTTATTTACAGCTCTAATTATGTTAATTAGGGATGTGAACAAAGAGCGAACTCCAAAAACATACCTGAGATAATGTCATAAAAATATGGCACCATTGAATAAAGGCAGAATTTTAGACGATTATATTTGAATGGCGAGAATGAAGATGTCATTATTTTGTTATTTTACTTAAGAACAGTTTATTATTAATAGTTTAGTGGTAATAAAAATTTGTCAATAACAGAACCATAAATCCACGGTTACTAATGACAGAGTATGAGACCTAAGTCATTTTTGCATTGACTCGAAAAAAGCCGAGTTACAATATTGTTTTGCCTATTGGTGAACAAAATTACTTCATACCTTATCAATAAAAATAGAGTATAAGCCTGAATATGCCTTTGTTGGCATTGCACCTCAAAATTACTACACTTTTTATGATTTTTTAATTAACGACTATTCTAGCTTCAAATGTTGCCAAACTCAGCTCTACGGATTAATTCGTATGAAATTTTCAACATCTGAGAAATTAAATATATAAGTTATATTTTTAAGTGAAGTCTATAATTCATATTACGCATTAAAACATATAAATAATATGAAGTGATTTTATTTAACCATCTAGTGGCTACTTTTTTTTATTCAACAGTTTAGTTATCCTTTAAAACTATTATTAAAACTTCAAACAGTCAAAAGTAACACATTTTGTAATTACATAAATTTTTTCATAAAAAAAAAAAAATTAGGAGGATATTTTATAATGATTATCTCAATTATATATACAGTTATATCAGAAAAACTGAACATTGATTCGGAGAGAAAATGGGATTCCAAATTTAGTTTTCATAAACAAACCCAAAAAAATAAACTTAATTGATAATACAATTTTAAATAGGTCAGATATAATTTAAAAAGAAGAAAAGTAATAATTGTCAGGGAATTAATTACATTGAAATCGACTACTATAACAAGTCATTGAATCGATTGCATATGTTCTAAAAAACTAGAAGCATCAAAAACAAATAAAAGAAAATATATTCCATAAAAATGGAATAATAAAGTTCATGAAGATCAATATGCACAAAATGTAGAGAATTTTAATTAAGACATTAGATAAAAGCACATCCCCTCATCACGCAAGAACCCCTCTCAGAATCACAATTGACAATCGGAGTATTTTAGTACAAGCAAAATTCTTCAAGTCAATGCTTATCACGGCAACAATATTCTTCAACCGGATGTATCAGGCATTCTATATACTATCCACTTTTGAATGTTTCAAGTAGAATATCTTTTCGACTATTGTCACACTAATAAGTCGAGGCATTCTTCCTTCAAAAGTTAGATATTTAAATTTTTATTCACCTTTAAAATAGTAGCACTACATAACATAAACACTGTCTTTATCACGTATAAAATAGGTTCAGGTGTTAAGGGAATGAATAAGGCAAAAATGTCCAAGGAAATGCCCATCTAGAGGACCAATCATAGATTGATCCTTGAAGTCCTTAGTATCATCCATTGTCATAAATCTATACTTTTCGTCAATTTAACGTTTTATTTTGAAAATTCTGACTCGACTTATGAGCTCCAATGATTGGGTTACGGGAAAACAAAAAGAGTCAGATTTCTCCATAAATTGAATGAGATTTTGATGTCCTTTGACTGAAAGTGGGATAATACATGATACAAGGAATTAAATTAGGTCAGGCGTGAAATCAGATGTACCTGAATCTTTACTAATACCATGTTTATTGAATGGATTCGTATTTATCTTGTGACATCAGCGATTCGAAAGTCTCATGATCGGAAATTTCTTCAAGAAGAAGTCGAGAAATGGCATGGCCGGAATGCTTGACAAATTTTCAGACGTTGCTACCTCCATTGTGGGCGACCCAAGTTTCTGAATCAAATCCTCATGCATTTTTTAACATAATTTAGAAATGACACTTGTTTGTTTGTTTAGCTCCTAGATTAGCCCCACCTCACCGGAACTTAATCCGGTATCAGCCGGTTGTGAACTACCTAGGAGCTAACTTTATTTTCTAAAATTTCATTAAACGTACATAATAATTTATAGCTTCTGAAGATGAACTCCTCCAGGAAAATCCTACGGTCCCCGATCTCGTCATAGAGCTCTTTAATTTTCAAATGCGTCCGTGGACAGTGATGAATGAGGTGGAAGGGAGTCTCCTCGTTTTCTCCACAAAGCCGGCAGATGAGACTTTCTATTTTGTTTATTTTGTAGAGGTGTCTCCCGAGGGCTATGTGGCCTGTTATCATTCCAACAATTATTGACATTTGCTTTCTTTTGAATTTGAATATTTTATTACCAATGTATGGCTTGGCGATGAACAGTTTTGATTGACGACATGTCTTCATTGCTTTCCATGATACTCGCCATTTATCTAGGGATATTCGTCTAAGGGCGTTTTTTGCCTGACAAATTGATACTGGAACAGTTACTGACTTGCCATGTTTTGCACCTTCTTTAGCCAACGCGTCAGCATATTCGTTGCCAGTATGGTTGTCGTGGCCCTTAATCCAACCCATCGTGATATCAGAATTTGATGATTCAATGGCGTTTTTGCATGCCAGAATTCCGGCGGTCATCATATCGCTGGGTCTCACATGAAGACTCTTTATCGCCGATAGACTGTCGGAAAGTATCAATATTCTTTTTCCCCTTGTTTTTTCTCCCTGAAGATTACTGCAAAGGTTCCTTATGGCTTCAACCTCAGCTTGGAAGACTGTATTACTGTCATCCAACTTCAGAGTTCTTTGATCGATCACCGTATCACTGACCGTCAATATCCATCCAGCACCAGTTTGTGAATTGATTCTTGACCCGTCAGTGTATGCTATGAGATCATAATTATTTATGGACCATTTTTCTTCCAGTTTGTATATACGCTTTCCAGTCAAGAAAGGTACACTGGGACAAGGGGCTAGGATACTGTGTTCCTCTAAATATCTTTCTAGATATTATATATGTCCTCTACATAGGTGGTCAAACCAGTTCAGCGGGTTATCTGACCTTGTTTGAAGCCTCGTTAGGCATGCACGCTCCATTAAATAGAGATTCATTGGCATGAGCCCACAAAGTACTTCCATTGTTGCAGTGGGTGTGGACTTCTTGGCCCCTGTGATGCTCATTAGACCAAGTCTTTGATGTTTACTGAGCTCTACTACCATAGATTTATTAAGTTTTGAAGCAAACGCAATGGCACCGTAGCTTACAATGGATCTTGCATATGCTTCATAAATCCATTTTGACTTAAGGGGGCTCAGTCCCCAGTCAGAACCTACAAATGCCCTAAGTGCAAAGAGGCTTCGCTTCGCTTTGGAAATGGCTGTACTGCAATAAGTAAACTAGTGGACTTTTGTGAAAAAAGTTTCTATCAAAATGAGGAGGCCCTAGTAGTATTTCTGGATATCGAGGGCGCTTTTGACAGAGTCGGATTCGGCCATATCATTGACGCCATGTGTAATGAAGGAGTAGAAGAAAGAACGATTCATTGGTATGAAAATATACTGAAAAATAGAGTCGTTCCTACCTCTCTAGGTGACGAAGAAGTGTCAATTGTACCAACAAGAGGATGTCCTCAAGGAGGAATCCTTTCAACTCTAGCTTGGAATCTCTCGTTTCAGGAAGCTATTGACGAAATGGAAAAATCAATCCATACAGTCGCTTATGCAGATGACCTAGCCTTATGTGTGCGTGGGATTGACCGACCAACCTTTATTAGTCTGATGCAAAGCGCCCTAAATAAACTTTCAAGGTGGGCTGACAGAAGAGATACCATCTTCAGTCTTAGCAAAACTAAATACATGCTCTTTTCAAAAAAGAAGAGATCCAAGGATGTGTCCCTTTACTTAAATGGGGAAAAACTTGAGAGGGTGTCCACATTTAAATATCTTGGATTGGTCATTGATGAAGAATTGAGGTGGAAAAAGCATGTTGCATGACACTTGTTGTTTTTGAATCGAATAGGACTGAGTCATAAAAGAAGAAGAAGAAGTTTGAGAAGACAAATGTTGCCAACAACCGTCCTTTGCGTGCATGTCAGCTGGACCCTTTTTATACATCATTGATGATTATAAATAAGCCTAAAGGATCTAAATCATACCCCAAATCTACCCCTGATTATTACAATATCGGCTGGATCTTGAAAAACATCATGATGTGAATAAAATTTATACAATTTAACAAAGATACAATAATATTCAGGGTTTACTATACGTACATTTTAGACATAAACTGACTACTAATAAAATCGATTTTTTTGGGTAATATAGCACAAAAAGTTATAAAAAAGATCTTTCTTCTCATAGGAAACTTATATGATTTTTTTTTCTCTCAAAAACATTGATGCTATTATAAGGTACTTCTAGTTCATATCGGAATTTTAAACAAATGGCGGATAAAGGTTTTTTAGTCACAGAAAAAATATTTGAGGGTATTCCTACCAACACCAAACCACAACTGGTGATAGAAGATAAATTTCAATTTAATTAAATTTTTAATTTAGCAACACTCATATATATATATTATAATTCATTTTTGTATGTACTTATTTTGTACTTTTCTAGGTTCACAGACTAGTGGTCGTTGATGATAATGATAAAGTTGTTGGTGTGATTTCTTTATCAGATTTGCTTGCATTCCTTGTTTTGAAACCATGAATATTTTATAAAAAATTGATTTGAATTCAGAAAAAAAAGAATTATTTATAAATTTTGTTCAGAATCTAAGAATAATTAATGTAATATGATAGAAATGTACCTTATATATATTAAATAAGGTGCGCAATTGTATTTTGTTTAAAAATATACGTTACATCATTATATTTATGTAATTTGAAGTTTGTTTGCTTGTAGTTAATAGGCAAACAGATGGACAGTGCAACGATTCAGGATAAAATCCTAAACTTGAATCATTTTTATTGGAAAACATATGTATATATTTTGAGTTTCTTTTTTCTTTCTTATTCAGGGAATCTTTCAAGAATTTTGTGCTGATCTAAATGGAAAAAAAAATCTTGATAATTTTTTTTTTTTTCTTAAAGACTTTATTTGCATAGAGTAGTTCTATACATACAAAGATATATAAATTAACATTTTAGTTTAAAATTAAAAACCTAAACATAAAGTCTGATCCACAAAAAGAATACTACCCTATATAGCGATCATATCTACTTTAACAAACATATATATATATATAAATATAATGGGTTAATTGAAACAACAATCCACATTATCTTAAAATAGCAGTTAAAAAGCTAAAGTCAAAATAATAAAAACAATATATAAATAAGTCTAACAAATGACATTAAGAGTTTGGAACATATGTTTTTTCAAACTTTCTATGTATGCGACGTAGACGACGAAGAAACCTCATATTGTTATTCGAGCAATAAGGGTAGTACCAAATAATACCACCGGCATATTTCCACGTTTTGTAGTCCAAATCGGGAATCTATATAGCAAAAGCAGAATATCTTGCTGCAATTGATGTAAAGATCGCCCCTAATTCTTCTGTTCTAACAGGAATCTCACTCTACAACTTATCTGCAATCAAACTTTTAAAGCTTCAAATAGCCAATTCTAAGGCACAAGTTTTTGATGAAGCATTGGTTGTTTTAGAAGTGAGTCCAAATAAAAGCAAAGAAGTAATAAATTTCTCCTTTACTCCTTCTATGTTTAAAATAATGAATAACTGTATTAAATACTTTTCCACAGTCCTTGCAAGGTGAGTTAAAAAATAAGCATCCTGTCGAAATTTAGAATTGAGTAGTGAATTTCCTTCCATCTTTTACTTTAGCAATAGAGTTCAAGATTCTCTTATTCCAAGTTTCGGGTAGGTTTAAAACTTTCAAAAACTTTTCACATAATTTTTCGGCTTCCTTGATATGCGTTGATCCATTTTTAAATGTCACGGAACAGGTGCCAAATGCTTTTCAGCAGCTCTCTTGAGAGGATAATTGAATATCCCACAATCGAAGATTGTGCCACTTAAATCATCTAGGGAAATAATACCCTTTGACAGGGCTAAATATTCAAGTTTTTTAAAAACAAGTCAATGGTCGAAGACGATGTAAAAAGCGGCGTTCCCTTCCATAAAGTTCTTTGAGTTACTGCATCAGTAGTGGACAATTCAGATAGTTGATTGTTAGAAAAGTCTGTCCCAAGCATCAGCAAAGAATAAATATGGTCTGAAGAAAAATTAGCTCTCCATTCAATATCTGGATGTTGTGATATATCTATTAAAATTTTTTGATATAAGAACCAAACCTCCATCCAAACAGGATTTTGGTCTTATGATAGATGATAAATAAAATTTATGGAACAATTGCTTCAGCCAAGATTCTTCTTCTTCTATTGGTTTTTCTGCTAACTAGGGAATAGATGTTGCCTTATAAATAATATTTGGAACAATCTTGTATTTATATAGGTCGACTCTTTTCTGTAGATTAAACTTTCGCCATGAAGGAAGAATCGAATAAATACGCTTGTTGAGAGTAGACTAGTCTGTAAAAGAAGATTCGCTTCTATTCCAAGTGATTCCAAGAATTTCCACCGTTTCCTTGGTTGAACAGCCAGCTATAAGACGACCCTTTCTGGGGGTCCATTTTCTGATGGGAAGAATAGCTGTCTTTTTATTATTAATTTTAAAACCAGATATCTTTTTCAATTTTTTGAAATAGTCTATCACAACCTCAATCCGATTTGTTAGTTGTTTTTCTTGATTTGATTCAAACATCAGTGTGATATCATCGGCGTACATATCAATAATATGTTATGCAATCCCAAAATCTACTCCGAAGCCTTTGAACTTTTTTTAAATTGAATCTCCAAGATCTTTCAGTGAAGCAACGAATAATAATGGAGCTGCAGGACAACCTTGACAGCAACTCTTTTTAAAAATAATTGAGTCACTTTCAATGTCTCCAATGGAGACAAAAGAGGAACCATTGTAGAGGAGCACTCTGACAGGGTTAAAAAACTTTTTTGGGAGAAGTTTTTTCACAGCTTTTAAAACATGACAATGTAAGATGGAGTCAAACGCCTTACTAAAATCGACAGCAACAATGGATCCATAAGAATTCCTTTTTTGTATATTTTCGATTGCAGATTGTACATTTTTGACAATGTCAGTAATTTTCCTCCCTTTGAAAAGTCCTTTTCGCTCTTCAATATCGGCTCCATCTCAGTGGTGAGGACCCCAGATAGAATTCTGTAACTTTTGTTGAGCACAGTAATTGGTCTCCAGTTGTTAATATCAGTGACCGAACCTTTCTTTGGTATCAGTGTTATACGACCTTTTGTAAATGATTGAGGAAGTTTTCCAAGAACTTTCATATATTTTCATACTTCGACTAATTAGGGTACTATCTCATTCACACATTGAGTAAAAATTCGCCCATGTATACCATCGGGTCCAGCAGATTTTCGATCATTGAAGCAATTTTTTAATATAATATGAAATTTTTTCTTTGGTTTTTTTGTTTGCCAAATTTTGGACAAGGAAAATTAGTTCTTTCACCTCCCAATAAGTTCTGGAAACGCTTTTTGAACAGTGCTACAATTTCATTTAGATCTTTGAAGGTGATACCATGACCTATAAATTTTTTAATCAGGATTGTTGATCTATCTTCTTGACTTAAATTTGAAATTCGTATTGCAGCTAAGTTTACTCTCATAGTCTTGGACTTAAAATAAATTTCCATTAGCTCCGAAGCACGAACTAGATTTGTGGTTTCATCAGTGATTGATCGTAGAAATAGAGAACTATATTGAGGCTATGCTTCTATAGATTCAAAGTATCTTCCATGTCCTTCTTAAATGTCGTAGCTCTCTATTGGATTTATTTCATCTAAATGTGTATATTTTCATCCAATTTTGAGCAAAAATTCGCTAGATATCTAAGACTCACGGTAGAGCTAATAAAAAACAAGTGCTATAGACTGTAGTAGTAGCGCGCAGAAGAAGACTCTGAAATCAACTGAAGAAAACCAAATTCAAAAACACGGATCTCTTATTTAATTAGAAGGCAACTCCGAGAAAAGAGTGGGAGTTTATGGCATTAATTTGAAAAGGAAGCGACCTCGTGTAGAGAAAGCCAAAATCTCATCGAAGAAATATGCTAAGAGAGCTTACGAAACCCCAGAAGGAGAGCAGAGGAAAAGAAATAAGGATATAGAGGAGTCTGGCCAGAATGATGATTAGTCTGGGAGAAATTTCGGAGGATCCTCTTGTCAAGAAGGCAATATGTCCTGTTGATGCAAATGAAAAAGCAAAGCAAATTTTAGTCCATAACCAATGAATAAGATATGACTTTGAAAATAATCTCTGCTATTGTAAACTCAATTGCTTAATCTGGCAAACGCAGAAGAGTAATTAATCATTTTATGAGCTTTGATCCTGATGTATTGTCCGTTTGCGACATTAGACAAAAAGGAATTATTCAGGAGTACAATATACCCGAGGAATATACTATTATTCAATCGCAAGCAGTTTATAGAAGATCAAAGCATCCTTCGAGGGGAGTGCTCCTATTTATCAAAAAAATCATTAAAACCTGAGTCGTTTATGATGGATAAAGAGGGAAATTTTGCAACTGTCAACATATTCTGGAATGGAAAAAGTATAAAAATCCTTAGTATATATGGTCCAAACGAAGATAGTCCAAATTTGTACAAATTTATTGACGCTACTCTTTTGAATGAGGGAAAATCTAACACCGACGAAGTCCTGGTAATGGGAGACCTAAATCTGGTTATGAACCAGGAGAGAGACACATACAAAAAAGATATAAAAAAACCTGATTTCATCGAGTTTATTTATCATAGTACTGGATGCTCAAGCTGCTTTCCTCTCAACATTCATTAAATTATCAGAGTTACCAGCTTGATTTTCTTTTCTTTTACACACCCCATTTGCATATTATTTTCATTCCTAGTCATCATAGTGTCTTTATGAAGAGTGTCTCATTACCAGTGATGTAAAAAACGGCGATTTTTAAGCGTGTGAGTAGTTTTCAAAATACCTGTTACTTGAAACTAAATACCTGTTAATATTCTTTCATCATTCATAAATCATCAAGCTGTTTTCCTTTTCTTTTTGACATAATAATTCTTATTATATGTATATTATATTATCTATTATAAAAGTTACGATAATATCACACAACCTTTTCTTCAATTTTGGTTGAATTTTTTCATATAAATTACTTCCGTTAAATAATCTCATATTTTGCATGTCTCAGTACATCCATGTAAGAAATGCTTCGAGGTTTCACTTTCTTTCCACAGAAAAAAAACAGAGTCTATCTTCAGCTGTTCTGCCGAGTATATTTACGAATTTAAGAGTAGCTGTTATGAGTCTGAATTTAAACTAATATAAGGAGAAACTCAGCAAATCACACCTTAGACTCTCCAGCAAATCTGTAGCATCGATCTTTATCTCTTCTCTTGCCATACTCCTAACCATTGTTTTAAAGACATCGTTCTTGTTGATTCTTCTAGGAAAGTTTGTCTCAAGCATTTATTATATATTCCCTTAATGAAATTAAAATAACAGTTTTGAGGTCCAAACTCTCTGTTTTTAAAACCAACTTCCGCCATTATTCTTTCCCTCTTCCGTCTCTCGCTGAGGTTAAAATTCGACATGTCATTAAAAATTTCACCAATAAACCTTATTTTCTTCTTAATCGATGTTCCAGTCAGACAATTTAGCCTTTCATTATCGACAATTTGTTCCTGCCAACCCATCAAAGGTAAAGTCTTCATTGTCATCTCCAAGTTGATACCAGCGTTTGCATTCCAGAATGGGCTTATATCATTAGATATTTCGATTACTACGATTGGGCCTTATTTTTAAAGATCTTACCCCACACAGAGTCCTCCTCCAATCTTCTGAACCAATTGAAAGTTACTACCTTCCAGTGGTATCCAATTGTAATCAGACCTAGCCCAAAGTAGTTATTGGGAGTTGTAATTCTTTTCCATGTTATTAACTTCGATGATCCTCCAGGGAACAAGAAATTGTTACATATTTGATCCATTTTATTTTCTGTATCACCAATATTCACACCCCTGATTCCTCCGTGCTCATTAATTTCCCGAACTAAGGCATCCAGTACTATGATAAATAAACTCGATGAAATCAGGTTTTTTTATATCTTTTTTGTATGTGTCTCTCTCCTGGTTCATAACCAGATTTAGGTCTCCCATTACCAGGACTTCGTCGGTGTTAGATTTTCCCTCATTCAAAAGAGTAGCGTCAATAAATTTGTACAAATTTGGACTATCTTCGTTTGGACCATATATACTAAGGATTTTTATACTTTTTCCATTCCAGAATATGTTGACAGTTGCAAAATTTCCCTCTTTATCCATCATAAACGACTCAGGTTTTAATGATTTTTTTGATAAATAGGAGCACTCCCCTCGAAGGATGCTTTGATCTTCTATAAACTGCTTGCGATTGAATAATAGTATATTCCTCGGGTATATTGTACTCCTGAATAATTCCTTTTTGTCTAATGTCGCAAACGGACAATACATCAGGATCAAAGCTCATAAAATGATTAATTACTCTTCTGCGTTTGCCAGATTAAGCAATTGAGTTTACAATAGCAGAGATTATTTTCAAAGTCATATCTTATTCATTGGTTATGGACTAAAATTTGCTTTGCTTTTTCATTTGCATCAACAGGACATATTGCCTTCTTGACAAGAGGATCCTCCGAAATTTCTCCCAGACTAATCATCATTCTGGCCAGACTCCTCTATATCCTTATTTCTTTTCCTCTGCTCTCCTTCTGGGGTTTCGTAAGCTCTCTTAGCATATTTCTTCGATGAGATTTTGGCTTTCTCTACACGAGGTCGCTTCCTTTTCAAATTAATGCCATAAACTCCCACTCTTTTCTCGGAGTTGCCTTCTAATTAAATAAGAGATCCGTGTTTTTGAATTTGGTTTTCTTCAGTTGATTTCAGAGTCTTCTTCTGCGCGCTACTACTACAGTCTATAGCACTTGTTTTTTATTAGCTCTACCGTGAGTCTTAGATATCTAGCGAATTTTTGCTCAAAATTGGATGAAAATATACACATTTAGATGAAATAAATCCAATAGAGAGCTACGACATTTAAGAAGGACATGGAAGATACTTTGAATCTATAGAAGCATAGCCTCAATATAGTTCTCTATTTCTACGATCAATCACTGATGAAACCACAAATCTAGTTCGTGCTTCGGAGCTAATGGAAATTTATTTTAAGTCCAAGACTATGAGAGTAAACTTAGCTGCAATACGAATTTCAAATTTAAGTCAAGAAGATAGATCAACAATCCTGATTAAAAAATTTATAGGTCATGGTATCACCTTCAAAGATCTAAATGAAATTGTAGCACTGTTCAAAAAGCGTTTCCAGAACTTATTGGGAGGTGAAAGAACTAATTTTCCTTGTCCAAAATTTGGCAAACAAAAAAACCAAAGAAAAAATTTCATATTATATTAAAAAATTGCTTCAATGATCGAAAATCTGCTGGACCCGATGGTATACATGGGCGAATTTTTACTCAATGTGTGAATGAGATAGTACCCTAATTAGTCGAAGTATGAAAATATATGAAAGTTCTTGGAAAACTTCCTCAATCATTTACAAAAGGTCGTATAACACTGATACCAAAGAAAGGTTCGGTCACTGATATTAACAACTGGAGACCAATTACTGTGCTCAACAAAAGTTACAGAATTCTATCTGGGGTCCTCACCACTGAGATGGAGCCGATATTGAAGAGCGAAAAGGACTTTTCAAAGGGAGGAAAATTACTGACATTGTCAAAAATGTACAATCTGCAATCGAAAATATACAAAAAAGGAATTCTTATGGATCCATTGTTGCTGTCGATTTTAGTAAGGCGTTTGACTCCATCTTACATTGTCATGTTTTAAAAGCTGTGAAAAAACTTCTCCCAAAAAAGTTTTTTAACCCTGTCAGAGTGCTCCTCTACAATGGTTCCTCTTTTGTCTCCATTGGAGACATTGAAAGTGACTCAATTATTTTTAAAAAGAGTTGCTGTCAAGGTTGTCCTGCAGCTCCATTATTATTCGTTGCTTCACTGAAAGATCTTGGAGATTCAATTTAAAAAAAGTTCAAAGGCTTCGGAGTAGATTTTGGGATTGCATAACATATTATTGATATGTACGCCGATGATATCACACTGATGTTTGAATCAAATCAAGAAAAACAACTAACAAATCGGATTGAGGTTGTGATAGACTATTTCAAAAAATTGAAAAAGATATCTGGTTTTAAAATTAATAATAAAAAGACAGCTATTCTTCCCATCAGAAAATGGACCCCCAGAAAGGGTCGTCTTATAGCTGGCTGTTCAACCAAGGAAACGGTGGAAATTCTTGGAATCACTTGGAATAGAAGCGAATCTTCTTTTACAGACTAGTCTACTCTCAACAAGCGTATTTATTCGATTCTTCCTTCATGGCGAAAGTTTAATCTACAGAAAAGAGTCGACCTATATAAATACAAGATTGTTCCAAATATTATTTATAAGGCAACATCTATTCCCTAGTTAGCAGAAAAACCAATAGAAGAAGAAGAATCTTGGCTGAAGCAATTGTTCCATAAATTTTATTTATCATCTATCATAAGACCAAAATCCTGTTTGGATGGAGGTTTGGTTCTTATATCAAAAAATTTTAATAGATATATCACAACATCCAGATATTGAATGGAGAGCTAATTTTTCTTCAGACCATATTTATTCTTTGCTGATGCTTGGGACAGACTTTTCTAACAATCAACTATCTGAATTGTCCACTACTGATGCAGTAACTCAAAGAACTTTATGGAAGGGAACGCCGCTTTTTACATCGTCTTCGACCATTGACTTGTTTTTAAAAAACTTGAATATTTAGCCCTGTCAAAGGGTATTATTTCCCTAGATGATTTAAGTGGCACAATCTTCGATTGTGGGATATTCAATTATCCTCTCAAGAGAGCTGCTGAAAAGCATTTGGCACCTGTTCCGTGACATTTAAAAATGGATCAACGCATATCAAGGAAGCCGAAAAATTATGTGAAAAGTTTTTGAAAGTTTTAAACCTACCCGAAACTTGGAATAAGAGAATCTTGAACTCTATTGCTAAAGTAAAAGATGGAAGGAAATTCACTACTCAATTCTAAATTTCGACAGGATGCTTATTTTTTAACTCACCTTGCAAGGACTGTGGAAAAGTATTTAATACAGTTATTCATTATTTTAAACATAGAAGGAGTAAAGGAGAAATTTATTACTTCTTTGCTTTTATTTGGACTCACTTCTAAAACAACCAATGCTTCATCAAAAACTTGTGCCTTAGAATTGGCTATTTGAAGCTTTAAAAGTTTGATTGCAGATAAGTTGTAGAGTGAGATTCCTGTTAGAACAGAAGAATTAGGGGCGATCTTTACATCAATTGCAGCAAGATATTCTGCTTTTGCTATATAGATTCCCGATTTGGACTACAAAACGTGGAAATATGCCGGTGGTATTATTTGGTACTACCCTTATTGCTCGAATAACAATATGAGGTTTCTTCGTCGTCTACTTCGCATACATAGAAAGTTTGAAAAAACATATGTTCCAAACTCTTAATGTCATTTGTTAGACTTATTTATATATTGTTTTTATTATTTTGACTTTAGCTTTTTAACTGCTATTTTAAGATAATGTGGATTGTTGTTTCAATTAACCCATTATATTTATATATATATATATGTTTGTTAAAGTAGATATGATCGCTATATAGGGTAGTATTCTTTTTGTGGATCAGACTTTATGTTTAGGTTTTTAATTTTAAACTAAAATGTTAATTTATATATCTTTGTATGTATAGAACTACTCTATGCAAATAAAGTCTTTAAGAAAAAAAAAAAAATTATCAAGATTTTTTTTTCCATTTAGATCAGCACAAAATTCTTGAAAGATTCCCTGAATAAGAAAGAAAAAAGAAACTCAAAATATATACATATGTTTTCCAATAAAAATGATTCAAGTTTAGGATTTTATCCTGAATCGTTGCACTGTCCATCTGTTTGCCTATTAACTACAAGCAAACAAAATTCAAATTACATAAATATAATGATGTAACGTATATTTTTAAACAAAATACAATTGCGCACCTTATTTAATATATATAAGGTACATTTCTATCATATTACATTAATTATTCTTAGATTCTGAACAAAATTTATAAATAATTCTTTTTTTTTTTAATTCAAATCAATTTTTTATAAAATATTCATGGTTTCAAAACAAGGAATGCAAGCAAATCTGATAAAGAAATCACACCAACAACTTTATCATTATCATCAACGACCACTAGTCTGTGAACCTAGAAAAGTACAAAATAAGTACATACAAAAATGAATTATAATATATATATATGAGTGTTGCTAAATTAAAAATTTAATTAAATTGAAATTTATCTTCTATCACCAGTTGTGGTTTGGTGTTGGTAGGAATACCCTCAAATATTTTTTCTGTGACTAAAAAACCTTTATCCGCCATTTGTTTAAAATTCCGATATGAACTAGAAGTACCTTATAATAGCATCAATGTTTTTGAGAGAAAAAAAAATCATATAAGTTTCCTATGAGAAGAAAGATCTTTTTTATAACTTTTTGTGCTATATTACCCAAAAAAATCGATTTTATTAGTAGTCAGTTTATGTCTAAAATGTACGTATAGTAAACCCTGAATATTATTGTATCTTTGTTAAATTGTATAAATTTTATTCACATCATGATGTTTTTCAAGATCCAGCCGATATTGTAATAATCAGGGGTAGATTTGGGGTATGATTTAGATCCTTTAGGCTTATTTATAATCATCAATGATGTATAAAAAGGGTCCAGCTGACATGCACGCAAAGGACGGTTGTTGGCAACATTTGTCTTCTCAAACTTCTTCTTCTTCTTTTATGACTCAGTCCTATTCGATTCAAAAACAACAAGTGTCATGCAACATGCTTTTTCCACCTCAATTCTTCATCAATGACCAATCCAAGATATTTAAATGTGGACACCCTCTCAAGTTTTTCCCCATTTAAGTAAAGGGACACATCCTTGGATCTCTTCTTTTTTGAAAAGAGCATGTATTTAGTTTTGCTAAGACTGAAGATGGTATCTCTTCTGTCAGCCCACCTTGAAAGTTTATTTAGGGCGCTTTGCATCAGACTAATAAAGGTTGGTCGGTCAATCCCACGCACACATAAGGCTAGGTCATCTGCATAAGCGACTG